>CM020002.1:14947326-16147326 GCA_009771035.1 Lupinus albus | reverse complement strand
GGAATGATGCTTTGGATGAGTGGACACACTAGACAATTGATTAAAATGAATGCATTGGGGGAAGTTGTTAGCTCCTATTGTAGAAAAGATAATCGTGCCTTAAATGATTTGGGCGTGTGTGGAGGAGACTGTTAGAAGCAGCGGTAAGGAGAGTGATCAATGCCTTGTCAATGAATATGATTTATGATAGAGCATTATGACATCATTTGACTTATGTAACCGTCCCACCTAGTAGGATTAAGGCTCGAGGTAATTGAGCAACTCCAAACCAAAGGGTGAATACTTGACTCCTCAAATCTGCTAAATGAAACTGTTATGCTCTATTTGAGTTTAAAGATTCTGTTCCAGGATTGCACTGCTGAAAATTAAATTTTCTTCTCATTCGGAAGCTGTTAGTGTTTCATGGCAATGTTAAAACAAAATGCTTTGCCTTCAACAAATTTAAGTTCTTATTGAAATTGGGCATCTCACATGACTGATCAATTTGAAAAATGCTAGATGCTTATCTTTAGAGAAAAAATAGAAAATAATGAATGTGCAACACACTATTTTGTACTTAAATTTGCAGAGATTATAAGTAATAGTTCTGTTGGCCCTAAAAGTGGTGTGTTTCTGTATGTTGAAAGGATTGATTACGTACTAAGTAGCATTTTTTGTGTAAAAACGTACTAGATAGTAGGAAGTATTACTCTAATAAAATAACATCCATTATTTCTTACTTTCCATACTCCATAATTTCATGCACTAGTTGAGCTCTTCAACTCTATCTATTTTATTTTGTGAGAATAATTGTTCAAGTTAGTGATTATTTTATTCAACATTGGTTAAATCAGGATGTGAGCAAGTTCATTAACCACTGCAACGAGCTCAAAGCAGCTACCCAAGCTAACAAGGAAGGTGGTCAGTTAAGCATTGTCAAACCTCCACCAGAGTCAAGTGGTGCAGATAAATAGTTAATAGCATGAACGATTGTTGTGATAACATAATTTATCTTTTAATCCTGCATTGCATCATTGCACTTTCTTGTGGAATGAGAAAACTGTTATGATGATATAGTCTTTTTATACCTTTCTTATTTTATTGAATTTGTATTCATATGTATGTCTCATTTCCCCCTATATCGGGTTTTTCGGTACATCTTTGTTTTCATAGCCTCATTTATATGCAACCTAAACAAAAGGAAGTTCTTAGTAAAAAATACCATTTTGTCTATAGTTTCTACTATACTTCCTCATTTTTTCTCTTCCTAATTTCTGCTCGTAGAGACACACATAACTCTTGGTGTGTTCTTTTTGTATCATAATTATTACTTGAGGAGTTGTTTTCATGAAAGCATGATGTCAGTTTGGACAAAGTATAAAAATGTAATTTTGAATTTAGAGCAGATGCAGAGCTCACTCGCATTTCCCGGGAACAAAATTTTGCTAGTTTCTGTTAGTGAAAGATGTCTTGAGATCCAAAAGGAATATTTCTTGATAAAGGATTTTCTATTGATTGCTGCAGAATCCAATAATAACTTGTCAAATGGTTTATTGAACATGTTATTTTCTCCTTGTTTGTTGCATCAGTTACCACTTCCTCATTGGTCTGGAACATCTGTGTAATTGATTTTGTTTGGTGTTAAGATGGGGAGTTCATGAAATCTGCTGTTCTAAAAGCAGCACTTGACTGCAAAAGACTCGTGACATACAAAAAAATCTATTATTTTGTAGGGTCCTAAATTTCTAGCCATTTGCAACATAGTTTTGAACTTTTGGGTAATCGATGTTGGTTTCCTTTTACAGTTTTGCTCTAAACAATTGTCCGGGAAGAAATTTGGTGGGTAATGTTCCTCCACGCCTTTCTTTTCCTGGGGTCTATCATTTTTCTTCTTTGCATGATCTCCCATTCTTCATTTATGTTCTAGATCCTGGAACTTCCATTCTTTTAGGATGCATGATAGTTATATCAAAGTTATAGAGTCTGCTATTGTTGTTGGAACTTTATAATCTTTCTTCAGCTCAGGATATGAGATATGGTCCCTTTGATTTTTCAGGTTTATTTTCTTGCTAATCTTATTCCCAGTTTCTTACTTCTCACAACGAATATCTTTTCATTTCTGATAAGCCCGTCTGAAATCAAATGCTCCCCTTAAGGTCAATCCCTTTGTTTGGATAGCTGTGCTTAGCAGGATTAACAGTAATGATATGCTTCAAATCCGAAAATTTCTGATTGCTTTGTCTCCTAACTTGTGTGATGTACAGATTTAATTCTAAAACTGGTTATAGTTTGTTTTTACACTGTTCAGCAGTACCCTTCTTTGGAATAATTTGTTTCCTGTCTTTACTCTTTAGTGCACAATGGATTTGGCTCATAGACATAAATGTTCTTGAGCATCAACTTTCCGGGTTTTGGTTCTAGCAAGGAAGCTCAAAAGCTTTGGTAATGTGCTTGCTTTGCATCTTTGTAACTAGTTTGTCTCCTAACTTCTGTCTGATGTGCAGATCTAGTTCTGAAACTAGTCCTCATATATTTGTTCTTACACTGTTCAGTAGTTACCCTTCTTTGGAATAATTTGTTATGTGTCCTTGGTGCAAAATGGGTTTTGCCCCATTTAGCATCAACTTTAGGGGTTTTGGTTCTAAGTTCTAACCAGGAAGAAAAACTTTGGTAATGTGCTCTCTGCGGTTCTGTGGAGCATGGCTTTGGGTCTATTCAATCCATTTGCTACAAAATAGTTTTCATTGTTCTGTCTCACTGTGGTGTTCTGCTCATCACTCTTTAGAGATGTTTCTTTGTCTAATATAGATTGACATGCATTGTTGCATATTTTGGGCTTAGTTTTTTTTAAGTTCTTGGGATTATATATCCATATATTCTTTATTAATGGTTTATGAACAACAAAACAATTATATTGGAAATAAAAGGACACCATGTCTTATTTTATACACCACTCCCTATACAGCTTTTTAGCTTCCTTAGTGAATTTTTGTATAAGACTTTCTGTGTTTGTGATGTAAGACTTTGTACATCTACTTTCTTTAAATTTTAATAAGTGAGTCTCATGTATAAGTCACAATTTTACTTCAAATAACAAATCTAATACATCACTGAATACGAGTATTTTATTTTGAGGTTTATAATCATTCTTTATTTAACTTTCAAATGTTTACGGGAACAAAGGGTATGAGGTTTAAAATCATTCTTTATTCAACTTTAACCAAATACAAGTTATAATTATTGAGTATGAGGTCATATTGAGACAGGATAGCTTGAACAATTATCATAAACTTTAAAATTATCTTCTTTTTTTACAAAGGTAATTTTATCACAAACCAATTATCTCCATTGTTTTTTTTTTTTTTTGCAAGAATTTTTAGATGACTGTTTTGTGAGAAAAATATAAGAGTTTAAAGGATGTTTGAGAAAAGAACTTGGTAGCACAAAATCAAAACTTTCCTTATTAAAAAACATTTATGTAACTTAAGTAGAAAATTTAAACATGTATTTATAGTTTTATACTACTTCACCTATAATTGTACCCTATATCTAATTTTTGGCAACATGGAGATTCCACTATAATCTAACACCACTTGTATATCTACCCCTCTAGACTCAACATTAAACAATGGTTAATGTTAAATGAATTTTTATAACGGCATGTTTTTCAATAATACTCGAATAATGAAATACATATGAAAGAGAAAGACTATGAATATAATATAAAATGATTAATCACAAATGCGCAATATATCTTAGTTATATTAAATACAATATTAACACAATGTGAAATAAATGAGAGCTTTAAATGATATAATGTTTACCTATTTTCAAATGTTTTTTTGTTCTTCAAATATTGAGACTATTTATAGATGAGACAATTAATATAAGTATTACTATAGTCGTTTAAGTTATCATAATCGTTAAGACTGCTTTCTCTCCATCTTGATTTACTCTTGTACTTTCCTATTGTCAATAATGTTTCATAATCATTTTGAAATGAGTATTTAAATGATTCACCACTCTTAAAGTTTACTATGAAAGAGAGAATATGATAGCCTCAAAAATTGGTGACCAACAAACTTATTTTATATTTTGTTCTCGGCAATTTCCTTTTATATATTTTCTCTTCTAGATAAGCATGTGGACCATATTAGTTTTGTTTAGTAGATAATTCTTTATGCTTTTCTATTTAAGTCTTCATAAATTTCTTTTTATTCTTTCTTTATTCACCTAAGCTTTTCATTAATTTTTCTTTGATTGATAACTTCAATTCTTCATATTATTTATCATTCTTTCGTATTATTTATATTTTAAAATTTAAAAATTAATGATAATAAACTATAAATAATAAATGATGCAATTAACAATATAAAAACTCTTATAATATTAGTTGATATATATTTTTCTCATTGAAAAAATTAATCCATTAAGATATGACGAATAAATAATTCCTTAAAATAGTTGATGACAAACATAAAAAACATAGGACTTTATGAGGAAAGTAATAATAATAGTATAGTTACCCACGCTTCTGTTCCTAACATTATCTCCACATTTCCACGTGCTGTGTTTTCTCTTAGTAAAGTAATGTCTGCTCCGCAGCCATTGGTCGTGTATCCACGCGCTCTTCTGGATTGTTGGTGGCTCCTTCAAACTCGTGGCCCCCACATAAAAGTCTCGTACTTTGCAAGGTTACTTTCTATAAAGGAATCTTTTATTCCTCTTAAATTATAAAAATTCTAATTATATGTAAATTTAACATTAAATTTGAAAATTAATATCAATTTATGCTTAAAATCTGAACAAAATTATGCTTCATAAATGAAGATTTATCCCATTTAATACAAATGCGTTTACATATATAATATGGTTAACCAAGACCATACGCAAACTATATATTCTATATGTAAATTATTACTCAAATATAATAGAAAATATGATAAAGACATTATGTTAAAATAAAGATATTAACCAAATAATTTAATATGTGAAATAAAAAAGTTTGGACGCTGTACATGCAGCAGGGTCGGATCCGATTACTACATACCAACTTCATTAAAAAAAAAAAAAAATCTATTAAAAAATTATCATAACTTTTAAGAACATTTTTTAACAATGAGAATAAAATGTATATACTAATATTTTTATAATATTATTATCATCATTTATATTTAAGAAATGTTGATATAATGATGTAAAGTGACATTATCTTCTCACACAGAATAAACGATTAAGAGTTCAATTAATGAAATTGACATTTATTATCAAAGAAACCACACACTAAAAAAGATTAATTCATTACCCAAAAACTAATGAAATAATTTTGGTTATACAAAAAGATTAGTGCTAGAGAATAAAGTATACAATTGTAAAGTAATAGTTTGTTATGTGGTAATATGAATGAAATATAAATGATTAATCTTATATAAGTAATATAAAATGAATAATGATGATATATATGTATAAATCTTCAAATATTTGCGTTCAATGTTGTATTGGTGTAATCCTGACAATAACAAGTAACGTCATCTACTATAGAAAAAACAGTAGCAACATTCGAGAGACACACCAACGCCATCATCCACCGTTGTCACCAGAGTAACAAGGACACTTGAACTTTCCAAATGGGTGCTGCTGGACCTGTATGTTCTTTATATATGTTTAAATGGGTTGTTGCTATTTGTGTAAAGTTTGAATCTTTTGTTGTTTTTTGTGTGTTAGGTGATTGAGAGAGAAATTGAAACTGATGTAAGAGAAAGGGATGATGCAAAGAAAGATGATTTAGAAGTGAATGATTTGGAAAAAGGAGAAGTGGGTTTTGAAGAAAGAGTGATTCATAACGGTGGTGTTGATGATGTTCATAATGATCATGAAGAATTTAAGCTATCAAGGTTCAATAGGTTGAACCTCACTAACCCTTTGAGGATTGTGCTTAATAATCATACAAGAGTTTCAGCTCCTTCTCCTGTTCAATCTCAACATTCTCAACCTCAATCTCAACCTCGTTCTACTCCAACCCCACAACAAGTATGTTTTTTTTTTTTTAATTTCCAAGTCAATTCCTTTTCCATAATTTACATTTTTGTTGTTTTTTTGAGTTAAGATTATAAGGGGTTCCACTACTAGTCTTCAATAATCTCTTCCAGGTCCTATCTTTTTCTTATTTCCAAATTTGGAATGCTTTTTTTTATTCATTTAAAAAAATGGAATTTGTTACATTTTTCAGGGAACTTGCTTTCTCAATCCAACTCCTTTATGACAATTTAAATGTTAAGGGGTTCCCTGATTCTTAAATGATCTTTCAAGTCATACTTGTTATTTCTAAATTTTGGAAGGTTTAAGATTTTTACTTTTATGGATTTTGTTTCCTTTTTTTTAACAGCAACCAGTGACACTGAATTCCAGAAAATATACCAACAGAATATCCTTGTTTCTCTTTATTCTCCACATGTGTTTAGTTATTGCATTGGAATGTTTTCTAGTATTCAAGGGAGTTCAGGGTCTTATTCAAGCATCAGAATCTATGAAGAGGAAAGAGAAAAGGGTGTTAATGTACTTTCTGCCTCAAGTGGAAGCTGCAACTCTTATGAGCATTATTCTTGCATTTACTTGGCAAGGAGCAATTAGGAAATGGCCTACTTTTATGGTTCATTTCATACTTTGGTGCACTTTTTTGATGTCTCTGGCTGCTGGGATATTTCTTGTTTGTCTCCAAATGCCGCCGACTGATGGTGTTGGTGTTTGTTTCATTGCTTTCGCAATTGGGAATGGTTTATATGCTTGTTGGGTTAGTCACAGAATTAAGTTTTGTTGCAAGGTCTTCAGTTTATCGCTTCAGCCTATGTCCAAATTCCGTGATTTAAATAGACCTACTTATATTATGCTTGGGGTCGGATTCGTGTGGATATCTCTATGGTGTTTAGCTGTGATCGGTGCGTTGAACTTCTATTTCCCTCCTTTGATCATCATTGCATTAGTGTTGAGCTTGGCTTGGACTACAGAGGTCATGAGGAATGTTGTTAATATCACTGTTAGTAGGGTTATTGCCTTGTACTACCTCAGAGGAATGCAATCAAGCACCCAATTTTGCTTTCTGAGAGCTTGTACCCGGAATCTTGGTAGTGCTTGTTTGGGGTCAGTCTTTGTGCCGACAATCGAAGCCCTTAGAGTTGTTGCACGAGCTTTGAATTTGCTCGAGGGAGAAGATGAGTTCATGTTTTGTTGTGCTCATTGTTGTCTGCGTGTGATGGAAACAATTTTCAGAAATGGCAATAGCTGGGCATATGTACAGGTAACTTAATCAATAAAGAATTAATCGATACATATATGTGCAATAAAGAGTGTTTTTGACGCAACGGTAAGGTTGTTGAAGTGTACAGGACCTACAATGTAATTTAACTTTGAAAAAAAATGTTCCACATGCTTAGTTGGTTTCAGAATTTAGAACAATGAAATCTACTTTTGATATTTTTCCATTGATTAGTCATTGTTATTTTCTTCAAAACTTTATCCGTAATGTTAATATTATTTGGTTTATCTGATTCTGTGGATTCTTTTGTTATATGGTCAATGGTCCCTACCTTCTTTTCCATTGCATCGTTATCATTTATTTTGTTCTGAAGTTACTATAGAGCAATCACCATCTGAAAGCTGGTGGTGCTTGTCAATGTGGTCCTTCCACCATTTTTATTTAACCGTTTATTCAACATGAGTAATTCATGGTTTAAAGATCAATTATCATGGTTTTAAATATGGGTCCGTGACTGCTATAGATGATACTGATGTGTTAAGGTTTTGGGAGTCGTCAAAATCGTATCGCGACCGCATATGACAATAATTGTCTGAAATGTCAAGGTTTTAGGTGTTTCCGAAATCGTGATCTCGACCGATATTTACAACCTTGTCAATTATTTACTGAGTTATGTAACTTACAGTTTATTTCATTTCAACAGATAGCAGCCTATGGAAAAGGTTTTGTAAATGCATCCCAAGACACTTGGGCTCTCTTTGAGAAGGAAGAAATGGAGACAATTGTGGATGCTGATATAACTAGCTCAATATGTTTCCTCACAGGAGTATGCAGTGGCTCAATTTGTGTCATTGTGGTGGCTGCTTGGACCTATAAAGTACACCAAACTTTTACAGCCACCATTTCCCTCCTCACATTCTTCATTGGATACCTTTTGGTAGGTGGTACCCTTTATTTGACTGCATTATTATATTTTTTGTTTGTCCATATTTCGTAATGACTAGAGTACGAGCCTCGGTGCAACATTAATGTTGTTTCCTAGTAATCAGGTTCCTGGAAACAAGGCTGCATGCATTTACTTTCCTCAGACTCCACTAAATAACAACCTTGTGCACTGGGCCACCCTTTATTATATTTCGGCATGATTATTTAGCATGTGACTAAACCATCAAGTTGTTGACTTTGCAGACTAGAATAGCCATGGCAGTGCCTCATGCTTGTGTAAGTTGTTACTATGTATGCTATGCTGAGAATCCAGAGAATAGATTGTTTGATAAGACAATTAAGGATCGTCAAGCATTGTTAAAATCTGCTCGTGATGAGATTGTTCCCACGCCAAGGGTACATAGGACAAGAAGATCATGAACAATGAGTTGATTTTTGGATGGTAATAATGGAAGGAAGGGAAATGTTTGAAAACCATGAAATACACTTAGATAATTTCGAAGCCTTTCATTTCTCTTCATTTAAAATTCAACTCGCAAACAGATCTTTAAAATTGTTGAATTGATGGTACTATTGATGATGAGGTGGATTAGTTGAGAAATGATCTGGCATAGAAAGAGGTGGAGCCATAATTGGATTTGTATGGAGCACATGAAATTAATCAACTAGGCCACTAAGGAAAAGGTGGCATGTGGTCCTTTTCTTGTATATTATATGTTATTGTTGCACATATGCTTCTAGGATAATTCCATAAGGTGAAGTCACATTATTATTTTAGTGTAACATGAGGACATAACTGTACAAGCACTTTTATTTAATTGTTATTGCAATCATTCAACTATGTCTACGAATTCTTAAAACAACATGGGTCGTTGGCCCCAATTAAAAAGCTATTTTTATAATGAAATAATTAAATTAAATATGGAAAAATATAATATTTTTGTTATGGAGATCCTTTTCAGGTATCACCCAATGCGACCCAAGCTAGAGTCCCAAACCAATTCAATCGAAATCGACTTTTCCATGTCATATCTCATTTATATAAAACAACATTGGTGTTCTGTATATCTTTCCTAAAATCATATTTCAAACCAAATAATAAGGATTTGATACCCATGTGGTCCAATTAAAAAAGTAATGATAAAATAAAGACAAAACTTACTTCCAATATCATAGGATCATTGACATTGATATCCTTTAGTAAACTAATAATTGGAATTTGTTCCCACCTCATTAATGTTCTAAGATTTCACACCATATTTCTTTTCAAGTGTCTAATTATGAAAAACAAACATCATCTCAACCATGAAGAAATACAATCAAACAATAATCACTCTAAGATATGTTTTCCTACCACTACTACCTAACTTTGTCACTTTATGTGCTAGGCAGACAGAAGAATATTTAAGCATTAAACTTTTTACTTCCATTTTTTCAATCCATAATAACAAATGGTATGGTGAGTGAGTGAAACACTTTTTGGGGATGATGCTTCCCACTGCCATAGGGAAGGTCACTGTCGGACTTAATATTTTGTAGATCGCTTGTGAGAAAAAATTATATCTCATAATTTAACTATACGAAGCTTTAATCTCAAAGTTGAAATAAAATTAATGGCTTACTTAAATCAAATTGTAATGGCGAAATAAAAATGATTATTAATATATCAAATAATTTAATTATGTAAAACTTTTAAAATAAATTTTAAATAAAAGAGGTCTCCAAATTGTGAGAATGCAATAAATAGTGTCTATTTGAGCTCGATTATTGTTACTTATTTGATACTTAGAGTCCAATAAATTTTTGTGGGACTATTTTCTTAATGAATGTTAAACGACCTCATAATTTTTTCACTTCAACTCAAATGCTTATTTTAATTATACATCACCTATATCATAATATAAAATATTGATTATTACAACCAACAAAGTACTAAACAAATTTATATAGGACATAACAAATTTTAAAAACAATAATGTATTTGTTATATAAAAACAGTTTCAAGTAAAAAATATTCTACGCATAAATTTGTTTGAATAACCATCTACATGAGTCGTTTGACAACACGCCATATCAATCATTATCATGGTTGCAGTTACATCCAACGTGGTATTGTGTTGCATCTCATACTAAAAGGAAATCCAAATATAGAAAGATTTTAGATTCTATGTGCAACATTGTTCCATCTATAATAGACCAAGTTAGCTTGTTATATGCTTAATTTAATTTGGGTCAAACATGCCTTATCAGGAAAGAAACTCCTCTCCAGTAATAGAGAGAAAAATTGTTATTTTTTTTCTAGTTTTAAGAATATAAGTGTGATCTAATTTTAGATATTACAAATATGATATTGCAAATATCCATCCTCACTACCTAATCATTAAACTCAGTACCCACTCATTTGCTAACAAAGTTCACAAATTCATTACACAAACACATTAAAGTATTAAACTCACTTTGGAACCCAAAATGTGCCTCGAGAAACTAAGAAAAACAAAAACTTTCTCCACAACCATCAAAGAAAGGCCATACAACTCCCCATGATTGAACAGCAAATAAGTTTAAAATTTAATCATGTCCATTCAAGTATCATAGACCACAATGCATGTGCTTATTCAACAAAACAGTACAACATATTAAGAGACAAAATCATCAACATAATGCAATAAATCTACAGTAGCACAAAATATTATTCAACCACATCAATTCAGCAATGACAAACTAAGTACTGAATTTTTTCATAACAGAAATATTAATGAAACAAAAATAGGGGGAGGGGGGATTGCTCTCACAATCAGGCAACTTTAGCATTCCCTTTCGTCTCTGTTTTATCTGCCTTTGCCTCCCCAGAACAACAGCCGCCAGCATGATGGTGGTGGTGGTTATGGCCCCCACCATGATGCTGATGTATCTGCTTCCCCTTGAGCTGCTTCCTCATGTCATAAGCATCCTCCCCATCCGCATAATACTTTGCCTCCACATCATGAATCTTGTATCCCAAGGTCTCTGTGTACAAGTTAAATGCAGCACGGTTGCTCTTCCTTACATGTAGTGAGACATACTCGGCACCAAACACCTGTATCACATACAGTAACCAGAATCCAGAGTGAGAGAAACAAAGAGAAAGAAGATACTAAGCCCCTTCGCAAATCAAACACCTTTTACATTTAATTTGATGGTAACAACTAACGAGTACCTATAGAAAGTAGCTTCTAACAAACATGTAACTGAAGTATCGAACTTCACAATTTGCTAACTGAATACATGAAGAATAAGATAGGATAGATAGAGAAAGAATGAGATAACCGAGAAGAAGGAGAACTTTATAATGAAATTGCTAATCAGATACGAAACCCATTTAAACACAATTATGTACAAGCAGCACACATTGCATATGAAATTTAATACTAACCACTAACCAAACTTTCAACTACAAAAACTAACTCCTAATTCCTAACTAAATTTAGCAAAACTGAGTTATCTGTATTATTGAATACAGGAATTTACAGTGGAAATGAGATTATTACCAAGAGCTAGAGATCTCCATTCATAACCACCCAAGTGATTACTCAATAGTCAATACCACCTAGACACATCCTCGACACAGTATAACCGTTAAGCAATATTCCTCAGAGATTCCTTCTCTCTGCCAACTCAACATGGTAACACACTCTTGCCAATTCTTTGAGTATGACATTCCACGCCTTTACATGAGAAATTATAGTATGCACTAGAAGTGGCAATAAATGCATGCTCCAATAAGATCTTCACAATTGAATTTAAGCGCACAGACATAAATTTTAAATTTTTTTGGAAGTCATCCTAGAGCATGCTATTAATGAAATCATCTTAAGAAACATGTCCCTGAACTTAAACTACTTGCTATCTGAAACTATATAGTTTGGGAGAAACTGATGCAGGGCAGATGAGAAATTTCTTCAGGATGTTTCATTAATTTTCATTGCCTTCTGTTTACGGGCAATATTCTACGTCATAATCAAGTGTGCAGTCATTTTATCTGTAAGGACAACATTCCATTGACTTGGGTTATTAGCAAGAGTCAAGGATTTAATTTGGGAGTTGTATCCTTGCTACTTGCTTCCTAGTGAGTTGTGCTTAAGAAGTTGTAATACAATAAATGTAACTTGGAATTTGTATATGTTTGGATAACTAATGACAGGTGGAATGGAACGAAATGGAAAAAATTAATCACACCAATGTTTGGATATTTTATGATGGGATGGATTGAATAATAAGTTAGTTCCATTTTACTCCATCCCATACACCAAATTTAGAGGGAATAAAAGTAGAGGTATTGGATTGAATGAAATAGAGTTCATTCCATCAAGTCTACACCATTTCATCCTAGTTTAAACTTTAAACAATTCAAATAATGGAATCCAGTATCCTTCTATTCCACTCCACTCCATCAATTTCCACCGACCCAAACATAAGAGACTAGGATGAACATGATGATCGAAATGAGGCCTTTACTTGAGATTATTTTAAAAGTTAAACCTCACCTATTCATTTGTTTGAATATAATTATCAAAAAAGGTGTGTTTCTTCTTTCCTCCTGGTTTCTTACACCGAAAGAACCATCTCAGTCATTTGTTGTATTTAACACTTTCTTCCCCCAAACTTTTCTCTATTTCTTGGTAAGAGTCCTGTATGGACTCATGATTTGCACACACTTTTATGTAACATAGAGTGCATGACTACATAACATTTTCTCTGTTTTCTTTGGCATAAACTCTTCTAAATCTTATGTCATGTTTTGCTCTATTTCCAAAATGAGTAATGTTATTTGACCACAAAACTTTGACACTTAGAGCTGACACCATCTATTTGAACACCAAAGACGGAAACTTAGGGTCTGTTTGAGAGTTGATTTATGGAGGGAGATGGAAGGTTTAGGAGCTATCTCACAAGTGTATTTTGTGGCTCCCAAGGCTTTCTCTTCCCTCCACCATCCTCAAAAATCAACTCGCAAACAGACCATCAGTACTCACGATTCTCTATTATCATTTCACATTTTCTATTCCCAAAAATGGATAGGTCTAAACCTAAGCGTCAATCCAGTGTTTTAAAATGCATCAAACAACCAGAATTGCGATCTGCAGTTAGAGGAGTCTCCACAATGGCATTAAAGCCGCATCTGCTACATTCCCCCTCAATTTTAAGCAGTCAGTAGCCACAACCGCAATTAAAAACACTTTGTCAATCTTTCGTGTACAAATAACATAACTCATTCAAAATTCACTAAACATAGAATATAACCCATACATCTTATTTCGTCCTAATTCTAACACGTCTACTTCATACAAAACATCAACACCACTAACAAACAAACACATAACTAAACTATAACAACTTCCTAACAGACATAAACAGATAATTTAAAGAACCTGTTCCATGGCGTTCTGCGCGGCGGTCATGAGCTTGGTGGCGATACCGAGCTTGCGGTGGGTACGGAGGACAGCAAGGGAGGTAATATGACCATGACACTCGGTGGTTTCTTCTTCCATCTTGGCGAGAACATAACCGACGATGCGACCGTTATAGTCTTCGGCGACGTAGAGAAGGTGAGGCCATGAGAGGATGTGGTAGAGATAGTATTTCATCTGGTAATTCTCAGGGAGACAGAAGAGGTTGCATGCTTGCATTGCAAGAAGGTCGTCGACGGTGGCTTTTCTTATGCACACCATTGTTCAATGAGACAAGGTTTGGGATTAGGGTTCTGAGAAGTGATTTTTGCATTAAGTATAATCCCAAACGCGGGGTGTTAAAAGTAATTGCTCAATCAATTCCATCAATTTTTTTAATGTTTATGGTTATAGTTGATTTGTATAAAGTCATCCAATCTAATCCAAAATTTATATATAGTTTTTATCCGTTTTTTTTAAGTAAAAAATAACTGGTATATTATATTTTCAAATAGTTAATCACATAAAAAAGGTATATTTCAAAATAATAACCTTACTGTGTTTAAAAGTATCAAAACTTCATATTAAAACCAACAAGTCTACTCCATTGATAATAATTAGAGTTAATTACACTAATATCCTATGGGTTTTAGTGAAATTACATAAATCATCCCTCTCTTTTAAGTCCTTACACGAACCACCATTCCCTCTTACACAAATCACCCTTAATTTTATACATATATTACACTGATCACCCTAATGAGATATAAGTGTAATATTTTAAACAAAAAAACGTGTGGTGAATGTAATTAAGTTATACAAAATATTATATATTGTGTACACAATTTCAAATAGTACAAAATTGAGTGTATTTTTATTATTTATATTTCATTACACGATATATTAACAATTATAATGAGATTTTTATATAATCCTTATACTATTTTGTAATGAACAAAATAACGAAAATGCATTGACTCTTATATTACTTGGATTTGTCTACACAATATATAATATTTTGTTTAACATAATTACACACTTCACATGATTTTTGTTTAAAATATTACATTTATATCTCATCAAGGGTAGTCCGTGTAACATATGTACAAAATTAGGGATGATTCATATAAGGACAAAAAAGGAAAGAGTGATTTGTGTAATATCACTAAAACTCAAGGGGTGTGAGTATAATTAACTCTAATAATTATAAGAATAAAAAACTATCATCAATAAATAACATACCAGTATAATTATCACAACAAGAAAGTGATAAATAAGTACTAATAACACTTCTAACAAGTCATCATTGGAGACGTGTAAGATGTTGGTGTAATATTTTCTCTCCCAACTAGTTTCACACACTTATAATGCAGTAATCCACACTCTATCCGCTTTTCATAGAAAATATCTCATTTTAATTTTCATTTTACATCATATTATACTGCACTAACCCACACTTTACCAACACTCATCTGCCCACAAGTTAGTTTCCTCTCCCTCTCTTAATTCCTTTCTTAATTTCACATCATATTATTTTTTTAATTGATTTTTTATACTTAATTCTATTTTTTTAATTTATATTGCTAATTAGTTATTTACATTTTTTTAAAATTTAGCTATCCAACATCTCATTTATCTGTTAATAAGAAGATTGGAAAAAAATAGTGTGTTAGAATAAAAATTACATCATATAATACCTATTGTTTTCCTTTTAAAGTTTTAATTATGAAGAGGTGATGAACATATAATAAAAAAAACTTCATCATTGAACACGTGTGAGATGCTGGTGTAATATTTTCCCTTCCAACTAGCTTCACATACTTATAATGCACTAACTCTCACTCTATTGAGTCTATCCGCTTCTCTTAAAAAATATCTCATTTTAATTTTTATTTTACATCATAGGTATTATATGATGTAAAATCATATTATTTTACATCATTTATATCTCAACTATCCCACATTCCTCTGTCCCACAAGTTAGTTCACCCTCTCTCTTGATTCATTTCTTAATTTTACATCATATTATTTTTTAATTGATTTTTTATACTTAATTTTATTTTTATTAATTTATATTGCTAATTAGTTATTTTCATTACTTAATTGATTTTTTATACTTAATACTATTTCATATTCTTATTAATGATAAATAGCTAAAATTTAGAATAAAAATTATATAATGTATTAATAACCTATTATTTTTTTACACCATGTTATTTATTTGTTAACAGTCCCTAATTTCAAGTCAATAACTATTATGTTTATATTATATCTTTTTTAGCATATGGTCCTAACAAGTATGAAACACAAATTAATTATTTTTTATATGAAAATATGAACTTTATTTATTATTAAATTTTATATTGATTCATTTATTTTGAAAATATATTTCCTCACTCCATTTGTAAGTTATAAAATAGTTATAATATATTTCCTCTTTTTCTATATGATTTATTAAAAAAAATTCTTTGAAATATATTAATTTTTTATGTATAATAATTTTTAACGTGCAATTAACTTCATGTGTAATATAACAGTTTTTTAGTTCATGTCTATCTTTCCATCTTATAAATAGTATTAACTATAATATTATTATTTAAATTATTATATATCTTTTGTATATATATAAATATATTTTTTTAGTGTACTCCTTTTTTTACGTATACATCTCTTTAGTTAAGGATAAAAAAAATCATAAATTACATTGTTTTTGTACTATTGAAGAAAAGTAACGTCGTAATAATGATTACATTTTTAGTGTGTAAATGTAATATGGAAATGAGAGATGACAATGAATTAAAAATCACCAATAATAAATTTACAATGAATTATCTTTTTTCTTGCAAATATATTACCAAAGAGATAATTACAAATATATTAAACTTTTGCTATTTTTTCTCTGTATATTTTGCTACCTATTTGTCAACTTTTGTTACCATTAACATGTAAAGTTTGAATTTTTTTCATTTATGTTACAAGTACCTTATCCGTGAACATTTGCAATTTGATTCTCCATTGAAAATCTGTGCATGTTTATTTTTTTCCCTGTCTATGCATCTCTTATTTTATTTATACATTTTGTTCAAATGAATCAATATTTTAAATTTTTATTTTACATGTTTCAAAAACACTTGTATCATCCTCTAAAAAAAGGTAAGGATTATTGTTCGTTATCGATACCTTCACTTTTGGCCTCATGGTTAGTTATTTACTCACTTAGTGAATTTTGTATTTTATTTTCTCTCTTCAATCATGTTTAAAATATATATTGTCTAACACATTTATTCTGATTGTTGATTAAATTGTCATGACTCCATATGTATCTAATGAAATAAAATTTATGGAACCCAATTTTAACGTAGCTTTTTTCTACTTAATTTATGTTCCTATTGCTTCCTGATGCAGTGGAATCCAGAAGTTGAGTTGTTCATTCATGTCATATGGATTTGTAGGGGTTTGTAGATTCAGAGAAAGTTCTTTATATTCTCTATAATATACTCATATTATTGATTCAAGTCATTCTTCCTATCATTTTCCACTTATTTTTCATGGACATATTCATAACTAATTTTTTTAGAAGAAAAAAATAAGTTCGAAAAACTTTTTGTCATTGGAATTGAAATTCAGAAACAAAAAAAATGATTTGTTTTTCATTTTTTCTGTTTAAAATTACTTCTACGATGAATGTTTGAAAATTATTTTGAGGCTGCATTAGGACATTACCACCTCATTGCTATTATTGGCCATATAATTCTTAATTTTAAGAATATCAAGAGTTTCTACATAGTTGAAATTTTTTAACCTTCAAAATAAATGATTCATTACCCTCATCGGAATCCAAAAGAAAAATGTGTAGACCCAATTAAATGAATTTGAAAGAAGAAATTACAAGTGCAATTTAAATGTGAATAGATGGACAATAACTCAATTTGATTCTAAGAAATTTACGGATTAAATGCACAATTTAAGATTTGAAAAAAATAAAAAAATAAATGGGATCATTTTGTGTATTTTTTCTCTCACTTAAATGTGTAAATATGTTCACCTACATTTTTTTCTACAATTTAACATTTCATCCATTAATCATTATATCGTCCAATTTGAGTAGTTGATTCATCAATAACTCAATAAGACAAAACAAATTTGTTTCCACAACTTTCCACCTTTACTAATTATTGATTCAAGTGTAGACACATAACTAATTCCAAATCACTAATAATATATCACTATCCAAGTAATTATTCAATCAATTTATAATTTTATTATCCAATATTATGATCTCACTTTTGGTAACAAAACCTTAATATAATTCATTCACCTTCCCTTATGTAGTGATTTAATTTAAATTGAAAAAACTATATATAGTTTCACATGATTCAATATTTGCATTAATCTATCTATTTTATTTAACATTTATTATTACTCTAAGAATTACTCTACTTTTTATTCTATCAAAGCTTTCTGATACTTTTCATAATGAATTTTAATATCAAAGTTCTTTGTATTTTAATTTCCCCCTATTATAATTAAAAAAACAAATTAAAATTGAATTTTTTTTATAACTTTTAAATATCTTTTTAATAAATAGGACTTATCTAATATCGCGATATGATTTCTCTATTTTCATTAAAAAAATCAACTTCGAAATTGAAAAATCATTTCATTTTCTACAACTTTTAAAATATTTATTTTCAAAAAAATCACATGGTATCATGTTTCAGTTTCCTATTTTCATTAGAAATTTCAAATTTGAAATTGTCATTTATTTTCCTTATGTGTATGAACAAGCAAGTACACAAGTAACACGTGCGTTCTTAAAAATGTGAATGCACGGGTAACATGTGTGTTCTTAAATATGAATGGACATGTAACATGTTTCTTTTTAACCACGTGAATACATGAGTCACATATATGTTGTTAACAATACGAATGCACGAGTAACATGTGTGTTTTTAATTACGTGAATACACTAAGTAATATTTGTGTTCTTAACCATATGAATACACATATTTCTTAATCATGCATCAAAAAAATACTACCCCATGAGAATGCACGGGTAACTTACTAGTCAGAGAATATATGAGAAATCTACGTTTTAAATTATCAACTTCAATGTTAATTAAATTCAGTAAGGAAACAATCTTCCTTTTTTATAATATATGTAATCAGTACTCATTCGATCTAGATCATTCTCATTTTTGAAATTAGAATAAAAAACTAATTTTGATAGATCGACTTTCTAAAACCAGTCCAACAACAATTTCAATTTTCTATAGTTTATTTTTTGGATTGGTATGGATCAAAACAATTATTTATGGTTATGCAGTAGTTTAAGATATCATAAAATGAAAAATGTTATATAATTTTATTAAAATAATATTATTTAATGTACATTGGAACTAAATTAAAAAAGTAATTAAGAAATAAGAGTGTAAAAATAAGTAATAAATAAAAGTATAATTGAAAAATAAAGTATAAATATGCATTAGTTTTTTAAAATATACAAGATTCGGAAAAGTATGAAAAAGTTAAAACATTAAAAAATATGAAACATAGAGATTAAGGAAAAAAAATCTATTATGAGTTTGATGAGAAGAGATAAATTATAAGATATTATCATATTTTGATAGATAGGGCAAATATGAGTTTGTTCACCAATGTATTTGTATTACATGGGTATTGAGTTAGAAAAAACCAAGAACATTATAATTTTCCTCATAGTATTCAAATACTAATGTGGCCACCACCACATCAATGTCATTGATATCTAATACACACCATATATGGGACAAGAAAAGAGCATCTTATACTTATATTTTATTACGCTATTTTCATTCTTTCTATCCTATCTTATCATCAAAGATGACATAAATGATACTATCATAAAATGTTTTATTTGAAGGTCTTGTTACTTAACCAACAATGAATATTTCAAGTGTTTAGGTGAATTTGTAAGATGAAAGGTTGATATTTGATCTCTAAGAGTAACATTTGATAAAAAATAACAAATGTAATAAGAAAATAATTAGCGAATCATCCAAATAATTGAAAATATCTTAATACAACCTAAAATATCTTATCAATGAGAAGAACTTTTAATTAGGATAGAATATCTAAAATAGTCACTCCAAATAAATGTTATTCTATAAAATGTTTGATAGAATTTTTTAATTTTTGAATATTTTTAAGAAGAAATTAAGTAGGCCACAACCAAAACCCTTTTATCTTTATTTTATTTCTGTTTTGTTTTGTATTTTAGTAAAAAGTTAGAAAAAAGCACTCAAAACGCCAAACTTTAACTAAAACTTAAACTACAATGGACCAAACTTATTTTTTCCTTTTCAGAAATTTAAAATTTCTATAAAGGAAATAAACTAAATATTAACACCTCGAGCTTTGATTTTTATTGGGGAATACTACTTAGTCATTTTGTCTCATTTTAATTTCTTAAGTCTAGTTCTATTTTCTAAGTCCTACTGATGTTAGATGATTTCATTAGAGTAGACTAATTAAATAATATTTTCAACACATGGCATTGTCTCCGAACGATATAATAAATTATAATCCAGTTTAAATGAATATTCTAATAACAACATTAGATAAAAACTAACATTAGAACTAAAAGTATAAATAAACTTAACTTAAGAAACCAAAGCCACACAGAAATATCAAAAGAAAATTAATTAACTTCAAAACAAAAACACATTTTTCCTTAAACAAAACAATTGGGAAAATACAATAAAACAAAATTGTATCAGGATAAAGGAGGAATAAGGAAACAAAAATACAATGAGAAATAAAATATTGATTTATTATTGTATTATATTTTAATAATAATTTTAAAATATATAGTTTAATTTGATTCATATTCATCACATTAAGGAAATTGAAATCTGAGATTCAAACAAAACTACTGTAGGTTCATTAATATTTTTTATCCAATTTAATGAATTGATCCAAAATTTGTATTCTAGTTTAAATTCACCCAATTGATGCTAAGATTGAATCCACTTTTCAGTAGCATAGAATAGAAGTATGAGATTTTGAATCATTGCACTTTCATCCATATGAATTCTAAGTTTATTAGCTCTCATGATTTCTAATGCCACTTATTATTTTTCCTATTTGCCTTCTAGTTCCCAGCCATAGTGCTTCACAGCTTCACAGATAAATCCCTTACTTTGATTTATTCATATTATTTTTCCTATGATGCTTAACATATGATATCAAACATTTACCATTAATTCACTCATAATGTTTGCATTTTCCTTGTAAATTATTTATAATATTACATTTGGTATTGAACTGAAAAACTGAAGCAATAATCTAAAACATGCATGTACCTATCAACAATTATAACATTAAAAATATGGCAGGACTTCAATTATACCAAGAAATTAAGGTATTCTTATGGTGGATCTCTAAGGGTGTAGAACAAGTGCATAGTAAGAATGTAGCACATAAATGAGGGTCCCAAATAATTTTTTCATATATAACTAATTTTTATATAAGTATGGTAAATATGTTATTGCTTTTATTCTTTTAAAAAAAAAATTGTGTTGTCAATTATTATTCTACACATAAACTTGCTCAATACATTTGTGATTGCAACGATCATTGTTTTATATTATCATATAATTGATATATGATTAAAATAAGTGTCTGACTTAGAATGAGAAAAAATATGGGATCATTTAAAGTTCATAAAGAAAATGATGACAAAAATTAATGGACTAAAGTCTCAGATAAATAACAATAATTAAACCGAAAAGAAAATGAAACTTATATTCTCACAATTTGCATGATTTGCATGAAACCTTTTTATTTAAAATTTATTACAAACAATTACTTAATTAAATTTATATAGTATAGAACGAGTACTTATTATTATTTTAAGCCCTCGATTGTATTTCAAATATTCATTTAGTAGTTTGAAGTGGAGTTCCATTTAAGAAGTGTTGGATCAAAGAAAGTGCTCTCTTTGGCTGGGAAGCAGATACTAGATGTCCAGCTTCTCTTACTGTGGCAAAAGTTACATCTCCCTTGTACACTTCGGTATATCCACCTACCTGTGTCACATAAAATTTGAATAATATAATTTAACCTAAACTTAATTTCATCATGCAATTCTATTATGATATAAAGCATGGCTAAGAATATTTAACAACACCAATAGGTTATGTTCAAATATTGTAATTTTTTACCAAGTTCCCCTTTATATAAAATGAATATAAAACTGCTTATGGGAAAATGTTTAATAATTTTTGTTTTAGTGTTTTAAATTGTATTCCACTACTACAATTGTATCTATAATATCATAGTTTTATAAGTTTCTACAAGATACTATGATTACAATTGTTGTCACATCAACTCATAATTTCCTATAAATACATTAAACATGTTATAACTATATTCGTGCCTGTAATCACAATTTAGAATACTAATGAACATAAAAATATTAAAATTACCTCTCCATCGACAAACCAAGGATGCCAAGGTGTTTTAGTAGATAGATTCATCTCATTAAGAGAATACTTGGTTGCAGTAATAGGCACAATTGCATCTACATCACCACTGCATCATACAATATATGAATACTCAAAATTACATCATCAACACATTTAAATATTAACTACATGAACGAAATAATGAGAAGGGATTGAAGTATTATCGGAGATTTTTGTTTATTATCAAAATAAATAAAAAAAATCATGTTTTAAGTAGTATTAAGTAACTGAAATTGCAGTCATGATTTACAATTTTGGAAGTCTTTGTTAGTTGCTTTTTCCCAATTTTTCCAAACTTAATTAATGTGGTAAATACAATTTAACCACGACCCCAATTAAAAAAACAAAGTTAATTAGGATTGTTTATATAATTGGGAGCAACTATTGTTCTAAAGTAAAACTAATATTTTACCTAAAAATCCAAACTCTGAGTCCATTATTGAAGAGTTCATGTAAAATGGGAATGATTGTTGGAGAGCTATCACCCCACGAAATTATGCTACTGCAAAGCTCCCAGGTATATTTGAGCTTGGTGACATTTGCATGTAAGGCCTCTTGAACGTCACCTCGGTTAAGATATGCTTTGACGTAATCATCAGTACATGGATCATTAACAATCTGTTACACAAAAGTCATGAATCAACTCTAGTTAACTTTCATTCAATCTATGAATTCATAAAGTGTAGAACAATATAGAAGGCTCTTAGGGTATGAGGAGGATAGATGTCCATAATATTAGTTTCATATTGTTTCTAAGATTTGAACTCATAACCATACATTGGGTTATAGAGTAATCAACTTTACCGTTATGCCAAGACTTAGCCTCAAAATCTATGTTTCTTACAATAGTAATTTTGAAAAAATTAACCATTCTAAAATTTCCCTTACATTTTTATATTTTATAGAGGGTGAACTTGACATAATGATAAGATTGGTACTGAGCAGTGATCATGAGTTTAAGTCCTATAAATAACTTTTTATTTGTAAAGTAAAATTGCCTATATCTACTTTCCCAAAACCTCACTAGTAAAAACCTTGTGTAACGGACGGCCCTTTATTTTTACAATTTACAATTAAGATCTTATAGCAAACTTGTTTGTGCTTAAGAAAATATTTTATAAGAATATATTACCACATTCATATAAGTTTTTTTTTTAAATATATTTCAATGTAGTTGCCATAGAAGTTTATGAAAATAAGCTCTTTTTAACTTATTGAAATAATGGGTACAAAAATAAGCACTTGATTGAAGACTTAAATATATAAATTCGCCCTTAACAGATATTTATAAAAGAAAATAAACAAGAAAAGAGAAAGGTTAGAATTTAATCTCACAGATTTGATCTTAGGAGTGGCAGTGAGGTAATAATCGGGATCATTCTTGCAAATTGGAGCATAGATATTAGAGAGATCAATGGGGTCTGTGTTGTTGTCAAATTCATCTAGTGCTTTGTCACACTGAGTTGGTATATCTTTGGGATCAAGTGAATAATTACAATATTTCTTGAAATCATATGCTGTTTGGTCTGAAATGATTGCATGGCTAGCAAGAAAATCATACACTCCTCTTTCGTCTCTTTCATCATGGATCACTGGATTCCCAATCTGCATAATGTCAATACAGAAAGGCTATGCTCATATATGTTGCATTGCTTATATAATTTCTCTCTATTTCAATAAAAGTTCAAATTAACTTCTTAATCTAACCCACTTTCAATTTATAATTTTAAAGTATAGTTATAATATATTTTAGGGATGAGCATGAGTTGGGTAATAAGGCTTATTATTTATCCGACCTTAAATATCGTCCGAGTCAACATATGAACTCAAACTCGACCCTAAATTCGATTAAATATAATGCATGTATACCATTTTTAGATAAATTTTTCTCAATGTTATTTATTATTATGAATTTATAATTTGACATATGTATTTTATATAATGAAAAATTAGAGAATTGATGATACTTTCTATCAAAGAGATATCATTACTCTGTGTATAAATAAATAAAGACACATACAAACATGATGAGTGGGTAAATATGGGACGGGTCCGGGCCGAGTCATACTTATCCCCTACTCAACCCTAAATATTGATCGAGTATAATTTTTAAATCTGAACCCAACCCTATACCAATCATACCCAACCCTATAACATAAAGAGTAATGATCAATCTCTAGTATTAGAAAAGTGTTTACAAAAAAAAACTTAAGATGCTATGATATTTTTATTATTTTAACTATAAT
The DNA here is from genome assembly GCA_009771035.1 of Lupinus albus. Lineage (NCBI taxonomy): Eukaryota > Viridiplantae > Streptophyta > Magnoliopsida > Fabales > Fabaceae > Lupinus > Lupinus albus. The sequence goes on along the minus strand of CM020002.1, from coordinate 16,122,971 downwards.
GAAATAACATCCATATTCATAACATAACATAGTCACCCCTATGTAACTACTCTAACCAGCTTATAACTGTTGAGGTCCTAATAAAATTAATCTCATAACTAAGAATAACCATTACTCAATCATTGGATGCCAATTACTAAGTCTAAATTTTGTCCCGAATAGGTAGACTAATTATATAATAAGACTATAGTATCTTAAAATATCTATTCTTAAGGAGGACACTGAAGGAACACATTTTCTTCTTAACTACCTTTTCTTGTTCAATGTATGTTAATTTTATTTCTTCAAATATAACCTTTCATCAAACCATTCTATAAATACAGGTTTAATATATCCATTTAGGTTATGTATGAATATCACAGAGCATTCCTAATATGGGTGTTGTCTTGCTGGTGCACTATACTCCATTTGCTGGCGAACATTGGTAATAAAATGTACACATATCTTCCTATATTACTTATCTTCTAAGTAAACTACAAGGAAAAATATTCTACCCACTTTACTTCATAACTCTAATATTGCAGTTTCAGAAATCTCTGGAACAATATCGTGGAAACAATTGCGGTCACATCAAATGCATTGTTCTTGCAATTACGATAAATATAATATAATTGCAACCTGACTGTGATTTAAAACAGCGAATATACGTAACAACATAATCAACTTAGGTTAGACCATATCCATCATTTATATTCTAGGGCATAATTAACATGTGAAATATAATGATATGTTTCCAATTGCGAAGCAATATAGGATGAACTTTTTTGAGAGAGAGACTATATATGGAGTCACATACCAATATTCCTTTGAGGTTGATGATTGTATTATTAGCCTTTTTGTTCTGATGGAGAATAGTTTGAGCAAGTTGAGGAACAAAATGCCCAGCATAGCTCTCTCCAGCTATGTAGAAATCCCTTTTCTTATACTCGGGAAACCTCTCCAACCAATTCACTAAAAATATATAGTTATATGCTGCTGTTTTCCTATCCCCAGTTGTTTCATATTCTGATGAATTATTTGAGTAAGAAAATCCTACTCCACCAGGTGACTCAAGGAACAAAACATTTGCAGCTTCAAATTCAAATTTGAATCATAAGTGAGAAACAAAAAACTGTTTTTCTTTGTAATATTAGTATAAAAGAAAACGGAATCAATTTAAGCTAATACCATAGTTCCATGAATATTTATTTTTCTTAAGTGTTTTGCCATTATTCTTTACTCTGAAGGGTCCAAGTTCTTCCATTGCTCCATAGCCCAGAGATGAACATCCAGGACCTGTCACTTAAAAATATTAATATCTATATTGATGAACAAAATTATATTGATACGAAACAAAGACAGGCTAATGAATCCTCAAAAAGTGGTTTCCCTGAAACACTCTAGTTGGAGATATATAATTGTTTTTAGGTACTTTTTAGGGGAAGGATAAGATATTGTAGAAATTAAATATCGGGATTTATTATATTATATAGAGTAAATTACATTGGTACTCAAGAGTTTTACTGAAATTATACAAATCATTTCTCAATTTTTTACAACTACAAAAACTTTCCTAATTTATAAACATACATTACACTAACCACCATTGCACAAGAAACAAATGTGATTTTTAAACAAAAAAATTGATAAGTGTAATTAAGTTAAACAAAATATGGTATATTGTGGATACAAGTCCAATAATATACGAATCAATACATTTACATTATTTTTGTTCGTTATAATATAGTATAAGAGTGATTTAAATAATATTTCCTTAGAATTACTGATGCATTTTGTAAAGAACAAAAAAAATAATGAAAACATATTGATTCATATACTATTTGGATTTATCTGTACGATATATCATATTTTGTTTAACTTAATTACACTTATCATCATGAATGATTAGTGTAACATATGTATATAAATTATGAAGATTTTTGTATGTGTAAAAAATGAAAGAATTGTTTATATGATTTCACTAAAACTCGTGGCATATGTGTATAATTTACTCTATTATATATCCTAAATAAATATTTATATTTTACAATTACCCTATCATAAGAAAAATATATAGTAACTCAGTTTGTTTAACAACTCATCTTATTTACAAAGACTTGTATATCCAGAATTTTTGTTGTTGTGAGTTTGTTGCAAAATCACCATTTAAGAATAATTTGCATTGAAATCATCACTTTTCACTAAAATAAAAGATAAAATAAACAAATTATTGAGAAATGAAAGTAAAGAAAGCCGACTCGGTTTTTTTTAAATGTACACAAGTTTGAATTCTTAAAATTAATTATTGAGAAGAGTGGCATAAGTTTAGAGGAGATTAGTCCTCTATGATGATAAAAAAAGATATAAGGAAAATTGCTTTCAAAATGAATGAAATGAGTTGTGAGGATGAGACCAAATTGACTAATCCAACCAGTCTGATTGTTGAAGTCTTAATCAAGTGAGGTGTTGAATCATTTTGACACAAGGAAATTTCGGCCCAATCATATTAAACTCGGTTAAACAGTAATAACCCAGAAAATAAATTGGACAATTTATTAATAAAATGTAATATTACTATAGTCTATTGTTTTATTTAGGTCCAAAATATGGAGAGCCATTATTTAAGTATATATAATTTTACGTAATTATTAATTATATAAAATTTTGTTTTTATATATAATTATATACTTATGAATAACTATCAATTATATATAACATCACTTTATCTGACCAGATGGTTTAAACCAGATAAACCTAATATATGATGTCTTCTGATTTTATGTATGACTCGGGTTTTACAACATTGCAAATAATATAGAATAATAAATCTTATTAATCATTTCATTATAAATAAAATGATAAATGTTTAGTTAAAAGAGGATTAGATTTAATAAAAGGTGTTCTTACCTCCATTTAGCCAAAGAAGAAGAGGCATTGTTTGATGAGAATGCTGAGATTCCACAAAGTAATAGTAAAATGCACGCCCGACCAATTTATCTATTGTGATATACCCTCCATATTGAGAGAAATTTACATGTGGCTGCCCTGGAAGCCTATTAATCTTATCGTTCTCTTTAAGACGCTTATTAGAATCAATAATTTGATCACCCACAAGCTCTTGTGGTTTAAAGTAACTCCTATCAATTTGTGAACTTGCTTTGTATTTTAACCTATGAAACTTTCGAAGAGCTTGAGTTTGTTTATTTCCATGAATTCCAGCAATAAAGAATGAGAAAATAAGAAAGGATTGAAGAGCACAATAACTTGCTTTGCCCATTGTGTTTGTTGTAAATGGAACCCAAAAGAGAGAGGGTTACAGAGAGAGGGTTACAGAGAGAGGAAGTGTATGAAGGTGAGAAAATAAAAGTATGGGGTTTATGATCCAAACATTAGTAGTTATATAATTAATTGTTGAAACTAACTAAGGACTCTATTTATGGAAATAAACTATCTAAGACTATTATTGGTTTTCCCTTAAAACTAATCTCTAATTATATTACGTTAATGGACAGCTCCTTAACTGAAACTCATGCATCTCAATCTAAAACATTTGAAATAGAAGTAATATGATTGTACATGATCTATGATATGAGATTTTAGTTTTGGAGGACTCTAACTCATGCATCTTAGACCTATATAAGTAATAAATGTAATAATATATAAAAAGTAAAGGTTCTAAGAATGAGTAAAGAAGTTGTCCTTGAATCTTCATTGTCTTTTATATATTCAAACTAGAACAATTATTTGTAACAAAATCTCAAAAGAGAGTGCTCATTTTCTACTTTATATTTTTCACCCATAGTTTCAAAATTGTTTTAAATCTTCTTCACAAAATAAGTAGTTTTGGTTGGATACAGTTGACTTCATTTATATAATATTGTACTTTTTCTTACATATTTGAAAATTTTCAATTATGATTTATATTAGATGAATATATTAAAAACAAATCTATTTTATTAAGGAAAAATTATTTCTATTAGATTATTATAGTAGAAACAATTTTGATTATAGTTTATTGGGATGAAATTTGGAATTATTAAATTTTACAAAAATGAATGAATTCTAATAAGAAAGTGACACAACAAAGTGATGTAATTAATCGAACTTCCAAACTTTCGACACCTCAATAGCGAGATAGTAACGAGACACATGTCATGGGGTGAAACTGTTCTAGTATTATATAAGTAAAAAAAAAAGTATAAACAATAAGATAATAAACTCAAACGATAACTTAAAAGGTAAACATAAATTATTATTTTTTGGGTCAACAAAAGAAGAAGAATTTTATTAGAAGGGAGAAAATAGTACACCGATACAAAAAAGAGAAAGAAGGAAAGAATAATTGCATAAATTACAAATTAAATTTTATGCAATCTAAGGCTTAATAATCCAATCCGAATAAGAAAAAACCAAAGCCAATGTCCGAGGCTATTTTGAATTCTCAACTTAGTGACGAATATCCAATTTAATATTTTTGGTAACCTTTTTAATTTAATCAACAACATACCATGGTAGTGAAATCCCAAAATAAATTTAGAAAAAAAATTAAAAATCAATTGTTTTTTTTTGGCTAATCTCCAAAGTTGGAATAGAATTGACTTCATTATGCTTGTAAAAAAATAATTGATTTAATTATATATTTGACCCTTAGCAATTAAGATTTGTTTTCTTAATTGATTATATTGTAATTGGTCATAATAAAGAAGTTTCAAATTGATTTGAATCATTTTCAAAATATTTGATAAATTTTAAAAATATAGAAGGATATAATTAATTTATATATATATATATATTCAAACTATAACAATTATAATTTAATTTTTTCATAATAAAAATCCAGCTCAAAAGAAAGGGCGATCATTTTCTAATTTGTGTTTTTTCTTCCAAGGTTTCAAAATCGATTTACAAATTATTCACAAAATAACATTATGCTAAAATTCAAATTTAACAACAGTCATTCAAGAGCATTTCAACATTGTTAAATATGATGCGAAAAATCATCAACAATACTTGCTTTAGTGAGTGGTGTTAATATGGATATGCGGATATAACTTCAACAGCGCATATGTAAATGTGCACAGTGCACCGTTGAATTAGCGTTGCCTAGAGTTAGATATTTTATACATTGCTTTCTTAAATGAATGCTGTTGATTAGGCATCTTCTACAACGATTTTTTAAGTGTGCGCTGTTGATTGGATACGATGTTTAAATATCATAATAATTAACGATTACTAAACGATATTCTCTCATGTATTAAAGTGTTTTCATTCCCCATAATTCTTTTGTTTCGTGATGTGAGTTACACATCTGTCAATGATGGTGGTATCACTTCTCTTTCCATTTGAATATATATATATATATATATATATATATATATATATATATATATATATATATATTTGTTGTTTCATTGTCTCCTTTTATAATTAGTCATGTCAAAAAGATTTAATTTCATTAAAGATATAAATGACCTAAAAGCTGAAAGTAAGAATTTCAACTCTTTTGCGGGTTGATATATGTGGAGCTCCTTCACTTTTAATGATTTTCATTGATCCGATGGTGCTTTAGTTACTTATTTAATTTTTAGTCCTATTTTATAATTCCTTAATTTAGATCATAATATGTTTATGCAACAGATGATAAAATTGAGGTTGTGAAGAATATTCATATATCACAATGACAATCATAACTTAAAGAGAGTTTTAATTATATTGTTGAAAATTTTGATGTTGTTCTCAATGATGTAAAATATCGATTTTGTAATCATTCTTACAAGCTAATATTTCAAGATGAAACAATATTGCAAATGTGATTCATTTTTTCTGTTTCATTATCCATCTTATATTAATAGTAACCAAATCTTATGAATCTTACGGGGAATTATTAATTGCTACAAAGGACGATGACCCAGACTATATGAAATATCATAATTATATTATGCACTTATAAAATTGAGGGGCACTTTGAAGAATGAACAATTATTGATGTTAATTTCTTTTATGTTATTTGTCTTTTGGATGGTTGTGCAAACTCTATGAACATTGTATTTTAATTGGTTGTGCAAACTAATTTATAACTATTTAATTTATTTTGAGCCCTGAATATTATTTTAATTTGACAACATATATAACTCTTTAATTTATGCTAATCTTGAAATTTAGAATATATATGTGTTGTTGATAACTGTATATGCACATAATTGTTTAGCAGTGTCCAATTTCAGTCAAGTTTGATGTAATGTTAAATAGTAGTTTAAGGAATTAAATGTATAGATTGTAGCACATGTATATATTATAGCTTATGAAATACATCGTATGTAATGTTAATGTTAAATGTAATATTTTGGTGTATGTAATCAATAGTATAATGTAATATTCAATTAATGTTCAATATATATATATATACATGTTTTTAATTCAATTAATGTTCAATTAACATTGAACTCTTTTGTTCAATGTGTTTTGGTGTTTGTATTGTATGTCTTTTTTTGTTCTGTACTAGTAAACGTTGTTAAATTCAAGAAAGCGCTATTAATTTAGATAGACGGATATCACTTCAACAGCACATACGTGAATTAGCGTTATTGAATTAGAGCATGTGCGAACAAGCACTGTTTAACAGCGATCGTTTAAGAATGCGTTGTTAATATACATCAATTCAACAACGCACCTTTAAGAAAGTGCGGTTGGAGATTACATATTAACAGCACTCGCTTAAAGGTGCGTTGTTGAAGATGTTCTATAGCATTTTCTTAAGATAAATAAGTGTATATCTAATTTAAATATAAGTGTATAAGTAATTGTATATCTAATACAAATATAATTTTATTATTATGTTTTGATTAGATGTATCATAAGTCTACTAACCTATTTAAATGTATCCATGATGGAAATGAGGCGGTCTGACTCTACTAACCTATTTAGATGCGCTCTTAATATACATATCTTCAACAACATTTTCTCAATGGTGCGTTGTTGATATGTTATAACGTTCATTATTCAACAACAATTGTTTAAGAAAGCGTTGTTAATGGACATCTACTCAACAACACTTTCTTAAAGGTGCGTTGTTGAAGATGTTGAACAACACTTTCGTAATATATGTAATTGTATATCTAATTTTAATATAAGTGAATAAATAATTAGTATTAAAGAAGTGAATGATATATACAATCATGAATGGATTGGTGCAAGTTTTATATGTGTATATATGAGGTAAATTATGTTTTCTTAATTTCTTATTTTCGCATTTAATCATTGGTGTTATAATTAACTAAGATTTGTGTTATATGTTAGGTACTTGTATGACAACCTTATTTTGAAAGATAAAAAGAAGGCATTGTTCTTGTCCCCACATTCTCCCACTTTGTTGATTAGCAATGACAAAACGAAGAATGGAGGGGAGCAGGAAGAACATGTTGCGAATATTCTCATAAAAAATAGATAAGCTATAGATTTATTCCTTGCATCTTTTAATAATGGGTGAGCATTTTTTAATTGTCTTTTGTATGTTTGTCTTTATTATGTTTTTGCTTAACATTTCATAACCTTATGCATATGTTTTCTTAGTCAATATTGAGTTTTGATTGTCATTAATCAGATCGATCAACAAATATATTATCTTGATTCATTGAAACATAGTGATCCGAACAAGTATCTCATATGAAAGAAAATTTTACTAGGTAAGTGAACTATTCACTTAAACTTTCTGAATTTAGGTACACTTTCACTTTCATAGTTGTTAAGTAATTAAATACATTTTCTGTTGTTTAGGGCACTGCAAATCTACAAAACCCATTATATTCATTCTAAATCTACATTAAACATTACAAGGACTCGTGTAAAGGTATTGGCACAAATCATCTCAAACAATTTAATATATGTGTATTCATATTTCAATTAAGGTTAAACTTATATGTTTACCTAATTTTAATTGTAAACTCTTGCCAATCCAATGACAAAGATTGTGGCTATTATGTGATGAACTTGACGAATGAGTTCATTAAGCAATGAACAACTCCAATCCAGATTGATGTAGATTTATTCACAAATGACCAAATCAACCAAATTAGCTAGGGAAGATTGATCAAATTGTGTACTTTATGTTAAATAGTAGTTTAGGGAATTCAATTTATAGATTATAACATAGGTATAACTGTTTTTGAATACCATTTTTGATATATAGATTCATACACAGATGACCAAATCAACCAGAGTATGGAAGATTGGTCAAAACTATCATATGTAACATAATAATACAATATTATGTACTTAGTGTTATATATATATATAGCTGTTTTTAATATCATTTTTGTTTTGAATATCATTTATTTGTTTTGTTCAATATATCTTGGTGTTGTGGATGTCCTTTTGTTGTTGATGTTTAATGCATTTTTTGTGTTTTGGTGTATGTTTGTGTTGTGTGTGCTTAATTGTGAAAAATTAGGAATTATGACATTCAATAACACTCATTTACACAAGCATTATTGAATATATGAATGAGATATATTCCCACTATTGAATTGAATATCTTCAACAATGTGCCCTTTAATGTGCGTTGTTGAATGAGATAAATTCAACAATACCTCTTGAAACAAGCGTTGTTGATTTGACTGTTTTACATATTTAATTAATTGTCATTATTTGAATGTGATAATGTCATTAAAAACACAATTAGTTAATTTTCAAAACGAAGAGTTTTTATATTGCATCTTTATTATTTAATTGTTTTACATATTTAATTAATTGTTCAATTAATGTTGATTTAAACAAATATTGTTGAATATATGAACGAGATATATTCAACAATGCTTTTTTTAGGAAGCACAATTGAATTGGATATATTCAACAAAATATTTGAACCTCGGAAATCATTCAACCTCGAAAATCATTTACTCTCCCTTATGTAACAAGTTCGAGAAAAAACAATATCTTGCATATTTGTGGGTTAGATAATAAGCAAAAAGGATGAAGGTATTGTGATCCATCAACAAGACACTGCTTTGTTTCTAAGAATGTGGTGTTCGAAGAAACATGATCGTTATGTTCTTCACAAATAGTGTTGCAGCCATATATGAAGCATGTATAAGAAAATGTTCAAAAACAAATGGAGAAGTAACCAATAGTGAAGGAAATACAATTGTAGCAAGAAATGGCTAATATTGAATCACCACCTGATAAAGTCATTGTAAATTCATGAAATAAAAAGAAAAGGCTTTGGTAAATAGGAGTACATGTCACACCTCTATAAGAAGAAATAATAAACAAGAAAGATTATTTACAGGAAAAAATCCCTCAACCACAACCTTAGAGGTCCACAATCCGAAATATACAAATATAGCTCTAGTAGAAGCCACCAAGGTCAATATGTCAATAAGAGGAAAATAATCATTGAGGAATTAATGTTTATTTTCAAGGTTATTTTGTAGAATTATGTGGAAGGCTCCATCATTATCTAGAAGCTTCTAGTTCACTCTCATGTTGATGCTACATTTAGTATAAATACAGTATAATCCTAGAAGCTATTTGCCTATGTGAAACTATATAGTCATGTGTAAAAATGATCAACAAATGCAACAATGGCGGAAGGTAACTCTATCCTTTTTGCTTCGGCTTTTACATATTCGTATGGTTTAGAATACTTTTATATGATGATCAAATTCTAACAATTAAACATCTCATAAGATATTGAACAAGGTAAATATAGAAAAGAAACATATACAAAGATCAACATAGGACATTATAATAAACCTAAGCATTGTCTTCACAATTTTAGAGTTTCCACGGTTCACTAAGTTTAATGTTCTACTTTCATTGTTGAAACAAGAAAACCAGAGAAATAGATCATACTAGAGCACTCTCTGAGTCATTCAAAGAGGTTTCCTTTTCAGACACCATCCCCCTCTTGTGATGAAAATCATTGAGAAAACTGCAGAACAAGTAGCAAATATGAGACTCAGTGTTCTAAAATGCGTTCACAATACATAATGTGCCGCAACATTGCAGATGCGGCTGGCAACGCACCGCAATTGCGGTGTGATTGAATTTCACACCAAAAACCGCAACAAAACACTGTTGCGGCCGCATCGGACCGCAACATAACTGCATCAAACCGCATCGGATTCAAAAATATTGTTTTAATCACAAAGTATTCACACTGCAACGGCCGCAATCCACATCGCAACGGTCGCAATGACCGCAATCGCAGTACCACAACCGTTACCGCAATCGTAATTTAAAATACTAATGAGACTATAGACAAAGTCCATGAAGTGAACATAAAATAGAAGTAATATTTGTCAAATGTTAAGGGTCAATCAAAAGACTGAGTGGGAAAGAGGCTCAAGAATAGAACAAATTAATACAAGAAAACCTGCAGAATTTATATATAGATATGACTAGAAGCTAAATGTGAAAATCATAGTTATCAATGCTATAAATTCCACTGGGCAACCATAATATTATTGCAGCCACATTTTATGTAATTTTCTATAATTGTGGTAAGGGTACTTAATATAAGAGCGATAATAACTAAGTCTTTGTCTTACTGAGTGGACAATCATTTATCCATATCAAAGAATTTTATATGAACTTTCATATTTTATATGAACTTTTATGAGTGACACATATACAAGTTTTCACACATCAAACTAACCCAAATCATAGCACAAATAATTTATTCATGGCAATCAAAAAAGATGTAAGTTTTCACACATCAAAATATAGTTCATCTAGATCTTCTGAAATCTATTTTGATATTTTGTAATTGAAAAACTTAGTACCCCAATTGCAATGTGGTATCTGAATCTCCTCCATCATTTCCACTATTACTAGCCAAGTTAGAACTTGCGGCACCAGCAAGTACAAAAGTATTATTTCTTTCAATATTCTGATATTGAAGATAAGATGGGACCCCATTTTCTGTTACAGGAAATAGGGAGCGAAGTTCCATAACCTGTAACATAATATAGGAATAGAGACACTTATATTAGAGATCTATATCATTCAACAATAAGGGATGTTCAAATATTAACATTGCATTAAGAAGAATATGTGAATAATTATTTTTTACCTGTCCGCGCAAAGTTTCATTCTCCAGCATAACTCTTTGTTCCTGGAAAGAATAAATCAAACAAATTACTACAACAAAAATAGTTATCTTGGCTTTTCTCTTTCTTTTTCTAAGTATATATTAAATCCTTAATGAGCAACTACCAAGTTTTCATTCCTTATAATTGTATCAACCCAAAAATGAAATGGACCCTAATATAATAATACAACACTAAGTTATATGGTATGTAATATCAATTCTCTTACGCGTTACGTGGTTCGTATCTATACGTCACATTTTATATTATTATCAGACTTTTTTATGATAAACTTGATATGTGGTACGTTGAATTCAGTACGACACAATATGTAAGGTAAATGAGTGTACCATGCGACTATGCTATAGCCATTTTGAGGTGTGACTCATAACCTCAATTATTTTGGACTTTGTTGCAAATTGTAGTTAGTTATTTGATTCATTATTCTTTACGTAAAACCTTGGATGTTAACTTCTGATTCCACTATACCTGCACTCTAGACTGCTCCAGTTGCTCGGTGACTAATTCCTCCTGAAAGATAAAATGTTAAGGGTTATATGCACAGTTTTAAATCCGATTTCATGACCACTACATGCACATATATGTTCAGGTTTTGGGAGTCGTTGAAATCGTATTGTGGTTGTATCAATTGCATATACCAGCAATTATCTGAAACGTCAAGGTTTTAGGAGTTTCCGAAACCATGACCACGAAGTTATTTAAAACCTTGGTTATAGGAATGATAGATATGAACTGAAACCATTATTATATTCTAAGTGAAAGTTGAGAAAGGAAAAGAAAGATTCTAGGACCTTTCTCTTGGTGACAGACAATAGCCCTTCATTAAGTTGCTTCCCCAGATTTTGCAACTCTTTTAAGCTCAACCCCTTAAGGTCCTTACCAAGCAATCTTCTATAGTCACAGAGCAAGTATTCATGAGAGATAGAGCTCACAAAAAAAATATAGAAAGAACAAATGTAAAGACAAATAAAAAGAACACATACAGTTTCTTTCTTTCAAGTTTTTCAATTTCATCTCTTAGAATCTCCACCATTTTAGAATCTTCTTCCTGAACAGAAAATGTGTTATTAGACATAACAACCCCATAGTGAATCTTTGCAGAAATGATAACAAGGAAGTACCTAATGGAAGAAACTTTATAATAATGGTTATGAAGAAAAATATGACCCATAGCACGAGTCTCCCACCTAGTGGTGTCTACATATGGTTGATGTACATAGTCTTACCCTTCACAAGCGAAAAAACTATTTGCAGTATTTTAACTCATGACCTCCAAATCATGAGACAAACAATGGTAACATTGAAAGATTTAAACAAAGCTTGGGAAAAAACAAACAAACCTAATGAAGTAGAGAATTACACAATTTTCATAAATATAATGAAAATATTTAACATACATACATGTAAAAAGGTGAAACCTTAATGAAAATTAGTAGGACAAGTGAGTATAAGAGATACCTCTGTCTTATGTTCCACAACAGCAGTTTCTGTAGAATCAACACATTTGTTGTATCTTGAAAGTGTTCTGTTCATACTGAAAGAAGGAATTGTTAGTATATACAAAATATAGGAATAAGTTTTAGAAAATGGGACATTTCATATTCTCTTTTTTGGTATTATCGACGGTGTTCATCAACCTATGAATAAGGAACTAATCATTTTAGACTACATGACTACTCCTCCTAATAAGTGTTACTAATCCTTTCAGGTATACAACACAAATGTCAACATTGGCCACCAATGAACTCACAATTTCAAATCAAGTGGAAAGAAATCAACTTTAAATAATTGATGAAATTAACTTCAAAATGATAACTCACACCACACTATAATGACTAGAAAAAGGGGGTGAGATGTAAATTGTAAATCTCACGTGATAATTATTTTAGGTATAATTTAAATACTTATTCAACTTCTCATAATTGGGTTTGAGATAAGATATATGAGTCAGTGTTCATTTTTTCTCAAATTATCAAAAGATGTCTTTAGTTATTGATGGAAGGTAACAAAATATATAAAGATATCTTTAGTCATTGATCAAAGATGTATTTGGAAAAATTCTTTGAAATAAAGAGACTTACACCATAAAAAAAAGTAACAAAATATATAGCCGATGCCGAAATGCAACCGCATCGAGCCCATTAAAATACATCAATTTCAAAAAAAATATTTTAAATAACAAAATAAGTCATACCATAACAGCCGCAACCATAATATAAATCACTAGAATAGCAGTTAGAATTCACATGACTAATATGTTTTAAAAACTATCTTGGTTTTACAGCCTAGGGGAAATAGAAACAAAATTAACATGCACTGCATTATATATAGAAAGAAAATAGATACATACTCAGAACTGGAAAACTGAGAAAGCTTTCCAGTGTTGGAGAAAATGATGACAGCAACCTCAGCATCACATAGAACAGAAAGTTCCTTAGCCTTCTTCAGCAACCCAGTTCTCCTCTTAGAAAATGTTACTTGCCTGTTACTTCTATTCTCAATCCTTTTCAGCTCAACCTTGCCACGACCCATTTCATCAAATGGCTTATCTCAAGCTACAAACACACCAAAATCAGCATGCCCTAAAGAAAAAGAAAGAACAAAAAAGTACGTAGTTATAGTTAAGGTAAGGGTTTGTATACGAAAATAAGAACCTTTGAGAGTTGAAAGAGATGGTGGGGCAAATAGAGGAGAAGATAGTAAAGAGATAGTGAGTTTAGAAGCTTGAATTGAGGGAGCGTTATACTTTATATCCTTGAATTAGGAGAAAGTTTGGAAACGGCAACATTGCATGGCAATGCTGTTCTGTCAATGACTTTTCTTTCACATTTTGCTTTGTCTTATTCTAACTTTAAAAAATATATAATTTCTTTTAGGATACTCTAAAGAGAGACAAATATTATAAAAAATAAAGGAAAATATAATATGATAAGACATTTTATTCTTTTATATATAATGAAATAATATTTTTACCATTAAAAATATAAGTAAAATCAAATATTTGATTTTCTTATACATTTCTAAGGTTCAAAATTCATTTTTGCCCATTATCTTGTAAAAAAAGATGTATGCACTAACACCAAGTTTTATATATTGTTAATTTGTGACCGCATTAATCATAATTGACTTTATAATACAAATGAATAGTGGATGATATATTGATTATGTATAAATTTTTAATGACGTGTATATATATATATATATATATATATATATTACACTCTAATCTTTTATATTGCTTCTAAATGTAAAATTTCCAATTTCAAAATCTATCTTGACTCTTACCCAATTATCTTTTTACTTTTTTAATCACTTATGTATCTATACAAATAGATAAAGGCAAAATAATTAGTAACCGCCATGGATGGTGTAATTTTAATATTCCAGTTTTGACTTTCCCTCCATCATTAAAGTAACCTCTAAATTTTGCAAAACAAAACTGCCATATATATAAATATAAATTATGTATATCATTCTTTTCATTTGTGATGAACTACTTTTGTAATTCCAAATTAGCCCTTTAGTATATGTTAACTTCCTTTCAAATCTCACATCTAAAACCACTTCTCTCATGTTAAAACTGCATACTTTTTCTCTACAACCAACTTCTTTCTCATCTCTACTATCACAAACTCATTCAATACATTATCTCTCCTCATTCTCAGATTAGAAAAAAATCAAATCATTCTCTGAATCCCAAAGATACTAAGATATTCTCAATTCAATGTGTCTTCTCTAAAACCACCACAACATGTCAGCGAACCTTCGCTCTGCCCCTCACTATCGAAGGTGATGATATGGCTAAAAGTGGTTGTTCCTCAAACCTTTCCCCCAAACTTGTTCTCCTGGTTTCAACCATTGATGATAGTATTTGAAAATAAAATGTGAATATGCAATCATTTGGTGGTTTCTACGATGATATTAAACCTGATAATATGTTACTTTTTTTTTTGCTTCAATCTTTAGTTTATATTGTTGGTATATTGTTTTCTATGTTTAGATTATTTCACTCTTTCTCATTCTATATTGGGGTTTGATTTTAAATTGTTTCATTGAATTTTGTTGAGTATAAATTGGAATCTTCAACATGTGTTCTAACTATTTGATGAAATGTCATAGTGAATTATATTGTGTATACATGCATACTTTGTTTGTAGATTATGACTATTCCCACGTTTTTATCATTACTAAATAATTTAACAATCACAATTACAATCTTTTTATTTGGGTTTATCCTATTGCTAATATAAGTTTATCTGTAACTTGCTTTCAAGTTAAAATTGATGCTACGAGTTGGGCATCAACACATTTGGTAGCATATTTAGGATATACATACAAAAACAAAGTTTTCACTACAATGGCACATTTTCTCATAAATTGCAACAATTTTAGACAAAAAAACAGCATCCAAACTCATACATTCAATAACTGTTTTGACAAAACAACAATATAGTTTATAGAACAATATCAAAACTCTATTTAGTATGTAAATTTGTGGTGATTCCATTGAGTAACACTTACTAAAATCACCATTTTATATGAACACTTTCTACTTGCCTAATGATACACACTTCTCCACTGATTTTCTAATTTGTTTTTAATATTTCAAATATAGAAACTGGAACGAGTTGTAGCAATTGGAAGATGATGTTTTTATTTATAACTCACTTCAACATGAGTTCGTGATATAAAAAAGTATTAGTCCATTGGAACATGCAGCATTATCATCCATGTGAGAAGAGAGAAAGTTATGACATGCCTATAATATCCTGTAAATTATGGGATTAGGTATGTACTCAAACTAAAAAATAATAGTCTTTCAAAAAATATGACCCAAAGTGAGTTTTTAGAGTGTAGAATTGTAAACCATATTTTAGAGTATAGATTGCAAACAAGTTTTTTGGCTGGTAGTTGAACTTTGTAGAAGTGATCATACATTGTATACAAGATATATTGAGTAAAAGTTGTCTCACTTTAACAATGATTACATGTTTTAAATTATGTCTCACTTTAAATATATTTAACTGCAAATTAGAATATGTAACACAATTATGACATTAAATATTTATTTTGTATAGAATACATGTTACATACGATAAGAAAGCGGGTTGACAGACCGATAAGCTAGTTTTGTTAAAGCCAATCTTCTTTGAACTTGGTTGGATCACTATAGGTTGAAAAACTCTCCCTAATAAATATTCAACTACAACTAAAATATTAGAAACACAAACCCAACATCTATGATTAAATTCAAATAACCTCACCAATCTACTTTGGTGATTTTTAGCTTGCAATCTTTATTTAGCATTCAATTAAGCACATTTGGTTGTAGATATTGTTTGGAAATAAATGGAAATATATATTTTTAGAGAAATATCCAATAGTAAGTTTTTTAAATTCACTTCACATTTTAGCCATCAATTCTATAAAATCTAATAGTTTAGATTTACTTACTAACTCAAACAATTGGATTTCCTTAGAATTGATGGTTATGATATAGAGTAAGTTAAAACTTACTCTAGGAGTAAGTGAGTCATCTCCCATTTTTTAATGAGAAATGCATTGGTATATTAATATAAGACTCACTTGATCTCTAGATAGTCCAAAAGATCAAATATTCGATTCCTGAAGGATGGAGGGTGAAGGGATATTTTTATTTAATATTTAGGTTTTGTTTTTCTGTTGGGCATTAGTGCATTTATTTCATAAAAAAGTACTCACAATATATTTTTTAAATATACTCACAACATGCTATTGACATCATTAGAAATATAAAATGTTCAATAATTAATTCTTTTTATAAATATTAACAATAGTAGTGTATGTCATATTGTATTTGTTATATATATATATATATATATATGATCAAAGTTTAATTAAATAAAATAATTGTACTATATATAATTGAATTAGAGTAAAAAAAATCATGCATTATAGGGCCTAAAATTGTTGTGACATATAAAACTAAGCGAAAAATATAATAAAATTATAAGATATAAAATTGAGTAAAGAAATTTACCTTTTTAAAAATTAATACTAATATAGTAATGGGAGATTATTGAGCTTGAAAAACAGCAACACAAAATCATAAAGAATTATTGTGAGAAAAGTTATTATTGAGAGGTAGAGTTTCAACCGGCAATGTTTGTTTATTAATCCATAATTATTTTTCCTTATCATCATATAAAATCTATTATTAGAGATAATGATAGATTTAGTTTTAAAGATAATAGTTTACTAAAAAAAGAGTTGATCAAGTGTTTAGGTAATACTTGATCTCATGAATCATAAAAGATTAGAGGCTAAGTTTCGACCATAAAAATGATAGTGATACTATTCATAGTATCAAGGGGATTAATCATATATCTAAAAGACATGTGCCTTTGACAATGACAACAAAGAAAGAGAGGTGACTCTTATTTTCATAGTTTATAACAACTAAAATGGTTAGGTTAGCTAGAAAAAATGGGAGGTAAATATATGTTAATTCCTTAATTTTTTAATCAATTTATAAGTTGTAGGAAATATAAATTATTAGTAAGAGTAAGCTATGACAAAAAAAAACTTGTACATATTATAATCCCATTTATTACTCAATCTTTCATTTTAATTATCACTTTATACACACAAATTAAGGCAATCATTGAAGATGTTAACAACAACTTAATTTGCTAAGTTACTTCAAGTAACCTATTAGAAGATGAAACATGTACATTTTTTGTTACTTTCAAGGAACAAATATTTATTAGATTTACAATAAAGCATTTTTCTTCATTGAAAATAACATAAAATATACACGTGTCATCATCTAATAAGTCACTTATACCATTAGTTCATATGATACTTTACCTAAGTTTTGTCAAACCATAATTAGAAAACATAATTACATGATTAGATATGGTACGATTTTTTATATTATTAAAGCAGTAATTTACATGAAACTGTTGACACATCCATAAGTTATGAACTTAATCTTCCTTCTTGAACCAAAAGGGAAAGAAGAAAAAGAAAACAAGAAAACATTCCTATCTCATGGCTTCAATTCTGTTGATTCAGTGTAGCTGCGGTAGACATGGACTTTGCCACTCCTCCTGGCCGTGGTGACTCCACCTCCGCAGCATACACCGCCTCCGCATCTTCCTTTGTCACCGCCTTGTCCATCGGCAGCTTCCCGGTAGCATCCTGTAACCACCCAACCACACATACGGACAATTATCAAACTCAAACTTCGCCACAATTTAATAGTTCCAGATAAATACAACCAACAATGAACTTATTTCCCCTAATATAATATCCTGTTCGATTATTAGAACGACACTTGTTGGGACGGACATACATTCGATGAAATATATTAGTTACTTAAAAGATAGTATGAGAGTACAGAAAAACACAAATTATATGCATTTATATATATAGTTATTCTGTTCTTACAGTTAACACATCGGAAAGCCTTGTCATGTCTTGAAGGCGAGTGACATGACTGTTTAGAGTGGCGGCAGATTGCGCCGCCGCGCCAATGCCTTGAGGCCTTATGTTCTTGTCTCCGGTAGCTCTGATCTCTGCGGCAGCAATGGCATCGGCATCGCTCTGGTTCACCGGTTTATCTCCGACTGATGTGATGACTGCTTCGAGAGCTTCTCCAATTGTTATAGGGTCACCATCTATGGCAGCTGAACCGAAATCAGTGGCTACCATGGGCGCGTCATGATGTGTGGACTCATCTGGTTGAGGCTTCTTCAGTTGGCCATGGGTGCTCATGTTTTTGGTGAGTTCTGAGATAAATAACCTATAAAAGTCCCTTATTCGTAACTTTGTGTGATGGTAAGTATTAAAGTGAGTTAATGCAGACGCTGACAACACTACATCGCCGTAGTCGTTGAATGGAGACAAAGGGTGAACGTGGCACCTACTTTTAGTGACAACAATATATCACTCCAACTTGGGATTAATGCTTTTCAACCACTGTTTTATAACCATACACGTTGCATGCAAAGGTACTTTCGTTTCCAACTCTTTAACCTTTATTATATATTCCTACATATATCAACCACTTAATTGAAGGAGTGTTATTTGTAAAGAGAGAGAGAACAAAATATCACATCAAATGCCTTCTGAGAGGAAAACATAGAATGATTGAAATATTTATGCAATCTATTCTATATAAAAAAAGTTCTTACCACGTCAACACGTGACAATTTCTCCTTAACTTTTTTGCCTCCAAAATTAGTCCATATTTTTATTATGTGTTCTCACACATTGTATTATGTATCCTCACACATTATGTACTCTTACATTGTATTATTCTTATTATGTTCACACATTATATTATATACCATCACATATTAATAACATAATTTCAAACTTCTAATTAATCCAACTCTCACATTCATATTTTCCCGTCCAAAATTCATAGGCTAACATTATTATAATAATGAGAAGAAATAGTAATTACTAAAATGAATAAACTAAGGGCAACTTTGTTTATATGTATACATTTAATATTGTTGGAGATACTTTAGTCATTTTCTTTCTACTCAATTAACCTCATTTATGAGTAACATATGTTTTTTTAACTATTAAAATATACGAGTCACATGTTTGTTCTTAACAATACGAATGCACATGTAACATGTGTATTTTTAATCATGTGAATGTATAAGTATATTATTTACGATAGTTAGTATATTATTTACGATTCATTTACATTAATTTTTTCCAATAAAAATTAATGATAATTAAATATGAGAAAGCCTGTGTACGGGACTGCATTATTTTCTTAACTATTCTTAAGGAGAATGATTAGAACATTTCTATAAATAGGAAAAAATGAACATAACTTTTAAGGTCGGTTTGTGAATTAGTTATCCATCAAATATATTTCACTACTCTGATATTCTTCCCTTCACTCTATACACTCACCAACAACAACATTAAAGTAAAATAAATGATGATTAAGAGTAGTAAGTATAACTTTCCCTCTTTCCCTTTGAAATAACTATTAATTTGCTCTTGAGCTATAGCATTGTTGTTTCCAACCCATTAAAGGAGGAGGTATGGGTTCAAACCATGCTAGGTTTCTCAAGCTACCCATACAAACTATGGTTAAAACAAAAATAAATAGTTATTAAGAAAAGTCATTGACGACTGATTCTAAAATAACTTGTATGGTTTTTCTGTTACAAACTATAAATAAGAGAAGATAATATACAAAGTTGATATATATTTCAGGCATTGAAGAGAACATAGTGTGACATGTCATTGAGATTTGGCTGCCAAATTCCTGAACTTGGTCTGAGATTTAATGTAAGATCTTATTCTGTCCCAAAGTGAGACACTGGAGCCCATAAATTTGACCACCACTGATTTTTTTGAACCTTCTCTGGGAAATTCTAACTCTCTGTCAATAGTGTGCTTCATACTGTCTAACTCTTCAAGCAAAGGTAAGGAGAAAGAACCCTGAGACTCTAGGTTTCTGATCCACCCACGAAGTAAGAAGTTTATGACCTGTGAAATTCATGTAACTAATTATTGTGTTCATGAATATCATACGGAACTAAACACTGAGGAAGGAATACAGTCTATATGAGTAACAAATGCCTTATAATTAACTTCAAGTACAAATTTATTCAACTTTTACTAATTACTTTCTTACTTGGATATTCCAAATAGACATTGTAAATGTGACAATCCTACAATTTCCTGTGATTTAACAAGTAAATTATTGTTTACCTCTGAGTTGGTTCAGTATTACCTTTTTTAATGCACATGATTTATGATAGAACATTGTGGCGTTGTTCGATCCATGTAGCCGACCTCACCTAATGAGATTAAGGCTCGGTTGTTGTTGTTGTGAGTTTTTCGGATAAATATTCATACAAAATGAACTTTGCGTCCTCTCTTTACATATGAGTAATTAACCCAGTTCCATTTTCCTTTTTATGGGTATGCTTTTCTTATCTCCTACAATTGATAAACCTCTATACCTTCCAACATTTCAGGTAGCAGCTAATTTTTTTTTAACTGAATGATACCATTGCACATTACAGAAAAGTACTTTGACATATTTTTACTTTCATAAGATAGGCATATATCAAGAACTGTCTTGCTCTTTAAACTATTATCTCTTATCTACAGAATACATAGAAATAGGAAATTAAAATGTGGATTCAACAAGAAATTTTCAAAATTTAAACTATCCCGAAGACCAAACAACTTATAAATAAGAGCAGAAAGAAGACTTCAAGTCTCAATAGTGAGGGAATTGCATACCTCAGGGACTTCATCATGTGGGCAATGACCAGCAGGGCTGATAAGATAATATGGAGCTTCAGGCACCTTATTTTTAACCTGAAGTCCCCAAAATGGTTTCACCCATGGATCTTCTTTTCCATACATGAGACAGATTGGCACATTGTTCATTCGACATCTAAAATTCAAACATCCTAAAATCCTTAATTCGGGACCGAACATATATAGATTGTATTCGTGCAATGAGGAATTCTAGCAACACACTCTTTTCAACACTCTCTTTAACACACTCTTTTTAATGCTCTCTCTAAAGAAGGAGTAGGACCATGTAATTCAGTGGGTCTCACATGAAATCCATATAATAATTGAGAGTGTGTTAAAAATAGTGTATTGCTGAAGTTTCTCTTGGTGTATATAGAAAACCAGATAGAGATGTACCTGGATAATGTTTCACTGAAGGATAATTCTCCTTGAGGAGCACACATAATTGAAGCAAATGATGCTGCAGCAGCAGGATGCCTTGTGATTTCAACTATCCGTGAAAACACATTATCGACATTTGTTGAATGATCGGCATAAACCTGATTGAGCACGTCAGCGATACTTTTAGGATCACTAATTTTCTCCCACCTGAAGGACAACAAAATATTCAAAATCAGTTAAATGGAATAGATATTATTGGTGCAGTTGGAGTTATAATCTTTGACAGTTGAGATTACACTAGAATGCAGAGATACACATCTCCTTTCACATCATGACACAATCCTTATTGTACGTAGTCTTACCCCCACAAGCGGAGAGACTATTTCAGGATTTGAACCGGTGAGGCGGTGACCTCTTAGCTGTTAGTTACATCCTTACTGTTGCACCGAGGCTCCCCGTCTAACAATCAGAAATGAAGTAATAAATAAAAATTAAGTCATACTTACAACAACTCTGTAAGTCTCTTTATATTTGAAGGTAGGGGGAATGTTCCAGCCCATGGAAATATTTTGGCTAGTCTTGGAGATTTTACTGGATTAGGAAGAAACCCCCAAAAAGGTGTTGCATTCAGCAATGTGACACCTTTAACTAAATGAGGGTTGCATGCTGCAAAATACAATGCAACATATCCTCCTAGTGAGTTGCCCACAACATAGACTGGTTCACCAATGACCTGAAATAAATCAATTTGTATCATTCCTAATCATAAATTCATTTGATGCAGAACCAATTTTCGGCAAGTGATCGAGAACCAACTTCCACAAGTGAATAACACCTGAACTGATTTAATTATAATGAAATTTTGAACAAAAACACTGCAAATCTTAACAAAGTTGTAGGAGAAATACAAAACAATGAACAAATAAGTAAAGCATGAAACAAAATTTCCTTGGACAATTTGAGCAAGCAGAAACTACTCTAAAGTAGTTCAAACAGCAAAAAGTCACTTACCTCTTCTACAAAGTAGCGAACTTGTTCTTGCCATAAATCAGCAGAATATACAAGCTTAGTTGCCCATGGCTCAGTCTCATCTCCAAAACCCCATGAAGAAATATTTACATTTGATGTAGTCCCTTCCTTGGACATAGGGGCAGGGTCTTCAAAAGGTAGAGACATTCCTTGTCCTAGAAAATCAAGTGCCCATACTCTAAAATCGCGGCCTAAATCCTTCAATTGCTTCTCATAATGGAAAGAACCAACACCAAAACCAGGAAGAAACAGAACATGTGAAGAACCTAAGTTATCACACCCAGCTTTCTCATAGTGTATGTTGAGTTTAGGCTTCCATTCCCTAAAACAACTACTTATTGAAACCCCTGATTCACCATTTGACTCATCCGGAAGACCGGGAATTAGAACCTTACTTGCATGTTCCTCTAACCCTGAAATATCTCTTGATTCCTCTTCACCAATCACATAACCATCATAATTTCCACTATACACCTTGAGTTTTATTCTTCTTGACCCTTCAACAGAATTTTGTGGCCTAAAACCTCTTTGCTGAAACACCATATCATAAAATCTCACAGACCCACATATAGAACTCTTACAGGAATTATAATCAACTCCATGATTTGCAAAATAAGAAACCCTTGATTTACGCGAATTCAAGGACTTATCCACTGATTTTACAATTTGACAACATGGTGCAGAACCATATGAAAGAGTTTCCATGTGAACAAACTATGTTCTACACTAACCAGAAACAGGAAATGATTCAGTACAAATTCAACTTAATTTTCACTTTAACTATAATCATCATAATTTATATAAGGGGGATAAAAACAAATTTGATTGTTATAATAAAACATAAACTGAATCCTTTCTTCTAACAAACAAAGAAATTAAGCAATTAGGGATTTCAACTGTTTTGTATAAACTATTTCTGAAATTTGTACAAAAGATTTTGAAGAGAAGATTAAAACAGAAAACATAAGTAATATGAATTTGCAACTCAAATAAATGAGATATAGAGGCAGTAGTAGTATCATTAAACTTTGACATGTTAATAAAAACTTTACCTTAAATTTAATGAAGGAAGAATAATGAAAATATGCAGCTACTCTTTATTCTAGTATATTGTAGTGTTTTTAGGAGAGTGGGGCTATGTTTTTAGTTGCTTTCAAGAACCTACCTTCTTTGATAAGCCAAGAAACAAGAAATACTCTCATTCATTTCTATATACATATACAATTATTGGAATGATATTTAATTTTTATATATTTTATTTTAAAGAATTATATTATTTTTATATTGATATACTTTATCTTATAATTTTTTTGTATTTATTATAATGTCCAATTTAAAATGGGATGTTATTTTTATATTAATAATAATTACCCATTGTTATATATTTTTATAGAAATTTAAAAATTGTTAAGAGTAAAATATGAAATTGAATATTAGTTCATGCCATTATTATACTATAAATTTATAATGTAACAGTTTAATATTTTACATATGAATAGAATATACACCAAACAGACACATGCTTACTCCCTCATTATTTATTAATAATCACTTCTATTTTCCAAAAATAGTACCTAGAAGCCTTCACATTTTTCTCATGTATAAATAAATTTAAGAGACCAAATTATTTTCATATTTAATGGCATTCGGTAAACATTTAAACTTTGTGAATATTTGTAAAATTTCTGAAAATAATTTAAATCTTTGTTTAATTTATAATGTAGAGTATATGTTATATTTTTAAAATACCCCTATTATGAGTTTAATTGGTATGTATTTATGATGCAAAATGTTTTATACTACATATGAATCATTTATTGTTGTTAAATTTTCCATAATAAACTACAGGGAAAATATGTGTACAGTGTTTTCTATCTATGTATCAAATTAAATGTCTACCATACATCATCCTCAACTACTCCACTCCTTGATTAGAAGAATCCAAAAAAGTAACAACTTCAAGTAAACTTTTATCCCATTCGATATCATCAACTATATGAATTGAACGATTTCATAATGTTTTATTATAAATGATGTTCATTCACAAAGAATTGTTCTATAAGTCTTTCTTAATCGTTTCGACTATATTTTTTCTTGGCATCTTTCTTCATATAAGAATTAGACTAACTTTTATTTGATCTACTTTCCTAACGGAGCAATTATCGGTCTCTAACACATGTCCAAACCAAATAAAATGTGACTATCATCTTTTCTACTATAGTAGAAACCCAAACTTTCTCCATAATGCATTGATTTATAATCCTATTTTTTCTAGTGTGTCCAATCATCCAACATAATATTCTTATCTCTACTACATGTAGTTTATTATGTAGTTAACATTTTATGTACCATTCAACATTGAGTCTCATAGAATATTACAGATCTTATATTCATACAGTAAAACTTCCCCTTAATCTTGAGTGATACATTTTTATCACATATGATACTTGAAGCATTCTGTCATTTTATCCAACCAAATAGAATCATATGATTCATATCTCCATAAGTTTCCTCATCTTCTTATATGATTGACCTAAAATAACTAAACCTAGTAACTTGTGGTATGAATTTCTAGTAGTGGTATCATATGATCAACAATTTTTACCTCTACAGTAGGGTTTATCCACCTCTTGCTAAACTTATAATCCATATACTTCGTCATGCTTCCACTTATACAATACCAATGCGCTTCTAAAGCCTATCTACATCATTTTTAGTTTTTCATTTAATTCTCTCTCCTTTGAGTCTTTCACTAAGCAATGTCGTGAACAAAAATCATGCATCGTGACTAAAGGTGTCAAAACGGGCTACCCGTACGGGTTCGGGCTAGCCCACATTGGGTTCGGGCTAATCCGAGCTGGGCTAAAAATCCTGAATACAAATTATGCATAGCAAATTGTGGCGGACCGACCCGCATAATACTAAAATATAATTATTTAAATTTTAACATATTTAATCTATTTAAAAAATATATATATATATATAATGTGATATTAATGTATAACTTTCTAACACACTTGTTATATCAAATGCAACCAAACTTATAAATATAATCCATTGTGTTTGAGTTAAGATGTGATGTCAAGTGCACGTATATAAATTTTAACACAACTCATTTATTAAATATCTCATTTCTATTGAACTCTCACTTCCTAACAAAATATAATTTGTAACTTCATTTTAATATATAAATATTTGGACATTATAAAAAATAACATCATCTTGGTTTATAGTAATAATAGTATAGACTCAAGTTCATAATGAAATCTATATGTCAAAGTATATTCATCATTGTAATATATGATCATTATGTTTTAATTTGTGTTTGAAGATATTTTGTATGTTCTTTATCAACACTTTCATTGTAAACTATTATGTTAAATTTGATTGTGTGAAATTCTCTAATGTAAACATTTACGTTGTCTTTTAGTTTTGTTGTAAAAATTATTTTCTTTATTATGTTTTCGTTGTATAAGTTAAATCTAATTAAATACACAATTAAGAATGAAAAAATGAGATTTATATGGTTTAATGATTCTCATTTGATTTGATACATTATTTTGTTATTTGCTTAAAATCATATTATGTAAAATAGAAAAAATATGATGATGCTTAACTTTATAAAATTATTGTAATTTATATCACAATATTTATTCTCTACTTTTTATTATAAGTTATTTTGTAAAATAATTTTCACCCAAATCTAATTATCAAGCAAAAAGTCCATAAAAAATAAAAATAAATAAGGAAAAACGGGTAGCCCGAACCCGCCCGGGTAAGCCTGATCTGAGTCTGGTTTTAATATAGTTTGGTCGGGTCGGGCTAAAAAACTCGGATTCAATGAAAAGTACCAAAGATAATACCCAAGCCCTATAAATTTTCGGGCTTTGGCGGGTCGGCCCAGTTTGGCTCGTCCATTTTGACACCTCTAATCATGACAATGATTATTGAGTATGCCCAGTAAGCACATCAAAGACCAATGTAATCAAGTGAGGGCTCAATGTTGACCCTTGGTGTAGTCCTGTGACAATAGGAAAATCTTTTGAGATGACTTCTTATATTCTCACACTGGTCTTGACCCCATCATACATATCTCTGATTGCTCGAATGTAGGCAATTTGAACATCTTTCTTCTCTAAAGCTTTCCATAAAACCTCTCTAGACACCTTATCATACCATATCATAGATATTACACTCATATATGTGTCTAGACAATTTGACTCTCTTTATATGTTTTATTTTTATAAAACTTAGGATATAAGCTATTTCGGTTTAAAATGTGAAACCGGTGGATACAACCAAACCAATTCTTTTTTTTGAAGAAACTAATTAAGATCGGTTTGATTTGTGGTTCTACAAATTTTGGAAATGCTCAAACTGAACCACATATTCAAAAAAAAAACAATTTCATTATTTATATAAAGTAAATGAGTGAACGAAATATCATATTGGCGAAAAGTATATTTTAGATGTGGAGTTTAACTCTTTCAAATGTGGAGTTTAACTCTTCTAGCTAGATGTGAAGTTTAACTAAATCGAACTGAACGTTATGTATAAATATGTTTTAATTTACTTGTATGTAATAATGTCTAATAAGTCAATTGCACTTTAAATGATAAAATTAAAATTCATTTAGTACATTAAAATTATGTTTTATATAAATATTGGAACAAATCCATTTTTTAGCCCCAAAATGTAAACATAAAAGAATTTCTAATATGTATTCAAGGAAATATTTAAACTTACTTAAAAGAGAGAAAATAATTATATGTATTGATGATCTAAGAAAGAGTACACTATCAGGGCATGATAAACCATTTATCTATTTCTATTATTCACTATTGAATAAAAGAAAATCGAAACATATAAATAATGTATAATCATGTAAAAACTTGACTATAAAATCTATACACTGATAATATATAATTTTATTATACTACATGTCAAGTATCATCTAACATTTATGTGTATTATTTATTTATTTAAGGGACAATAATAATTAATATTTGAATGATAGATAATGTACTACTATGTATTAAATTCTTACACTATTAGTGTATATATTATTTTTTTCAAAAACCTTTACACTAATAAATATATAAATATCAAAATCTACTTATAAGTACAAGTTTGAATCGAGATTTCTACAAATTTTATTTGGTAAATTGAGAATTCTTGTCTTGGATTTATAGATGTATCTAGTGGTCATTATTTCCAAATACAAATTTATTTTGAAGTAAATTAATAAGTTATTAGAATAAGAGCCTGTGGCCCCAATTGTGAGGTGTAGAAAGAAACAAAGCTAAGCTAACGTGCAAGGGCTTCTCATTAGTTTGCGTGTTTGATATCATCAATTTGTTGCGTCTTTCCTTTAAGTTTTTAGCTTCAAAATTGATGTGATTGTGAAGTGCGCAAAATCAACCATGAAAGTTCCAAATTCCTATTCCCATTTCTCTTGTTTTCTAGAAATGAAGAAATTTTGTACCATAAATTGTTTCACACCATTATTTTCAATAAACATGTGTCCATATGTAAGTAGGTAGTGTATCACTTTATTCTTCTCAAGTAAAGCGTTACATGATTGATAGTCTTGAAATGATAAAATTCCTCATACTCTCTCAACAAATAATATATGCCCAAACTTGAGCGTATATTAGACTTCCTATTACACATGTAAAGGGAATATTTTGTATCTCATCTCTTTCGAGGTCTTATTTTAGGCAATGTGTGAAACTAAATTTATCTCCCTTAGCTATGGAGGTATCTCATTACTTACTATCTTTCCTATCAAATTTATCTAGCAATTTATCAATATAGCTTTTTGTGATAAGCTTATAATACTTTGAGAGCCGACTCAATATCTTGTGTACCTAACATAAAAGAAGTTTTCCAAAGATCTTAATTTCCAACTTGATGGAACTTGTAGTGTCATAGACGAGAAACTTGTTTAAGATCATAAATGGATTTCTTTAGTTTATACACCATAGACTATGAGTCAATTGACACAATTTTCTGGTTGCTCCATATAGATCATTTATTCCATATCACCATTTAGAAGTGCAATCCAGATACCCATCTAATGGAGCTTTAGGTTGAATTGAGCTACTTGTACCAATATTGTTCTAAAAGAATCCTTCAATGATACTTATGAGAATGTTTATTTATAGTCAACACATTCTTTGAGTATAACCTTAGAAACTAGGTAAGGTTTATATCTTTCGATATTACTCTTTAATTCCTTTAGGTAATTCGACAATATCCCAAACAACATTATTATGCAATGACTTTATCTCATCCTTCATGGTATCATTCCACTTTTTAGAGTTAGAAATACAAATAGCTTGAAAAAAGTTGATTGAATCATCTCTTATTAAATCAATGTCATCCTCATGTTCTTGAATAAACACCATATAATTGTGTGGGATTGCATTTCTCCTCTCTTTAATGTATCTCCATTAATAATTATCAAACTCATCCAACTCAACATTTTGATATATATGACTGTTGCACCCGAGTTCTCGCAACAATATGACAGTCAAACTCAAATGGATACTCATCCCCACAATATACTCAAACATCTTGTGAACACTCAATTTTGTCCGGCCCAAAATAGATTCTAAAAAAATGATAATAAATAGTAAATAAATTCAAAATTGTAATTTATATTGTCTGAAAATAATGTTTTAAATAAACAATATTTGGTGCTAAAAATGGGCATAATACATTCACTTAAAAAGGAAACTAAACCTCTCACCCCCAACTTCTTCAGGTGCCTTAATGGGAAGATCCTCCCAAATTATACATTCACCATCTCTTATAACTTAAACAAATCAACATTCAATCTCTCAAAAGGAAAAGAAATCAAATCATCATCAATTTAATAAAGGCAATCAAACAGGATTCCAAAAATATCACTAAATAAATATATTTAATATAACCAATCAATATAATCCCAAAAGGATGACACTAAGGATATGTAGATTAAGGATATTGATAAATTAAGCATAATCAGGCAGCAATAATGATTAGCATTAAGATGATAATCACCAATTATAAATAGAGCATCAAATAGTGGTATCAATAAGGCAACTAGAGATTCAAAGTGAAAACTAAGGCAATTAAGAGCATCAAAAACAACAATTTGGAATAGGAATATATCAACATAAAAGGGGAATAATTAGAGAAGCAATAAAGGTGATTGGATACAGATTAGAAATTGAAAAGGTTCTCATGAATCTCAATCATTACAAAAGGAAGTAAGCTATTTCAAAAAGAGAGACATAAAAAATACCCACACTCATTTTTTACCCTAATCCAGATACCAACACCACATTAGACAGAATTTTTGGCAATCAATAAACACACTACACTCATCTATCTCTTCCATCTTTAATCTCCCTCATCATCTCTATACCTATACACATATACATACCATAGACCGACATAACCCCTTCTAGAAGAGCTTCTTACTTTTACCATTCGCCACACCCACGTTCCTGAATCTCCGAATCGACATTCCCAAATACACAACGCCTGTATTCATACATAAGCATATTCGATTTCCATAGAGAACATACACTTTTTCACAAGTAACCAAAGTACACTAGAAGAGATAACATACATCAGTCATGGATCGTATAATACACACAATCCTACATACACCCAATAGAGGAATTAGAAAAGGGAAAGGACTCAGTCATCACAACAAGCAGAATAATCCAAATTCAGTAATTCTAGCATATCCGAAAACAAGGCAAAAGGTAAAAGCATACTCAAGTAAGTCATTTATTCAAACCATTAAATAGCAATCCATTTTTGTGCATCCTGAATACCAAACAGTCACACATATTCAATGAAATTACCACTACTTATTTGATTTTCAACTATTGATCCAATGTCATATGCTTAGCACATGTATATGTGTTTTTATTGAGTTGTTTAGAAACAATTATGTCCAAATCAATTGATTCCATAGAGATGGATACTAACATTTGGCTAAAATAAAAATTAAAAGAAAATTTTCCTAGTGATACATGTATCAAATAATGCACTATCTTTATTCATTTTACCGAAATGTTTAAATAAAAATTATCTTATTAACTAAACGAATTTTAGTGGAATTTTTATAGTAAGGTTACGGTTCGAGTTGACTCTGACTTCTCTGAAAAGGGGAAGAAGGTGAGCGACCAATACCGATCTAAACTATTAATTTCATGCTAAAAGTGTTTTAGATAAAAATTATCTTATTAACTAAACGAATTTTAGTGGAATTTTTATAGTAAGGTTACGGTTCGAGTTGACTCTGACTTCTCTGAAAATGGGAAGAAAGTGAGCAACCAATACCGATCTAAACTATTAATTCCATGCTAAACTATTAATTCCTTATCAAAAGTACTTTAGGAAAATCATATTTTACTTCAGCATGTTTTTAAAACTACCCAAACAATTTAATAATTTTTCAAACCAGAACTACGCAGCCTTGATTTCCCTATTGCACCTAGGGATACGTAGGAGCAAGATGAACTCTTGTCAGGCACAACAATAAAAAATAAAACATTTCGCTTTAATTATTAAATTTTAATAAAGAATTTTTAAGGGTATAAAAGTCCATGTTATTAGCGAGGGTACCGTTTTAATACGGGCGGACGGGGTGCTAATACCTTCCCCAATCCGTAATCGACTCCTGAGCTCAGAATCTCTGTTCAAAGACCAAGTTCTCCAAATTGGGCATATAGAGAGTTTTCTACGTTTTATCCGCAAAAAACGTAGTGGCGACTCCAAAACAAATGGAAGAGGTAGAAATCGAGTTCGCCTCTCCCTAAGTCGTAGGGCCGGTCTTCCAACCGAAAATCGGGTCGCGACACATCTACTCCTCAACAACAATAACAACAACCCTTTGGATTTGAAGGTTTCAAAGCAATGGGTGACTATTCCTTCACTCAATTCACATCTTCATCACATTTTTAAGGAACATTATCATCAATGCATGACACTAGTTCAACTATATCATTGTCGACATTTAACTCAACAATATTATCAACCTACAATGCCTTCCCAAGTTGAACAAACTAACTTTTATGATGACGAAGATGATGAAGATGATGACAGTGAAGATGAAGAGGAGCCACAATTGGTAAGAGGTAGTACCATACAAACAAGACAACGTCAACAACAACAGTTTAGAGTCCAACCACCTCGAAGGAAAAATGCATATTCATGCGACACATCATCTCATAGACATCACTAGGAAATGCAACAATTGTAATATCGTTTTCTTATTTTATAATGTAATGATTTCCAATTCCTAGTAAAATTATCACTGTTAGTTTAATAATATTGTCTTTTTATTTTAATTTATCACTTCTATTTTTATACAAATAAAATCCTAAACTCTAAAAAAAATCATAAACCCTAAAACTAACCGCTACCGTGTAAAAGGAGAAATTGGAAAATGAACAAAACCTATTGAAACCTGTTTTTGCAATCCACAAGTAAGGAACTCGTGCATGCAAGACACAAGTTACATGCGGGAGGGAAAATGTCACTAAAACTTGTGCATGAGAGGCATAACTTCCCCAACAGGACTCACATTCCTGGTCCATGACTTCTCTTAAATTGTAGGTGACATACACGATTTCCATTAAAGTTACACTACACATGGGATAGTGTAGTTAAACTACAAAACTCATGTAAATTTTCCCATTAATTTACCAAAGCATGAAAAATAGATCTTGATTTCAAAAACAATATACATTGATTAAATATACTTAATTTTTTTTATGGAGAATCATAAAATTTAGAATCAAATTTCTAATACCACTTGTTAGAATCTTTAAATTGAGAAATATCATTTCTTATTAGATTTCATAATTCTCACATATTAGAATAAGAATATAGATACATACTTGGGTTCATATTCTTGATCTTTCTTTGGTATGCCTTAAGAAATTGGTATGATGATCTTCCTCAACTAAATCCACAATTCCTCAACGTACCTCCATTTTCTCTCAGGGCACATGGAGAAGTGAAAATTGTTTATTGATTTGATGTATTGGAGACTAGACCTATTCCCACTATGTTAGAAAATAAGGTTCTCATTATCTCTCACAAGCCAACACGTACTCTCATAATTTCATGTTCTAGAAGTTATATTCGTTATTGAGATTTAACTATTTATTTTATAACACATTAAATGTTTGTTTGTGAGTTGAGTTTTGAAGGAGAAAAACATAAATGAAATGCTTCAAATGAATTATACTTATGAGATGACTCTAAAGTCTTCCGCTTTCATCCCCTCAACAACCAAATTCTTAAACAAACCCTAAATAAACAAATAATATATTTATATAAAAAATATATATAATACACAAATATTAATAGGAACTTATAAATTTCTAAGATTTTCATCATTGTTTTCATATTTATCTCATACCGTTTCTGAATGCTATCTCTTACATGTTTATTGCGATTGACAATTAGGGCTTATAAGAAGCAATAACGTTGAACATGAATAAACAAGTGATATAGAGATTACAACAGAAGAATACATTCTTCTGTGAGAATTCCTAAGAGGGTAGTAACATTATACTTTCGTAAATGAATCAATCAACTTTCAAACACCTTATGTTTCATTCCATTAGGTGGGTTATATACTTCCTTAAAAAATTCATTGTGATTACTCTATTTGAGTAAAATCTAAGATTTGCCCAAGTCTCTAAAGGAGATTAATTATGTTCATTGTGGCCATTGTCTTTGTTTTGTATATTGTTTTGTTAAGTAATTTAATTTCTTTGTACAAAAAGTTATTGAATACTGAAAATTTTTATCTTATTAGGGATATATTTGCATGTTTAATAGGTTTGCATCATTCATGCTACAATATCCATTTATACTCTAGAATATTGTTCCTTGCCATTTCATCTTTATAGCATGTGGGTAACTATAAAATGGAATCAAAATATATAACACCACCAACTCGGATTCAGAGAGATTCATGGATGATGAATAATGACTTCAAATAACCAAAATATGTGATTCTGAGTGGAGAAAATAATAGAGATATCTAATGATTAGGTATATGCATGTGAGGGAGGGAGGGTCATATTTGACCATTTCTCTTGTTTTCAACTGCTCCCTAACCTTATATAATTAAGAAACTGAGTAAGATCAAATCATATTCATATAATCTTGCACAAATACCAAGTCTACATGGAACATCATACAGTAAAGGTTAAAGCACTCATTGTTCCTGTTCTCATTATCATCTTCATCAATACTTGCATCTTAGAAGTCCATTCCCTAATCCTAGCAAGTCCTCCTTCACCTGCACCTGCACCTTCGCCTGTGAGTTCATGCTATTTCCTATTACTACTTTTTCTTTTTTAGTTGAATGCTAACTCGTACTAGTTAAACAATCAAATATAGATGTGTTGTATTTAATACATTAAAATTTTAATAGTTGTGTTGAAGGTTTTAGGAAGGTGATGTTGGTGCAATGGTAAAATTGTTGTTTAGTGACCACGAGGTCATGAGTTCAAATCCTATAAACAATAGTATCTATGTTTGATGAGGTAAGACTATATAAATTTACCCTCATTAGACCCCATTAAGTGAGAGACTCGTGCACTAGGTTACTTTTTTTGTTGTTATGTTCAAGGTTTTAAATAATGTTCGCAATTCCAAACATGTCAAACAATTGTGGCATATGCGGCAACCATTCTGATGGTGACTAATATGGTGACTACCAAAACCTTAACATATTTGCGTTTGTACAGGACAAAGATTTGAAACTTTGATTATATTTTCAACTACAATTTTTTATATTTTGATTTACTTGACTTGTGGTGGTTACTAAGATCCTTTTCTTCTTACCCTTCAAAATTGTTGGTTTTGGTGTAAATTCAACTAATGAATCATATATCCTTTTAAATTTTACAAAAAAAAAAACATGCATTTTCAGGCATATGAAGGAAGAAAAGCAAAGGCAATTAGGGTTGGATCATTACCAGTTACATGTCATTCAAAGTGCAACGAATGTAGGCCTTGTGTGCCAGTTGAGGTATCAATACGAACAATGGAATTGGAAGAAGAGAATCAATACTATCCCATAGCTTGGAGGTGTATGTGCCACAGCAACATATTTTCACCTTAATTTGCTTAGTAGGGAACCAAACATTTCCATTTCATTACAATTCTATTTCTATGGCTACTACTTCACTTGAGTTTATGTTACCACTCCCTTTTCAATTCTATGTGGACTCTTAAATAATAACATAGTATGGAGGCTCTCAGTTAATGGACAGACAATTTCTTGAAAAATCAAAAGAAAACTAATATGTAATGACACATTTATCATTTTAACTATAATAAAATAATATATTTGTTATTAAAAACATATGAGTTAATTACACTGACACCCCCTGAGTTTTAGTGAAATTACACAAATATCTCTCCATTTTTTGTCCTTCCACAAAATATTTCTCCCTCTTACACAATCACTTTGATTTTGGACATATATTATACTGATCGTCCTTTATGAGATATAATTGTAATATTTTAAACCAAAAAATATGTGATATGTATAATTAAATTAAACAAAATATTATATAATTTGTATAGAGGAGAAGTAGATGTCTACACTTAATCACGTATAACAAAAGTGCATGGTTACTAGAATCTTTTGGGATCTGTTGATTTTTGTCACTGTCACAAAATATGACAGAGCCTTTATAAGCTACCGTGCGTTATTTACGCTCTTCCAAATCATAGTATTATTTGAACACATTTCAGTCATATTTTTGTAATTACCATATTACTTTCCTAAAAAAATTAAATTACTATTTTAGTTTCACAAATGTTAAAGATAAGGGCCCAAAAGTGAAGGGGTGGAGAATCCATGAAGTCAAACAAGATGAAGGAGAAAGTCACACACACTACAGATTGAGAATCCAAAGGATTGAAGGCATAACAAAAGTAACATTTAAGAAACACTTCATAACACTAAAAAGAAGCTAGTATTTACTTAACATTCACTTAAATTAACCTTTATATTTGTATTTTAATTTTTATAGGTCTAATATGAATGAGATAAGAGTCCTAAATATTATCATACATTCATATCATTGGTCGTCTAGCATTATTTTATAATGATTTAAATTGAGATATTTTACTAAAAAGTGAGTTATTCTGAATCACTAAATCATGGGAAATGGGTATTTGTTCAAGATTTTAAGATAGAAATTTTATATAGGAAAATAATATTTAATATCTTCAAAATTTTAAAACCATAATTTCCCATGCAAATTTTTATTAATTAATCTTTAAACATGACCGATCATTGATTAAACCCTTATAATTGTGCCATGAACCAATCAGCTCCAAAGGGTGCCTTTTTCTTGTACTAGGCAAAGCTAGGATTTGACTGTGTAGCATAATTAGCAGACCAAACCTAAGATATAATGAAACTTCAAAGGTTGTTCATTCAAAGGTTGTTCATAGTAGTGCACATTCTACAAAAGCAAACACTATCAAGTATAAAGTTAGTGAAGTTCTACATCTTTAGGTACAAGTTTTTGCCACCCATTGATTTAAATATGCAAATTGTTATCAAGATGAATGTTCATTGTGCTTTTTGACAAATAACCTGCTCAGGTCTTCTGTAGCAATGTTTTTCCTGAAAAATACAAAATAAACTCATTAATATCAATATATTTTAACAGAAGAAACAGGAACATAGATTTCAGAGATGAGAATATGGACCACTTAACAGAAAAATGGGCATCTCAGGGAGGTACTTCGAAATCAATCATCATAGGAATCCAAAATACAAAAGTGGAACAAAGGAACATTGTTTTAGGAGATTAACTTCCTATTCATATGCAACATTTGACTTCATAATTAACCAAGAGATATTTAAATTATATCTGGAACAATGAGACATGTGATGTGGGACTTATTTCCCGAGTAAACAATAGCGGGATTCATCTAATATGTTTAAAGGCACTAATGAAGTCTGTGTCAAATTTTGGCCACATTCTTTCTGGAATTAACGTTGAACCCAACATGTGAAGATTCCCCAACTATAATTAGCTCCCATATAATTCAGTGGAAAAGCTTGAGCATTGTTGCGTTGGAAGGTTTTAGGTGAGAAGGGAAAAGAGAGAATAAACATAAGTGTAGTGAATTGCTTTATTGATTTGCACTCAGCATTTTGATATCTGTTAAGATTGTGTGGCTCAAAAACTTTTTTCATTTTCCAACACTTTCATTGCAGTGAGGTGCCTACCAACAATTAATCACACCGCCTTGTTTACTTCCTTCATAGCTAAGGAATCACACCACCTTGTTTACTTCCTTCATAGCTAAGGAATGAATTTCCAATTCATAAACATTTGCCTATAAAAGGCAACTCTCACTCTCTGTAACAACACATTCAAAACTAAAACACATAGAAGTTTTGGTTTCCATTTTATATAGACAAAGTGTATTTTGGTGAGAACTCTTGTTCCATTTGAGAGAGTATATGTGAGAGAAAATATTGTTCTTTGTCCTCATTACTATTAGAGAATTTCTATTAACGAGAAGCATTGAGCCATTCCTT
This sequence comes from Lupinus albus, assembly GCA_009771035.1. NCBI lineage: Eukaryota > Viridiplantae > Streptophyta > Magnoliopsida > Fabales > Fabaceae > Lupinus > Lupinus albus. The sequence continues at coordinate 16,085,585 of CM020002.1, read as the reverse complement.
AAGAACTCTATTATTCCCACTACAACAATGCCCCCTCAAGCTAAAGCTTTTAGTGTGTTACAAATAAATCTAGTCAAACAGAAAACACATCCAAACACACCCAAGAGTTCAGCGACCAAATAGACCCAACAAAAATAGCAGAAAAACATGGTAAACACACATCCAAATAGAAGATCTGCTACAGTTGATATACAGATGAACAACATATTGGATTTGTGGAACCAAGGCACTATGGGGGATTTAGCTGGATAAGGGACACGAGCCAAGGACCTTCTCTAATGACGTCCGCTAGAAAATTTGAAGAAAAAAATGGATTGGAAAATGCTCGGTCCAAATAAATAAGAGATGGAGGAGAGCAACACTGGTTATTACAGTGCTTGAGAATGGAGGAAGCAGATGGAACTTGCTAGAATCGAGCCACGGTGAGTCGACATGTCAGCTCCGGCAAATGTTGATAAACACTGGGAGCTTATAGCAGCTCACGGTGGTGCTATTACAGGTCCTGACTGATCTGGACACGACAGATTTGATTGCTCAGTGGTGAGGCAAAGACAATTATATCTATGTCTCCATGTCTCTCCCTCCATGTTATCTTGATCTCCACCATTATCCAGTCAAGTTGTTTATGTGATGGCTAATTCCAAACTGGCAAACAATAAAGTTATGAAAGAAAATGAGTATAGCAATGATGATCTTCTAATTATGGATTGTGGATAATGACTAAAATCAAAATTTGGATTTGAATACTCTGAAAGAAAAAGACTAGGTTAAACTTGGAGATGATAGTGGTGATTTTGGAGGTGCTCCTGGTGCACCTCTAGATGATTTGGAGATTCATAATTTAGATGATGAACTTGAAGTTGAAGGTGGTGATGTCAAGGATAATGGTGGAGATCAAGATAACATGGAGGATGACTATTCTGATCATGGCATGAATGATTCTAGACTAGGACTATTTTCTTCTGTTTTAGTTTTCTGTTATTAAAACTTACGACACTTACTAATTGTGCAAGAGCTTAAAATTTTTAAGTTAAGTTTATTTAAATGTTTATTTTGATTTAGAGGTTATTTTAGATATCGATGTTATTTTGCATGCATGTATATGTTTTAAACTTCAAATATAATTTTTCATTTTAGTTAGAACTTATGATTTGTGTTACAATCTTACGACCCTACACACACCTTGGTTTGTGTGTCCGTGTCAATGCCTATCCTTCTTTTATTTTTATAAAAGAAGAATTTCTTAAGGGATAAGAAAACTTGTATTATCAGTTGTCCTTTTTTAGTTCTTGAGTATTTCTTAACCTCAAATGAAGTTGTCTGTGCTTCATAGAAATAGCAGGGCATAGCTCATCAACTCCAATTGAAGTTCATAATATATGTCTAAATATTTCATGACTCCTTCATCCATTCAGTATCTTTTAATCACTGAGATAAGATTTACAAAAAACAACATCAACTAACCCTTAGTCCCACTAGATGGAATCGGCTACATGGGTCGAACGACATCTTAATATTTTATCATAAATTTTGTCCAATGACAAAATATTGATTTCTAAATCTCTCCTAACCATCCCGCCTATGAATTTTCTTAGCCTCCGTCAGCCTTTATAAATTACACTAACCTCCAATTGATCTACTCTTCTTAATGGGGCTTCTAATAGTCTCCTCCGTACATGCCCAAACCACCTAAGGCGCGATTATATCATCTCTTCTACAATAGGAGCAATCCAAACTTTCTCCCTAATGCATTCATGCCTAATCCTATCTTGTGAAATGTACCCACTCATCCAATGCAACATTCTCATCTCTACTACATTGAGCTTATTCTCTTGTTGACATTTTACCGTCCAACATTCAATCACATATAACATAAGATTTACAAAGAAGTCATTCTAAATTTTAAAATAGCTAGCAACAAAAGCACAAATTGATTAAAGCAGGGAGCAATCGGTCAATATGTCACTACTAACCTTCCACTAATCTGGGGTGGAACTAGCAACCCACCAGAAGTGTCTGGAACATTCCTTGAGTGAGGGCGATTTCCTCTAGGAACTTTACTACGAACAGATGAAGAAGCCATTCCAGTAGAGTCTCTCTTACGTAAAGCATTTTCTGCTAGAGCCGCAGCAACGCGAGAGGAGTGGTCACTAGCATTCATCAGATTAGAAGAGAACGCAGGTGAATTAAAAAGAAGTGAAGCATCGGGAAGTTTCTCTGCTGAAGGCAGAGATGAATGTGGTTTTTTCCCTGGATGCTGGTCCATCGAAGATTCAGATTTAGTCCTACAAGTTGAAAATGCATAAATATAGAGTGTAGAGAACAATGTTTTTTAAGAAAGGTGAAACGCTACCATAGTTCATGACTTAATGTTGAGTTGACACTTAGTAAGAACATATACATTTTTCAGCTTTATCCTTTTTGGTCCTTCTTTCTTCCTTTTGTCCTTTTCAGGATAAGGCAGAGTTTTTATGCAATGTGGCTAAGTGATGCAAGTATGACGGCCCACCTTTATACATGTTACATAAAAATTATGAAAAGGGTCTTCTATCACATATTTTTAATAAGAGAACTAAACCTTATTAAAATGAGATACATGGATACCAATATCAATGACTTTTCTTGCAGAAAATCTTCAAAAAAGCAACTCCAGTTTCAGAACTTACCATTCAACTAGTTAAAGATGTTAGTTAATGAGCAAACATTTACTGACTCAATTACCACTTGAGTTGTTAAAGGCTCGTCAGCTCAGTTGATAGATTTGCGGCATATTAAGTGTGAGTGCCTTAGTTCAAACCCTGACAGCTAAACTCTCCCTCCCCTGTTAAAAAATATTTTGCCTATAAAAAAGGGGAGGGATTCACTTACTCTTGGAGTAAGTGGAAAAGGACTTACTCCACATCTTAATCATCCAATCTTGGAAAATCCAATGGTTTAACATCTTAATCATCCAATCTTGGAAAATCCAATGGTAGGAGTAAGTCATTTTTTACTTACTCCAAGGGTAGGTGGATCCCTCCTCATAAAAAAAGAGATAAGCTAAAAAGACATAAACTGTGGTGACTTCTAGCATCAAACTCCTAGCAGGTACACACCAGAGGCCTCCTCACAAAACAAATTCTCCATCTTCCTTCTACGAAATTTGACCAATTACAACAATAAGTTCAATTTTTCAGAGAAAACCCATAACTCACAAATTATGAGCAAAATGTTCCAAGCTAGGATACTGTGCAAGAGCTTAATCTGCTCTTCATTTCTAGGGAGGAGGAACAGGGGAACTGAGAAAGAAAATATACAAAGGAATAAAAGAAAGGCTGAATAAACAAAAAGACACTAGTTACATTCCCGAAGTCCTAGCGAAGTTTCCTAGGCCGATATTTTACAAAAATTTTCAGAGGAAACACACATTGAATTTTTATGAAGGAAATTCAACATTTTTATAAAGGAAATTTTAACAAGGATCAGCTCTCCCACCCACTCTTCTTTGCTAAATTTTGGATTAAATCAAGCCATATATTCACACATTGAACTTTTATTGTAAGACTTCTGATTAGTTTGCAGCTCTTGTAAATCAATCACTACCTTCATCTAGGCTAGTCTAGGGTGCAAGTGCACAACATTGTTTTAATAAATGAACAGTTTCAACTCTTACTGTACCATACAGTCATAGACTCTTCCGTCGAAGTAACCCTCGTATAGCATCAGAGAAAAGGAATGTAACAAAGTAAACAACATAAAATAAATCAGCTGTAAAGAGTTCTGCGACCTCTCTGAAAAGACACCAATGATAGAACCTTAAAGAAACCATAGGCCAGTAGTACAACAGAGCTAAGAAGAAAATTCAATCTCAGATAAGCTGAAAAGACATAAACCTTTGCGAATTGCAACGCTCATTCAAACATTAAACTCCAATCAAGTCCATCAAACACATACTTAAATTTTACACATATCACTAGTCACTACAAAGCTCTGCTCTCTCTCTCTTTTCTTTTACCAAAATTTGTAAACGATTCAGCAAGAAGTGATAAAAAAAATCAGGTAAAACCCATAACTCACAAAATGATGCTCACAAGTTTATCGAAGATATTTACACGGTGCCAAAGGAAAATCTCCTCATCATTTCTAGGGATTAGAAACCAATGAATCTAGAAAGAAACTTTAGTAAGGAATAAAAGAAGGATTAAGTAAAAACTAAAAAGTAAAAGACTAGTTATGTAACTATGTTCCATTAAAACTAACATTGTTTTGTTTTCAATTATCAATACATCACACTGAGAAAAACTATTAACCTATAAATCAATTGCTAAACTAAAAAAAAACTATCAAGTCGCAACCTATTTACAAGTGATTTGTGAGGAAGCGAATTTTGTGATAAAAGAAGAAAGAGAATGGGAGAATTACAGATTCCGAGGATGAGGAAGTGGTTGTGGTGCTGAATTGCGTTGAGGAAGTTGGCGTTCCTCCTCTTTGCGTTGTTCTTCAGTGGGTTCCGAAACGTCGTCGTCTGAAGAGGAAGCATAATCTACAAGCGACATCTCTCCGTCGTTGCCGGTCACCAAGTTCCGGTGGCTTCAACTACCTCTCAGCCGTTCACGGCGTTTTTGGGTCCTCGGGTTCGGTTACCTCGTGCTTGTTAGGATTGAGAAGTGATTTTTATGAGGGAATACCATTTTATCCCTCTACATTTGGAATTATACATCACTTCCTCAGTTAAAATAGTAATTTCCTTTGAGAAAGGGACTATCGTAGATGGTTACCTATTTTTTAAAAAGACCATGTTAATACGCAATTTTTAAGGGATCAAAGAGATATTTATTAATTACTCTAACATGTTTTGTAACTTAACAACCTTATCATTAATTATAAGAGTTGGGTTAACCAATTTTATATCTTGTAATTCTAGTATATCTCTTTCTATTTTCATTATACTTGTATATGTATACATCAATCACTATCAATAAAAGTAAGTGAAAATTTTATATCTGTATTTACAAATTCTCTCTTCACGTACCAATATTGTTGAGCTTTCATGCCCTTGCAAGCTTCTTAATATAGTCTTTGAGGTGGATGCAATCTTATAAATATTTATCTTTTTAGGTATAAATATAGACTTTTTAGTCTTTGTTGTATTGGGTTGACACACCTTGTCCTCATTTTAATACAATTTTTCTTTATAAAAAAAACTATTTTCATCAATGTTGAATGATTTTTTAAATTTGATTTTATTGAGTTTTTATTGAAAATCAGTTTTTAATTTTATGATTTTGATTTAAAAAGAATCACATTTTTTTATATTTATAAAACCCATATTTTTAAAGCTTTGATTTTGTACAAATGTTTTTTGTTCTTCTTACTAAGTAGTTATTTTAATAGGCATCTTATTTAATAATCCCTATATTTTTCATGATTTGATATTTACTAAGTGAGTTATTTTAATTGATATCATATTAGACTAATTACATTTCTTCATCCTTATTTTTCTATGTTGTCTTGTGGAGTTTCCCCACTCAAATAAAATTATTGTTTTTTCTTTACTAGCTACTTATTTCAATGCATCTTAAATTTTGGTTCAACTGGAATTTTAGAAATAAAGGCAAAGAATGACAATATAATTATTAATTTCCCCCCCATATATTCCAATTTTTTTAATATTATTTCAACTTTTACATAGCTCCTTATTTTATTTAGAAAAAAATCTATATTTTAGATTGTTTTTCTTTTATTCGGAAAATAAATATAAAAGAAAAGTTGAAGACCTAATTGTTTTTGTTTGTAGCATTTATTTATAAAGGAACATAATTTTGTTTTTTATCACTAAAAAATATTAAAAATATTATTTTTTATTTAAAAAAGAAAATTAAATAAGAGGAGGAAGTTTCTAGGCAATTGCATAAGGTGGGGCACAAATGATATTTCTCTTCACCCCTCTCTTATATTTAAGGAGTTGCATACCTCAACAATTACACACTATCAATAATTATACAACTCACCCATTTTTAAAAACCTAGGAGCTTCACTTTTCTCCTCTTTTCCTTATATATCTCTCTAATATCACATATCTTTCTCTCTTATGTCCCCACCTACCTCATTTTATTCTTGGCATCCATGCACACCACTCTTGATTTTTGTGCCCATAATAAACCTTCTTACTTTCTTTTTTGTTTGATTTATTTTTGAGCTTTTTGTCTTAGGTTATATTTCTTCTTCTTACTACTTTTCCTATTCTTGTTTTGTAGGTATATATGAGTGCATTTTCATGGAGCTTTATTATAAGTCTTCACCTCTTATTCCTTTAGTCCATCTAGATGGGACTATGTAGGATGAAGGATTAAAATCTTCTCATCATTGGATCTACTTTTGAATACTCTAAAAAATGGTATTTCCTAGTCTTTTACCTTGTACAATATATTGTGCAAAATATATTTTCACTAAACTTTTCACACGAAAACTTTAAAGATTTTTATTTCTATTAATTTTTAATATACTTTATTTTTACTTTTAAATTTTCATTTGTTCATTCAAATATTATCTTTTATTGATTTTATTCTTCTACAACTTCTCAGTTTTTAATTTTTATGTTGCCTTTGACTAGTAATAAATTAATATTATTTATTAATAAATTTAATAAAATATAAAATTAGTACTTTAGTATTTAAATATTTGAATATAATTATATATAATTACCTCAGTATTTAAACATTCTACATCATTAATCAATTCAAACCAAACACTGTTTTCACTCAAGATTTCGTGTCCTGTACCATTTAACATATCCCCAAAAGTGATAAAATAATGTAATATAATAATATAATAATATAATAATATATATCATCTCTAATTCTTAAAGCTTCTCAGGGAAGTTTAATTTTATGTTAAAATAAATCAAAGCACGTTAAAGTTTTTCTTCTCATTTTCCTCTCTACATCTACCATTCCAATATCTCAAAGTCCCTCAATATTCTTCGTTTTACACTCACATCACTCATTCAAATTTCCTCATTCACAAATTCATTTATGAAATCCTAGAGTAACACCCTCTTTTGGAAGGAGATAGTTATTGATGAATTTGTTAACCAAATATATGTTTTAGGGTAGAAGTCCATTTCTTTCATGAATTACTTATTATATGCACTATAGTGAGGATGACAAGCAAGAATCTAATGATCATGAAAAATATCTTCTAGAATATGGGTACTAGATTGATAAAAATAACTTGATTACCATACTCATTGTACATGAATATTATAGGTTGTACTTTTTTTTTTACACCATATTGCATAAGTTTAAAAATATTTTTCGTTAGTTTCTTCTTTGTTTTCTAATAGATTTTTTATCAATACATTAATAAATATCTACTTTAGCTGAGACAAAAAAAAATCTATACATTAACCTAAAGGAAAACATTGCTCTCACAACATTAGTCAACTCTACATTGAAAATTAATGTGTTTCATGTAATATTTTTTTGTGAATTGTCTTCACCAAAACTTCTACTAGAAACACATTCCTTCTCAATATGGAGTCGGTTAAAGTTTTGAAAGCTGCATTTTCTTTTAGGTGGATGTATAAATTTACTGTCACACCTAACATAGATAATAATATATTGATAAAAATCAATTAGAAAACAAAATAAAGAGAATGGTGGAGGGTCTTTCATTCTTTATTTTGTTTTCTATATATCTGTCCCTACTAACACCACTTTCTTTGACCTTATGAAGAAGCTTAGTGAAATGATCCTCAAGTACCAGCTGATCTTTGAAGATGTTGATGCTTTGCACATGAATGAAGAGAATGACTAACATGAAAATGAAGGAGCCCCATTGGTTCGGACTTTCCTGTTCCCTTCCAAGCCAGTTTTGATAGAGAATCATGCAGCAGCAACCCCCAAGTACTCAAAACATGCATACTCATTATTCAAACCAAAATTCAATCATCTTTTGTCTAAACTAGGAGTTGTCAGCATTCACTCTCTAACGTGAGGAAAATGTTGAAAATATTTTGGGTTAATAATGTATTGGACTAATAATTAATTTAAACTCATTTACCTTTTAGTTGATTAGTTAGTTTTAGTTGTTAGGTTAGTTAGTTTTCATTTCTTTTATATAAGACCTTCATTATAACTTTGAAATCTATTCAATTCAATATAATTAAATTCAATATAATTCATTAAATCAATGGAATACATAATCTTTTTTTTTGCTCTTTGATTTCTAATATGGTATCAATACCATATTAGAAATTAGAAATTAAATAGCAAGAAAATGATCGTGCAATTCACTCATTTTATGAATTTATTGAATTATATTGAATGAATTAATTACAAAGAAATTAACTAACATATTATATAGAAAATACAATGGAGAGAAATCTACATAAGTGCTAACTAACTTATCTATTTTACAGTTGTTTTAATCATGTTATGCAAAAGGTAAGTGAGTTTAAACTAATTACTAGCCCAATACAATATTAACCCAAAATACCAAAATATATTTTAACACCCCCTTAAGGTGGAGATTGGATGTTGACAACTCGTAATTTGGACAAAAGATAATTGAATAGAGAAAGCTTCAAAGCCTTTGGCTATAGGTCTGCATGTCTTTGTATTACTTGTCTCTCTATCCAGTTTGCTTTGTTCATCAATTACAACCAATACTCATGTAACTTAAGGATTACATAGAATGATATCCAAATAATTCTATTGAATAGAAGAAATTTAAAGAGATTGAAGAACTCTTCAAAATATAACACTTGACACTTGATATTATTGCTTAAGAATATCATCTTGGTTTCTTGGCCAAAGAATGAGAGAAATCTAGAATATGATGAAATATGAACAATATTTGTTCAAGAATAACAATGTTCAAGAATACTCTTGGTTTCTTGGTCAAATAATATGATGAAATATGATCAATTTTTCTCAAGAATAATATAATGAAAGATGAACAATATTTGACTTCAGAATATCAAGAAGAATGGAGAGAAATAGAGAATATGAAGATCGTAAAAGAGAATAATAAAGAAAACAACTAATCTTGCATTCAAATTTTCCTTGCCCTTAAATCGTTTGCATGACAACATAGCAACCACCTCCTTCTTGCCGATAATGAAATTGTAAAGCCATGGAACACAACACCACATCTTCTTAAGAGTGTAGAGAGATGAGATAGAGAATCTGAAATATAACGAAAAATAACTTCTCCCGGTGATGAACAAGAAAGGAAAATGTATGAGGAATATATATTACCATATTAGAAATCAAAGATCAAGAAAATGACTGTGTATTGATTGAATGGATTGACTACAAGTGAATTAATCAACCTATTATATAGAAAATAGAAGATACTTAACTCTACATATTTCTTTTACAAACGTTTGAATTATGTTATGTAAAACACAAGTGAGTTTAAAATAATTACTAGCACAATACAATATTAACACTAAATACCAAAATATTTTTCCACAAAATCAAAACTAATCAAATACACCCAAAGTATCTCCTAAAGTATTAAGTAGCCAAATAGCTATAATCCCATCATTAAGTTTAACACTAATGGTAAACAGCTGATCAAAACAACATTCAAATTCACTCAAGTGATCAGAAATATATGCATCCTTTACTATGAAAATTCATGGTTTACTTCAAACCCAATGCTTGAAATATCCAAAATATGGTTACTCGTACCAATTCTCGAATTTCCGAATATCATACAATCTGTTTACAATGTCAGTTCTCGAAATTCTCACAGTTCAGTTATCAGTGTCGATTCTAGTACAATGGAAACAAAGAGAAAAAAAGGAATCATAAGTGTTCCAGTAGAGAAGGAGAGAAGAAAAGTTGAGGAAATGCTCTCAATTGGTAAGAATTTTCTGAATGGGAGAATCATCTATTTACAAACGAAGATTCCCAACTGCCATGTCAATCTAACTTTCAAGAAAAAAGATTTCATCTCAAAATGACTAAAAAAAAAGAATATTGACAAAGGTAAAACCAACTTGTTTTTACTTAATAGCTTTTATTTAACATGAAATAGGATTTCTTTTTATCATTAAAAATATTAATTTTTGTTTGTTTTTTTATTTTTAAAAAAACCAACTAGGAGGGGGAGGTTCTAGCCAATTTCTTATGGTGGGGCACTAGGGAGATTTCTCCCCACCCCTCTCTTCTATTAAGGAGGTACCTAATAACTAGGGGTGAGCGTGAGATAGGTTAAGGCTTGTCCTTACCCGACTTAAATATTGTTCGGTCCATTTTTTTGAACTTGGACCTGACCCTGAACTCGGAGTTAATCTGCCCCTAAATATTCACAGGGTCAGCCTTTAAACCCGGATCCGACCCTAGACCCGATTAAATATAAGGTATACTTATTTTACATAAAGTCTTCTAAATATTATTTATTATTGTGAATATGTAATTTGACATATAAAATAATATATGTGTATATATATTATTAAACATGTATATATGATTAAACATTAGAGAATCAATGATATTTTCGACAAAAAAGTATCATTACTATGTATATATTTGAATAGATACACATAAAAACATCATGAGAATGTGAAAATGGGACGAGTCGGGACGAGTTCTGTTTGGTCCCTACTCGGCCCTAAATATTGATTGGGTCTAATTTTTGAACTCAAACTCAACCCTAAACCCAATGAGATCCGACCATTTTCAGGTCCGAACATGATCGGGTCATACTAGGTAAGCAAATAGAGTCGGGTCCTAGTCACCCTTACTAATAACTCATACAATCACGGTCATTTTAGCATTTCCAAAAACGTAGTTTCTCTTTCTTCTTCGCTTCTATTTCTATTTTCCTTATCCTTCTCTCTTCTGCTCCAACCTCGATAAGAGTGTCACCAAACACCCTTTGCCTTGGTTTTGTGCCCAAAATCAAACTTTTTCTATCCTATTTGTATTGTTTGAGTGCATTTCCATGTCTTAAAGCTTTATTATAAGCTTTCACCTCTTGTTCCTTTAGCCAACTTTCAAGAACTGAATTGTTCATTGAACTGTGAAATTACTTCACAAATCTGCTGCATGATACATATTTCATTACACTATAGAGTTGGCAAAATCTCATACTACACCATATTTCGTTAGAGTGTAATATCGATTTATATACAGTTACTACATCATTAACTATTCATTTATATTACTTTTAAAAAAAATCAATGTTCATTAAACATAAATGATGAATGATATAATGACAATGTATAAAACTCATACAATATTTTTCCCTTTTCCTCATTCATGTGATTCTTGATTGTCGTACTATCATGCATTTATAATAAGTAATTCATAAAAGAAATGGACTTCTACCCTAAAACATAAATTTGGTTAACAAATGAACTATGGTGCATATATAAGGAGATTGTTATTCATATATTTGTTAACCAAAATTAAGTTTTAGGGTTGAAGTCCATTTTTTAGCAAATACTTATTATATATGCACTATAGTAGGACAAATAAAAGTCCAATGATCACTAAAAATATGGGTACTAGGTTGGTAAAAACAATTCGACTACCACACCCATTCTAAATGAATTTTAATGGTTGTAAAAATTGTTAAACAATATTACATGAGTTTAAAAATCTCACAATATTTGTTTATAACTTTTTTTATTTTAAAATTGATTTTTATCAACATATTAATATCTACATTAGAGAGACAACAAATTCTATACAACACCAGAAAGAAAATGCACCTTTTAGGACTTTAGCCAACTCTGCAGTGAGAAGTAATTAATGAATTTCATGCAGTAGTTTTTATGAAGCAAATTATCCCTTGAAATATCTTTGAATTTGATTCATAAAAATTGTTACAAGAAACACATTTTATTTCTATGTAAAGTTGGCTAAATTTCCGAGATAGCTGCATTTTTTTCCCGGTGGTTGTATAGAATTTGTTGTCTCACCTGACATAGATATTAATGTATTGATAGTAATTAATTAAAAAAAGATAATTGAATGAATATCATATAATGTGATATTTTTAAACTTATATAATATGGTTTAGAAATTTGTTACCACCAAAAAATATAATCTAGAATGGGCATGGTAGTGTAGTTATTTTTACCCAGCTAGTACCCATATAGCCATAAGGTATTTTCCAGGGTCATCTCATTCTTGCTTGTGCCACTATAATGCATATATAATAAGTAATTCATAAAAGAAATGGACTTTTAACATAAAAAATTAGATTTGGTTAACAAATAAATACATCAATAACTATCAAAAGAAGACAATATATATTATAATGGGTGTCCTAATGATGTATGTGCTTATGTTATCTCATTACTAATATTTTGTGTGGCTTAAAGTATTAGCTAGTTTTAAAATAGGGAAGTCTAATTGCGATTTGGATCGCCCTCTTTGAAAATCTTAGTCATCTAATTTTAGAAAATTCAACTGTTTAGATGTATTCACCAATTTAAACCATTGGATTTCCTCATCCTCTCATTTATATTATTGGCATGAAGTAATAATAATGAGTTATAGAGCTAGAAACTCAAGACTATATATAAATTGGAGTTATGACATTTTAATGGAGTTATGATCCTCCCAATATCTTATGAATTTGATTTGAATCTTTTATACATTTATTTATAATTTGTGACTCTCTTGTACATTTATTACATATCTAATAATATTACATTTAATAATTAAGTATTATACTTTATTGAAGAGTATATCTGTGGGAGGAATAGATGGCCAACTAAGAGGGGGTGAATTAGTTGTTTTAAAAAATCACTATGAACTTTTCAGCTTTTTCTACTTAAGTGCAAATTAACAGAGTTGTAGCGGAAGAAAGTTTAGTAGAAGAAGAAGTGCATAAAACAAAAAGTGTAAGGATGAGAAAAATCACACCAGAAAATTATACTGGTTCACCTTCTACCACTGAAGGCTACGTCCAGTCCTCTTGAAAAACCACAAGAGATTTCCACTATTGAATGAGTTTAACTTACAAGCAAAGTCACACCTAGACTCCCCCTAAGTTGTATCACTCACTCACTTCAACAAGATAGTACACCACTATCCTTGTTTTACAATGCCTCACCAATCCCTATGGTGATTACTTGAGTACAAGTATGAAGATAATAAATGGCTTAATGACAAACTCACAATGTATCTTAATGCCTGAAGTTTTCAGAATTCCAAAGAATATGAAAGTTTTTCTAAAAAACTTCAAAGTGTTCTTGAATAAAAACTCAGAAATTTGTTTCAAGAACTTGGATTTTTTAGTATAAAAGTTATGTTTTTAATTCTGAGATCCTACAAGGTTTATATAGAGTTCCAAAATGTGTTTAGAATCACTTTCAAAAGGTATAAATCGTTTCGGAAAAGTTGAACCAAGTTGGAACACAATGGTTCAATTTAAAAGTCAGATTTTCGCAGTAACAGTACGTGGTAATCGATTACTTATCCGTGGTAATCGATTACCAGTTGAAAAACAACTGATACTGACGATTTTTGCTTGTGGTAATCGATTACCAATATGAGATAATCGATTACCTCAGTTGAAATTTCAAATCCAAAGTTGTTCAACGGCTAGTGGTAATCGATTACATCCATAGGGTAATCGATTACCCTAGTTGAAATTTCATTTTCCAGAAATGCCGAGAGTTATGGTAATCGATTACTTACCCTTGTAATCGATTACTCCAATTAAATTTTGAATTTAACTTTCAACAGTAAGTGGTAATCGATTACTGCTACAGGGTAATCGATTACCCTAGTTATTTTTGCCTTTTTCCAACTTTTCAAAAATAACTTGGTTTTTCTTAGGAACTCTTATATTAACCTAGATTAAGATCTTTATTCTTAAGGCATTGTGATTTCTTATGAGTTTGAAATATTAGCTACTAAAAGACTAAGACTCTTATAAAAATAAAATATACTTCAAATTCTTTAAGTTTTTGATCTTCAATAGCTTTTCTTCTTTCTTTTGGTGATGTGCATTTGTCTTCATCAAAACCCAACCTCGGTCAAGGAGCCAGATCATCTTCCCAATCTGATCCCCTCTCAATGATACAAGGAACATAATAAGGGATCAATTTTGAAGGAAGATTGAAGATTGTAAATCTAGTTATTATTATTGTCCAAGAATCTTCATTTCACCATGAGTTTGTACCCAGAAGTCACTACGCTATTAATAAACATGCATTCTACTTTGCATGTCTACCCTTAATGTTTGGATCGTACAAGTTATGTGACTCATACAAGGATGGTAGTGTGAATGGGTGGATGAAAAAATATATTATTAAAGTGGGATTGTGAATAATCATACAGAAAATATTTATAGTTAATTTTTAGAAGTTTTAAATAACGACAGTCTTGGAGAAACGCTAGAAAGAAAAATAAAAAGTGTATGCCTTACATATTGGAGTGTTCAATTGTGAATAGCCCCACCCAAGAATCATTACAGATGATTGTGTGAAATAAATATAATTTAAGGAGTACAAATAATAAAAATATATAGTATGAAATCACATATTCTTATTACATAGGTTTACTTTCAGAAAAGGCAGACTTGGGAAAGAAAATTCAGGAAATCTAAATTATGCAATTCAAAGAACTACAATGACCCAAATAATCCATTGCATTTATTATATGAAAACATAATTACCAAATCAATTCCTCTACAAACAGTAAACTTAATATATATGGAAAATGCTGAAATGCAGTTTTCGGAAAAGGAATCCAAATTCACAATACAAGAGTGACTTAGATTACAAAACTAATGAATAAACAAATAACTTGTTCACATGAAGATTGAGCCATCATGCATGTGTTCATCTGGGTATGTCTATTCGACTTCACCGCGAATTTATCTAACACATGCATTTTGTGCTTCCATGTTGTCTACTCATGCTGGACACTAGCTGATTCTGCTTTGTCAGGATTAGTCGGGTCGGCTTTGTCATGGTGGAAGCGCACCACAATGCATGTAATGTTATCGGCACTGCCACGAGAAAATGCAGCTTCTGTTAACTTACGAGCAGCTGTCTCAGGCTCTACTTCAGTTTGGGCAAGAGAAACAGCATCCTGAACAGACGAATAGAAATGCATATGAAAGTTAAAAACATCAATAAACACACTGCATTCTGAACAAAGGATAACCGATAGGTAAAATAATGTCACTGAGAACGATAAACACGGCATTTAGAGAATACAAGGACAGTACAATAATGGCACTATAAGAATAAGAGAATTGCTTCTTATAGTTGTTATAACAATAATGAAGCTTCATCAGATTTTCTAAAAAACCTATGCTCCATGTCTAGCTAATTTTCAGGGACCACAGCATATAAAAGGCCAAAATAGTAGAGGTCATAAGCAGATAATCACTCATCAAATTCCCAAAACCCCAGTATATCAATTATTTTTCATCCCCTCCCATCCTATATGCTATTTTGTGATAAAATCCTCTCTTATACTAAACACTATACTTTTTAAGACATGGGATTTGATGATAGGGCCTGCTACATATGACATCATTTCAAAAGCTGAAACAAGCACCTTTATGCTTATTCTTTGTCTTGTTTATTTTACCAGCTTTAAGTAGGTACAAGTGAATTCGATTACAATAAAATGCATGATTAAGAAGGAAGTCAAAGCTTACCTCATTTTGTACTACGTCCCAGAGTCCATCACTGGCAAGAATAAGCAGCTCAATCTGTTCATCTATTTCTTGGTCCTGAAAATAAATAAGAAAATATATTAGGTTTTCAACATATTCTGACTTATTACTTTAACATATAAGAGTTAACATGTGAGGTGACCCACATCCCAGAAGTGGTTCAACCAAAAATATAAATGAAGGCCACTTGCATGGCATTATGAAGTGAAAATAGATAGTCTAAGCACTTTCTCGCTACAATAGGAAACACAAAGCCTCACTATACTAGACACAATGTAGGTCGCAATTTGGTTCCCTCTCTGATTATGTTTCCAAGTTAGTTTCTCTATTCAATTACCGTAAGGTGTCTTGTATTAATATTGAGCTTGTACTAATAGTACTACTACAACATTAGTACATGACCTAATTCTTAATATAAATAGGTTTCAGTGCTTTGTATTTTCTAATTTCTACACACCATATCAATATAATTTTTCATTCCAAGTATTTCTTCTTTGTCTTTTCTCCTCTCTCTAGTTGCACGTGGGTCCTTTCTATCACTTTGATGGAACCCTCCCACAAAGTATTTCTTAAGTGTTTTTATCTTTAACTCTTCTTTTTCCATTTGAAACAGTCTATCCACTTGTGGGGTAAGGCAACATACATCTACCCTCCCTAAACCCCATTAAGTGGGAGCTTCGCACACTGGGCTGCCCTTTATTTCTTTTTTTCTTTTTCCATTTTCTAAATGTTAGCAGTAGAGGGTGAGTCTTGGCAGTTGATGCAAAGGCTGGTTAAAGAAATGGCCATGGGTTCTAGTACATAAGATTGAGTCTCATGCATTCATCTGCCCCTTTTCCCTAGATGTTACCATCTTTACCACAATGTTATGCATTTTTATTGCTAATAATCATTACGATAAAAAGAAACCAGCTTTCTAATAGTCAGCAAATGCCTAATTAGTGGGTTCATAAATAAACTGAGTAATTACTCAACTTATATAACTTGTGCATTAATAACAAGTGCAAGAACTTAAACACATTGTTTTAAATGATTTTGCTAAATATGTGTGGGTTCATGAATAAATTGAGTAATTAGTTCGACTCCAAAAAAATTTGGTCAAGACCCACATGTGTTCTCAACGAATGTCACAAAACTGGAACTGGGTTATTATTCCTTTGTAAAACTAGAAAGCTAACAGTTATTGCAAGAGACTTTAATGAAACAATGTCTAAACTTGGCATCCATGTAATGGAAATAATTATTAGAGTGAATAATCTCTAGCAATTATTAAAACCCTTAACAACATTGAGATAGTACAAGGTAATCAGGGATCACCTGGATCTCAGGTTCGGCTACAACAAATGGCTTCAACATGCGATTACCGAAGGCACGAGACATTGCTAGTACCCCTCCTACCCTCCATGTACCTGAAAAACAAATAAACATGTGTGAATGTCACCTATGCAAACTAATCATTCCATTTCATGATCAAAGTCCATCGCTTGAATGGATGGCCTTGCTTTAAGGTGAAGATATGAAGCCTTTTATTCCAATTTAGTATACATTGAGAACTCAGATACTGCTTGCATACTCCAATATATTGTAATCCAGTCAGTAACACATGGAACATGTAATAGACATGTATATTAATCAAGAGGCCCAAAGGGCATCCACTATGCATTGTTCAAGACGTGCAAAAGAAAACTTCATGAAGGGATTGGATCAATGAAAATATATGTTTCCACGTACTCATGTAAGATTCTACGGGAGTTAACAGAGTATGCACAAGCTTCAAAAGTCAAACAAATACATCAAATCTCAACTCTGGCAGAGAAGATAAAATGATGACAATCCCCATAATAAACTGACCCATCCCCCTGAATTATCATGCATGAAATATAATATCTCACCTGCCCACATGACAACACCCCCAGCATTCTCAATTCTCTTCCGCTCATCACTTCTATTTGGTTTATGATCCTCAGATAGAGCAATTGCTGCCAAAAAGGTAACAATTAGTTTAAGAAATCGCTATCACACTAATATAAATACTTTATTTTCCACATGCCCCTATATTTACACTACTGGCTTTTTCCCATAATCAGATCATAAAGATATGGAAACAATTTTGGGTCATTGAACAGCTATCCCCACAGGCATAGTTGTGAGACTAACCCTCAACGTCTTGGTTGTGGTTAGGTAAAGGTCATCCCAAAGTCGTGGCTCCAAGATTCAAACCCCTAAACTCACAGATAAGTTCGCCTGGGGAATATTCCATTTCAATAGTGACCAACCATTTTCGGGTAACTATTATATAAAATATTACTTGTATAAAATATTGTGAGTAATTATCAATGACATCAGGTCTTGTCCTTTAATAAATGAAATGAGTTCATTAACAGTACCTATAAGCTAAAAATGGTAAACAAATGATCATCTAAATAGTACCTTTGCCAGCTTTCGATATTATAGTTCTAGAGTCTCCAACATTAGCTACATAAAGATGGTTATCAACCAAAACTGCTGTTGAAGCCGTGGACCCGTCATCCCGGAATGTTTCCTTCTCAGCATTCAGAAAATCAGCATCGGTCTGTTGATATGTTTCACCTGGAAGCTTACTGAAGTTACTATAGTCGCTACAACAACAAAACAGACGACTGATATAAAAAAGCATGATTAAAGACCTATTTTGCTCCCTCAAATTTTTTGTGTATATCAATTTGGTCACTGAAAATTTGAAAACCCCCAAAATGGTCCCAAAAACATCAAATGGGGTCAAATTAGTCTTTTTTAGCATTTTTATGACCCCTGACAGAGACTATTTTGACTCACATTCACGATCTTTGAGTACAAGTTTGTATTTTACTTTATCAGGGATCAAATTGGTACACGCGAAAATTTATAAGAACGCAATATACAACAGTGGATCAAATTGGCATCAAACCCCGACAGAAAATAGAGCATATCATGATGTGCACTCAAACACTTTAAACAATATTGAGCACAAAAGATGGCAATAACAAATAATAAACAATGGTTACTACAAGACATTCATGAAAAGGGATGAGAGAATGTGAACACACTAATAGCAAATTTGGCATCTGTCAAAAACTGTGGATGCTTCATGAGATTATCAAAGAGATGGTCTTTCAAATACTCAGCAGCACGAGAACCTCCATGACCTGTAGCCAATGTTAAAATTTATTTAGACATATCACCACAATATACAAGAGTGGATCATGTATGATTGCTGAGATCAAAGAACTTCTGTCTCCCAAGCAAGTAATGATGCTGGAAAATCTTACCATCAAATATTCCAAATAAGCATATTGATCGACCACCAATGCTTAATGTCTTGGTATCATAAAAATCTTCCATTGTCACTCTCTTACCCTGAAAACTCGAATATCCGCAGTCAAGTCTTCCATCCTCGCTGAAAATTAAGAAACCGATGAAATAAATATCATCGAATCACATAGGCAAAAGCATTAATCAAAACACCAAATCCAGCCACTCAAGCAATTAAATAATTCATTATGATTATTCTACCAATGCAAGCCCTAATTAAATTTTACATTCATTTGAACTTACTTATGGATGAATAAAGATGGATTGAACAAGGAAAGTTGCAATGATTAGAAGAAATATTGTGAATTTAACTCCCTCATTTCATGAGCAAGTGACTAAAGTCATTCTTCCAGTGCAAGCCATGTCTAAATTTTATATCCATTTGATATGAGCATGTCTAAATTTTAACGCCCTAATTTCTTGTGCAAGTGGCCAATCATCATGTGTTTTTTTTCTGAAATTGCATTGCAGCCACCAAAAAACACTTCCTCTCATATTTATTCATTCACTGACTTCGGTATGTTTGACTGTCTTTTAAAAAAAATGCAAATAGAGCTTCAAGTGGACAAGCTGCTTCTTGCTTTGACAAAATCAGCAAAAGGCTGTTCTAGCAGTATTATAACCTAGATATTCTCCTGTTTTCAAAACTATTATCTTATCTAAACTAAAATAGCCAATAACTTTTCTGTAGTTGACAATAGTAGAGAGTAATTTCCTTATAATGCCCTAACAAAAGCAATTCCAACAGCGGTACAACAATCCCCAACATAAAAACTGATTCTTCCAAAATTATATCTAAGACTAACAAAACTTATTCTTTCCAAACCCATAAGGCCATAAGCTTAAAACAAACCAAGTTAAAGGCTTCCCAACAGTCAATACTTCAATCCAAAGTCATATACATATAAATGTTGACCTCCAACAGGAACGTAAAACAATTGCATCAGGGCGAGACATAAACTGATAAAAGTAAAGATTCCATCCATGATCATCAGAAACAACATACATTTCAATGTCAATATGAATTGAAAGTAATTTATAGGATCACATTTCACCTTTTCCATCCTCCACTAGCAAACTGACCCTCGTCATATTTCTCTGCCATCATATTATCAACAAGGAGTCCATCCCTCGATGACATAGACCCCGTATCAATCATCATCCCAATAATTTTCTTAAACTCACGACTACGCATATAAGAAATTCTGGAAACTTGTTGCAAACTCCTCCCTCCAATGCTGTTGGTTTCCAATCTTTTGGCAAAGGTTCCAGCTTGAACAACCAAAGACCTTACACAACGGCTGCATACCATCTAACTAAAAAACCTAGCAATTCACATAGAGAACAACTACATCATTCCAAAGATCCTCAAATCACAAAAACAATTAAACTCAAAAAAGAAAGAAAAACAACCAATCTTTACTCTCACTAGGTGAGCATCAGCGCAACAGTAAGGTTGCTAGCCTTGTGGTCCGCTTTTTTATATTTGTTACAAAAATATAAAACCAGCCTATGTGTGCATAGCCGGTCCAGTCCTGATCCCGGATAAAAAGGTAAAGGTTATGGCAGTCTACAGCCAACTTAAAACCTTGTGGAATCTATATGACTCGATAAAGGAAAAAAGAAAAGGAAATGCACTCATTCACAAATCCACCACTTAGATTCAAACCAGTGAAATCGTTCTAAAAAATAATCACAGACATTATTAAGTAACATAAATGTACAATTAATACGCTCCCATGAAACCCATTAATATGAATAAAAAACCTTGTAAATTGGTTTCTACAAAAGCCAACAAAAACGAAAACAAGAAACAAAAATAAAAACACAACAATGAAAACATATTCAGATATTCAAAAAAAGAGTGAGCTACTGTAACCAACCGATTTAAAAATCAATTAAAAGAGATAACCCGGAAGAACTGCGTGATAATCATTTAAATGTTGGAATTATCGGATCCGGATGAAATGGATCGGGTGAAAAAGATGAATTGAAAAGAATGAGTGAGGATTTGATCCGAATCCAAAAGATGTTAAGGGATTGGAGAAGAATCAATTAAAGATGATACCTCTTTTTTGGGAATCTAGAATGTGGAATCTGGGAATGAAACCCTAGAGAGAGAAGAATGAGCGAGATTTGGCAAAAGCGACAAAGGGAAAAGGAAGGAAAGAGAAAGGAGTAGAGAGAGATGAATAGAATGATCTGTTTAGGATTTAACTTCGTGTAACCAAAAATTCTAGTCTAATTTTACAATTCATATTATATATACCCACAAAAAAGTAATATATATCACTTATAAATCAATCACTAATAAATAAAATATCAATTTTTAATATATGTCACTTTTTTATATATAAAAAATTTAGTAGGATGATATATCATTTTCCTATTTAATATTATGAATTTCATTCTATTGATACTAACTAATGATTTAATTAATCTATTAGTATTTGGTCCTAAACTTTAATTTGATTTAACTTATATGCAACTTTTTTACCCAATTCTTAATGTGATATGGTGTAAATAAAAATATACAAAAAAAACATTATACAATTAAAAATAGATAAACAAGAGGATAAAATAAACATTACAATCTTCATATTTCACTCATCCATTTTATTATAGATAACAAGTAACAACAAACTACTTAAAGAAACATAAAAAAAGATAATGGTCACAAGAGTATTATCATTTTACTTATTTAATTAAACCTAAATAATTTCTGAAGACAATATTATTAGAAAGGTATTAATCACAAGTATTAAATTATTTGATATGTGAATAAACTAATTTTAAATTATTTTTACCAATTAAAATTAGTATTCAATGCAACTAACCATAGTATAAAAACCATGAATTTAAAAGTTAACCCTAATTAATATGTTGGACTAACCTTAATTATAAAACCATGAGCTTGAAGGTTAACCCTAGTTAAGTTTTTGACCCAACCTTGATTAGAAAAAATAGTTTTTAAGTTAAAATTAAAATAAGTAATTGAAAAAAATAACAGAAAACCTTTCATTTTCACAATAATCTTGGAGCAATTTAAATTCTGTCTATTTGTTTGTGATAGATTGGTCACTGTACATAGTGAATTGGTGTTGTTATTTTCAGATTCAAGTTCTTTAAACGTCACAAGATTTTCTCTCGAAATTGGTAATTTCACAATTTCATTACTTACTATTGTTACTGCACAAGAATCTTGTGTTCTTTTGCTGCTAAATTGTTTGTTAGATATGGAAATGCATCAAAATTCTATGGTTTCAATATAAATGCACTAAGTTGCAGAGTTTTAAATCTTGAATTTCGACCTTTACATGGTATTTGAATATGCATGGCCCTGTTCATCCATGAAGGACTTCTTTGACTTTGAATTCAATTTCTGAAAAAAAAACGGTTGATTTCAGAACATTGACGGTTGGTGCATTGTTCTTTAAGCTTCTTTTGCATCTTTTCAAGGTTTCCGAATTTCATGCTGTTTGTATTGATGAGAAGGTTGAATTCTATGGTTTTACTATTAAGTTTAGTTTTTCAATATTCAAAGTTGGTATTTTTGAGGGTGAGCACAACTTCTTCCTTTGCGAGGTTAAGGTTACGTCCATCTATCGTCTCCATTAGCGGTGGGAGCCACGTGCACTGAACAACCTTTTTTAATAAAAGTTGGTATTTTGGAGGGTGAGATTCGGTGTAATGTTAACGTCACTTACCTTGTGACCTCAACTCATGTATTCAAATTCTGGGAATAACCTCTTCTCTTACGATGGTAAGACTGCATACAGAGTACATCTATCCTCCCTGATCCCATTAGGCGACAACCTCGTGTAATTATATTTTGGGTTCAAAGTTGATGTTTTTCATTTTTGATCAATTGATGCTGGCGATTGAAATGAGATATATAAATGTAACATTGAATCAGTATTGTTATTGTCCCTAAAGCCCAAAGGAAAAAACCTGCGACTGTTATGAGTTGACTTTACAATTTATATAATGTTACTTGTGCCTTTAACACACTATTATGTGGTGAAGTTGATGTAGAGTCCACTCAATAGAGATTGGAACTGTGATTTAGATGAGTTCGCATAAAATTCAGCTAATAATAAAGAAAACATTAAGTGTGTTGCTAGAATTCTTTTTAGTGTCACGGCTCACCCTCATCTATAATATTGTTTTATGTTTATTTTTCAATATAATAAATTTTGGCTATTTTCTTTTCCAACCTTCGGAAACTTCAGTTTTTATTTATACCCGTTGAGTGTTCAATAAGTCTTTGAAAACTTTCCTTTTCTCTTTATTTTCGGTGACTGATGGAGAATGAATTACTTGTCAAGCTATTTAGAGAGAAAAAATGTAATACTTATTTCCAGTTTCTTCACATGATGTGTAAGGTAGTTCATCTGCACAAGCAATACATATTCTTTGAGGAAAACTCATCTGAATACCTACATTATTAAACTAGATCATCTGCATATGGTTAAAACTTAGAAATGTGAATGTGAGCCTTCGAGTAATCGTAAAATTGCTTGCAACGAGTTCAAGTCCTTGAAGCAACTTCTCCACTTGCATTAAAACTGTGTGCATTTACCCTCCCCAACCCCATTAGGTGGGAGACTATTGCATCAGAGCACCCTTTTTATTTGCATAGAAAATGCATTTCTTATATCGAGAAATTCTATGGATCGTCAATTGTTAGAATGACCTTGTTGTGGAGATGCCATTATTGCCATATAATTTTTTTGGCTTTGGAAAGCCTAATATAACATTGACAACGAACCTTAGATGATCGAAAACCTGACTCGGGCCTTGTCCTAGAAGGTTAGAAATATTGAATTGAAGACCACAGCTTGTCATTACTAGTTTTGAATATCTATATGATACGATTTTGAGATGCTGGCTTACTATAATTGTTGCTCAACCACCTGAAGTATTAGAGTTTTAGTGGCATGTCTCATTTTTCTCTCATTTGGGATAGGTGCATGATTGAAGGTTCTTCAAGCAAAGGTGGCATGTTATAAAACCCACTGCTCATGCTTAAATTTTTTTCCCTCTTAACTACGTGTGGAAGCAACATATTAAGAGTTGAGACAGCTGGAAAATTATGGAGTGCAACAAAGATGAAGCTGTTAGGGCCAAAGAAATAGCAGAGATGAAATTTTATGAAAGAGAGTATGCTGATGCGAAAAGGTTTGCTCTCAAGGCTCTGAAGTTGTTTCCTGCACTAGAGGGTCTTTCCCAGTTTTTGACAACTCTTGATGTTTATATCGCTGCTGAGGATAAAATAAGTGGAGAAATGGACTGGTATCGTATACTTGGTGTTAACCCTTTTGCTGATGATCAGCTGGTTAGATATCAGTATAAGAAGCTGGCTCTGGCTCTTCACCCTGACAAAAACAAGTCTTTAGGTGCAGAAGGTGCATTTAAGCTGGTTGTAGAGGCATGGAGTTTGCTATCAGATAAGTCCAAGAGGCTAGCATATGACCAGAATAGGAGTTTGAAAGGAGTTCAGCATAATGCTCCCAACCACTTTGGCTCCCAATCTGAAGCGCCCAGTTCAAATGATTTTTGTAATCTTAACAAGAACACAACTTCAAATGTCAGAACTGGAAATAATGATGCTCAGGTACCTCCAACCTCTGTTCCCCCACATGAAAATGCTGGTACCTTTTGGACAGTCTGTAACCAGTGCAGGACACAATTTGAATATCTCAGAATTTATTTGAATAATGTGCTTGTATGTCCCAACTGTAATCAAGTATTTGTGGCTATAGAGAATAGTCCGCCTCCGGATGCTGTTAAGTCATCTAATTGGTCTTCTTGGCAACATAATCAGAATTCTCGACAGAGTGCTGGAAAGAATAACTCTGCTAATCCAGGAAGAACATGTGCAGTTTCTCAAAACTCAGCATCCAATGCTTCTTCAGGCATTTCTTCTTTTGATAGCACGAATTTGCAGTGGGATCTTAATTCAAGGATGGCTGGTTTTGACAGCACAGATGGATCATCGTCTTTTGCTGCTGCAAGTTTTAAGCAGCAGGTATGCGAGAAAGTGAATAGTCAAATGTATATGAGGTCTGATGGCACTTTTAATAATGTTGATAAACCTATGAAGAAAATGAGAAAACATGGATCAGCCAGTTTGGGGGCTAACATGGGAAAAGAAAGGACTTCTGGTTTTTCAGGTTTTACTACCAAGTATTACAACACGAGAGAGTTGTCGATGCATGAAGTACGAAACATGTTGATTGATAGGGCAAAGATTGAAATTAATAAGAAACTTCAAGAATGGAGATCAATGGCTGAAGCTGTTAGAAACAAGGACAAAGGAAATAAGAGACAAAAAGACACCTTTGATAACGAAACAACTGGCCTGGAGAAGCATGGTGGTTCCAGTATTGATGGTAAGAGGCATCTGGACAGTCATTCTGTCCCAGTCACATCTGATGATGTGAATGAGAACCAAGCCGGCATTGCAATGAATGTTCCAGATCCTGATTTTCACAATTTTGACATGCATAGAGCTGAAGATTCCTTTGAGGAGAACCAGGTCTGGGCTGCATATGATGTTGATGGAATGCCTAGATATTATGCTAGAATTCACAAGGTGATCTCCATCAAGCCATTTAGAATGTGGATCAGTTGGCTCAACTCTCGAAGCAACGTTGAATTGGGCCCAATAGATTGGATAGGATCTGGTTTTGATAAAACCTGTGGGAATTTTAGGACTGGCAGGCATGAAATGACCGAGTCATTAAATTCATTTTCGCACAAGGTTAGGTGGACAAAAGGCAATAGAGGAGTTGTTTGCATCTTTCCTGGAAAAGGGGAAGTCTGGGCTCTTTATAGAAATTGGTCTCCTGATTGGAATGAAAATACTCCTGATGATGTCATTCACAAGTATGATATGGTGGTGGTGCTTGAAGATTTCAACGACGAGGACGGTGTATTAGTTTCGCCACTTGTTAAGCTTGATGGTTTTAGAACAGTATTTCACAAGCAGGATCAGGTAAGGAAGATTCCGAAAGTGGAGTTGTTTCGATTCTCTCATCAGGTTCCTAATTACTTGCTTACTGGGCAAGAAGCTTCTAATGCCCCAAAGGGTTGTCTAGAATTGGATCCAGCAGCTATTCCTTTAGACATCCTTCAGACATTAACAGAAGCTGATGAGGCATTGAATAGTGCTGGAAATCGTAAAGAAGACAAATTACCTACTTTACCTGAAAAACATGTGTCTGGTAAGGAAGATGATGTTTCAACAACTAGTATAGCATAAATGTTAGACTAGGATGTTATACAGGAAAAAGTATGATAGATAAAACTGCACATTATAGAGAAGTAAATGCAACTAAGATGATACAATAGGCTTTAAGAAATTAGTTCAAGATTGATGAAAATATACTTTCACAGGTTACTCTTGATTTTGTAAGTCAGACATAGTGCTTTTTGGTGTCATAATTGAATGGAAGGGATTAACAACATTTGAGTTTTGTAAAACCTTTGAGACTAGTTACTCATAAGCATAGATCATATACTCAAAGCTTGAGGTGGTTTTCTTCATAAGGCGAAATACATGATTACACTATATTTCTGGCATTTTATCTCTGCTTTTCTGATATGTGGACATGTTTATGACTTTATTACCTATAAAGCTAGGTAGTCAATAGAGTGGATATTTCTTAACACTATTTTTGTATTATCATTATTATCTATAAACCATATTCATATTTTCAAAATTTCATTTTAAGGTTTCTATACAAAGTAATATATATGCAATGTTAGTGTACAAACTTATATATAGTGTGAACATCATTCATTCATTTGTATTTTTTGAAGAGTTAATAATAATAACTATCAAAATAGCGAAGTTTGTTTATTTAAGTTTGCAAACTAAATGGCGTATATTTTGGTAATTCTAACTTCAACACGCTTCCCTATAATATTGGCAATTTAGGACAGACATGCAAGCTCTCTCTCTCCATTCTTATTGAACTAAATATGAAAAGAGAAAATAATGTTAGAACGAATCATTATCTGTCTCTCTATATATACATCTTTATACAAATTGTGTTGAAATCTTTTTCATTACTCAGTATAGATATTTTAAATTTAAATAATGTGTTTCTAGATCTGTTGGGTCATTTAAAAAACATTTAATTTTAATTTTTTATTTAAATATATTTTTTCAACTAATCAAATATCATTATATCTAAGTTTGATTAGGTCTAGGCACGTTAGACATTTAAAAAATAATCAGCGAGACCCATTTTAGTAATTGTAACCCGAAATGCAACATACACACTCACACGTTTATTGATTTGATTTCCTCTCTTTTTCTTCTTCTCTCACTCTCTTCGTTTTTCTCTTTCAACTACATTGCTTCATTCTCTAGACATCATTTCAGGTATATTTTCATTTTACATGCCTATGTATCTCGTTTTGGGTTTTTTTATATTTAAGAATTCTTACTTTTATATTTTCTGGTGTTCTTACTTCTCTAATTATAATTTTCATGTCCAAGGGTATAAATAATAAATACTCTATCTCTTTTAAGTTAACTATGTACTTGAAAAGAATATAAATTTTATTCAAAATACATGTTTACTTATATTTTAAAGAGAGTAAGTATTACATTATTATTATTTTTCAATAATGTAATAAATGATGAAATTTAAGAGTAAAGTTTAAAATTTTAAATAGGAAACCATATATTATTTTTCTGAATTTTATTAAAATTAATTACATTTATTAATATTTGCTTGGCTTTTCAATTTATTGCAGACCATAAATTGTAGAATTATTTCAATTGACTCATATATGCTTGCTTGGTTATCTTTCTGTTCCTTTTTCAGCAATGCTTCCTATTTTTTTCAATGTCTGTTAGTTATGAATTATATTATTTGGATAGAGAAATATATAGAAGTATAGCATCATCATTACTAGGTATTTGATGTGGTTGAACATTGTTTTGGATTTCTAATAAGTGGGTTATTGGATTTAATATTTGATTATGCTTCTTAGTTAATATACCTAATGTTTTTTAGAAGCTTTAAGATACTAAGTGATGAGTTCTTGGCTCAACTCTGCTGCATATTATTACTAGGTTCTGTTTTATTAAATATTATTATGTTTCTAGGTTTCAGTCTGGGTTTGTGTATACTGTATACTTTTCACCATGTCTTCTTTGACATGCTTGGATTTAACTGTGTTTTAATTTTATGTAATTTTTATTTTTTATTTGCTTTTGAATGTTTTGGATTTTCTTTATTATTTTTTTCATTATTTTTCATTTTATCTTGGGTGACCAGCAACCCTGCCCTACATAAAATTAGGTGGACATTGAGCGAGCACAGGAAGGACAACCCAAATTGTCGATGCTAGTTTCTAATATGTATTATCAGTATATATTTGGCTATTATCATCTTGAACCATAATGTTATACAAAGAAAATAAATAAGGGTAATATACTAAAAGAAAAAGAAATATAGTTTTCACACATTGTGCATGGTACATACTCAACTGTCATGAGAAGAAAAACTAAATACATTGTTTTCTTTAAAAAAAAATACATGCATATAATTTCTATTTTGATAAACCTATGCATATAAATTAAGCTATAGTTCAGCAAATAAATGAATACAAAGTCCTTCACTTTTGTCATTGTTAACTTGTGATGCAGATGGGGTCCCAATCTCAGAAACTGAATGTAATTTTTCTTCCATATTTATTACCTGGCCACAGTAACCCCATGGTAGACACAGCAAGACTATTTGCCAAACATGGTGTCAATGTCACAATTATCACAACCCAAGCTAATGCTTTCAAATTCCAAAAACACATAGATAGTGACTACAATTCTGGATACCCAATCAGAATTCATGTGCTTCAATTGCCTTCAGCCCAAGTTTGTTTCCATGATGAGGTTGAAAACATCAAATCTGGTGTTTCCTCTGAAATGTTGAGAAAAATTGGTGGAGAAATGCTAATCCCCCAAGATCAAGTTGAAGAGTTGCTTCCACAATTGCATCCAGATTGTCTTGTTACAGATCAATTTTATCCCTGGACAGTGGAATCTGCAGCTAAACTAGGCATTCCAAGGCTTTACTTTTACAGCACAAGCTACTTCTCTACCTGTGCCTTTAGGTGTATCCAGAAACATAAGCCTCATGAGAGTTTAGACTCTGATAGCCACAAGTTTTCAATTCCTGGCCTTCCACATAACATAGAGATGAATACTGCGCAGATAGAAGAACGGTTGAAGACTAAGAATATGATGACAGACTATTTGAATGCAGTATGTGATGCAATAATAGAATCAGAGATCAGAAGCTATGGAACACTGTGCAATAGCTTTCATGAACTTGAAAGTGATTATGAGCAACTATACAGGAGCTTAATAGGGGTCAAATCTTGGAGCATAGGACCGGTTTCAACTTCTGTTAACAGGGATGATAAAGAAAAGACTAAAAGGGATCAGAAGGATGATGACATTGCTGAAGAGCCAGAGTTGTTATATTGGCTTGACTCTAAGCAAAATGAGTCTGTACTATATGTAAGTTTTGGAAGCCTAACCAGGCTCCCTCATTCTCAGCTTCTAGAAATTGCTCTTGGGCTTGAAAATTCTGGCTATAATTTCATCTGGGTCGTTAGAAATACGAAAGAAGACAATGATGGAGATAGTTTGCCACAAGGGTTCTTACAAAGGATGAAAGAAAGCAAGAAGGGTTATATCATATGGAATTGGGCACCACAGGTACTCATATTGAACCATCCTGCAGTAGGAGGAGTTGTAACTCACTGTGGTTGGAACACCATACTTGAAAGCTCTAGTGCTGGTTTGCCAATGATAACATGGCCTATGTTTGCAGAGCAATTTTACAATGAGAAGTTGCTTGTTGATGTCTTGAAGGTTGGAGTCTCAATAGGGGTTAAAGGAAACAAGTTTTGGTCCAAAAGTAGTGACAATGAAGTGGTAAGAAAGGAAGATATTGCTAACACAGTGAAGTTGTTGATGGGAAGTGGAGAAGAGAGCAAAGAAATGAGGATGAGAGCAAGAAAACTTGGTGATGCTGCTAAGAGAACTATAGAGGAGGGTGGTTCATCTTACAACAACTTGAAGCAGTTGATAGATGAGCTTAAATCATTGAAGATATCAAAATCACTTAGCAAAACAAAGGAGTTGAGGACTATCCATGTTTCTTCTCTTGGAGATGTTGGTAATGAAGGTTTTCAATGAATGATATGCAAGTGTCACACATGTTTCTTTAGATATTCTGAATATTTCTGGCTCAGGAAAATACTGATGATTGCACCTTTGCTTATCAATTTTAACTTGTTATGCCATGGACTTAAATGTTATTGCTACATGATTTAGGATAGAGTATTATGATATCGTTAGATTCATGTAACTCGCTCAATATTTGTTCTTTCTCATCTAGTGTGCTTTTTAATTTATTTATTTTTGCTCAACCTTATGGGTAGATTTTATACTACATTTGTATAAATATATAAACGACATAACAACTATATTACGAATTTTCAAGCCCAAAATTGATGATTTTATGAAATTATATAAATATTAAAACCTTTATTTATATAAAAGCGTGTTGGCTCTGAAGCTGAGTGACATAAATACTCATTATTTCTTTTTTTTAAAGAAATGTTGAGCATATCTTATTTTAAAATTAGTTATATTTATATTCTTAAATAATTTGTGGATAATTCTTTTTAAAAGAAATACTCTTCAAAATCATGTGTTAAAAAATCAATATATTTTCAATATTAATATTGAACATCAATTATCATGTAAGAAAGTTGTAGAAAATCATGTGGTTCACCTAAACTTGTTATGTGTGAACTAATTAATCATCTTTTATGCACATATTACAGATTATTGAAACATGAAACTGCATAAGTACAAATTAGGGATACCTTATCATCAATCACAGAAAAGCCTGGACAATACATGTTAATTTGCATAACTAGTTCTTACATTATTATGAAATGGATCAGCCTGATCTACATTTCTTAGTTTTTTTTATAGGGATGTTATTTTTTAAGGAAAGGGATTTGAACCCGAAATCACAAAATACACACTTATCGCTCTACTAATTGAGTTGACTCTTGAGGCCAACATTTCTCAGTCGGGAAATATTTCATAAGGCAATTGTCACCATGTTTTTGTGCTTGAAAATATGCAATTTAACATCACACAGATTTACCATTTTCTAGCTCATTATGATAGACTCCATTCAAAATGCAGAAGCAACATGAACAATTAAGCCAAGTTTCCAGGAACTTAGAGTTGGGATACATTAATGCTCCAACGGCCTAACCTTGCTAACATAAACTTCTATCTGAGAAGAGACCAGAATTTCTTGAAAAATGATGAATCCATAGACTCCTGAACACAACTTTCAACTTATCCAATGAACATATATATGTTTACAAATTACATAACTCCTAGAAAATATTGCTCTCAGCAGGAGCATCAATACTGCAATAGCTGACCTTTGCAATTGTGAGAAGGATTAGTTGCTTCAGAGATACCCAAAGGTGTATAACTTCCTATAAGCAACTTATGACAAGAATAGCATGCACAAAGGAGGGGAACTGCAGAAACTGGATTTGAGAAATATACTTGTAGGGCTTCTAGGTATACAGTATACTGTACAGAGCTTCCCCTATGGTTAGTAAATAACAGACAAGGATTGGAGCAAGATTACACCAGCACAAGCTCCCCTTCTGCTTCTTCTTGTTCCTGCTGCTCTGGCAGTCTTCCTTCCCGGTATGGGAGAAGTGTTCGCCTGATTTCTTCCGCATTTAGCGTCTCATACTCTAGTAATGCATTTGCCAGCACATGTAATGCCTTCTCATGCTGAAGAATGTCAAAACGGTTATTAATTTTCAGAAGTCAAACAGTAGCAGATCCTAAACATAGCATAACTGAAGGTATCTTTTGTGAATCAACCTTAAAGAAATAGCTATGCTCATACAACAGGAAATTTGATTATAAACCAAATATTTGTAAAGACAATGTCATTATCAAAGAAAACAAAGACAATGTCATTATCAAAGGCATCCTTTCCTAGAAATGTCGAGATAGTCCTACCCATGGTTGGAACATGGAACACATCATAGGAGGACCACTAATTATTAGCAATCAATTTAAATAATATCTTCATAGATAAAATGAAAATAAAAATATTATAGATAACCGAGAAAGTGCAAAAAGTGACAACCAGATATAAAAAACATGAAGCATTAAGGGTGAATAATTCACCCACACCCAAACAGATGGGATTGAGCAGCTTCAAACTATTGATGTTTACATTTTTCTGTTTCATTGTGTTTTTCCTTGATGTCGAAGAGGATTCCTTGTCCTACAAAACTAGTTATTTCTTCTCTCAATCAAATAAAATTCCTTTATGTATTTAAGAAAATAATCACCCACGACCCTCCCCAACAATGAGAGAAAGGTTCTACAAAGGGAAAATGAATATTATATAGACAATAATTTAATTTGTCAAACCTTCTTCAGAAGGGCTTTCACACGATCATATGCATCTCTAAGGAGTCTCACAACCTGAAAAACAACTTCAAATAAGATTTCATAGAAGGGAAAATCAAATAACTCAAACATGATGTTTTACTTTCATCATCAAAATGTTATGAAGGACATAGATTCATAATACTTGCCTCCGCATCAATACGTGACTGCATTTCGGAACTTGGTCGATCCTTTATATGAACTGGCCCGATTGCATCACTCATCCCACAATTTGATACCTTGTACAGAGACAGGAAAAAAACAATTTTAAGCAATGAGTTACAAGCTCATTTTGATATGAAATGATAAGTGCAAAGTTCAAGCAAAAGCTTCTGCGACAAAAACCTTTTTCCCACTACGTGGGGTCAGGTACATTTATTTAGGAATGGCAACAGGGTGGGTCAGGGTCGGGTTTGTGCTTACCCAACCCCGAAATATAAAACCTGAACCGAACCCAAATTAAGTGGGGTTGAAAACAATGATATCATCCCTGAACCCGTCGGGTTTCGGGTAACCCGAACCCGATGAAAACCCGCCCAAAACATATATATATATAGGTTCTATACATGTCAAATTTCTATATATATATATATATATATATATAGCTTTTATATATGTATTTATGTGTAATTTATAATTATACATATATTAATCGAGTTCGGGGTAAGGTATCAACTATACCAAACCCGAACCCGAAAGTTGAACACGGGTAAAACCCAAACCCGAACCCAATCACATCGGGTTTTCCCCATTAAATCCAGTTTTGGTTCAGGCAAGTACCCGCGGGTTCGGTTTTCATTGTCATCCCTACATTTATTAAACAACGCAATTATGTTTTCATAAACCAGGTTTCATAAAGGCAATTTAGATTCCTAGGTTTCACCTATTGCTGAGATGGTCAAACCATCTTAGGTGAGAATCTACCATATTTTCGTCAACAAGTATTGCCCTTACTTTCTCTCTATGCATTATTTCTTAAGTTTGTCTCAACAACCTCAACTCTTCAACACTTAGTTTATGCTCTTGTTAGCTCTTAAATCAAACTCAGTGCCATAAAACACCAAATCTTATAACTTTTAGTAAAATGTTCCTATAAGCTTGAGAGGCATCTATCAATCACAAATAACACCTGATGCATTTTTCCATTTCGTCCGCCCAACTTGAATGACCCAATGGTTTAGCTCCCGGTGACAAACCCAATATACCTAGAGCATGTGAGTTATGGCATGTATGACCTACCATTTCCACTTCTAATCTAGAGCAAGAACATGTCCTTCTGAACTTTATATTCCGACGAATCCAAAACTCTGATGTAACCTAAAGTATCATATCTGAATTGCAGTACCCAGTCAACCCAGAACCCAATGTCATGCCACTAGAATCACTTTCACATGCCTCCACACGGTATTAGAAGCCACCACCACAAACCACACACGTCGGCACATGAGGGAGGGCATGACCTTATCCCGATGCAGTTCTTCCACAGAGGCACTTGAAATCCTTTCTAGAAGCCATCCAAGCCCGTTTAGGTGTTTCGAGTTGAGTAGGTTTCCATGTTTTCCGGGGTGTATGATTGCCTTCTCTCCTCGTTTCCATGTCCCTTTTATGCTTTCTGGTCATTTCCTTTATTTTTTCATAATGGCAGACAATAGCCATTTTGATTCGGTTGCTAGATGCTCTACTATGTTCACTAGCATAAGTATGACATCGATCAAAAATTTTAGTTAGAGGAATGTTCTAATTTCTTTTTTCACGAAAACTAACGGCACTGAAAAATGTCTTGTTCCACAAGAAGCTTTTAATTACTAATTTTGGTTAGAGGAATGTTCCGATTCCTTTGCCGTTACTTCTTCACAACATTCTAACTGGTGACCAGCACTAAAAGGAATATACAAGCACACAATTTTGAACTTTTCTGTAGCAAAATACAGGCCATAAATAAAAATAACCCTTAGTTCAAGACAGGCTAAGATTGCACTTGACACTAAGTGGGAGCATAAAATTACCATATATTGGGCAAGCTCAGTGGCCGTGCTAAGATCACTACTTGCTCCAGTTGTAACATAATCCTGACCGAATATAAGCTCTTCTGCAACTCGTCCTCCCATACAAACATCAAGACGAGCTAGCAACTGTTTCTTGCTGATTGATGTCTCATCACTTGATGGAAGCTGAGTGACCATTCCCAAAGCAGATCCACGTGGCATGATTGTTGCCTTGTGAATTGGATGTGCACCCTCAGTATTAAGGGCAACAATTGCATGACCACTTTCATGATAAGCAGTAAGCTGAAAATTTCACAAGCAATAATAACATATATGAGGACACTTCAATAAATTAATAAGTAATAAAAAAGTTACAAGTTCAGAGATAAATATTTTGCTAACTTGACTATCAAATATACAACCTCATATTTATCATTGCAGATTGAGCATTTCATAATATCAACATGCTGATATTACTAAATAAACAGTAGACTGTGCAAAACGTAAAGAGGAAAGGGAGAAATGGTTGAGAGAAGATTGGGAGAGAAAGGGAAAATTTCTGTAACTGAATTTGTTAATAATATTTCAATCTAGTTACAATGAAACTAAACCCTATTTATATGAAAAGGGTAAGTGTTAGTAAAGTGCCAGCTCATCAAGGCACTACACTCAAAACAGAAGCATAAGGCAAATACAATTTTAAGCATTATCTTAATATTCTAATAGACTGAAGAAGCTAAGGAAAAATGATATAATGTCTGGTTCTGACTTTGAGCCATCAGTAGGGCAGAATGCTATTCCAGAAAAATGGTTCAGGATATGATACCGGGTTCTTCTTTTATTGATAAATGATACTAGTGGATTCTTCGGGAAGAACCAATGGATCAATCCATATAAAACTCACAAGCAGGTAACAACTAGTTGAGCAAATAACGTAGGACTTATATCCCAGCATGCATCCATCCACAGAAGCTTGTCAGCTCATGGGGGAAGGATTCAAGTCTTTATAAACACTAACTTAGCCATATTCTCATCCGATGTGAGACTTATCTAAACACACCCCTCACATGTAGGACTGGACATTTGTGGGTATCCCATTGAGAGGGTCGAACTCTGTACCATGTTAAGGTTCCATCTCAAAACTAATAGGCAATGAGAGGAGTAACACAAAAGGTATTTAAATCACGTCCGGGAGAATGGGGCGAACGCTGTGAGACTTACTTCCAACAAATGTTATTAACCTATGATGTACATAAGTCACATAAGCCACATTCTATAAGTGGATGTACAAAACCTGACTTCCTAGCATAAACACAGTTGCACATACCTTTTTTGAATCTTCTGATATAAACATAGTTTTCCGCTCTGTACCCATGACTATTCTGTCTTTTGCAAACTCCAACTGTGCAGCTGTTAATTTATCTGCACCTTCAACCGCAGCCTTAATGGCAGCAATGTTTACAAGGTTTGCCAGATCTAGTTTGGGGAATAAATAATGACAAACATCATTCACAAGAAACTTCAACAAGTAAGATTCAGATTAATAAAAAAGAATTACATGTCAAATATATTTAAGTAATAATTCACCTGCCCCATTGAATCCTGGGGTACCACGAGCTATTGCTGTGATATCTACATCATCAGCCATAGGCTTATCTTGCAGGTAGAGCTCCAATATTTCTTGCCTACCACGTACATCTGGATTTGGTACGACAATCTGATATTTGAAATTTATTAGTCCTCTCATCATCTATGTGCAATTGACCTTAAACACTTATGACACTAATTTGATATACTTTAACAGATAGCTCCATATATAGTAATATCTTAAAGAACATAAAAAATTTGAATAAATCCGTATTGATATAGAAGTAAAATAATCATACTAACAACCTTCAAAATAGCATATGATCCAAAGAAGGGGGAAAATTATAATGCTAGCTACTTTAGCATTTTTTGCAATACTATTTATTCTATGGTTTGCTTCGGTTTAAATTTTGGATAGAAGAAAATTAGTGATGCTAACAACTTCAAAATAGTATATGATCCAAGGAAGGAAAAAATTATAATGCTAGCAACTTCTGCATTTGTTTTCAGTACTCTTTATTCTAAGCTTGCTTGGTAGATGATTCAAGTTTGATAAAAGAAGAAATATTATTGGAAATAAATAGCAAACATTGGGTTTGTCCAGCCTCCATAAACCATTTTTGCTCCGTCCGTTTGAGAGGTTTAGGCTAAGACTATAAGATCCTTTGCCAGCATTCTGCTTTTGCAGGTTTGTTGTATGAGCAATGTGCCAGTTATTACTCAAACAAATTATCATCCCGGCAAGCTGTCCTTTTGCCTACCATGTCGATTTAAGCTCATGGTTCAACCAATTATAATAAAAGGTATTAAGGCTGCTAGTCTTAGTGTTAATGCATTTGGGCCTGTACACCTAAGTAATAATATGAGGTGTACTAGGTCAAGGAAGAGTGTATTATTTCTCAGTTTACATTAACAGCTGTATTTCTGATTTCTCTCTTCATAACCTAAAGCCTATAACTCTCAACAACAACGAAACTGGAAACATTTCTGATGGGGGGGGGGGGGAGAGAACTTACATGCCGATCAAATCTGCCGGGCCTCGTTAAAGCTGGATCAAGAATATCAGGCAAATTTGTTGCAGCCATTAATATTATTCCCTACAAGAAAAAAATTATTAACATATTTGGAAAAGCACAGAGGAACTAATTACATTACAAAGTGTTCAAAGATACCTCATTCTGCTCAAACCCATCCATTTCAACAAGCAGTTGATGCAATGTCTTCTTCGTGTGGCCCTCCCACTGTTTCCTTGTGGATCCAACAGCATCAATTTCATCAATGAAAATGATACAAGGAGCCTACAAGATGAAGGCAAAAAAAGTGTGTTCCACAATCAGAAATAAATAAGGGATCAATGTGGTAGAGCCAACCAGAATACTGGACTATTTCTAAAGGCTACCAACAAAAGGCAACAAACCTTCTTTTTCGCTGCTTGAAATAAGGATCTTACACGTCGAGCACCAACACCAACAAACCTGAGCATGAAAATATGAAAGTAATCTTGCTTAACAACTAACATATCCCAACATGTCTTAATGGAATAACAGATGGCTACAGTATACATAAGTTAATGCATAAAAGACACCACCATCCATGAACTGTTGCAACTTACGGCAACCTTGAGGGACAGAGTTCAATTTTCTATATTTGTTACGAGATCACATCAAAACATTTCACCAGCAAATTTACCATGGAAAAGAGTCGGTGTGCTCCACACATCTCGCAGAATTTTTTTAATGTTAATCTTTGTTAACTACCAAAGTCCCAAATCAGTAGGGCATATGAACCAAGGGTCATTTATAATGACTTGCGAAATCCCCCCCACCCCTATGAGATAGCTTTTGGGTGGAGTTAGGCTCAATTATTCTAATATGGTACGACGGTTTACAATCTAGGGAAGGATAAAGCTCCAGGTTCTGATGGGTTTCCCATCGTTTCCTTTCAAAATTGTTCGGATACCATTAAGAAGAATCTGCTTAAAGTGATTGTGAAGCTCCATCTTAATTGTAAAATAGGTGTCAATTGAATTCCACTTTTATGCCTTTGGTGGCTAAGAAGGACAAATTCATTAAAGTTAATTAAGGATTGCTGCCCTATTAGCTTGGTCTCAAGTGTTTATAAGATCATCTTAAAGGCT
Organism: Lupinus albus; assembly: GCA_009771035.1. Lineage (NCBI taxonomy): Eukaryota > Viridiplantae > Streptophyta > Magnoliopsida > Fabales > Fabaceae > Lupinus > Lupinus albus. Next base: position 16,047,361 of record CM020002.1, on the reverse strand, counting down.
CTTTCTTATAGATTAAATGATGTCCTCTCTGATGCTATTTATGATAGAGTTTAATATTTGTGCACTATCGGTGCATCATCCACCAAGCTATTTTCTCTTTTTGATAACCAAAGTGTGTGTACCCGGCAGACAGATTTTAGATGCATCTCTTATTGCTAATGAGGTGGTGGGTAACATCAGACATAGAAAGAAGCACAGTTCAGTTTTCACGTTGGATTTTGGAAAGCCTATGTTCGTCTTAATTAGGGTTTCTAGGACAAAGTGTTGAGTAGGAAATGTTTTGATCCGAGATAGAGGAATTGCATGTTTGGGTGTATATCCTCTATTCTTACATCGTCATTGTGAATTTTGAATTCAAGCCATGGTAAAACACAGTGAAAAGTATGAGTGAGGTTAGAAAATCAATAGTGAACAAGTGAAGGAGAATCAAGAGAAAATGAATCAATGGTGGAGTAGGGAAATCAAGTCATCACCCATAAGCAGGTGAAAAAAGATGGGGAAATTTTGAGACTTTGTCTCAGTGTGAGTGGTTGCCAACGATTGGGGAAAGTTTGAGAGTTTGTCTCAGTGTGAGTGGTTGCCAACGATTGAGTGTCGCTGGTGTGGGTAGTGGCGCCAGTTCTAGGGTCGCCGGAAATTTGAGATAAGTGCAGGAGAGAATGAGTAAGTGGTTCGAATGAGAAGGCAGAGTGTCGAATGAGAAAGCAGAGAGAGTGTCGAATGAGAAAGCAGAGAGAGCGTCGAATGAGAAAGGCAGAGAAAGTTAAGTGAACAAAATACCCTAGGTTTAAGTTCTTTGCTAATACCCAAAAAAACCTGAAATGTCCTTTAAAAAATCAAAAACCTGCCAGGAACCGCCATGCTACCTTGACCTTCATAAAATGTACTCTCATTTTATTCTAGCATAATGGCAAGCAAAATCATGTTACAAATCTCAAAACTATATAACGCCGGCTCAAAGCTCAAAATTTAAGCTATTGAAAATGTAAAAAGCATAAGACATACATCTCCTCAAACTCAGACCCTGCCCGATAGAAAAATGGAACACCAGCTTCTCCAGCAATAGCCTTCAAGATCCAAGATAAAGCAAAAACTATCAGACCATAATATTTATGAACTTCAATATATTAATGCTGATGACAACAAAGTAGGATTTTAGTTACAGGTCAGAAGTAAGAAATTATGCAACCAATGTCTGGATAAGTATTATTGCCAAGAACATGCAAAAAACATATAAGAGTGGCACTGTGGCGCATCAAGAAAGATAATGAATCCCAAAAGCACGAGGAAGAAGACCAAAAGCTTCTAATCATTGAAGACAATAACATTGTAAAAGGTGCAAAAATATGTATGAATATACAAAATCTAACTGACCTTAGCTAGCAGAGTTTTTCCAGTTCCAGGTGCTCCTGTCAAGAGAATCCCCTGAGAAAAGAAACATATTAGGCACACTTGAGGAACAAACTAAGCAAACATAATATAACAACCTATGCACGCTAGAAACCATAATACCTTATAATAAGACAAGCAAGCTTATCAGCATACAATGCAACAAAAGAGAATCTATACTATCATAATGACCAAAACCTAACCTGTTTGTTACTAAAAACAACACAACTTGAATATGGAGGGATATTTAGGACTGCTTACTAGGAATCCCTAAATATATTATCAGCTTATAAAGAGGGATGGAAACTTAGGTAGAGAAGCCTATACATGTAAAGTAGAAATATAACAAAGCCTTCAGGCAAAAGAAAAGAAGAAAGAGGCACAATAACGGAAGCAAGAAGAAAAATAACTTCTTCAAACCTTTGGCAACTTCCCTCCAAGGCGTGTAAACTTAGTTGGATTTTTTAGGTACTCAACAACTTCCTCAAGTTCTTGCTTTGCATCATCACAACCTTTCACATCCTTAAATGTTTTAACATTCTGCAGGGAGAGACAGAGAGATTTAAACAAGTATATATGGGGTGGCAGAATTTCTGATTTTTTATATATTTTCTACATGCAAGACTTCCCTTGCAACAAATATGGAAAGTCTAAATGACTCACTTGATTGTATTAGGTTTAATTTCATAAATTTTGGGGCTGGAGAAAATTCTCAACTTCATTGTCAATCGGTCCACAAAATTGCATGTATTTGCAGTATACTAACATCAACATGGAATGAATATGATGATCAGAAAGGATTATTTTATTTTGATAAAAAAAGGTATCATGCCTTCACTTTTAGCAGCTCGAATTTTTAATAGATCTATGCCTTCATTTTTAGTGGACTGCAATGTGTAGCAGCCAACCCCAAAGATGTTATAGCAAGATAGCAGCTACACTGAGATGTTCCATGGAGCTGGTGGTTGTGGTTGAGTTGATGCCATGGCCAGGAAGCCATATATGTAAAATTGTTGAAGAATATATAAATGAGTGAATTTCTTAGATGATGAGTTTATAAAACAAAAAAATGAACTTAGGAATTTTTTTAGACATGGTTTTATTTTTACTTTAGGGTTAGGCCTCTTTGTTCAAGAAAAGGAGAGAGAAACATAGCATTTTACATCTGGACTTTCTAGAGGCATTTTTTATTTTTAGTAACACATTTTTTCGATATTTAAATATGGTTATTTTTTCTATCTTTGGGTGTAGGTTCAGGCCCTTTGTTTCAATAAAAACAAGTTTGTGTCCATCACAATCATCTTGATGGAAAAGAATCAGAGCACCAAGGGAGTGGAAGAGTGCTCATCATTAAGCCAGACAGCTATTGGGAGGAGTCGAACAGAGATGGGGGCGGTTGGGCGTGGATGGAAAACCTCGTCAAAGGGCTATGTGAAGAGAACAACCAGAAAATGGAGAGATGCCACACAAGACAGTGGTCACAATGGCCGATTGGCCGATCCAGTAAAATGTAAACCATGATGGGCGATCCAGTAAAACATAGTGTGCAACTGTGCATTGCATTACGGACATTTCATGCAGCAAAACATGACAGTGTGATGGCATCATGATCATGTGCACTTGAGAAGCTTTCAAGAAATACCGAATTAAGTATTTTCGATATTTTTTAATACAGGTCATAGTTTAGAAAACAGGTTAACCTTTTCTGGCGTCACTTCCTTATTTAGCTCCTTTGGGCTATAGGAAGAACTTGAGCCAACACCTGAAGTTCCTATGCCGCCCAAGCTTCCGATATATTTCTGAAGTGCAGCAGCACCCATAAACCTTCAAGGATATAAAGTCGTAATACAATTACACAATTATTCAACAAAAGAAGAGTTGATGCTATCAATACACAAATAAGAGAGAAACTAAAGGTTCATACCAGACCAATCCCACAGCAACAGTAAACAAAATAGTTGAGATAAGCTCTTGTGCAAAACGTGATTTGTTTGATACCTTTGGTTCAACCTAAAGAAGGAAACAGCTTCATGAGATTGCAAGTAGTAAGTACAAACAAAATAAAAACAATCTGGCATTTAAAAGAAAAGTTGATCAGTTTTATTTCTATAATACTTACAATGCTAATCACTAAAAGCATAAAGCATAGATAATGTCTTTTACAATAATGATTACCATAACCACATGTAATGGCTGCTTCTCAGATATTCCAGGGCTAAGAAAACTCTCATCTGAGTTACCTGATGCGCGTTGCTTCAACTCTTGGAACTGAAAAAATATATTTACTATCAGTGACCCATGATAAAATACAAGTAAACTACAAAATAAAAATATCAAATGAGACTGTTATTAGGATCGACAGAAAGTTCAGAGGCAAAAAGGTTAAAGAATAATTTTTTTTAGAGAAACACGAGCACCAAGAAGAGAAATAAAATAATTATACATAAACATAAAATGAGGTTAAAAATAATAGGAGGGCAAGAAGAATAATCTTTTGAGCTCCATTACAAATTCTATCATGGATTTTCAGAAAAAGGTAAGTCAAATAATTCACATCCAGAAATCTAGGGGGAGACATACTTCCTTTGAATTTTATATGTAAGAAAGAAGGTTTCCAAGTTCTTTAATCCAAAAAACAGAGTATCCAAAATTTACAAAACCAATAATGTCAACTTTGCATTATAAGACTGGGGTCATAATAGGAAGGAAATTAGGAAAATATAATATTGATCCACAATAAAATCAATTATCAAACATAGGAATTGATACAAAAGTCAATAATCAATGGAAGACAGCCTTTCAGAAGACAACGGAGTTCACAGTGACTAAGAAACAGACATCGGTGAAGCAGTTTGGTTAAAATTTAAAACAATCACAGGTAGCATTTTCCTCTTGCAACACAAATCCAAATCTATATTCAGCTTTTGGACCTAATAATATCAATAAAACAAATAGATAAAAACCAAAAAGGAGGCCTAGGGCAGTTTTACAACTCCTCCACTGAGGAATAATGAAGCCATGTGAATATTCAGTAATACATACTGAAAATTGCAAAACAATAGAACAAGAATATGAATGATTCGAAGTGTACCAGCGTAGGAAGGCCAGAAGGTTTTCCTGATTCCTCATCTGGAAGATATTCAGCAATAGCATTAGTGACGACAAGAGCTCGGAGATATTCTGCAACTCCTCTACTGTCTACAGCACAATCCCTTTGCTCAAATCGCTTGATGACAGCCTCGGGACTAGATAGAACATGATAAATTATACATATATAAGTTGAAAAGAGAAAGAAACTATTGAGAAACTTCGACACACAACCTCCAGGTCAAAGAATCAGGCACAATCCCATTCCATAACAAGCTGAATTTATCCAAAACTATCAGTTTTGCCTACTATCAAGTATTTTATGTGCTATACTCTTCAAAAACTTAAATTCCTTTTTTCCAAATACAACATATAAATTTTCTTCTATTCTACTCATAGTCATCAGATATGTGGTTTTCTTTGGTATGGATACGTAGTATGCGGTTCGCTACCCTATTAAACAACGGTACGTTAGTGGTATACTCAGTAAGGATTCAATAGTTCCTTGCATAGCCGTTTCTGGTGTTGCTTCTTGTATGTTTGAATCAACTTTTGCTTCACCATATAAGAAATATCCTAGGATAAAAAATTTATTGTTTGCTGTAACTCATTCAGTAGGTGAGTGCACATCACCAATTACTCTTCTTTTCTTTGTTCCTTCTTTAACTCCAAGTGTAGGTGAAAACCTGGTTCGTTCTTTATAGGGAACTAATTCGCAAAAGAACCACAAATTGGTACGCAAGAACCAATTCGTGGTTTTCTATCAAACTGAGAGAATTGTGTTTCAATTATTTTACTTCCAAGATTCTAGATATATGAAAGTTACTATGAACCCCAACACCTATTTTTTCATTCACATAACTTGAACTCGAAACCTTGCTTAAGGGGAACTGAGTTCCTTGTCACTTGCGCCAACATGCGATGGTTTCCTGCTTTATTTTTATTTATTTTTTGAAACAATCAAGTAAAACAAAATAACAAGGAGCATAATCTTAAAACTTGAAAATAAAAACCAAGAAAATCCAAGAGTTGTGTATTCTTTTATTCAGCACTTATTAAAGAAAGACATATATAACAACGACCACACCTTAATCCCACTAGCTGAGTCAGCTAAATCTGCTCGATCATATATCATGTTTCATTCGCAAAGCAATTATATCGAAATCTTTCCTAATCATTTTGCCTATATCATATACTATTGCAAAATGAATCTTTCCAACTTTCAATAATCAATACCATACCTGTGCTTATTAAGCTCAACAAACAGAGCACTCTGTTTGGCAGCATCGAGAGGATTCGCATCTGCCTCCACAATCAACCGCGCCAACCGCTTCTCCTGACGCCAAAACGGCCACCAATCCAAGAATTCCAAGAAAACCTTCTTCACATTTTCTCTCCACCTTACCCATAACCCCACAAAGAACACCACTATAGGCAACCTATCAAACCCATCTTTCTTATTCTCAACCAAATCCACACCATTTCCTTCACTCCCCGTCGTCTTCGCCCCCTCCAAATCCAATTCCTCAACACCACTCTGTAGCAGCACAGTCTCAGAATCTTCTTCAACACTAATCCCTTCAAACCTCGACTCTGAAACCGAACCCGAACCCTCGATTTCTTGGGTTAATTCAACATTCCTGGTGTCAACGGTGAAATCGTGTTCAGATTCTGGAGGATTGGGATTAGGTTGGGGGAGGGAATTGAAGCGAGTGGAAGGGACGCGTGGACGGAGGGGCGTGAGATGGAGATTAGAGAAGTAGAGGGAAAAAGGGTTGAAAGAAAGTGGAGGGAGTGAAAATGTGGAGTGGCGAGGAAGACGTAGTTGGGAATTAGAAGGGAAAGAAAATGGGAGGAAAAGAAGAGAAGCTTGAAGGGTAGACATTAAAAAATAATGTAATGTTAGGGTTTATGACTTATTATTATTATTATTATTATATTTGATTGATGAGTATGATTATAGAAGAAGGAACAAGAAGAAGAAGAAGAAGAAGAAGAGGTTGATGTTGGTAAGTTGTAACCTTATCCAACAAGATCAAATTGGCGCCTGCTGAAGCTTTTGGTTATGTGGTGGATTTTATTGCATTTTCATCATTAGGAAATTATTGAAAACTATCACTCTTTCTTAGGAGTTTACTCCAAGAGTTTACGTCTTAACAATCAATTTTAGGAGAATTTAATGGTTTAAAAAACTTATTCATGAAATAAATGGATTACTCCCCTTTTTTCTATCATTTCTTTTTTGCAAAAATATTTGAATTAATACTAATTAAAGTCATTAGATAAGGCATGAATATCCATCCACACATGGGCATGAATATCCACACTTCGGGTGAGCAGGACTTGACCTTACCCGCTCATCCGGTATGATCCGATCATGATCAAGTCTAAAAAGGGTCAGGTTCGAGTTTAAAAATTAGACTCAGACAATATTTAGGGTTGGTTAGGGACCAAACATGACTCGTCCCAACCCGTCTCAACCCGTCCTATGGTCACTCGTTCATGATGTTTGTATGTGTCTGGTCAAATATATACAGAGTAATGATACTTTTTTGGTCGAAAATATCATTGATTCTCTAATTTTTTATCATATATACATGTTTAATAATATATACACCTATATTATTTTATATGTCAAATTATATATTCACAATAATAAATAATATTTAGAAGATTTTAGGTAAAATGAGTATACGTTATATTTAATCGGGTATAGGGTTGGTTCCGGATTTAAAGGCTGGCCATGTAAATATTTAGGATCGGATTAACTCCGGGTCTAGGACCGAGTTCGGGTTCAAAAAATTATCCGAATAATATTTAGGGTCATGTAAAGACAAGTCTTAATTCATCCCAACTCGATCCACGCTGACCCCTAATCCAAACACGAACATGAATAAGTACTATTTGTACTTGTCTCATTGTCAAAACTAAAATGATATGGTAGGTAGTGATCTTATTAGAAGAAGACCACACCTCCTCACTTAAAAGGTTCACCAACTTTAAGCTTAATGGTAAGGGGTATTGATTCAATCTTATTTATATCTTCTTAAAATTGTTTAGGATGTAAAATATTTTGAAAATTATTAAAGTTCTTGGTATAGAACTTGGTTAAGGGTGAAGGATATGAATATCCAATAGTCTCTTTATCATCCATCGTTGTATAATTTGAATGCTTTGATGTTGATCGAAGATATTTGGTTGTGATTGAAATTGATTTTGAGTGATTGATTGATATTAGAAAATACCATTTTTGTTAAATGTGTAAACAACCTTGCTAATTACTTATATTTTGAATTTAAGTTACTAATTGAATTGGAACTAGACCTTGTGGGCCAAACTGGAACATGACATTTGAATTGTCGATGGGGATGACAACAGACACAAGTAAACAGAGTAGTAGTTACCTACTACATGTTTTGAAATCTCGAAACATTACCTATACTAATGTGAGTATCTCCATGTGGATTTTTTGCTAGTTATTCTGGCTATGCACGAATTAATAGGTACTCGCGAGTTTTCTACATTATGAACAAAATCCTAATTTCCTAGGGAGCTCCACAAAAATCAATAATACAAATTCAATATTTTTCTTAGAGAACCCAAATAAGATGAAAAAGAAATAGAAAATTATGTTATTTGAAAAAGAATTCAAATGCAAATGACCCTAGAAAAATCAAAAACTTCTAAAATTTGACCTTTCAGACAATAAATAGTTTCTCTCACTATAAAGAACTAATAGTTGTTTGTTTGTTTAATGGGAAATGGGAAAAATGACTTAAACAACCTTGAGTGGTTGACTAAAAACTGGATAAGGAAGAGATTAGGGAAAAGGAGTAAGAAGGGAAATGGACAAGGAAGAGATTAGTGAATGGTTCAATATTTAGGGTAGTGTATGTATTTTAATCAAGGGTAATACAATAACTACATTTACAATGAATACTAGCGGGTATATGTATCATTATACTCATGCTCGCCCATATGTACTACGTTTAGTTTAAAAAACTTGTTTCTAAAATATGTGGTACCCGTTTGTGAATCGTGGGTGTGTCTATGCAGGTTTTACCCTGGAGTATAATTTTTTTGTCATCCCTAATTGTTGAGATATAATGTCATTGGTGACTTCGAATTTGGGCCGAAGAATGACATAATGACTCAAAGTATTTACGGTGTTAGGTCACTTTGAAAGGGCCAAAATAATATGTGTACGTGACATTAAATCCTAGATCGTATATGAACTGACCATAGTCTTAGAAGAGATCTCAAGATAAATTGTAATTAATGAATAAACATCTAGCAATAAGATCAATTTATCAACATTTGGTAAAGATCAAGAATATATAATCAACAAAAGGAAGAGACTTAAATAATACATAATCCTAGTGGATACACAATATTGGAGAGGCTATATATGCATGCTCCTAAGTCCATGTTTTATAACAATCTCCTCCCTTCACATAACTATGTACTTTTGATTTCCTCCTACTTAGTACAATTTTAAAACCAACAAAATGTTAATTCATTCATCAATGTTTTCATAACTTCAAACTAAATATAGTAAATTACAAAATTACAATATATAAATTATACATTTTCAATTACCTAATTAATCATTATTCATGTTTTAACTTTATATAATAATATAATATATTTTTGTACTACCAAAGATATCCATAGGAACTAATTCTTTTCGGGGTATATGATCAACTAATATTACTCCAAAAATGAACCTTTACATCAGTATAAATTCGGTTAAAACATGATTATCAAAATTGGAGTAGCATCTCACATAGTCAAACAATTACTTTAAGTACATGAATAAGCTATTTTCTAGCATAAATTTAATGACTTTAGACTATAGTGTAGCACATGGGTCATATATGTGTATTTAAATGAAGCTCATGATGTTACCCCTCTACCAAACTTGCATATTTTTTCTTTATTATTGCACCTCCATTCTTTCCCCCACTCACCTCTCCAAGAGGCAGAACCATAGAAATTTTGTCAATAAATTATTAGCCATAAGACTAAGAGAAGGAGAAGCAACACCTATAAGATCAGTAACAAAATATATATAATAAGTCTTCATATTTGTGTTGATTGAGGTTTTAAATTTGGTTGTATAACTGAATGAATATGTTAAGCTTTTGGGAGTATCAAAATTCCATCTACACTACAATTATCACCGCCAATGTTTTAAATTGTGGTTGCAGTTAAATTATATTTAATGTTATTGTAGTATAGGAAAATTGTGTTGTTGCGATTATGGTTAGACTCGAAACTATATATTATGATTGCAGAATGCAATTTAACACACTCTTAAGATTCCAAATTATATGAAACATCAAGGTTTTAGAACTTTCCAAAACCGCCACTACCACAACCGTTATTTAAAACATTGATGTCATTACTCTAAAGTGTTCCTCCACATGCCCTTTCCTATTCTTGTAGCACAAAATAATGTCTACCACTTTGAATCAGTTTGGATTTTCATTCTCTAACAGCTTCTAAAGCATAGTTACATGGTTCTGGAGATACAGGTTTTATGTTATTTTTTAGTGTTATTTTTCTCTCTATGAAAGTGTCAAGTTGGATTGTTTCCATGACATCAGAAAGAATAAATCTGATTACTTTTATGTTTTTCTTGTGTAGTGTGTAAAATACATATGGAAAAAATCTTCCTAGTATTTTTTGTTTCTAAGTTCTATAAATTGGTCATTTTGTCAGCTACAACAGTTTTGGTCACCAGAATATTGACTATTGAATTGATAAACCAATTATAGTTTCAAAGGTTTGGTTTACATCTTTTTTGTTGCACTCACTAGGGGACCAAACAGAGTAGGTGATCAGAAAAAAGCTAATAAGCTGAATTTCCATGTCAAAAAGGAGCTGCTTATTTTGACCCAAAAGACACTATAGTAGTGTATAACTGTATATAGAAGACTTTCAAAATCTCAGGAAATTTATCTAATCTGTCTAGTAACATGCATATCAAACACAAGGTTTTAAATCTAGGTATGAAACTATTATAGATGCCGATATGCTATGGTTTCGAGACCTGTCAAAACCGTATCATGACCACAATTGTGGCCTCATCTGTCACATTTGCCCGTAATTGTCTGAAACTTAGTTTTTGAGAATTTTCGAAACCACGACCAAAACTGCTATTTAAAAAACCTTTATCATACAAGTCAACAAGCCTCTTATTAAATTGTCTACTTTCAGCTTTGCAAAGAAACAATACTTTACTGTCTAATTCTCTAATCATTTGTTTGTTGTCCAGTTTGGTTTCATATAAATTTGACCAATATCTTGAGGAGGACTTGTGCTACATCCAAGTTCACTTGAAGTGTAGATAATCTCTATTGAAGCCAGAAAATGTGCATGAAGCTAGGACTCTTGTTTATTTTCTCAACCGCCTTCATGATTGGAGCAATGTTCTTCGGTGTTGGAGCTGAACCAGTGGCAGATAAACAAGCTTTGCTCGATTTCGTTCGCAACATTGATCACACTAGTCTTCTCAACTGGGATAAGACATTTTCTGTATGCACAAGCTGGATAGGAGTGACCTGCAACACTGACCAATCTAGAGTTGTTGCCCTCCAACTACCTAGAGTTGGATTGAATGGTCCAATTCCAACCAACACTCTTAGTCACCTTTCGGCGCTCGAGACTGTGAACCTTATGTCAAATAATATAACTGGCCCTTTCCCTTCTGGTTTCTCTAAGCTAAAGAACTTGACATATCTCTATCTCCAGCATAACAAATTTTCTGGTCCATTACCATTAGATTTTTCAGTTTGGTATAATCTTAATGTTGCAAATTTATCCAACAACTATTTTAATGGGAGCATCCCTTTCTCAGTTTCAAATTTGACTCATCTCACTTCTTTAGCCCTTGCCAACAACTCTCTTTCAGGTGAAATTCCTGATCTCAATATTCCTAGCCTGCAAGAGCTAGATTTTTCAAACAATAACTTCAGTGGGGTTGTTCCTGAATCCCTTCAGAGATTTCCTAGTTGGGTATTTTCTGGTAACAATCTTGAATCAGCACATGCACATGCACTTCCTCATTCTTTTCCTGTTCAGTCACCAAATGCTTCTCATCAAACAAGGAAAACCAAAGGACTTAAGGAACCTGCATTATTAGGCATCACAATTGGTGTTTGTGTGATGGGATTTGCTGTGATTGCAGCTTTCATGATTGTGTGCTGCTATATGAAAGGTGGTGCAGAAAGACAGACAGGTAAGTCCTATAAAAAAGCTGCATCTCCGAAAAAAGAATCTCCTAGAAGTCAAGACAAAAACAATGTTATCTTCTTTGAGGGTTGCAATCTTGCATTTGACCTTGAGGACCTATTGAGAGCTTCTGCTGAGGTGCTTGGGAAGGGTACATTTGGTACTGTTTATAAGGCTGCTTTAGAGGACGCAACAGCGGTGGTGGTGAAGAGGTTGAAGGAGGTCGCAGTTGGCAAACGCGAGTTTGAGCAGCTGATGGAGGCGGTAGGGAGAATTCGGCATGACAATGTGTGTGCACTAAGGGCATATTACTATTCAAAGGAGGAGAAGCTTATGGTATATGATTACTACAAACAGGGCAGTGTTTATGCAATGTTACATGGTATGTTATATTGTTAACATTTTCTCCAATATGATATATAACAGATTAATAAGCTCACTTCAAATTTTTGAGAGCCTCGTGTACTGAATTGTCCTTTTATGTTATTCCATCTCAAAGATAAATAGAGATAGATGTAGGTTCTATTCCATTTTATCCTAATTTAAACAACTCAAATAATGTCACTTAGTAAAATTTTATCCCATTCCACTCAATGACTATCTAGAAGTTGCTAATGTTAACTATCCATTATTATGCAGGCAAAAGAGGGGAAGGCAGGGTTTCTCTAGACTGGGATAGCCGGTTAAGAATCGCCATCGGCGTAGCAAGAGGCATTGCTCACATACATGCTCAACATGGAGGTAAACTAATCCATGGAAACATAAAAGCCTCAAATATCTTCATCAACTCCCAAGGATATGGTTGTGTATCTGATATTGGTATGACAACATTGATGAGTCCAACACCTGCACCAGCATTAAGGGCCACAGGATACCGTGCACCAGAAGTAACCGATGCACGAAAAGTGACCCCGGCATCGGATGTATACAGTTTTGGAGTCTTACTACTTGAGCTTCTAACTGGAAAATCACCTATACATGTCATAGGAGGTAAGGAGTTTGTGAACTTGGTTAGATGGGTGAATTCTGTGGTTAGAGAGGAGTGGACTGCAGAAGTGTTTGATGCAGAGTTATTGAGGTATGCAAATATAGAGGAAGATTTGGTTGAGATGCTACAAATAGGTATGGCATGTGTTGTGAAAGTACCATATCAGAGACCAACAATGTATGAGGTGGTGATGATGGTTGAGGAAATTTGTAGAGTTAATAGTACAGGAAATGGATCATCCACTGAATCTAGATCAGAAGGTTCTACTCCAACTGAGATAACCACAACTCTTCCACTATGAGGTTCTTTTGTTTTAATAAGTAGTTGTTCAAGATGTAATTTAGTCACAGTTTCATTTTTGTTCACAAGAATAGTTATTTGTGTTTTAAATTGCACTCCACAAGTACAAAATTGTAGCCGCAATGTTGCATTTTTGGAAGCCTTTGCAACAACATCGCAATTATAATTGCAGCCGCATTAGCAACAGTTTCCTGTGATTGTGTTAAACATAATGTAATTACAAGCACCGCAATTTAAAACAGGTGGATATTGATATGAGAAACTATCATTTTACACTGCATTTTTTAATCAATTTATATCTTAATGATATATAATTCATAGTTTAAGTATACGTTGCTGGAGTAATAGCATCAAATAAAGATTCTCACATAAATGTATTTTATGTTAATTGAATCAACATTAACTAGAAGGATTAATGTATTACTTTATTGGATTAAAAGCATGATTTGCTAAGGTAATAATTGGCATCATTTGACTGTTGCATTCAGTCATTAATATCAATTGAATTGTATCAACTCTATGCTATTGGCCTTGAGTGCACAAGACCAAGAATGTGCTATGTTAACTTTGAGGAGCAACTAGATAAATTACATCCAAGGTGTGTTGGCAATACCCACCATACCATGACACAACTCAAAATCATTGATCAACACCACTGTATTTCTAGCATTTGTATGGGATAGTTAACAAATCTTTCAATGGGTTTATTCATAATTAATAGTATCATTAACCAACTATATATACATGATCAACCACAAATTTATGCATAAAAAAGAAAGTTGTTTGTGGGAATGTAAAACGTTTAATTAATCTTGTATGAATTTGGTAACAAACTTGTTGCTAAGTAGTTGAACTATGTGACTTATGCGATTTCAAAGTCGAGCTAGGCCATGTTAATAATGATTGATGTAATAACAATGTAAAAAAATAAAACATAATTAACTTTGATTTTTTTTGGGTGTGTGACTGTTCATTATAACAATTATTGTTTACATAAATCGAACGTTTGACCGTTTATCCTATATAGAGATCCACTACCACTAAATTAACGCCTTATTCGGAGAAAAATACTCTTAAATATATTATGTAATTGAATAATGAATCCTAGAATCATTTTTGAAGAATGAAAACTATAATCCATTCCAACTCAAGAATGAGGATAACGATTAATATAAAGAGTTACATTACATTAGGTCAAAATAATAAATTATAAATAAAATAAATGAGATTTATATACTATCAATATATCGTTCATCATTTATATTTAAATAACAGAATAAATAATACAATCATACAACAATTATTAAATAACATAAATAATACAATCATACAATCACAATCACCTACCAACAAGACGTTGGTCTAATGGTGTAAGGTCTCACTAAGGCCCCGCTAAATCCTGAGGATGACCAAAAAATCAAGGGTTCGATTCCTGGTAGCAACACTCATTAAAGGATAGTCACATACACCGAAATATATTAGTTCCTTATATCAAATTACAGACACAAATGTATTAAGCTACACAAATATTGATATAGATGAATCTATTATCAAGTTGAAAACTTACACATGAAGTATACCTTTTTTCCACTTACAAAATTTCTGACATCAGAATTACAGTTGAATTAATGTGTTTTGACAAGAGAAGCTTTTCCCAGAAGAACCCTTTCCACACAATCACTCAAAATCATTAACTATATGTATGTCCTACTTAGTTTACACATAACAACAACAACATTCTTACTTAGTTTATGAACCGAACATTGTATCTCTTACTTAGTTTATTGACAACAACAACATTCAAGCGTTAATCCCATTAGGTGGGATTTGAACGACGCCAATTTAGTTTACAGATAATATCATTAACTTAACCACGATTCACTTCCTCAAAATTCTTGTTTTGACACCTCCTGAAAATTATTATGACAGAAGAAAGGAATCTTAAGAAAAATGAATCAGAAAATAAGCAATGTTAGGCAAATAAAAATGAGTGGAGTGATAATAATCCCATCTGGAAGGAAATGAAAGGGAAAATAAACATCCAGATTGTAAATTTATTTGCCACATACCTTCAACATTCTCAAATTGGATTTCCTTCACCAAATCAGAAGCTGCATTGTACTCAAACCTATGAAACAATTTAAAAATATGCCTTTAGAGATATATTTTACAGTTCACTCCAAGTTAACTATCAAAAATTATACTGAAACAGAAATTACATCATTAAACTTTATTTGAAGGCAGCAAAAAAACACTCAATCCTTTTTATTGCTTATCAGTACAAAAACATGTAAAAACTACAAGTCTGGAATGTTAGAATATGACTTTGGTGATTAAATTGTAACTATAATAATTCGCGGAGTAATGGAATAAGGTAGTGATGGAGGGATCTGATGATGGATGTGGAAGATCCACCCTATGAATTTAAAACATCATAAAAATGTGAACATGAGATGCATTCTAGACACAATTATTTGGTTAAAAAAATAGATAAACTAACAAATAAAATCAAATTTTCTACTGATATGCATGCAGCACCCTCAAATTTTGGTCTCCCTTCTACTGAAAAAGCAATCAACAAATAAAATCTCTAGATATAACCAACAAGTAAGAATAACCCACATTCTTCATCTATGTTCACCATGTAAGAGAAAATTAACAAAGGCTTTCTATGTATGTTCATGAGGAGTTGAGGACCATAAGTTACAGCTTGGCGCATAACGAGAAAGAGAGAAGCATCAATACTTTTTCCCTTTTACTCTCTCAAGTAGCCAAGCCTTGGATGAAGAAGCCCAAAAAACAAAAAGAATTCCATTCACTCTCTCTGCCCTCTAACGAAATAATAGCATGCCTTTCCTTCTCTCACTGTGGGTTCTGTTTAAAAAATTATACTTTACTTGTAAAAAATATGTTTGGGGGAGCAGCAGCACCCCCTCCCCACCCTACCATAGTCCGGCTCTTTCAGAAAGGGTGAGGCTATTGGCATTCCCACTCCTCATCTACCGATGATAGCTTCGTAAAACAATAACCTAAAACAATGTGATAGAACCTGGGGGTTCACTAACACCATGATTGAATAGGCAATTTTGGATGTCAATAGCACTACCCAGTAAAAAAATGCAGAGCAACATTTAAACATAGAGGTAACCACCTAACAAGGATTTGCTGAAAGACGGAATAAAATTCATCTGAATTCCATGTGTTGGTATGTCACTTTCCTTCAGAGCATAAAAATTCACAGTCAATTGCTAGAAAAGTAAAAATGGTGCTTGCTAGCATGTTCATCCAAATTTAATAAACAAATTCAGTAGAAACTCCTAAATGGAAAATAACAAAGTGACACAGTATTTCTCAATAATAATGTGTGCATACCATAAATGCATCTCTAAAGCAATTGCTTGTCATACTACAACAATAGCAAGATTAACAAAATGAATTGAGAATAGTTCGAGTACTGTTATAACATAAATTCTTCATAAAGTAGGTAGTAATAAAATCAAATCATTCAACCATTGTGATAATTCGAGTACTGTTATATGTACTACAAACTGCAACAAATTTCTGGACATATTTACTCTTCATAATACAAAATAACCTAGCATTATAAAGAGTGTCGCGAAGTTATTGAGAATAGTTCACAAATCATTTCCGTGGCAATTCAGACCAGTAAGTCAACAATAACTTATCCGAAATTCTAAACATTTCGTAATAAATATAACTTTTTAATTTCATCAAAGCATAGCATGAATATTGAATCAAAAGAGTCACTCAAATAATGCATCATATAACTTGAAAAACAAAACCGATACATCACACAGTAAATCCAATTTACCTATTGGAGAAAAGCACTTGGAGTTCAAAATCAGATACATTCTTGATAGTTTCACTCAATATAGTAACAATTTCAGTCTTTCGAGTACTAGCCATGAGTACATCATACTCAGTTGGAATTATCAGTGCAAAAAAGTTATCACTAAATTCGCTAAGACAAATCTTCTCAACAGCAGCAATGGGTATCCTCCTTTTTAGGGCACCAACCTCAGTGTCAACAATGTACATTGCAAAATCAGTAATCATCAGAACGCAGCGTTTTATCTTCCCTGAACCAGTGAACTTCAAAACTTTATCCGCAAATAGAACATGTTTGTCCCCTAAAAAACAAAATAAATACTATCATTATCGGTGGGTACATAAAAAAAGAGAGAGTGTTGGGGTAAACCTTGTTTGTTGAGTAATTTGATGAGGAAGGGATAAGAATGAAGATGAAGGTAATCGCCTTTGTAATCAGTATGAAGAGAAGCATTACGACGAACTTTGATACCCATGAATGGTTCTTGATCATCGTTTAAGGATCTGAATCTCAACCTTCTTTCAGGTTTTGAATCTTCAACCTTACTATACTCTTCCATCTCGGAATACTTTAATTCACTTCACATCAACCTAAACCTATTAATGCAAAATGTTACTTTTTATTATTATACTTTAATAAAGGTAATGTTCAACATCCTAATATATTAGTCAACTTCATATGACACATACTTTAACAAACAAATTATTAAATGATGTAAGAATTGTTATAATTTGATTAAAATAAGTATATTTAATTTAAATTGGAAATGATACTACAATGCTAGCTTGTAGCTTTTAAGGTAATTTGTACTTGTTTCATCTAATTAATAAGCTAATAGAGCCGGTAAATTAAAATTGAAGAGAACTTTTAACTTTTAAAAAATAATGAATTTTTAATTTTTAATTTACATGACATGTTTTTATATATGATTTGAGAACATACTTTAGAATAATAAATTATTGTATTTCATTTCATCTTCACATTCAATGATCAAATTACCAAACCAAAATCCATTTTCAATTTCTAATGTATTACAATGTTGCTAAAATCTCCATTCAAGTCAAAACCAAATTACCCAACCAATATCCATTTTCCATTCCCTTAATATTTCTATTCCCTTTTCATGACCATATTTCTAGTTCTTTTTCTTGTTGAAGTTTAACTTAAATACATAGCTTCCATAAATTAGTTGTTTGTAGTGTGTCTTTTTTCCTAAACACATTGTGATATTGTCTAGTCAAAAGAAATTTCTAACAGCATTCATCATTAGTGTATATCGAGACATGTAATTTTGCGGTAACAAAAAGAGTTACAAATACATATAATGTAAGAGTTTTTTATACTATTAGTGTATCACTTATTATTCATGTTCAATCTTAACCTTAATCATGATTGATTCTTGATAGACACAAATAGACGATGATATACTGCTTGTGTATGAAACTTTAGACCGACTACATAGCTATGACATTCTAACAAAAATATCTAATTCTGATTTTTGCACATTCAATGATAAAATTGCAGATAAAAAATTAAGGAGGTTAAAATCTCCCAATTGACAAAGTTGAGTGATCAAAACTGCATTCTAGCTTATATGTTTTTAACTAGTTTGATGCCAAAGTAGTGATAACAAAAAGCTATTTACATGAAAACAGAGGAAGCCAAAATATGCAAAACTGCAAATTTGTTCTTCTATGTTGGATTCAGGTTGACTTCAGCCTATCCAAGTTATACAATCTCTGTAAAAGAAATGTATACAAGGATTACATAACAGAAAATTTCATGACCAATTAATGCAATGTTAGGAACAAAATTGGCTTACTAGAATACAATGGGTTTCATCAAGAAATGGCACAAGCAAAGAAACCAAGATCTGCATTTTCTCCATTTGGGTGTCACAGTTTTCATCTTTTGTCTTTAGGAGATCCATGAAAGTTTTACTTTCTGGTACTAGTTTTAGAGCCACCTGACAAATTCACATTCTTTAGGTCACTATGCTATATTAAGCAACTTTTATATGTAGTACAAATATCTACTAGGTAAAGAATTATCATATAGATTTTACAATGTTTTATGTTGGTTGTCGACATTTAACATAACTTTCACATTTTATTTAGACTTATGACCAACTATGTATTGAATCTAGCACATACAACGTCAAGAATGTGGTCAATAAATGGCCATATTTTATTTAAATAATCAATTAAGGGCTATGAACCATGGAAGTAAAGAACATTTGATTATTACTCTGAAAGCAGCTACTGAAATCCACCCATGCCATGGCTTTAAAGCTATATCATAAGACTCCTCAACTACTTGCTCCATATTCTTCTCTGGACCTATTGCTAGTGTTTGTAACAATGCCAAGGTGAAATCCAGGGACCTGTAGAATGCTACAAGAATGATATTTTTTTCCCCACACCAAATTTCAGTACTGTTAAAGTTACATCCTATAAACAATTGACAATAAGAGGAGTAGCCTAATAGATATTTAAATCATTTCCGAGTCAATGAGGTAAGCGATGTGAGACTTATTTCTCAATATGTCCCCTCCACGGAAGCTTGTCGGACTAGGCGAATGGCTACCTTTGACCCATGACTAAAGGACATATTTTGGCGCATGACAACCGAAAAAAAGTTAGACCCTAGCTTTAATATCATGTTAAGGTTCTATTTCAAAACCAATTAATAATTAGAGAAATAGAGTAATGATATATACTCGTATAATATTAATCAACAAATCTTCTTTGCAGGTTGGTGTTGTAAGACAATTTATCATTTTTCAAATATACATGTCTGGTTTTTTTGTTCACCTTGTGAGCCAAAGAAAGGCCTTACTACAGCTACACCTCTTCCTTGCATTGCCTTCCCTTGCTTCAGATTTCAATATTTCAACCAAATTTGAATTTATTGAGGGATTTGTTTCATGCATCTCTTCCAATCTCTGTAGTACGAAATGAAATTCAATAAACAAACTATTAAAGTAATTGATAGATGACTAGGTCATTCCAAGTGCAACTACATGTTAACTGAAAAAACTGTCAGTCAATAAGCATCATACAAAATACTAGAATAGACAAGAAAACCAAAACTAGAAAGGAAAAGTAAGAAAGAAAGAAAAACCCCAGCTAATAAATATAATCCTTGGACAACGACAATCATGTCTTAATCTCACTAGTTATAGTCAGGATCGGCTACATGGACCGAACAGTGTTATAATATTTTATCATAAATCATGTCATTGGCAAAGTTGATAAAGTGAGCTAAATTTAGAGGATTAGCTATGTCATGGATTTTAAATTGACCTTAATATTCTGGTGCAAGTCTTGTCTCAAAACAACCATTGTTGGTCCTATCTTATCTGCAAGACAATGTTTTAGTTGTTACATCAAATTCACATTTGAATGAAAATGAGAGATTAAATCATATAAAACCCACCAAGAACTTGTAGGAGCAAGTAACATAGAGAAATGAATGGCTTTGTGGGGATGAGGGCAAATTCGTGATTTTCTTCATGTTTAGTTATAACAACCTTAGAAAGCTCTTCAATGGCAGAACTTATTTCAGAATTCTTCTCCATCTCTCTCATTCCACTCTCCAAAACCGGTGGGTTTCTTTATAAATAGCTTTAGGTTGGACTTCAAACTCTAAATATTTAGTTCAAAAATCTAGAGGGTGAGCCTCACATTTAAATATTATCTATCTTATAATCTAACTTCGAGTTGAATTTTTTAGGGGATGGATTGAAAATAAAAAGTGAATTTATTGTTATTTTTTTCCAAAACTTAACTCGTAAACAAACCCTAAGATTATGTTTGTGTGGAGTTAGAGTTTGGCAGGAAATGATAGGAAAGTCATATCACAAATGTAATTTTAGGGTTAAGTCTTTCCTTCTAAATCTCCTTTGGATTATAATAACTAACTCCAAAATAGACTTCAAAGAAATGAAATGGAAGGTTTCATAGATGAAATGTGAGATATCTGAAACTTTCTCTTTCTATTCATCGTTTCCACACAAAAAATGAAATGAAAGGTCTCAGAGTCATGAAAAGACTCAAAAAAAATTAATTTTATTCTTTTCTCACAAACCCAACTCCCAAACTCACTTGAAAAGATTTGAGTTAAAATCTTAAAAACAAATCATTCAATTAAAATGATAAAATTGCATACATCCATTACACCAAAGAATCACTAGATAGGAACCTGATAGGGTAGAAGAAAAAGTAGGGAAAGTGGGAGAAGTTGTAAATTTATGTGGTATATGGTTGAAGGATGGAGTATTACAAACCAAACAGTTAAAGGAAAAATGTTGTACACTTCCTATAACAATGCTTCTTTGACTTTAGTGCTTTTGCCAATAATATTCGTGTGCTATCAATTACATCTACAAAACAAAACCCATTGATAAGACCTAACATTTGAACTTTAGGTACACTAACTCCCCCTAACTCACCCTACACCTTTCATCATTCTCTGCTCTGCATAGACCAAATCTTAACTATTGTAACAATATTGTTTACTTTTTAGAAAATATAAATTGAGTAAATTTATTTTAAATAAGTATAATTTTCCATGATATAACTAAAAGTGAATATTCCATTTAATACTTAAAATTTTCTCACGTAAATCAATTTAATTCTTAAAAAAATAAAAACTCAAACTAATACTAGAAGATTATAAATGGGAGTCAATATGATTCTTATCATGACCATACAAAAATAATAATTTAATACATGTTTGATATTTTCTGAGACCATTTTTTGTTTTTAAATTATCTAGAGACGGAGTTGTTATAACGAGAAAGGAAAACAATATATCTTTAATAATCCTCTTACCCACAAGAAAGAGACGCATGTCACTTGTAACTCAATCACTAATAAATAAAGTATCATTTTGTGACATATGTCATTTTTTTATAGGTATGAAGATTAGTATAATGATTTAGTATGAGAATATAACATTACTCAATATTACTACTTAAGATTCCAAATTGATTTATTTATCTTGAAGTGTTATTGGAATAAATGATACCCATGTAAAGGGCATGAGTGAAATTGACTAGTCCAAAGAATGTGGCCATTTAACAACAATCATTTCCTTGTTAATGCTATCTACAGATTACCCATTTTGGCTCATTAATTATGGGTTATCAACCGACCATAGCAATACATAGTACAATGGTGGTTTTAATTTGTAATTGCAAGTGGGGTCCAAATAGGTCACGTCTCATACCTTTTTCTTAAACATGTCACATACATAGTTTATGTTTTACAACAGGTTTCTTTCTCTAAAAATCATGCCTATTTAAAAATCTCAAACATTTTAAATATGGCTGAATCTAACATAAGAACCTTAAGTTAGTTTGTATGCATGCAAACTAAATAATAACCGTTGGATTTAAAATGTGTTTAACCGGCTACTGGAGACATTGTTTAGCTTAGAAGTCGGTTGGCTGGTGGTATCTTCAGTAGGACAAGAATTTGTTGTAGGAGATGCCGACTTCCGTGAAGGAATTCCCATACCATGTACAGAAGTCGGTCTCGCATTTGGTAACTTCAAAAGGATCGGATGCATTATTTGTGCAAACCGACTTCTGTGTGAAGTGAAGTCGTTTGGCTAGAAACCCACCACATCCTTGTAGAAGTCGGTGTGGTTCACTATAACTTCTTAGAGTCGGTTTCTATGCCTTGTAGAAGTTGGTGTGGTGCACTATAACTTCCTATAGGTGTGAAGTGAAGTCGGTTTGACTAGAAACCCACCACTTCCTTGTAGAAGTTGGTGTGGTGCATTATAACTTCCTAGAACATGTATTATAAATAAACTTTTCCCAGTGTTGGTTCATTGCGAAAAAATTTTACAAAGAGAAAGAGAGACAATGTAACTTTCTAATTTTTTTCAACAGACAGATTTTTGAGTTGAGTTTGAATTTAAAATTTTTGTTTATATTTATTCATTAATGTTATATATTTGTGATTTTAAATTTATAGCTTTTACATTTTGTTTTGTTAGATGGAAGAAGAAATGAACATCAATAATGAAACTCACTCGGAAGCAGATGTATGAAATTTTATGTATACTTCTTATTTATTATTAATGTTCATTATTATTTTTGATATTGAATTTAGGTTTTTGTTTATTATGATTTTAGGGTTTAGATGAATTTAATGGTAGTGAAGATGAAAATGTGAATGAAGTAGAGGGATTAGATTTTGAAGAGATTAATTTTCGATTATTAAATGAAGATGAAGTGAAGAAATATAGGTTTTTAAACAATGATATCGCTTACAAATTTTATAAGATGTATGGTATGAAGAAATGATTTGGCATTAGAAAGTATCATACTCGGCGAGACAAGGATGATGATTTTTATGGCAATCATTTTTTTGTGATAGAGAAAGATTTAGAGATAAGAAAAATGAATTGGTTCGGAAGAGGGCGCCGAGAAAAGAGACTAGATGTGGTTGTTTAACAAGAATGAAAATCTACATTGACAAGGAAAAAGGAGATTGGTATGTTAGTTATTTTGTTTATGAACATAATCATGAATTGGTGGGTGAACATTACGGTACAATGATAGCCTCTAACCGAAGAATGACAGAGACAGACATGGCTCAGATGAACACAATGAGAGAAGTGGGCATTGGGACAGGAAACTGTCACACTAGAAGATGTTTCACTACAACTAGGAGTGGATGTTAACGGTCGGCTGGTAACAGGACCTACATATTTTGATTGGGATGAGATGTGTGGAGAACTATTGGGAAAAGTCTCAATAGTTGAAGAAGATACGAGGGGGTGTGAGTTAAAGTTAGTTTGGCTAGTTGATAACTTTAGTCAACTCCCCCAACCCTACACAAATACAATTACAACAGTATTGTAGGCCACGTATCCTATATATTATAGGAGGCAAATTGTTGCCCAACAAATCCAACAGTAGAGTACATCTAATGTACTTACATTTACTTCGAGACCTATCAAGAGTTAACCAATATAGCTGGGGTTCAGCTTGTTTGGCAAACTTGTATAGGGAGTTGTGTCGGGCAACAAAACCAAATGCAAAGGCCATAGGTGAGTGTTTGATGCTTCTACAATCTTGGGCATGATATCGACTGCCTTTTCTAGCACCCGGATTAGATGGCCTACCAACTTATCCATTTGCTAAAAGGTAATATAAATTCTTAATTATACATTAACAATTACTTACAACATTTCTTACTTTCTAAATATATAATCAATAATTCTTTATTTGAAGGTGGTCAAACACAATTAATCTTTCAAGGAGTTCCACGTGGAGACTTGACGGGTTATAGGTCACGCTTGGATCATATGGAAGCCAACGATGTAAATCATCTTAAACTCTTTATCAATAACAATTAACACAACAATCAATTTCCTAACAATATTTATTCTTAAATTTTCAGTTTAAATGGCTCCCTTATCAGACTTATATCAACAATCTCCCACGTCAAGTCCAACAAGATAAGAGGGTGTAGAGTGCATGCACAGTTTTGATTTGTTTCTCCATTGTAGAATGACATCAAACAGATTGAGTAAGACTGCAATTTGGATTAGTCCAAAATATACCACAAGAACCAAAGAATCTTGATGCCATACATAGAGTTGACAAACGGGGTAATCAAGATGCAAATTGGGCTACCAAACATGCACACTTGATTGA
This sequence comes from Lupinus albus, assembly GCA_009771035.1. Lineage (NCBI taxonomy): Eukaryota > Viridiplantae > Streptophyta > Magnoliopsida > Fabales > Fabaceae > Lupinus > Lupinus albus. The sequence continues at coordinate 16,022,833 of CM020002.1, read as the reverse complement.
ATATTGGAGTCAACGTAGGGATCAAGTCCCACGAGGACCTGAAATCCAATATCCTATCCACACACAAGAATATAATATTTGGTATAGAATAATTTCTAAACTATTCTTTTCTTCCGAAACACAACTCCGAGACCCACGCCAAATAAATTTACAAACTCCCACAACTCAAACACCAATGTACCAACCTATGATGAACCAACCTATGACGTCACAACTTTCAATGTCTCAACCATCATCTTCATCTTACAATATTCAACCAGGGAGAATGTCTTTTCATTATGAACCATCGCAACACCATCGCGATCGAGTTGATGATTTGATGCCTCAATGCCATTCATTTTCTACCGACCATAATGACTTATTCATTACTTTACTCGGTACACCTGAGTCGGCAAACATGCATCTTAATCATATCGACTTCAACTTCAATCAAGATGGTGCTGGACCAAGTTCTTTCATGGTTAATGATAATATTTTCCCAATGGGGCAGATAGATACGATTGAAGACCCTCCAGCGATTGAACATAGAGGGAGGTCAAGACGTCATAGGCAACCTCCTAGGTGTGGAACGGGTAGTCATTTAGGGAATTTCTAAAAAAAATTCATTTATTTGTAAATAACTTATTTAATACATTTTTTAATATCATTTATTTATAAATATCTTATATTACATTTTGAATTTCACTTTTAATACATTTTTTACACAAATTACATACATCAACAACAAAGAATCACTCGGCCCACTAAACTAATGGTTTGGGACACATACATAAAAAAACATACAACAAAAAAAATTAACTCGGCCCACACACACAAAAAAATAATCCACCAAACACTACTCACAGAAGTCGGTTGGCCCATTACCGACTTCTGAACAGCCATATGTTACACACAGGTAAACCGACTTCTACGAGGCTGGACGTAAAAAAGGCCCATACCGACTTTCACATTATCTGACGTCAACCCGACCCAAACCGACTTTCTGTCTTAACCTTAACCGGTAATCCCATCAACGGTCCAGATCTGATTTTTCTAATCCAACGACAATCACAATAGTTCGCATGCATGCGAACTAAATATGGGTATTAGACACCACCTTTAAATATACTAACATGTATTTTTAAAACAATATATACGATGATATTTTCCTGTTATTAGATAACATCCTATGATTATCGATAGATCTGGGTATCACTTAACATGTCTTCTAATTTTAAGTCTATGAATACTTCATAAGATATGATGCCCACTAAGCTACCTTGATCTACCATAGGTTCCCTTGTTTCAACTTCATCTTAGTGTAGGTCCTCATCCCAAAGGTGATTTTTGAACAAGAGATGGTAAATCAATGAAGCTAAATAAAAAGAAATAAACCAAAGAAGTGGAAGAGACCAACAAAAAAAAACTTTGATATTTTATATCACATTATATCATAATTTATATAAACTTTAATACTTTTTTTCTAAACATTAAGTATGCGTCACACATATTGCCCAAAAAAGAATGTTTGGGGACCTAGTGGGCAAATGAGTCATGCAAAATGAACATTGAATTAAAATGATTAGCTTTACCTACAAAAAATCTGTAAACAAGGCTGACTTGGGATTAATATCTTTTTTTTTTTTTTTTGTATTATCAAGAAAATCTGAATTCTTAACAATTTGATTATTTTAGGATCTCACAGAACCTTACACAAATAGACGAATGATTTATTGATTAATTAGTATATGTTTTGCCACCAAGAGTCTTAGTGTTCAAATTCAACTATGAATGAAATCATAGAAAATGGAAATAATAAATAAGAATTATATTGGTGAATATTTTTGCAAATGCAATAACATTATTTAAGGTATTAACTTTCAATTCAGATTTTGTTTTAAATTTCAATACATTGTATAAAATTTAACATAGAAAATTTCAACTTTTAAGTCATAAAATCATTAAAATACCAAATAGCTTTTGATTTAAAAGAACTTTTCGAATTTCATTAGAAAAAAAAGCCTCCCCTAGATATCTTCAGTGGAAAAAAACACAGATCCTTCGAATTTGGATCTTCTTCTCAGTCTCTGCATTCATTCATTCCTCTCTGAAACCAAACTACCATTTCCCACAGTGCTACAATTTCAACTTTTAATAATTTATAATCACAATCCTATTATTATTATTATTACATTTTCATAACTCACTCTATACAAATTCCGATCCAATGATTCCATTTTTTCATTTCCCACTTCTCCAAATCATAAATTAACACAATGAACAATTACCCATTTGGATCCTCCTTTCATTCATACCCAAGAACTGATTTTGACTTAGAATCTGGAATACCCATCAAAAGATCAAGAAAACCCAAAAACCCATCTTTCAGAATGCTCAAATCATTAGGAAATCGTTTTCACCACTATTTCAAACTCCACCCTCTAATGGCTCTCTTCATTGCTTTATCTTTTAGCATCACAATTCTCATAATTTTATCATTTTATGGATCCCAACACAGAACAACAGAGAATGGTTATGTTAAACTTGATCTGAGTTTGAATGATTATCCTTTCCCTAAGCTTCGAAATCTGGTAATGGTTGCTGGTCATTCTATTTATACTAGTAGTAGTTGTGGCAAGATTGAGAAAGAGGATTCTTGGTTTTTAGAGTCTTATCAGAAGAATCCGGGTCAAGCTGCAACTTTTGTTACTCATATTCAAGAGGGTGTTCAAATTGTTGCTAGTGATGATTCTTCTCTGCTTCTGTTTAGTGGTGGCGAGACTCGGAAAGATGCTGGTCCTCGTAGCGAGGCACAGAGTTATTGGGCTGTTGCTGATTCTAAAGGATGGTTTGGTGAGTTTTTTTTACCTTCATTTTGTTGAATTTCTAGTAATAGTTTTGATATAGTGATCTAGTGCATAGTATGAGTAGGTGGGAATGGGTACTGTTCCTTGAATTACGTGGTAATGTGAATTTGGTACGCGGTACATAAGATGATTGAGAGAATTGTATAAGCATATTATTAGGGATGACAACCTAATCCGAACTCGTGGGTATCTGACCGAACTCAATCCGAATTTAACGGAGAAACCCCGTTTTGATTAGTTTTGGGTTTTCCCCTATTTCAAATGTTGGGTTTGGGTTTGGCATAGGTTATACCTGACCGCAAACCACCCAATTTATATGATAAATGTCAAATTATAGCATTATCCAGTATATATATATTATATAACATACGTATAACACTAAAGGATAAGGGGCAGGTTTCTGGCAGGTTTGATACAAGTTTGGTTACCCAAAACCCGACAGGTGCGGGGGTGGTCGTCTTTTTTGTAACCCATTTGTGTTCAGGTTCAGGGTTGAGTAAGCACAAACCCAGCCCTGATTTACCCCATTATCGTCCCTACATACTATGATCATTTTAATTCATTGTTTCTCAAGTTTATTGTTGGAAATGATAGGCTTGGAAGCACCATTAGAGGAAAAAAGAAAAGGAGTAGGAAAAGGATGACTGATTATACTATTATCATTCATTATATCCTTGCCCATAGTTACATGGTATGAATTACCATCTATGGCATACTATTCGTACGTACCGGTTCGTCACCTTTTACGTTATTATCATAAGACTTCTTTTATGACGGAATTGGTACTTGATATGCAGTATGTTCAGTACGTGATAGGTAGGATAAATAAGTGAACCATGTAACTAAGTGCTTGGCATAACACCTTTGGGTATATAGTTTGTTACCATCTAGTGTGTAATCCACTATTTGTGATAAATGAAGATCCAAGAAGAAAGTAGAAATTATAATAAAAATAGTAGGAGACAGAGAGAATGACAGATTAGCAAGTGAAGTATTTAACTGCACTGGAACCCATCTATATGAAGGAAACATGAGAATAGAGTTATGATAATAGTATTCCTGCTAGCTTCATTGGGTTGCTATCATGATTTTCTGATGCTAAAAAAAATTATGATAGACCCACAATTAAAAACTTAAATGAAATAAGAGTAAAGGACAGTAGTGGATAGTAATTACATGTGTATAACAATAGATTAAAGAATGATGGTAGTGGGCAGCAATAACAGATAGTGGGAGTTGAGAAAGTGAAGATGACATAACAACAATTATTGCTAGTGCATAATAGGGAAATGAATAGGAAGTTAATGGTGAGATTAAAAAGGGAAATGGTGGCTGAGTCAGATATTCTGGAACTTGGAAAGGTTTCAGATTTATAGGATTAACATAGAAGTGAATGATCTTAAATTAAAAGAGAGAAATTTGAAAAATTACATTGACTGTCTGAGTCATTGTCAACATAATAACATGCCAACATTTATCAAAGTACCGTGGATTTCCATTTATATACTGATATACAATTTCAAAATTTAGAAGTAACAATGTAAATTACAGTTATCACAATTTTGAAGTGTTTGTGCTTCATAGCACTAAGCTTATCACAATTTGTACCTGCTATCACAGTAATTGAAGCTTCACTCCTTGGTGTTCTTGTTGTTTTATACTGTTATTTCCAGTACTCATCAATAGGTGTCGAAGCTCCCAATCCATGGGAGCCTGTTGAATGTCGATGGTTTAAAGTACATGGAGGACATAGTAGAAATAGTAGAGCTGTTTTGTGTAAAGACTCAATTATTCTAATAAAAAGAAGAGTAAAGAAGGGTAGTGGATCAATTACATGTGTATAACCGAAGAGTAAAGAAGGGCAATAGTGGGAAGCCATTACAACTAGTGGGAGTGAAGAAAGTGAGGAGGGTAGCAATTACAGTTAGTGAGAATGGAGAGAATAAATAGGCAAACAAATTGGTTTGATAGAATCTATAAGGAAGTGGGGCGCTGATTCGAGTATTCTGAAACTCGGAAAGGTTTTGGGGTGACTCAGACCATTGGGCATACCATTGGGGAGAGACATCACTTAACTTCTCTTATTTTCTTCTTTCTTCTTCATTGTTACTAGAGGAAGAGAGAGATCAAGGAAAACCATAAGGGAAATGATAAAGAAAGACTTAGAGATCAATGCTTTGTCAATGTAACTTCTGTCCTCACAGTTTCTATCTCCTACCAGTAAAATTGGAGCTTGGCTCCTTGGCGTTTTTGCTATTTTTTTCTTTTATTAACAGTACTTATCAAATTGCTTACATCTTTTCTTCGTTTCATAAACTTCTAATTCGTAATGAATCCTACTTCATTAGCTGCTCAGATTTTTCCTATAACTTCGTTAGGTTAGCTTGATAAGTTTCCTCTGCATTATTTCTCTACCGTGGTGTTATTGATATGGATGATATAAAATGTTTCATGGCCTTTAGTTTAATTTGCATGTGCTTCCCTAAGAAACTGCTTTTATCAGAAACTATCTTGTGTGTGTAGGTAAACAAGAAAGTGTGAAATGGAGAGCACTCACTGAGGAGCATGCACGAGATAGCTTTGAGAATCTTCTATTTAGTGTTTGTCGATTCCGAGAGCTTACTGGCACCTATCCTCAAAATATAACTGTATGTGAAGCTTACTCGTGATTTTTGAAGCATTTTGTTCATTTGTTTTTAAAGATGGAACATGTCAATATCTTTGTAGAATGAAGAAAGTAAGTGAAAAAGAGGAAACTGATTTATTAAGATCATTGGCCATACTTTTGTTGCATGACAAGCTCAAAGAGTTCTCTGAGTTTTGTATTGCATGCTCTGAATTAATTTTGAAAATGTTATGGATATGCATATATCTTGCATATGAAATCAATCATCCTAGTATTCCCAATAAAATTTAGATACAATTGTTTTTAATGATCCTGCTTTGGTTCCTCTTGGTGCCTATTAGTATTAAGATGTTAAATTGCCAAAATGCATGTTGGAATTATTAGTTTTAAATTTCTAATATTTAGGGTTGTAGTTTACATTATTCTTATTTGTAATATGATTAGAGAATTTTTCGCCTCAGCTTATTGACATTATGTTTAATTAACAGTATCTTTCATTTGCACCATATGCAAATATGAAATCATCATTTTCTGGTGGGTTAATGCTCCTTGGACTAAAAATTTTGGCTTTTATTATTGCATTACAACTAGACATATTTGGCTTGCAATCTTCCCTAACATTTTTTTTGCTAACAAGGTTATGGGATCATCAACAGAAATATAGAACAGCACACAAGTTTTCTAATACCAAAGTCCTTTTTTGTATTCAAGTTTCATGCTTCATATAAAAAAATAGTCAAATGATGATTTTGACTGATGTATAAAATTTGCATGGAACGCGTAACGGTAAGATTGTTTGTATTGTGACCTAGAGGTCATGGATTCAAATCCTGGGACAGCTCATTTGCTTGCGAGGGTAAGACCCCGCTAGGTGGGAGCCTCATGACTTAGCCGCTAACGCAGTGTTTCAAAATTCCTTTTCACATCATGATTTCCCTCCTTTTTTATTTGCATCGAGTTTCAGTCTGATTTGTTGAATCTGGGAATCAGGTTGTAAGCTATGATTTCAAGGAAGAAAGATTTGCGCATCTACATCGATCAGCAATCGGCTTTCCAGAGTCGAGGTTCTTCTACGCTGGCACACCTGCTGCATCCAATTCAAAAGCAGCTGCTCTGAAAGGCGAGGAACTGGTGAGAACTCAATTCACAAGAGATCCATATGGATGTCGAGGTTCGCTTTATCATAAGAAACTAAAGCGTGACCCTTTTCATCGATCAATTCCTTACCCGAATGGGTGTCCGGAAATTGAAGCTTTGTTCAGATATTGTGGTGCAACTCCTTTTCCAGGCACACTCCCATGGGCATAGTATTGTAAACAAACAAAATAGAGATATTAGATACATGTTACTATGTTAGGATGACTTGAAAATCATGACTTTCTTTAAAGATTAAATTTTGTTCACTTGAAATGATGATTAATTGTGTAGAATGAGGTGAGTCTCCATGTGACGGTAAGGTTGATGCTTAGTAATCAGTAGGTCACGAGTTCAAATCAAATCGTAGAAGCAGCCTCTTTAGTTGTCGAAGTAAGGCTTTGTACATCTATCCTGCCAGATCACCCTATGTGAGATTGATTTTTGATGATCAGATATGGACTTTCTTATATTTGTGATGAAAATTTTACTTTGATATCTATTATATAGTTTATTTATCATTCTGTTTATTTCTGTTTGTGGTTGTGATTTAGTAACTTCTTTTTTCCCAAAAACAAGCCATCCCTGAAAAATTGCTCTCTAGAAAAAATTACATTCATCATTTAGTACCTCAAAATTATGTTTTATTAACATTTTTAATTCTTTATTAATGGACTTTAGTGATTGAAACATAATGATAAATTTAACATGTAGGTAAATTTTTTATTCATATAATAAATACTTTAAATATCTATACTAATAATATATAAAGGGAAAATACAAAATAACTACATATGATGGTGTAATTTGTGTTTTCCTATTTTGCCCTTACTAATCTATATTTTATACCAAAAAAATCATATAACATATTTCCTCATTTTAGGTTTCATGTTTATTTATGTAACTTTTACATTTTTTTTATTTGAACAGAACAGTTTTTTCACATGGATCAAGACAATATTTGGACACTACAGTTTATTCCTTTAATTTTTTTAACATACAAAATTGCAAATCATGTTTTGTTGATTTTGTTATAGTTATGAAAAAAATGTAATAAAAACATACAAATTAATTATAATTCACTCATAAGAAAGCGGGTTGACAGACACGTGAGTGTCTGTCAACACTGCTAATATTAATTATTACAAAACATATAAATATATACTTATACATAAAATTTTGTTGGATACCCGTACTTATAGATAGTACATATATGGGTATGGGAAAACACTACTCACCCTATTCCTAGATGATCCTACATTTTATTTCATTGTTTTTTCCTTTCATTTTTCCAATTAATCCAACTAGTTAACACCATAGAGGTATTGGTGTTGCCTAGAACCTAATTAAAATATTAGGTATGATATAGGTTCGTTAGCATTTAACAACAACAATTTACTTGACCTAATCATTTTGTTGATTATATACTACCATCATGTTTCAACTACTACTCAGAATCTTTTGATAGTGAAATTTGTTTATTTATAGATTATAGATTAATAGAGCATAGTATAAGTTTTTAAAACCGTGTAAGGAATTGCCTCTAGACAAAGGTAGAGACAAAAATGTAGCAACCTTTTCTTCAAAAATATCAAACAAAATTGTTTTTTATAATTAGTACGTCTTTACTTTTATAATTAACCTATCAAAGATAACCCTATTACTTTTTACTTCTTTCTCTTAGTTTATTAGTAAGCTTAATTTAAAAAAAAACTATAAAAAAAATAAAAAAAAATACCAACCAACATGAACCTTATGTCCTGTTCATCATATGAAAATAAAATATATTTATGAATGACAAAATAGAGGGTTTTCAACCCTTTAAAAAATCCCAATAACTCTTTAAAATATATATTAGTAAAAGCCTTATTATTATTATTAAAATAAGGCAAATGTGAACACTATTCAAAAAGTTAAAAATAAGTTACGAAATTGGAGATAGCACTTATACTAAAAACATGTTAATCCTTACGTATACATTTATTAAAGTGGACAAACTTTCCTTTGTAATTCATTAATGAATAAGATTTCTAAGAGTTTGTTTTTTGGAGATTGATAAAAAAAACATATGAATTATGAAATATATTTATAATATCACTCTAAAAGTTTATTCCCTTTCTATAATCTATTATATCTCACAAACTTAACGTTAGAATTATGAAATATATATGCATAAATTTATATATATATTTACATGAGACATAAATATTACACTATAAAATTAATACACAATGATAAAAACATTATTATATACATTAAACTTTAGGAATCTAGATAAAACTTAGGAGCATTGGAATTTGGAATAGAAGCTTCTCCATAATACAAAAATTGAATGTTGGTGACAACATCAAGAAATATATTAATTTACCTAAGCCAAATTAATGAAATTATAGCAACCAAAAAAAGTAAAATCCAATTCTCATTTTTTCCAAAATTGTCAAGATAAATTAAAACACCAATTTAACCACTCTTCTTCTCTACCATTTCTTCTTCCTCTTCCCCCATTATTGATCCCACCTCCAAGTTCTTCTTTTGACTTCATTTTCAAACACCCTTTTCTTTCTACTCTTCAAAAATACCCTTTTCTTTCTACTCTTCAAAAATATCCTTTTCTCCCTCATTCATATTGCTTTTTCTTCTTCTTGAAAATCGAAATTACAGATGAGAGGACCCTCTCCGACCACCGTGGAGCCACGGCACCGGTTGTCAGCTTCATTTAAGTAACTCACTCCCTTCTCTTTTTAGTTTAATTTTCAATTTTTTTTTGAAACATGATTTGTGTGTTTATATTTATGTTTGTGTAGTGATTTTGTGAATATGACTATTTTTAGAACTTGAGAGAATATTAGAAGGCAATGTATTAGGTTGAAGAGTTTAAACCAAGCTAATCTGATTATGAAAATAACTTATTTTAATGCTGATCAGATAAGCTCAACAAAATAAGTTATTTTTAGTTTATTTATAAATAAAAACTTTTGAATAAGCACTTAATTAAGCCATAGTTACCAGGTACAAAGTTACAAACACATGATTCAGTTGGTGTGCAATTCGTCACTTTTTACATTAATTTTATGACACTGTCTTTATAAGGAATCTCAGTATGTGATACGCGGTACAGTGAATTCTGTATGCGGTATGTGGGGTAAAGGAGAGAATTATGGAACTATGAGTGATGTTGTTACCAAAACATGCAGTTAATATGAAGTGCACAATGCTTGAGTGTTGGTTTATTTTTATTTATTTAATTATATTAATTTAATTGGAACCTAATTTGTATGTAAATAATACTTGGCAAGTTGTTGGTAAGTAGAAATTAAGTAAATTCATCTTTGAAAGAAGGAAGTTTAACAATACGAATACAGAAAATGGTATTTAATTGCAGATTTTGACAGTAAGCATTTGACAAAAAGTAGCTTTTCTGGTTCCAAATGCTACCGGGCCATAAGAAAAACGTTGTTATATGGAGACTAGCTTTTGTTCCGAATGCTATTGTTAGTGACCAGTGAGTAATGATGAAGAATTTCCTATCTATACATACGTTTACGCTTACAAGTTATAACTCATTTGTATATGTTGATGGTTGCATTAAAATTGATGATTGTCCTCAAGTTTATTTTGCTGCATCTTTTGGAAGTTTGTCACTGCTCCTTCTATTGCTACTTAGACTCTCTTTTACGTATAATGTACCTAATGTTTCCTCTGTTCTTGATGCAGTGAAGATACTAACAAGAGAAGGGCTCAAAGAAATAAAGATTTTAAAGATGTTGAGAAGGGATTACATGTTCCATTCCAAGATAGATGCTTAAACTGCAGGCCTAATTGGAAATTAATTTTGGCTATTGTTATATTGGGAACTTTAGTTACAATTTTCCATCCCCCAGCTGTTTATAATACTGATCATATAACGAGCTCAATATCACGGTATGCCTATTTGTCTTTCACCTAATTTTTTTCCACATTTCATCGCGTTTTCATATTTTAAGCTTTTTAGTAGTTTCCTGCTGTTATATTAGTCTCATTTCTAAATTTTGGCTTTTCTGGGTTAATGTAGTTTTCTCTCACATTCTTCTCTGAAACTGCATTGTTCATCAATTCCTTCTAAGGAAAGGATTACTATGGCAAATTGGCAATTGATATGGATATTTTTTGTTGCAGGGCAACTTTTGTAGACAGCTTGAAAGGGGGGTTTGACGGTATTGATCCACGTTACATATCACTTTTAAATATTGAGTGGGATCAAATATCTAAAGTTCTCGTGAATTTGAAGGATAAGGATACATATCAGGGTGTTGGCTTATTAAACTTCAATGGCAGTGAGATTGACCAGTGGATGCAGTTGGTACCAGAAGCGGAACATGTAGTCCTTCACTTGAATCATGCTTCAAATAACATTACTTGGGAAGATCTGTATCCTGAATGGATCGACGAAGAAGAAGAATATGAGTTTCCAACTTGTCCAACACTGCCCCAGATTCAAGGACCAGGAAAACCACGACTTGATCTTATTGCTGTCAAGCTTCCCTGTAACAAGTCGGGACGTTGGTCAAGAGATGTAGCTCGTTTGCACCTGCAGATTGAAGCAGCAAGACTTGCTGCCTCTTCCAAAGGATTATATCCAGTGCGTGTGCTTTTAGTCACCGATTGCTTCCCAACCCCGAATCTGTTTACTTGCAAGGAACTTATACATCATGAAGGAAGTGCCTGGCTTTATGAACCCCACCTGAATACCCTGCGAGATAAGATGCAGCTTCCAATTGGTTCATGTGAACTAGCCGTTCCTTTGAAGGCTAAAGGTCAGGTTTAACTTAGTTTCTTGTGTTCCTCTGCTATGTTCTCCTTTTGTCCTTACTGCTTTTATCTTTCTCAATGTCCCTAAGATCTTGTTTGCTTCTTCTTGTTCTTTATGCAAAGTTCAGTTTAACTTTCGGAGTACACACAAATCAACAACTAAGGGTCCATTTGCGAGGTAGGTTTTGAAGGGGAAAGAGGGGAAACGAGAGAACTGTGAGACATGAAATACAACACTTGTGAGATGACTTTGAAAAGCCTTCTCTTTCCCTCCAAAGCCCATCTCGCAAACGAACCCTGAGGAGGTGCATAGATAAATTAAAAAAATTAACAATTAAGGAGCATGATACCGTACTTGCAGTTAAGTGATGTTACTAATTTGTTCGGATGAGAGTATATTGCAAATAAATGCGAATACGATACACGTCAAGGCTTGTCTCAACAGATTTGATTGAATGATTGTTCCTATCATCTGGTTTATTTTAACCATAAAAATCACGTCGCAGGTTTGTATAGATTAATCTTCAGGTATTACAGAAAGACAATATGACTTTTGAAACTACATTATTCCTTTTCCTTTGAATTTGTATAATGTGAGGTTAATTGGATATGTTGATCAGAGACTAACTATATACACTTTTAACAGACAACTTTTACTCAGAAAGGCCTCAGCGAGAAGCTTATGCAACCATCCTGCACTCTGCACATGTATATGTTTGTGGAGCCATTACTGCAGCTCAGAGTATTCGCATGGCTGGTTCAACACGAGATCTTGTGATACTCGTTGATGAAACAATTACTGACTATCATAGGGGGGGCTTGGAAGCTGCTGGCTGGAAGATCCACACAATCCAAAGAATCAGGAATCCAAAAGCAGAACCAGAGGCATATAATGAGTGGAACTACAGCAAATTCCGCCTCTGGCAGCTAACGGATTATGACAAAATCATTTTCATTGATGCTGATTTGCTTATACTCAGAAATATTGATTTCCTTTTTGAGATGCCTGAAATAACAGCCATAGGAAACAATGCTACCCTATTCAACTCAGGTGTAATGGTGATTGAACCATCAAATTGTACATTTCAACTGCTAATGGACCACATCAATGAGATTGTCTCCTACAATGGTGGGGACCAGGGTTATCTAAATGAAATCTTCACATGGTGGCATCGGATTCCGAAACATATGAACTTCTTGAAGCACTTTTGGGAAGGTGACGAGGAAGAGAAAAAGGTAACAAAAACTCGTCTCTTTGGAGCCGATCCCCCAATCCTATATGTCATCCACTATCTGGGTAACAAACCGTGGCTGTGCTTCCGCGATTACGACTGCAACTGGAACGTCGACATTCTACAGGAGTTTGCAAGTGACGTAGCGCATGCAAGATGGTGGGAGGTGCATGATGCGATGCCCGAAAACTTACAGAAGTTCTGTTTGCTTAGGTCGAAACAGAAGGCCGCATTAGAGTGGGATCGAAGACAAGCAGAGAAAGGAAACTATAGTGATGGTCACTGGAAAATTAAGATAAAAGATGAACGTTTGAAGACATGTTTTGAGGATTTCTGCTTCTGGGAAAGCATGTTATGGCATTGGGGTGATAAGAATTGGACAGATAATTCTACTGTTAACAATTCATCACCTTCTGTCAAAACCAAAGCTCTCTCTTCTTTATGACTTTATTTTCCTTCTTAATAACCATATTTGCAATAGATTATACATGTTGCACAATGTTTACTCTTAATTCTCATGTTTGTAAGGAAAATCATAGCAAAATTGTGCATGGACCCAATGTACTTGTCTAGCTCACTCAATACACAAGGTAGTGAGTTCAAATCTATAATAGAAGAGAATGAGATAACAGAAGTGAAAATAGAAGAGAATGAGATAAGAGAAGTTTGAAGAAAAATATCATGTTTTAATTGACATGACATGTTTTTATTGATCACGTTAGTACATGTAACCTAAAACTTTTAATAGAGTTTGACATGGGTAGGAAATTGGGTAATTTTTTTTGGTTATTTGACTCTAAATATTAGTTAGGTCAATTTTTAGATGTACAGAAATTTGAACCTAAAAGAACATTATTAAAACATGACTAAACAAGAATAATATTGAGTCGAAAAGAAAATGTCAACCCTAAAATTATGGATGTTTCATACTTATTTTTGAATGATTATAAATATCTCATACTTACTTATTAATAAATGTAATTTCATAAGTTTTTTTTATCACAACACCAAAAAAATTCATCTACTAAAAATATCCATAATGAGTAAATTAACAATTAATTACACTATGTCACTTTCATAATATATTTTTGATATTATGACAAACATCTCCTCCCCTATGGATATAAAAACAAACCATTTTCCAGGCGAGTAAGTGCTCCTCCCAACAAGTGTAGTTCTCTGTAATCGAACTCTTACCTTTTGGTTATACAAGGGGCAGAGGTGTTCGAATTCAGACCGCTCCAAAAATAAAACTGAAAGTCGATCCAAAATAAATAGAAATTGCAAAAACCGAATGTGTTTGTATTATATTGGATTTATTTTTAAACTCTCAAATTAGTTCTTATTGAATAAACTCTCAAATTAGTTCTTAATGAATAAACTCTCAAATTAGTTCTTATAAAATAGTATTGCTAAAATTTAGTCACTTGATTTTCCATATATATTCGGTTTCACGGCTTAAGAAGAGGGAAAAGGAAAATCAAAATAGTTTAGAGTCTATGCTGTTTTTTGTGGTTATATATAGAAAACTATATTTTATTGTACATTTAAAAAATATGATCATCAAACTAAAGTTCTGAGTTTAGAAGTCCATTGTGTATTGATGAAGGTATTTACATCTCGTTCGCCTATATTAAAATGATGCTATCGCTAATTGCATCAAATTATAGTTTTATTTTATTTGATTAAAATTTTAATTATTAAATAAAATATAAAAAATATTTTTTATCAAACAACCATACCATTTTGAGTAGATATCTTAACCGAATAAAATTTAATACAAGAAGAAATGCATGTTTATGCTAACAATGAATGATGTCAATACAAGCCTAAGCATAGTTGTCCTCTAGAAATGTCAACATTTGCATAACATGAAGGTTTGTATTAGCTTGAGATTGTACATTAGTATACAGATAAATCTCCATGCCTAAACATGCACATTAGACTAAACAAGCAAACAAGAAAATAATACAATAGAACTATACCAGAAATGTGTATCATTCAAAAAAATGATAGTTTTGGTCACTTCCATGCTGAAGCAACAATTAAGTTTTTGTCTTCCCATCCAAAATGAAGTGCTCCTATTTCCTCCTTTATCTTGTACCTATCACAGTACTGCTTAATGAGTTTCCTAATTGCTTCTACTACATTTGTACTCACTGGGCATGAAGTGAAGCCTGCCATCATCATCCTTGCCCTCCATTTTCCGGCAACCTCGTACCGTTCTATTCTATCTTCGCCCTCACATGCGACAATATTGACAATGTCCTTTGCCAAGCATTGTCTTTCGACATTCATCCTGTCCTGGCTCTCTCTAGGAAGAGTTGCATCAAGTGAGTCAAACACAGCAGAATAGTAATTGTAGGCTTCAACAAATCTCGGGAGGAAGGGGGCGGTGTTAGTGTTCATGTCTTGTTCCACAAGTGTTACAAGTTTTGGATTCAGGCTCTTCACCATGCGAAGAAGTTCATCTCGCTCATTTATCGTTGAAACGCTCTCATCACGCATGTGATGAAGCTGAAATGCAAAGTTCACTACAATTGCTTCCCCGGGACGACATTGGAGCATTGATGGAGTGACAATAGATGTCCTCGATGACACTGCTCGGAACTCAAATGGCAATCCAAGCACTTCTGCCAGCTTTTCTAGTCTTTGTCCTATGATGTTTAGGCCTCCAACAGATCGCTGCACAGACTCGGGATCATCAACCCCAGTCAATCTCACATGGGGTGGCTTACATGGCCTTGAAGCTAATGTTTGTATTAGAGTTATGTACTGACTTCCTTGATTTATGTCAAAATCTATTATATGAACCTTCTTGTCATCTTTAACGGCTTCGGAAATTGCCCCGTTCGCAGCAATAAATCCATATTTAAAACATGGGCAGACCTCAAATAGTATCTGCATAGCTGCTAAACGGTCGGAAGAAGGAGGTTCCTTACATCTCAAAGCTTGATAAATACATTTTCCAGATGATGCGACACGAGCTGCAAGTCCTTCCACCATATAGGCTGCAATTCTTTGGGAAGGATCTCCCTGTATTGAGACCATCAGCCTGAGATTATTTATCATAGACGAGGCTTCATCTTTATTTCCTTCTGAAAGCGCACGAGCACATTCGTAAAGCAATTGCTTCGGGGTCCGAGGAGAGCTATGTGATACTTCTTTTGTGCTACTTATGCTACTAAGATTGGATTCTGAAGATGAAGACTCCTTCGGTGAGTCATGGAGCAGCATATTTTGAATGGGATCAACCCACTCCGCAATGTCAGGATCAATCTCCATGCTTTGAACAGTCGCAAATATGTCTTCCTCCTCATCATCATCATTATCATCAAGCAATGCCCTCTCCAATTCTTGTAGTTTTAATCTCATTTCCCCGTCGAAATCAAGGTGATCCAAGCTACTATTTTCCAAGAAATCTGATCCATAGTTGGACTGGTAGGCATTACGATGCATTGTAGACATGAAAGAAGTATCAAAAGGGTTATTAACATTCATAGAAGCCCCTAAACTAGATCCGAGCTGATAAGAAACACCGTCAGGTCTAATTGAATTTTCCGAGATTCCGGAACAGGATGCTTCTATCAGTTCTCCTGTAGGTGAATCAAGAAAGTACTTTTCATAACTCTCACTGGAGTAAGAATCTGTCATATACATGCTTCTGTGATTATCCGGACCAAAATTTCCGGAGGACAAGCCTGGTCTAACACAAGTTTCCTTTAGCGAGCAGAGCTTGGCATTAGTACATGGTTTTGTAGGCAGTTCTGAAGACGTAACAAACGACATAGTTCGTCTATGATTCAGCCAGCTCACATAAAATTTCAATCTGTACCCAAAACATCACAAAGATGAGAGAGGTAAAAGCTATAAAATCAGCAATTGATTAAAACTTCGGAGCTTTATTTTTAACTATACATTTCCCACCTTCAGAATCAGTAATCCAGACCAAGATCTCACTGATAAATATCTAAACACTGAAGTAATCCTATGCAATTCCATGTTTTAGACTTTTATATAATTTACTTGATCCTTAGATGAACACTAAGACCAAATTTACTCAAGTAGAAACTATGATTCCTTAGCCAGCAAAGAGAATTCAAACTTCCTTTCGACTAATTTAGTTTTTGTCATGACATATAAAGTTCCACCTTAGCAACAAAGAATAGCGTTTCTAACATAGCGGCCTCACTATATTTAAAAGGACGACTCACTGTACTCGGCTCTCACCTCTGCATGCAGATACTATCAGTATCTGGATTGCAATCGAATCCATACAACCAAATGAATGGTTGGAATTAAATGAAATTCTGAAGAAAAAACAATCAGTACTGATCTAAGATTTTTCAGACATTCACTTATATTTTTAATTTATTTGCCAAAATAAAAATAAAAAACATTGTGAACTTAATAGCTGTTCAAATAGGATAACTTAACTCTACCCAGAAAGAACACAGAAATGAAACTCCTGCTACAAACATAAACTAAGAAGTTAAAGCATAAGAGACTCCTTCAGAAACTAGTATTATATTATATTTATGAAATTGAAGACCATGCACAAAACCTTTAGGAAAGTATCCATCAATTTAAAGGATCCAATAACAAATAAAGCTTCATTTTGAGACAACACAAAACTCCCTACCAAAACAACTATTTTATTGAAATCCACCCAAGATATGAGTACATATATCTTTCTTTTTGTTGTTTCTGAAGGAAGATGAGTACATATATCAAAGTGCAGAAAAATAAAAAATTTCAACAAAACTCTTTTGTAGCAAAGACCCTCTTAAGGAAAAGGAATAAAAAGTCATATACATACTTTTACCACTAAACCGGAGCCTCGTGCACTAGTCAGCATACAAATTTTTAACACAAGGAATTTTAGAAATTGAAGACCCTTTTTCTATATTCTTCTTATACTGCATAATTCACAAGGAATCAATAGGGCTGCAACATATAGAACCTGTTATATAATGGAATGAACCTTATAGTAGCAAAATTTAAAACATATTATTAAGATTTTTGAGGTAAAACAAAAGACTAATAACCACATAGATAAAGTGTACCTGAAGCAATAAGAAAAAAGGAAGATTATGATGATGAAGACAGAATTGTGTGTTGAGGTAGAGAAGAAAATTCAGCTAAGGCTTTTGACTAAGTTCCAGAGGGATTATAGACAAGTCTCTGACAAGACAACCACTTCATAACTCCTAAATCCTAGTATATTAACAAAACTTTGTTGGATTGAGATTTGGTGGAAAAATAACAAAAGATGATAACCATTTTTTTACAAGAAGGAACTTTGAGTATTGATGTGCACAATGAATTAATTAAATACTTATAGATGTAGACATTATGATAAAATCAAGACTTCCAAGTTTAAAACTCCTAAGGAATAAACATTTAAGGAAATAGTATATTTTTCATAAACTTTAAGGAAATTAAGGAAACTTCTTAGCACTCACCACTTCTTATCTGTCTCCAAAAGATGACATTGATGTCAAGAAACAATGATGGTAAAAACTAGTGTTGAGATTAGCCATATAAACAGCTAACACATAATTCACATTTAACATTTAACATCTTGGCTTGTGTATAAAACACAGTCAATACGATACTCAACTTTACATTATTTAATGTGTTAATTCCAATTTTATTATAAGTAATTTAAAATTCTATGTATTTAAGGACCAATTTTACCGATAGTTAAAAATTAATGAATAATTAAGAAGAAAAAATAGTTTATAAATCTATTTGTAAAACACATAAAATTTAGGAGAGTTTATGGAATTTTCCCAAAAATTAACTTACATGACAAAAAATAGAGCAATTATGCCTTTAAATACTTGAAAAATGAAAAGATTGTGACTATTAAGCCTTATTAATTGGTAACTATGAGACAAAAAATTTAATGAAAAGTTTAGATGGAGGGAAGAAGTCAAATCCTTAATAAAGGAAATTTAATGGTAATTTATTATAGATAAAGGAAATTTGATAATCAAAACCAAATTACAATAACATGAGCAAAAAATTCAATCACATCCTTAATAGCCACCGGTTAGACCTTTAAATCATAATTTAATTCATATTAATTATATATTTATGTTTAAAATTGAGAATTTTGAAATTAGACATATCTATATAATTGAGGCAACTAAAACAATTATACTTTTCTACAAAGTCATGATTTGTCACGTATATATTGTTAGTGTAAAGATTTATACATAATTAATATATAATATTTTATTTATTTGTATTATTTTTTGAAAAATCAATAATAATTAAATACAAAATATAAATAATGCAATAACAATATATCAAACTCATACACCTTAATTACATGTTATTCTCAAACAAACATTAATAGGAGGGCGATTATTTATTTCTCATTCTGCTATTATGGTACCGCGTGAGATCTTCAAAAAGCATGCCACCGGAAAACTATGTCATAATGTGTCGATTAAAATCGGTTTATTTATGTAATTTTTTAATATTTCTCCTAGTTATTTGTATTAAAAATCAATTTAGTACACTTTTGAATAAATTTTAAGGAGCAAGGTAACCATTTACTAAATAAAAAAGTTACTTAACTACATTAAAAAAAAGCTTCTTAAGTACCCCACTTACTTTACTAACTTATAAATAGGTGTTTTGGTGATGAGAACAAGTGTATATATACCCATTTAAGATGAAATATTTATTTATTGTTAGAGTAAATATTTATACACATTTAATATATTATTTATAATTTATTTGTATTACTTATATTTAATAATCAATATTGATTAAATATGAAAGTTAGACAAAATATCAAGAATATTAAAAATTCTTACAATATTAATTTTAATGTATACATTCTTCTCAAATTTTAATAACTTGTAGCGTGAAATGAATCAAAGATGTCAAGAATGACACGCATATGTGAGTAGTATAAAGTGAAAATAGTATGAAGCATGAAGATTAACATTCATACAAATTTCATTTATTAAAGTTTTTAAAGTCTTGGATCATTTTTGAGACACCTTATCCAAACTATTGAGATATGGAGTGCAACACGTCAACATTAAAAAACAAATAACATTTGCACTGTTGATTTTTGTTCTGTTTTGAAAGGTTTTTTTATTGAGCTATAATTATGTAGGTCGTTATCTTCTTCCTCCTTTGTAATATATTAAAGTCTTTTTCCTTTAAAACATGAGCATCCTCTATTAACTTTGAGCATAGATAAATCATTATGGGTGGTTAAACTCTCTCGATATTAAACACCATTCTATTATTTATCTATAATATCGTATTATCACGATTATATCTTAAATTAGTTTAGGATTTTTTAGGCGTAATTTTCTTATCTTCTTAATTTTATAATATGTTTTATGATATCTCCTAAACCCTAAACCTTAACCTTGTCGATATTGCACTCTCAATCATTCCTTTTCTCTTCTCAGATCCATTCCAAATTTGGAATTTTTATCAACAAAAAACCCAACTTTGTTAATAACTCTTCAATGGATGCTCATGTTGAATTCGATTACTTATTCAAGCTTTTGCTTATTGGTGATTCTGGGGTTGGAAAAAGCACTTTCATTTTGAGTTTTACCTCTCATACTTTCCATGATCTTTCACCTACCATTGGTATCACTTCTCTTCCCTCACAAACTTAGGGAATCACAGATTCAGAATAGTTCTCGAACCATTATTTTTTGCCCACTTTATAAATTTTATGATGTTAATGTAGTTCTAAACAAACTTTTATGGATTCATGGATTCTGATATGGTTGGTTACGTGTCTACGTCTTTCAAATTCATCAATACTTGTAAATGGTGTTGGGCTATTCATGTTTTGTTAACATTCTCTTCTTTGATGTGCTTATTTGCTTATTAGGACCATATTGCTCATAATTTATCTTTTTAACATTTATGTGAAGTAACCATTTCAGTTTCTTGGAATCTTGGTTCCTTTTACCTGACTTAGAAGTTGGAAGAAGCCACCAACATATATTTTAGGCACCAATGCAATAATCAGTACTTAGTTAACTCATTGGTTAGATATAGCTTGTGTGATCAGGCTTTATAAACTTGACTATTTACTATATCAAATAATATGTTTAATAATGGACCAAACCTAAAACCAGTTTTCTAAAATGCTTGTTGGATTGATGTATTTAGTAAGAGGGTGATCTTGATGCAATGGTAAGGTTGTTGCTGAGTGATCATGAGGTCACATGTTCAAATCGTGGAAACAGCCTCTGTGCTTGTGGGAGTAAGGTTGCATACATCTACCATTCCTAGATCTCACTAAGTGAGAGCCCTCGTGAACTGGACTGCTCTTTTTATTGATGTGTTTAATAGCATTCCTTTTATCTTTTTTAAAATTCTTTTACAGGAAATATATTGTGTGCTATTTAGTTGTATAATCAGAGTCATGATAACCTAAAAAAGGTGATTCTGATACTGGTTCATGATACTACTATGGATAGTTTGATACTATCACACAATTATATGGTAGAAAAAGTGTACCTTCCTCAGTCATATGTGTTGATTCTTAAAAACTTGACGCAGGTGTAGATTTCAAAGTTAAATATGTGACACTTGGCGGCAAAAAGTTAAAACTTGCTATTTGGGATACAGGTAATGTTGTTAATTATAATTACGGGAAAGTCAAATATCAAATATTTTTCAGTCCCATATGGGGCTTCCTTTTATCTTATGTTTTGAAAATTCTTTGTTAGTTGAGCTGCAGAACTTTTTCTGTTACTACAAACTCATGCTGTATATTGAGTATGGAAACACCAGCTTACATGTATTTATTTGTTTTAAGTTATAACTGCAATGTATGGCATACCAATTAAAGTCTTCGAATTTTCTTTTTTAATATTTCTCACTTGGATGACAACTATGGGATTGCATGACATGACTGTAAGTCTTAAGTAACAAAGTTGAGAATTTTCAAGTTCTGCATTCTGCAATATTGTTTAAAATAAGCACGGGAGGAATGATAATTTTCATGTTATAGGACCGAGAATACTTTAAGTTGCTCACGGTGTCATTAGTAGATTAATGTATTATATAATTATTTCAATTTTTGTTGTTGAAATAATATTGAGAGTTTAACACCTTGTGCTATACTACATGCTCCTCTTTGTTACAAATTTGTATAACTAAGGCATTAGAGTAGTATTGCGAACCATCTTGTGATATGTTAGATGGATAATTTTGTATTTTCTTTTTGTGCAGCGGGACAAGAAAGATTTAGAACACTTACCAGTTCTTATTATAGAGGAGCTCAAGGAATAATAATGGGTATGTTTCTTGATTTTTTTATTTTGTTCAGTTATATGTTAATGTTCTATCCCATGAGTGTGGTATATGCTTTTCTCATTGTTTGTTTCGAGTTTGATATCCCGTTATATTTGTGGCAAATGACCACATTGGATGTAATAGACGAATGAAACCACACCAAATGTATGAAATCACACCAACTGTATTAAACCCCAGATAGTGGATTTAGGATATTATAGCGAAGTGGAAGACTATGTGAATAACACTCAAATTTTGGTGGTAGTAGTGGTTCTTTTCCCTGAATGCAATGCTGTATTAGGAACAAAGAAGAGAATATGTTCCATCTGAAGCAGCCAACAAATGGGATAGATTCAGATTATGATCAGAGTATTAGATACTTTTCTTAATTCATTATGATAGATAGATTCAGATTGTGGTTGCTTAATTTCATTGATGTTATTGTATCTCTTTGTATAACTAGTCAGTGTCATTGCTAACATTTTTGTATCGATTCTTGGACCATAAACTTGGCTGAAATAGTATAGCACTGACCTGTTTTCCTTCTAAACGTTGATGTTACTTGAACTGTTTTAGCTCTGCCTGTAGCATTCACATTTTTGTAAGTTTTTATATTATAGATGTTTTCATTGATCTGGATTATGAATACAGTATACGATGTAACACGGCGGGAAACATTTACAAATCTATCTGATATATGGGCTAAAGAAATTGACCTTCACTCAACAAATCAAGATTGCATCAAGATGCTAGTTGGAAACAAAGTCGATAAGGTATGTCGTTATTGAATTTGCAATTGTACAACATTCTAGTGAATTTTGAGAGTAAGTCTTGACTCACTAATTCAGTAAAATGTTTGCCTAGGAATATTATTTCATGAATGCTTTTCATTTGAGCTGTTTAAACATACTAATATCGTACACCACATCCTAAACCCTAATCATCTCAAATTTCAGGAAAGTGAAAGGGTTGTTAGTAAAAAGGAAGGGATAGAGTTTGCAAGGGAATATGGATGCCTTTTTACTGAATGCAGTGCAAAAACCAGAGTCAATGTTGAGCGGTGTTTTGAGGAGCTTGTGATGAAGGTACACTGAAATAATTGAAATGGTTATCATTGCTGTTATTGCTTGAAGGTAAATCCTATCGAAATAACAATAACAATTGAGTCTTAATCCCACTAGGTGGGGTCGGCTTGGAACAACGACATAATTTTATATCATAAATCATGTTTATTGACAAATTCGACATATTTGCAATGTAGGGTAAAAAACCCTAGGAGTGTAGTAAATGATTAAAATATGGGTTTCCCTGTTTATCTGCAGATTTTGGAAACACCAAGCCTATTGTCTGAGGGCTCATCCAGTTTGAAAAAGAATATCTTCAAGCAGAAGCCTCAGCAGTCTGATGCATCAACTAGTGGCTGTTGCTCATGGTGATTGTAATGTTCTACTAGGAGCTATCACACTAACACTTTTATTTATGTATAAAAAGGATGGTCCAGTGCACGAGGCAAGCATCTAGTGGAGTGTCGGGAGGATAGATGTACTCGGTGTTACCCTCACAGTGATATGGACTTTATGTGGAATAAAATTTCATTATAGTCTGTATTAAATGATAGATGTTCAGCATTTTGCTTCCCTTTTCAAAGATCTCCATTTTATTGGTAGTAAGTAATCAGCTAGGGTTTCATATTTCATATTGCTCCTGCATTTCTCTCAAGAGAGGGTGAGTTTGGCTTAGTGATCATGAGGTCATGAGTTCAAATCCCGGAAACAGTCCTTCTACTTGTGGGGTAAGGCTGCATTCGCATACCCTTCCAGACTCCACTGAGTCGGAGTCTTGTGCACATGCATGTCCTTCTTAACTTGCATTTTGCTCACGATAGGTGTTTGGTTATATTTATGTTTTTTTTATTATTTGACTTGATGGTTGACTAATATTGACATGATAATAGGAAATTCAAATTGAGAAGTTTCTCTATTTAAGTATTACAATTCAACCAACAGCAAAGTGAATAGATAAATATTGCAAAGTAAATATAATGTTCTACCATTCAACAAATATTGGAACAAGAGCAAAGTAGTGAATTTGATAATGTTAGGCTTTGAAAAGGGCAAGTCATTTGGAAAGTTAAAGGGAATAAACAAAAAACAGACCATATTATGACAATATTTTCATTTTACTTTATTTTGGAAGACTTCATCTTACACTCCCATATTTCTAAAGAGGTTCAAACTAATTTTATAGTGATGTAAGTGATTCACCTCTAAAATAACAACTTAAGGTTCTATGGTTATTTTCTAGTGATATAAGTGATTCACATTGGACCTTAACTTTTATATTTTCTGATTAGGAAAACCCAACTTTGCATTAATTCTTATATTTTGACATAATGATTAGCTTTGGAGCTTTAAGACGTTCACCTTTAAATAAAAATAAGAAAAGAAGTTCTATTACTTTTATGGGTTACAGAAAAAGAAGTAATCTATTTTCAAATTAATGTTAGAAAAAATGATGCAAAAAAGTATGATCCACATAAAGAAGTAATCCAAAAGTGAAAACTGAGAAACCCATTTGTGCAGTTTCAATAGGCCCACTGACAGCACTGAAAATCAAGAAAAGCAATGAATCTATCATCTTTTTTAGTGAAAATGAATGATGAGACATGCATAGATGACTTAATTAACTGTTTTCTCATGCTAAAAAGCACTTCCCTGACATACAATATCCTACTCTATAACTGTAAAGCTAACTCTTTCTTGTGATCTAGGACCCGACAACACGAGTGCAACTTATATTAAATGGTTCAAAATGTATTAAAACAAAACAAATATAACATCAAGCTTAACAAATATTAACTAATATATACAAATATTTTGTCAGGGTTTGCATCTACATACTCTCATAATTTTGTCTCTTCAATATAATTCATCACTTTTTTATAATATTATTGTTATTATAAGACTTCCTTTATATTTGGTGGTGCAGCTGCTCACTAATGAACCCCGAAAAAATATGTATATGTTAACCTTAGTTATACGATGATCATTTAATGCAACTTGCACCCCTTGTCGTAAATCGACTACTATTAGAAAAGTAACATAATCATGGAACTATGTTTGTGAGCACCATTTTTTTCTTTCTTTTACTATCTTTGGAAACAGAACTCTTTATACAATGGTGAAGGAATCTGAGTACTATGATGTTCTTGGTGTAACCCCTTCTGCCTCTGATGGCCAAATTCGCAAGGCTTATTATCATAAGGTTATTATTTGATTCATGGTTTTCAATTAGACTTTTTTTTATTCATTTTTTTTGTAATTTCTTAAGTTAGTTAGTGCTTTCTGCTATAGGCAATGCAAGTTCATCCTGATAAAAACACAAATGATCCTCATGCTGCTGAAAAGTTCAAGGTAATTCCACACCATGCTTTTCATTTTTTGTTGTTGATATATTTCTAAAGGAAATTACACTGAACTTGCACACAAAAAGTTAGGCTTAAACTCCTAGTGTAATTTGTTCCTAATGAAAAAAATGTGTAATTTCTAAAATAAGAATTATGTATGATGTAATTAAGCTAAATTTTCAAGGGGTGGGTGTAATTTTCTCTTTATTTAATTGTGATTTAATGTTATCCCACTGAATAATAGTTTTTGTAATGCTTTGATATTGTTCTATATATATATATTTACAATTTGTGAAATTAGCAGATTTTGGGTGAAGCATACCAAGTGTTAAGTGATCCAGTGCAAAGGAATGCATATAATCAAAATGGGAAGCAATCTGGATCTAGGTATACATGATAATAAGATGTGTTTAAGCTTAATCTCATTTTCTGGCATAGCATTCATGTATTTATGAACAATCATGGCAATACTAATTGCTCATGGTTTTTGGTTCTGCAATGTGTTAGATTGAAAACATTGCTCAAATTAACCTTTGGTAATGCTGAATAGTTTGCTTAACAATGAGTATCATATTAGGTTCTAGATATTGTAGGTTTTTAATTTGCATTTACTTTTCCCCTGGAAGATAAAAATACATAAGATGACAGTCCAGTACATAAGGCTCCCACCTAGTGAGGCCTAAGAAGGTAGATGTATACAATTTTACCCTCCCAACCGAAGAAATTGTTTCCAGGATTTGAATACATGACCTCCAGGCCGCAAGGTAAGCAACTTTACCATTGCGCTGAGGCTCACCCTCCTGTAGATAAATAAACTACAATAAAATCAAAAGATGATGAATATAGGTCTAGTTTTTTATTGTTCTAAATCACTATCTTCCTTGAAGATGAAGATGTTTTAAAAGACTAATGGATTCTTTAACAGAGAAACTATGCTTGACCCAAGTGCTGTCTTTGCTCTGCTCTTTGGAAGTGAATTGTTTGAGGACTACATAGGGCATCTAGCTGTGGCATCAATGGTTTCTTCTGAGCTAGATGATGAAAATGAGGATCCTGATAAGCTGCATGAAAAGTTAAAGGCAAGTATGTTCTAATATTCAGTATATAGAAGCTCTGCCCTCAGGTTTATAAATTGAGTTTGGGAACTGAAATTTCCAAAAGAAGAAGCTCTGCCCTCAGGTTTGAGATGTAATTGCATACTCTAATTGTTCTTTGTTTAGGTTTCGCAAACTCGATGCGTAAGTAGCACATTTCTAGTTCCACATTTTCACTTATTGTAAAGAAAAGTAATCTGGGAAACTTCTCAACTATAGAAGCTGATCACATTTCCACATTTCTAGTGCTCATTTTTATTAATCATTCCATTGAGTACTAATATATATGGCATTTTCCCATGAAGTCTGTGTGATCATTTAAGTAGCTAACATCTTGTACACTGCATCTCATATTAACATGTATTCTTCACTTGCAATCAATTTATGTTGAGAAATTATGTTACCAGAAATGATATCACATTGAGAATTAGCTACGCTGTAGATTTAGAATTTCAGTTAGTCGAAGTAAAAAAATGTTTCCATTGTTTGAACTTTATAACATGCTTGTTTTGCTTCAATCTATTGTAGACTGTCCAAAAAGAAAGAGAAGAAAAACTAGCAAGATTTTTAAAAGATTTTCTTGGCCAATATGTCCATGGTGATAAAAAGGGATTCCTCCACCACGCAGAATCTGAAGCAAGACGGCTTTCTCATGCTGGTTAGTTAAATTTCCAGCTGCCTTTCTTTTCATAATATTTTCTTCGAGCCGAATACATGGTGCAATTGTTCATCATGAAATGCTGCAGATTATTGAGTGCCTCATTCATAGGAAATGCTCACATGGAACTCCTAGTTTGAATTAACATTTTTCTGATTGTCAGACATATAGATAGCTATCAAAATTGCCAGAACAGAAATGAACATATCATTATACTGAATATAGTTTGCAGCATGTCACTGTTTTAATGGTATTATCAATTAGTTTCCACTGAATGCAGCCTTTGGAGTTGATATGTTGCACACCATCGGCTACGTATATTCGAGACAAGCTTGCCAAGAACTAGGGAAAAAAGCCATTTATCTTGGAGTCCCATTTATTGCTGAGTGGGTTCGCAATAAACGACATTTCTGGAAATCACAGTTCATAGCTGCAAAAGGTATAATGACAGGCAATTCGATTAGCATCTCCTCCCTTAAATATTTAAGTTTCATTTTTCTTTTTTGTTGTTCTGAACTTGATGTCTGATTTTGTTGAGCAAATATATATTAGGGGCTTTTGAGTTGCTGCAGCTTCAAGGAGACATCCACAAGCAATTTAAAATGGATAGTAGTGGCCCAGAAAATGACATAGAATCCCATATTCGCCTTAACAAGGATACATTAATAAATTCTTTGTGGAAGTTAAATGTAGTTGACATAGAAGTAACCCTTGTACATGTGTGCCAAATGGTGAGTTCTTAGTTCCTTTAATTATATAAAATACTGTTCATAGTGTTGCCCATGTATTCCATATTGTTTAACCAGGAAACATAAACGCATAAAGCAATTGGTATGAAAAGATATGTGTTATTGGTATCCAAGACATTTAAGCCTATGTAATCTGAGATGAGTGATAATATTTCATATTGTGAACTGGGTCTTGTTTTCACCTGCTAGCAGAACAAAGAAAATAAAAAAGCTAGCAGATTCTTACTCATTATAATCTATTCCTGCAGGTGCTAAGAGAAAACAACATTAAGAAAGAAGAACTTAAAGTTCGGGCTCATGCTCTTAAAAATCTTGGGAAGATATTCCAGGTGCACATTTTAAGTTATTTAGAAATTAGCATCAAGTGTTCTTTTGGCTTTCAGCTTTCAGGGAATGCAACCTATGAATTGTTCTCTATATTATTCATGTTATCCACATGATCCCTTTTCCCACAGTATGAGCAATATGTCTATCTCTCTACAATGCAAGATATGCTACAGATTATTCATAGATCTAGTGGAAAATTGGAATCTATTATGCATGTTGCACTCTAAAAGAGTCTGATTGTGCCGAGTCACACAAAAACGACTAATATTTTTGTCTAGTAACTAGTGAACTTATATTGATTTAGTATGAGCATGCTTCCTTCAGGACAAAAGTTTAAAAGGAGGAGAAACATTGAAAAAGAAGATTGTTGCCGACTCTGATGACGACGGAAGCAGTTCTGATTCTTCAGATGATGAATCACCAAGAGCATTTTCCTATCGGTCTCCCTTTTTCACTCAGGCATGTATTCTATTTAGAGTTAATCACATGCGTGCGCGTAAAATCCGCCTTCAAATTTAGGCTTAAAAATATTTGATTTGAAATTAATTTTAAGCCATGGATACTTGATCACACAAATATGTACAATATTATTTCTGCCTCTGATTCTGCAGGGTATTGGTAGGCTGTTCAAATGCCTCTGTAATCCAGCATTTGATGAGGATGATGAAGAGATAGTCTACAAAAGAAAATGATCTATATAATTGTCAGGACTAGGAAACAAAAATTCAGCTCTTGTCAAAAAATATTTGTGAGATGATACACTAAAATGGCTTGTCAAGTACCCTTGGAAAGTAGTTTTGGGAAGAAAATGGTGCATGCCATGAATAATCAATTTTTTTTTTGCTTCTTGTAATTCTTTTTCTCCCCCTTTGTATGTAGAGAATTTAAAATTTATAGTAACTTCTGTTTGGGACCAGCTTAGAAAAGATCAGAAACCATAGTTGAGAAGTGCATACACCAATTTTGGGTTTCAATCATCCATGGATTTAATGACACTAACACTATTAATAGACACTAATATCAGTACAGGGAATTTAGCACCCCCATTGATGAATTTATAATTTATAAATCAATAAATAAAGGAGAAGTTACACCAACCCCCTTGACTTCATTAGCTAGGCACTCTCCTCTTTCAAAAGTTACACTAAAATTTGGCCAAGCCTTTATTTCGAATAGTGTACTCTTAACTGAATCCCTCTAATTTTTTTGAACCAAATATTGTTGGTCAATTCTTTGATTCATATTTGGTTAAATCAACAACTGAGTAAAAGGATGGAAGAGTTAGTACAAGTTACTACTTACAAACATTGGTTTAAAACAAAAGGTACAAGGTCAAGCACTGCCCAAGTTTGACACAAACCAGCTTTATTCTTCTGTTGCATTATAATGTATCATTTACAAAGAAACCAGAAGCAGAAGCACCATAATTCTCATTCAGTCTCAAGTCAAGAACCTTTCCAACAAGTTCCCAAAGAAGAAGTTTGTTTTAGCCCATCCTTGGGTCACTGGTGCTTTGGCATTGGCTGGTACCTTCTTCACATTAACCATCACCGTCTGCCCGATTTCTCTGTGTAGTGCTTCGATGATCTTCATGTCCACAGGGTTTCCATATGCATCCCTCACATAAAAGACATTCAGTCCTTTCTCCCCTATGGTTGAAACACCTGCCCTACAAACTCTCAAGCCGTTCTCTCGTAGAATCCTAGTTACTTCAGACAGCAAGCCCACTCTATCCTTTGCACACAGCTCAAGGCTCACACCCTGTGTCCATCATTCAGAGGATGAATGGTAACAAGACTAACATATTCCCTATTTCTTTAAGACTAATTCATAGCGCGAAGAAAATGTCAAATAAATAAGATAATCTGCTAGTATATATAGGATAGGACTATTTTTATGGCATTTGTACTCAATTACTATATAATTTTCCTATATCTGTATGTTTTCTATTCTATCTATGGTGATGATATTACATGAAGTGCATAGATTTTTAAGCTCTATTGAAGGCAAAAGACCATCACTGACACCGGTTCATTAGTGGATGTGATGGCCAGATACAATCTGAGTGGAATTTAGCTCCCTTGTATCTGCCGTACCACTGGACCAATAATAGTAGATAGCTGCAGATGCAAAATGTATTAGTTTGGTTAAACTCAGAAGGCTTTCTTCTGTTTAATCACATAAACTGAAAGAAAGAAGAGGGAAAGAAAATGAGGAGCAAATAGATGAGTGACTTCGGATGAAGATATACAAAGACAGGGGATTCATGTCAAGAGAAAATTAAGTCGCTAAATAGGACTATATGAAAACAATCTAAAAGAAACCAAGTTGTGCTAAATAGAGCATGGAAGACTTACTAAGAACTGAGAACCAGAAGTTTATCCTTGTGTTCCATTTTTGGAAGGCTTAAAAATGAATATTGAAAGCATTTTTAAAGTGCTGTTTACCTCACTTACTCTTCTTTGAATAGCTGCTTCAATGCATTTGATGACCCTTTCTTTCTCTCCTTCAGTATCAAGCATATATCCATCCATGTGCCGGATAAAGTACTCCTGAAATTAACTCTTTAGTCCACATTCCTCATGTTGGCCCACTAATTTAGATTTTCTCAATTAATTCCTTGTAATACAAACAACAAGAACCAAGCTTTTATCCCAGTAGGGGGAGTCGACTATATGGATTGAATGATATCATAATGCTCTATCATAAATCATGTTCATCGACATTGTGAACCAGTGTAATTGAAGCAAATTTAGACATGCAAGGATTCAGTCCACAAACTTAAAAGAAAAGAAACCTTATTTAGGGGTTAAATACAAATGGGAAAGGATGTATTTTCCAAGGATAAACATTTTCTCTAAAAGAAAGTTGTTTCAATTTCTTTCTTTGGCCACTTCAAGTCACAAATCCTTCACATAAAATTTCATCTGTTATATTTTCTGAAAAAATTCTAGAAATGCTTTTATGTTTCTTACAAACTACTAATTGCATCCTTAATATTGGGTTTATCAGACCAAACCACAAAAGTTGTTGGATAAAAGCATTTATACCTGGGATGCATTAGGACCATCTGAGGATATTGTGGCATGGAAAACGACATACTGCATGTCAGTGAGAGTGCAAACAATGTCGAACATAAGTTTTGCCCGATCTTTACATTTCACGCCGACCACTGAGTATCCTTTTTCCTCACAATGTTCTATGCTGATTTGTGGCCTGTAAGAGGGAGGACAATCAACATCTGTTGTTGTTACTCCAGGACTATCAAAATCTCGATCAGCAAATAACATTTGGTGGAGCCGCCGATCCATATGGGTGAAACCTGTGGATAAACTAGTCCTAGCCACTTTCTCATCATCCTCGCATCCACGCAGGATTTGATTGAGCTGTTCCTCCATATGAGATAATCTGTTGGGGTCATCCACAGAATGGTTTGTAGCATCATTGACATAAAGGACACAAGCTATTCGTCTTTTATGAGTCCAAACTTCAGCTGCAATCACATTAAAATGGAGATTGGCAAGGACAGTTGATATCTCAGACAATAGCCCCGTGCGATCTCTACCAATTAACTCAATGGCTGTATGGCTACCAACAGAGTGCACGCCGACCCGTTTGCCTTGGAAACTCTTCACCCCTTCAGTGCTCTGGCCTTTTGGTCCTAGAGCCTAGTGGAAGAAAAACTGTTAACATGTAGCCCTTAGTATTTGATATGTGTAATGTACTTATGCCAACACAAGGGTACTAAATAAAAATCTAATTAAGGGAATGATAGGACTTACTAGCATAAACCTCATCAATGGTTTCATAAAATAACAATTCTAAATCATGCATGGTTGGTTACTTTTCTAAGTTATAGAGAAAGACATTAAAATTGTTCTGCTATTTCAGTTCATTAAGTCTATAATCCAAATATTTATACACGGAGGTTAGATTGCTATGATATCTTACTATAAGAATATATCAGATGAATATGGTGGAGAATGAAGATATATACCTTTTCAATGATGTCAATGGTTTTGCTGTCTGTTATCTTCTTTCCTTGCTGATCCGTGACATGAAATACTGTTTATTCCATTAGTAAAACATGTTAACTACTTGTTTGAGCATGAAGTGTGTCCATGTGCATATGTGTGTGTTTGAAAATAAACTCATTTGAAACTCATTGTGTGTCTATATAAAATTCTGTGTGTGTTTGAAGTACCTTTACCTCGTTGTGTCGAGTTCTATCGGTGTGTAATAAAATATGAACGATCTATCTTTGTGGCAAAACGGTTCAAAGACACGGAGAAATACACACCGAAAAACGATGATAATGAACAGCATCATGAAAACAAACGAAGTTCTAAAAACAAGCATGAACATGACACATGTGTTATGAAATGCTTTACCATTGCAAGTTTCAATCAGTCACAAACATACCATCCATAAACCATCCTCCATCAGAAGATATGTAAGCCTTGGTAATTATGAAGTCAAGATCTGTCAGGATTTGCACCACTTCCAATAGAATTCCAGGTTTGTTAACACTATCAACCTGCATTTTTTATTTTGGATAAGAACATGAATCATTAGATATTGCATCCACTAATGTCCATGCTGATGATTCTTTGTAGCACTATTGCGAAAGAAGATACGACGATGATCTAGTCGGGGTAGCCTTATGTCGCGCATAACATAAGTAATACAGAAATAGATGTCACTGTCAACAAATCTTTGGTAGATATGTCATAACAGGACACAAGATTAAAATTTGGAACATGTTGGTTCCACTAAAAGGGGTGATACGAACAACACACCCCGTTCCATCCTGATCTAACCACTCGCCAAACTCTATTGAGTGAGATAGGACTTTTATGTGTTCAATAAGCTTTCAGTTTCAAACTTGTTATTATTTCTCTATATGAACTTCCAAAGTAGAATAGGAAGACAATATTGGTAAAGTTTCTACAAAGGCAAGACTAGTGATAGGATATGTGTAGATTGAGCATTATCATCAAATCAAATAAAGTTTGGTTAAAGTTTTGGGTTTGAATTCATTGAGGGCTAATAAAATCTTGTTATGATGTGAACTTAGAGTTACAAAAAGAAAATCTAAAGGTTTCTATTAACTTTAAAATCCACAAAGGCATTGTTTCCTTAGATATGCAGAGTGACCAAATCACCACTCATAATGAGGCCATGAAAAATATCACAATTAATTATTTTAAGAGATTATACCTTGATGAGTGTACAATCATGGCAACTATCATTGTCCACACAGACCCTGCAAAGTGTACACAGAGTCACTTCTTTATGTGTATTAGAATTAAAGAAACTTTTGTTTTTTCTTTTAAACATTTTCGGTAGAGGTGACAAAATTATCGGCTATTCATCCAAATCCGAGCAAATTAAATTCATCCATTAAAGTTAAGGCTGTGTTGAAGCTGTTAATTATGAATAGGAAAATAAATAAAAAATGTTTAAATATATACATGAATGGCAACACTAAAAATAGTCTTCTGTATAATTTGACAATCTTAGTCCTTTTAATGTGATCTGCTAAAGACATAGTAGAATTTGCAGATCATTGAAAAAAAGGAAAGAAATAAATATAAAGGGAAGATAAAAGTTACCTTGGTGGGTTGATTCTATTGCTGAAATTCTCATACTCAGGATCAAAATATGGCCAACAAACTTTAGCCATTTAATCAACTTCACCACTCAACAACTTAACCTACTTTACCTGTATCAAATGGCACAAAACTCATCATCATAACTTTATCATAAGTCTAGTGTTTTAAATCGCACTCAACAACTGCAATAGCGGTCACAATATTACAATTTCGGGAGTTTTGCAACAGCATCACAACCGCCATTCCGGCTACATCGGCCTCATTTTCCTATAAACACAACCTAACTACAACAACAATTGCAATTTAAAACACTGATCTAACCTTTATATCCTATACAGCATGAAATTAATAGACATTTATGTGGAGCAGAGAATTGACATTAGTGTAAGTCTGAATTGATGAGGAAGTATAGTGGACATTAAATTAATAGACATAATGTTGAGGATGTATAAATAATGCATCACTACCTAGTCAAGGACTTTATCCAATTTAATCATGCATATATGCATAGATTCTCAACAGAGCAAACAAAAGATAAAAATATAAATAAAAAACCTGTGAATTGTATACTTCAAAAGATCCTATCATGAATTAGATGGATGTTTATATAGTGGGGGATTATTTTTTTTATAGCCATTTTTTTAAATCATCAATTAAGTTTGTCATATTTTGATCAATTTCAAAGTTATGGCACTTGAATATAAAGTGTGAACAAGGCTTAAATACAATGAGTCACAAGTGAAGAGATTATTTACGAGACTCATCCTCCAATAATTTATGGTGTATATAAGACCCTAAATTAATTAGAAATAATTTGTATAGAAAAAGTTTATGGCTCTCAATAAAATCCATTATATGAAAAAATAAATTTCATATGCTCACAATATTTGAGTGGCACCTACTCACTAATATGTTAAGTTATTGAGAATGCATCGATCACATATGCTTATAATTATAATTGTTCAAAACATTAATATTTAGGAAAGTACTTAAAACCTACAAAGTTGATATTATCCCAGTAGTGATAAAGGATATGGTCTATGTGATTCTTTAAGCACACACTACTTTAAGAAGTCATAACATAAAAGAATCCACATGCTTCATCTATTGACCTTTGAACATGATTTAAGGAATAATAATGTAGGCACTGAACTTTCTATGTCCATTAGATTATAAAATTAAGAGAGAGAGAAAGAATATGCATAATGGGCAGAGAAGAATAAAGAGTAAAGATGCTGCAAAGAGAATCAAGGCATCAATAAAAATGAGACATTTTAAGTGCAAAAACTGAATGGTTACTAAGCAATGTATAGGAGTATAGTATATACTTAGTGGAAAAATAAAGTACATTTACCTTTTCCCTTTCTTGTAAGCTCCACTACATATTTTACTTTACAAATTATTTAACTAAAGTTCACCATTTAGGTCATACTTACATGATAGATGCATTGCATGATATTTACTTCTACATCTTTTTTATTACAAAACTAACTTTTTTTTATATGGAGCTTAAGATGTAGTGTCCATATATGAAATTTAGTATGTAGTATGTAGGCTAAATAAAGGAATTAGATAACTATGGTTTCAATCATAAACATTTTTCAAATTGTGATTACTATCATTAAGATCGTTGTTATGTTGATTGTGGTCAGATATAATTGTATTATGGACCGATACAATCATATCATTATAATTTGATATCATACACAATTGTAGGGTTTATGCGGTTGTGATGATTACTGCAACAACAATATTATAGTTGTATCACATGTTACACAATTTAATATAACAGTGATTACAAAAACAAGATGAATTCGTCTTATCGTGTGATTATCATGTTTCTTTTCTGTGCACTTTTATGAAAATAAAAATACATAATCTAATAACATAAATGACTGTAAAAAGATATTTAAAACATAAAAAATTTATATTCTCTTATAAAATTAATTATAAATTCTTTAACACCACAATAAAAATGATAATTTATTTATTAATAATTGATTTATAAGTGATATATATTTCTTTCTTATAATGCAAGGGGGACTTTCAAGGTAAATTTTTTAGGAGTCTACATAATATGCTCCTAAAATAATTATAAAGTACACATATTTACTATAAAAATGGATATATCCTCCTTAAAAAATAACCTATAAAATTTCTTCACATATAGAAAGTTAACACGTATATTTTTTTATGAGCAATAGAATTTATAGATTGAAATTTGATTAATCAATTATTATTAATCTCCATTAATGAAAGCGTATAAGACTTGAAACCAATGT
The DNA here is from genome assembly GCA_009771035.1 of Lupinus albus. NCBI lineage: Eukaryota > Viridiplantae > Streptophyta > Magnoliopsida > Fabales > Fabaceae > Lupinus > Lupinus albus. Next base: position 15,986,779 of record CM020002.1, on the reverse strand, counting down.
CATGAGGATAGGATCGGATCAGACAGTCCAATTAGTTTGATCGTTGACCACACTTGAAAATGACTCTAGTTTACAATTTTAATCGAATGAGGAGTTGAACCACTTTGAACCGGGAAAATTCTGATCTAACCATGTTAAATCCGGTTAAATCACAAAAACCTTGAAAGTGAAGTGGACGGTTCACTTAAAATTTAACAAACAAATGAAATATTACCCTAATATTTTGTTTTATTCTAGTCCAAAATAAGATAAACATATGTTACTTCAATATAATTATACATAATTACTAATTACTAATTTTATAAAATTTTGCATTATTATATAATTATTAATTATATATGATATCTTCTGATCTGATCGTATGGTTTAATCAGTTAAATCAGTTAAACTTAATACAAGACATATTCTAGTTGGATATTTGGCTCATGATTCATAACATTGCTTAAAACCTTGCCACACACTTCTAAAAAAACGAAAAAACACTTTGGCTTTGACTCAATAGAATCTTAAAAGGACCCAACCAAAATGACTTGATATTGACACAAAAATATTTGATTCCAATTTTAATTAGAATACTTTTATTTATTTTCACTTCGATTCTTTCATTTTGATTAAGCAATATCACAAGGTACATATACGCCAAATTCCCACCACTATATTATCTATAATTATTTCATGATACTAAAAGGTCTCATATCACCACCATCCAACTTAATCACTTAACTAAAGCCCTTCCCCAAAAAGTTATTAAAAGAAAACATTCTTTCATGATAAGCCATAACTAAATTGCTTTGAGATATTTTATTCCCTTTATTTTTTATATTAAATCGAATACTATGTGAATAACTAAAAACTTGCATGGACCTCCTTTTCTTTAAATAAAATAACATTTTGTCTTCCAAATGATTAAGTTAAGAGAAAAATAAGTGAAAGAAAAAACAAATATTCTAGGAAGACAAAATAGCCCCATGAAGAGGAGCTATTAGGTTTTATTGGTGACATCATCTATCCTAAAGTATACATAGAACTTTTGGTGACTTTTGGGAAGAAATACTAAAACAGAATAATTCACATCCATTTCCTAGTAGTGGACAAACTTACAACATGCAACATATTATAAATTCTTGGAAGGTTATAATGTAGTAGGTTCCATTTAAGTTTTTCTACTTTTATTGGTTTTCAAATATGATATGCATACTAATAATGTTGATCTAATGTTGTAAGGCCTTGTTAAATCCCAAGAAGATTGAAATGTCAATGATTTTATTCCTGATAGCGACATTTGTTGGTAAGAGCAGTCACACATTCAAAAGAGATTAGTTCATTACCCATCTATATACAACTAGGCATACCTGAGGATGCATTATTTATTTTCCTTCCAATGATGTATGGTTTATGCCTTTGGGTGCAACTTGTTTAAGTTAAAAAGATTAATTGATTATCTTAGTTGTGATTAATTGATGAGGTTTTTAAACAAGTGAGGATAGGATCACTGACTAACATGCATTAGATTTCTCAAGTCCAAGCTCTAGGGAACTATATGTGAGAGATAAAATAATAAAATTAATCACATTCATTAAAACACTACAAAAAGAAGGAATTCGAACAAAAATAAGAAAAATTATAAAGGACTATAAAACTTATAGAAGCAAATAATTAAATAGTATAATCGATTAATGTCCTTAATTTGATACTTAATTGATTATATAAATAGAAAAGTCAATAACAATCATGCATCTCTGAAAACATTTGATATTTAACTAACAATACTACAACATTTGATATGAGATTCTATCATCTTAGGGCTCTACCTCGAACTTCTTAATATTTAAAATAAATGATAATAGTAAAGTTAGAAAGTTCTAATGTTTATATATTGATGTCCTTTGAATCTATATAATTACTTGTGGTTGTGTAGTGTTCTTTCTTGAATATATAGAGAGAAAAATGATTATTACCCAGAACTTGTACCAGTCTTTTTTCCATGGATTGAAAGGCTTTCTGCTACTCTAAGTATAGATTAACTGAACATGAAATAATGAGTAAAAGTGGTTGAATCATCTAAGCATAGAGATATCCTGTAACTAAGAAATCTCAACCTATATGATCTTTTGTTGCAATATTTTATAAGCTATATTGTTACTCCAAAGTTTTCAAATATGTTAATTGGACATTCATCATCATACATACATTACTTTAGAGATAACTACCATATCAAAATGAACACCATCACACTATTATTATTATTATCACATCCTTATCAATATTATTTTTATATGGTTTGTACCAAATATTGGATAAATTTTCAGTCTTATATCACATTATATTTTATTCGGTAAATTTTATCGTAATTACCAAACTATTAAAGTGCCTACACCCAAAACTATTATCCAATCACTAAAACAACTTTTAAATTATCTATATATTATTATTAATTAACTTTTCAAAACAAATAATACATATAAATTATAAATAATAATTGATACATAGAAAGTGTAAAAATTGTGATGAGAGAGGGATAGATTCTTTTACTGAGCATAGTTTATAAATATGGAATAAGGATGTAATTACTTTATGAATAGCATAGAATGAGATAGTAAATAAATGATGCAAGAATAAACTTTCTCCTTCTTCAAGCCAAACAATCTTACATGCCTTCAAAGCTCTTGTCTTGTCACATTATATCTTTATGCCACCTCGATTTTGTAGAGCATCTCTGTCACATTAAATGACAATTTCACCCTTTAATAATTCAATATTGTCCCACTATTCATTTTTTAATGCATTTTGTGCTATCAAACTTTTTTATTGTGTTGATACTTTTTCAAAACTAATTCACTGACATTTTTTTAACGGAAAAAATAGAGTAAGAAGAGACAAGAATATGGGAGCTTTCTCTTGTGTTAATATATTTATTACTCCCACTCTCACAAACAACCTTTCTTTACATGTATCAAGTATTATTAGATGAAGAGTTAATATACAATAAATCAAATATCTTACTTATTTTTTATATTTTATCTTTAAGCTGATTTCAAAATAACATAAAAAATTTAAAGAAATCTAATGTTTATTATAGTCGTTTGCTGTAAAAAAAACATTTTTTTTCAAACAATGGAAGAGATTTTATGAGAAATGAAAATATTTACTATAAATCAACATTCACAAACATTAGATGTGTGATATTTATACACTTTTATATACAATAAAATCATAGTTTTACCACCGAGAGTAACATGAAAAAATGAACTTCATTCTTCAGGAGAAGATCGTGATTCATGAACTACACCATATGTTTTTTTTCGTACACCAGTAATAAAAAAATAAAACTCATATGTGTCATGATTATATATGTGAGTAGTGGTATGATTATTAAATAACTTTTAAGCACACAAACTTATTTTTGTGCAGAACCATTGTTGTCATATTTTTGTGAGAGGTAGTAGTGTTTGTGTGGCAATGTGCATGCATTGATTGCATTAGAATAATGGAAGATGGTGAGAACTTTTGTTCAATAATGTCCTTAAGTACAACAACAACAACAACAGCTTCGAGGATGAGTCCGAAATCACCACCACCTGGCCTTTTGAATTTTCATGGGAAGCGGAAAAAGCTTCTTAAAGTTCAGATTTTGGAGACAGAAATTCTTTTCCTTCAGGTATATATATATTTTCCTTAGTTTGAATTTCGACACTAACATTTCATCTACGCACTTTAACTTACAAAATGTTACTCTTAATTCATTTCTCTTTCTCTTTCTTTTTCCCTCTATGCACTTACCATTGCACTTATGTAATTTATGGTCCCAAAATCGCAATATTCAGCCAAGAATGTGGTTGGAGAGTGCAATTCAGACTTGCTAATAAAAAATGAATATTTGTAATGTAAGTGATGGATGGCTCATACTTTTATTTCCTTTGAGGAAGTATGAGCTATATTCAATTATTCATCATAAAACATTGTGTAAGCTTTCTTCTTTATACCACTAATTAGTGTCTTAGCGTCTGTTTGATATAAATTATAATATATTTATATTTAGTTATCCTTAAATGAAAATTGAATATAAAATAATTTGTTTTGTTTGAGTAATATAGAAATATTATTTTTATTATAAAAATTATGAGATTAGTTGTCTATGTTATAACTATTTTGATTGTTTTTACACTATTTTTTAAATACATTTTTTTAATATTTATATATTTTTTTAGTTGGTTAGTTAGGGGTTATATTGAACCTGCATAGTGGTGGTTAAAACAATTACACTTATTCTGGCTGATTCGGATTATGATAATGGCCGAGTGAAATCTTTGTGAGGGTCATAGGTTCTAGTAACAGACTCCATATTGGGGAATAATACTGCACCAGTAACACATTTAATAAATTCATAGGTCAAATTGATCACATGTGGGAACAGGCATTCTCCTCCACATGAGGTAGGTTATATGGGATTTACTTCCCAACACGACCCTCCGCACAAGTCTGTCAGTCTGTCGGACCAGACGAATGGTTAACTTTGACCCACAATTAAAGGGCATCTTTTGGCCCATGAAAACTGGAAAGAAGTTGGGCTCTGGCTTTGATACGATGTTAAGGTTTCATCTTAAAATCAATTGACAATGAGAGGAGTAGCCTAATAGATATTTAAACCATTCCCGAGACAATGAGGTAGGCTATGTGAGATTTATCTTCCAGAACAAATGGAGTTGCCAACTCTTCAAAAATAATATATTCCTTTAAAGTTAAGGGTTATAATCATATTTTATTTGCTGATGATAATTGCATGAAGCTTTGTTTGACTATGTCTTTTCCATGAACAAATAATGTTTGATTTTACTCTAGAGTTGTAGGCTCCATAGCTGTAGTTCTGAGATGAGATGGTTTTCAGAACATTATAAAAAAGTTTACTTTTAATAGAACTTAATTGAATTGTTTGTTTTGTTCATATAGGGAAAATTGCAGTGTGTATATTTTAAGCCCTTCTTGTGTTTATAAATAATTTCTTCTTAGGAAGCTAACATTGAACTAATGGAGCAAAATTCCCATGTTTTTTCATGTATAGGAGGAGTTAAAATCACTTGAAGGTCTTCTACCTGCTTCAAAATGCTGCAAAGAGTAAGTCTCTCTTCTGGTGCTCTCTTTAGCAATATACCCCACCGTCATGATTCATGTATCCCGAGGATGAGCCTCGGTGCAATAGTAAGGTTGCTACTTAGTGATTTTCATAGCTTCAAACTCCGTAAACAGTTTCTCCGCTTACAGAGTAAAGCTGCGTAATCTACCCCAGAGCTACTGAGTGGAAGCTTCGTATATTCGGTCGCACTTTATCACAATTTAAGTATTTCTTAAGCTAAATTGAAAGTTTACATTTGCAATGCAGGGTTGACGACTTTGTAGGCTCTATTTCAGATCCCTTCACACCAAGGTATGAATCTCCAGCTTTTCTAATAATCTTTAGATTGCTAATTTATTTTTGCAAATAACCACTGAATCTGATACAGCAAGCACACAATCTCTCAATCCCCTCACTTCAGGAAGCGGATCAGGTATTCAGCTTTTTTATTAACTATTTTCATATATTTCTCTCAATTGCTTCTATGTCTAAATTCATCATGTATAATTCAAGAAAGTTATTCCTGGATTTAAATTGGAGTATTATCCAGTATCTTTCATTAAAAGAAAAAAAGGGCGACCAAGTACACGATGCCCCCACTTACTGTATTCTGGAGAGGGTAGATGCATGCAGTCTTACCCCGCAAGCAATTGAGAGTCTGTTTCGAGGATTATGCCCTCATGGTTATTAAGCAACAACCTTACCGTTGCGCAAACTCACCCTCTTCACTAGTATCTTTTATTAGAGCTCGAGATCCTTCCAAGGCTTCCGCCGCTTATTCTTCACCTTGTCTGATCTCAATGGATGGTTCCAATTTCAATCAATCTCAATAATGACAATTTTCTTGGAAAATGCAAGCTATGGGTACTATCGAGACCAATGTACCTTTAAATTTCCGAATGACGAAGATGAAGTTTTTCGCGAACGAGGAATATGAAAACTAGGAGTAGCAAGATCAAAATGTGTTCACCTGGATCCTCGTATTGATGTCATCGAATCTTCACATACGCGTGTTTGGTTGCGATTGATTATAGGTATATCCCTCTTTGCAATCTAGAGCAAAAATTAGCCAATTGAAGGCTTAGTTGAAAGGAATGAAGTACATTGGTAGAATGAATGATTATCTGCTTTCAATGAAGAGAATTTTAGACACATTAGCAACAATAGGATTACCAATTGATATTATTGAACACATTCAAGTCATTTCAGATAGCTGAGGAATAAGTTTCTCTAGTTATATGAAGCTTAGTTAATGACACTTGAGGACAAGTAGAGAAGCACAAGACTACTAGCACTAATGCATTTTCTATGCAATCTTGGCAAGCTCATTTAGCACAAACTCAGCAATCTTTGCAAATACACGGTTCGGGTACGCGGTTCATTTTGTTACACGGCTCTGTACATCGGATGAAAACCAACTGATTTCACTTCCTTTGAAACGTTTACAAATTTAAAATCCCTCTTTTCGACTCGTACTAGCGCGCGCTGCAGAAGTCGTTCCCAGTTTCCTACTATACTAGCTACTGGCTCACTGTTCAAGGTTATTCAGCTTAACCATTGAGTGCATGGGTGTAAAGGATTAGTAAATCCACATTTTATTAGCTATTAGTTGTTCCAAGTTCACAGTTAGTTATAAGTTATAACCAACATTGACTATAATATCTAATGTACTTCATTTTATGCATGTATACACTCTACAGTTACAGTTTACTAATTAATATGAGGATGTTAATTTTGTTGTTTTTCTTAGCTTTCCATGGGTTTGCTGCTCCAGAAGTTGCATGATTCATAAGAAAATGACAAAAGGTTGTTTTGCTTGTTGTTCATCATCAAAATTCAAATGTTCTTGCTACAACTGCTTGAAGACTACAACTCCAAGTGCCCAAAATTGTTGCAAAGTTCTGAAGCTCTTTTCCACATATTGTGCATGTTGCCTTAATAAGTGTTTTTCTTGCAAAAATCATGGGGACCCTTGTTCTAATTCTGTAGAGAATTGCTGCCATAGATGTTGTCAATAAACTAAGATAATCACAAGTTCAAAGCCTTTTTTGGATTAGGAAACACTCATGAGAGAATGATGACAATTTAACACCTTTTCACTATTGCTCATTATATAGTTTTGCATTACATTTTATAAAGGAACCTTTTATTTTTTATAAGCAAGGGTATTCCTCACTCCTGTAAGGAACTAATTTCTTATGGGAGCATAGTTGTTTCTCTTAATAAGTATCATTCCCATTAGTCGAATTTTTGACCTTTTATTTTATGGGAATCAAGTGAGATATTATACTACTAAATCAACTTATCGTTAGTTGTAAAGAGTAATTTATAATCTACCATTCTATTCTTCACTAAATTATATTTAACACTTTAAAGTAGAGTTAAAAATGTGTTTTAGGTTCAAACCCTAAACATGACTTAATTATATTTAATACTTTGTAATTGAGTCCCAAAATTATCTCATTGGAATCCTTTTATGAGTGTTGAATGGATAAGATAGAGTTTCATGAAAGAAAGAGTTTCAAAAACTAAATTGTATTTCATAAGCTAAATATTAGGAATTGATTTTTCAACAAATTTAGTATTAGAAATATGATTCCAATTCTGTTGAATTTTCAAATGTCTAAAACATGGTTCCAATTTTTTGGTTCATAATTTAATTAGTACATGCTTAACTTGAGGTTTAACACTGTTTTTGGTTTGAGGTAATGGAGGGAGTGGGATTTAAAGAAAACCCATGCTTGTTCAATATCATGGAGGGTTTCTTAAAACATTTTTTTCGTCTCAAAGAAGGGAAAGGAAAATCAATATTTGTTTTTTTTTCTTTTCCTCTAATCAAACGAAAACTACTTTGACTTGACTTCCCTCCTTTCCATAATTTTTTTATTTTATATAATGAAAAGTATTTTGATTGATTTTTAGGGAGAAAAAAAAACAAAAACTTATTCCATCCAAAGACATAAATAATATGTAATGTGGTTTGGTTTTATTGGTTTACATTCAAAATCTATTCCAAAAAAATATTTGATTTGATTCGGAATTTTTAATAAAAAATAACAAGTGTAAAATACTTTTGAATTGTCAAAATCATATAAAAAATATATTTATTTCAAAATAATAAGTTTAGTATATTTTAACTCACATTAAAAAAACCAATAAATCTACTTCAAGTATGAAGTCTTATACTAAAGAAAAACTAAAAATAAAAACAATAGGAAAAATAAAAAATAAAAACAACAACATAAAAAAAACAATAAGAAAAGTAAAACATCAACAAAACACTATCGGTGACATAATTTTAACAACAAAAAATGTTAATTGATAAATAATAACACTTCTAACAATCAGAAAGAATGAAAAATAAACATTTTAGATTATCAATTGCAAAGTTAATTAGATTCATAATTGAAATAATCTTTGATTTGTTATATATATGTAATTAATATTAGTTCGATTTGAATTGGTTTGGTTTTTGAAATTAGAACAAAAAAAAACTGAACTAAACCAATCACTTTTATAAAAACTAGTCCAACACCATCCAAAACATTTTGGTTTTTGGATTGAGGACTATTCATAATTCAATATTTCTTGAGTCTAAAGAAAACTCAATCTTACCTAACATAAATGCGTGATGAGTGGGTTTGCTCACATGGTCATGGCTTACATTGGCATCTCTAGATAATTGCATGTTCTTTTCTCTCAATAATGAGTTTGGTTGGAATATGGAACCATTAAATCATTGAAATGTCATATAGTCAAGAAATCTTAGCTGATTGTTAAAGCCACCAAAATTGTGTTCATAATAAGGTTATTTGATGGTTAGGATAAAGAGTTAAGGAATGAAGTGAATAAAGTTGTGGATTTGAGTCTCACCAATAATAAATTTAAAAAGTAAAAAGACAGTTATAAGGTTATTTGATGATTAATGTAAATGGTTGAAGTGACTAATAATAAAATAATAAAAACTAATAAACTAATAAATTATTAAATAAACACCTCACCATCAAATAACTTAATTCTATATAAACTAGTTGAATAACTAGTTTCTGGTTTTACCAAACACTCTTATTAATTATTCGACAAGATTAGTGAGATTATCCTGTGGAGAAATTCTGATGTCTTGAGCACAGAAATTGTATGTGTACGGTATATTTTATAAAAACACCTCTAAAAATATTTGTAAACGTGCATCCAGTTATTTTGAAGTGACAAATAATTGTCCATTAGCTTAAACATTTATTTATACCATTAGTATATTATTATATATGACATATCATCAACTTTAAAATAAAAGTCACGCATATTAATATATACAATATTGTAATATCTTTATACAAAGTAAGTAGATTATTTACAATTCATTTATATTGTTTTTTTTGAAGAGTCAACGATAAAAAATATAAATATAAATGATATAATGATAGTGTATAAAACTCTCACGCTGTTAAAACATATATTTTTTCCTCAAAAAAATATATATGTTGCATACACATTAAATTTTATTTTGAAAGACTCTAAAGTTATGTATATTTGTTCATTCTTCTAAATTTCATAAATAGTATTCACATATATTATGTTTTTATTAAACTAAAATTTGAATAATTATTTACATTAGAAAGTAATTATTCTTAATTTTGCATGCATTAAATTTTCGCCACTTATTAGTTAGTGGGTCCTATTAATTAGCATGCCATGGTCCTACTTTCAAAATCTAATAAATAAAGAAGGAAAATTCATGTAAGAAAAGTAGTAAGGGTGGTTGAATGGTTGACATGAGTATGCACTTTCACAAATGTTAACTAACACAAGACATAAATGTTGTTGGCATATTTTGGTGAAATTTGTAGAACAATTTTGTAAACGCAATGTGCTTAGGGTTCCTCTTCATTATAGATATTTGTATTTTTTTTGTTTTTTTATTTGTCTAATATTTAATAAGTCATAACTTTAATAAATATCTAATATTTAATAAACTATTGACTTATAAGATCATATTTAATAATTTATTTGAGATAAGTTATAACTTTTATAATTTATGGTTGTTGTTCATTTTACAACGATTAACTAAGTTGTTAGTTAATCTTACCAAACAATTTTGTTTCAATAAGCTAGATTATTAACTTTTAATTTTTCGTTCCTAACTTGGAAGTTTTTAACTACCTTATAATATGTTTATTGTTAGCTTATAAACTTTTAATTAGCTTGAGTTCAAATTCTCTTCAACATTGAAGAGTCCATTATTGAGTAGAGATGTTGAGATATCAATCACATCAATTTTTGAAGGGTTTAGATCTTATATATCTTAATACAAAACTTTGTCCAGACAACTATAAATATTATCTTATATCCCCTCATATTGCATAATTATAAATTTCAGACCATAAAATCATTGAATTAGATCCATATTAACACAGTTCAACAATTTTATTGACAATACAATCATAACAGTTAAAATGGAATAAATTTGGTCATATAAACCAAATGTTATTTATACATTATCTGTCATACAATATCATTTTAAAGTACCTTAATAATATTTGTAACATACTATTAGGAGTACATCTAATGTATTACAAAGGTGTGTCACTCCATACACAACTGTTTGTGATTGATTGAAAAATTATATTTAAATTAAAAATTTAATAAGTATTTTGAATAATATACTTTTTTGGAATACATAACACTACTTTTAATTAATTTATACTTTGATCATTTGTTATATGATGTAAATAAATGTGTTTATTATATTCTTTATTAAATTTTCAACATTAATATTTGTTACAACTTAATTAATGAACCAATATAATATAGTGGACAATTATACCATTGTAGCAACGAATACGATCCCATGTTTAAAATTGGTATTCTCAACCTTATCACGACCAATTATTTACTGTCATATCATTTAAAAATACACATTATTATTCCACTAAAAAAATATTGTGATTTTTCCTTTTTTTTACATGACATGACAATAAATAATTGGTCGGAACGGGATTAGAAACACCAACTTGAAATATGTAATCCTCATCCCTAGGAAGACTTTAACGTGGTTGGATGAAATGTTGCATGAAATCAGGCACTATATGACAAGTCTATGAACATAACTTGGTCGTGTTTATGTAAAGCTATGATAACACGCAAAAATAACCCATGACATGTTGAGTGTTCTCTTCTACAATACACTTTTATTCCATGTCCCAAGACTCCTACTACTCACCCAACTTTCTTGAATCCAAAACCACTTGTACTATCATCACTATCAAAAAAAATTATCAATATAATTTTAACATAGTTTTGGATTAGTTATGTAACTTGTGTTCTTTTCTATCAAGCCCTAAATATTTGTTATTTGCATATTAATGTTGCATCCATGATATGCATCTTAATTAGAACAATAATCACAATATTATTTGTGAGTACAAATAATATAAAAAATCTATTCTCTTATAAGATAAGACTGCTATTATCCTCAGACCCACCAATAAGTGGGAGCCTCATCTATTCAGTTATCCTTAAGAAATGATATCGGCATAATAGTAATATTATTTGTCTTATGATCTGGAGAAGGTCATCGTTTCTAATGTTAAAAATAACTATTCGATACGATGATAAGGTATGTATATCTAACCTTCCAAGCCATTTAATGGCAATAGATGGGACGAGTGATTGGAGTTGATTGGAATGTCATCAATATTGGATTTCTCTCACAACCAAAGAGTTGTTTATATATTCTCTATGAGACAAACAAAGTAATTAATATTACACAACCTTCCTCCACTAAAGTCCTTGTTAGGATAACTTAATAATAAGTCACAACACTATTTTATGAAAGAGCTAAACTACTTCATCAAAATAAGTCAAATAAGTAAGAGTAACAATTTGAGATTTTTCTCAGATACATGTATAAATACACGATAGAAATAATTATGGAAATAAAGATAAAGTTGTACACAATAACTAATAAGAGATATTAACAAATTAAAAATAATATCAAAGTCCTTAGAAATTTGGTGCGTATGGGATAGATAAAGCCTCCTTTATCATCTATTACACGCTACCCCCGATGTCAGTGTTGATAGGAATGGTTTCTTTATCATTTATATGTATACTTTCTTTATCATCATATTTATAAAATAATATTTCAAAACATCAGAAAAAATGTATGTATTAAAGTTTTTTTACATTATTATAGTATCAATCACATTTATATTCAATTATTATTTATTTTTAAATATAAAATATAAATGAATGATGAAGATTGTATTAAATTTGTATACATTTTTAAGATGACAATTATATAGATATTAGTCTATTAAAATAATTACATAAGTTTTTATTTATTAGAATGGACCTATATATTAGTGTTGATTTGTCCCTTGCTATACAACACAATAAAATAATTTGTTGAGTTATCTTAACCTTACCTCAGATGGCAAGGATAATAGAGATTTAAGGCAAATATCTATTAAGAAGCCAAAGTCAAGTTCAACATTTCTTGAAATAATAAATTCATTAATTGCTAATAGAAATTTGTTTTTTAAAATTTCTTAAACTCAACCATCAGAGAGTTGATGTTAACATTTTTCTTTTAATATTATCACATAAAAAGATTTATTATACACATATATTAAATGATTATAAAGTATTAAAACAATAATAAAACTACTCTCATATATATCCTACTCTCACATTATCTTATTTTTGTGGTCAATTGGTGTCCCCAAATATCATATTATATCAACAAATTTCAACATATTCGATTCATGGGAACAAGGTTTAATGTTACGAGTGAATAGTGAATACCATTCATTATAAGAAAAAGATTCATGAGAGAAGGTTTAATGTTATGAGTGAATACCATTCACTGTAAGGAAAAGAAAAGAGAATAAAGTATTTCCCATTAACAAGAGATAACATAACTTCCCTCCTATGTCCAGGATGACATTGTATTGTATTGTTTTGTTTAGTTTTAGAAATATTTTTGTAGAAAATGATATGATATACATGTCACAGTTTTAGTGGTTGGAGGAGATAATTTATCTTCTTATACAAGTAGATACTGAAAAGAAAAATATCCCTTTGTTATTTAAGTGACCCTTAGTTCTTGTGACACGCACTATACATTCTACTCTAACTTTCATTCTTTCCCTTCTCCTACAAACATGTTGGTACCAGTTTCCATGGCTTTACTTCACAAGGAACAAAACAAACCAACCATCCCTCTCCAAACTCATATAACCACCGTGCCACCATGGCAGCCCCGCCGCAAGATCAACCTGAAGAAGCGGCAAAAGTTGCAGTTGGTGCGGCTAGGTGGGAATAATGATAATAAGCAACGACGTGGGATGCTTGTGAGAGTAGTGAGAATGATGCGTGTGAAGTGGCTAAAGTTATATTATATTCGCATGTTGAAGAAGCTTAAAGAGTATTACCAAAACTTTGTGAAACAACTTGCAGAAACTGGTTCTACCATTGAAACCTTTCTTTTTATGGAAAGCAATTTCGTTATACCTACTGGACTTACCATATCTGGTTGTCCTTCTCGTCATGGATTAGATCCCCCTAGAACCATTTCGGTGTAAAATATATAAGATTGATTGGTTTGTAAGGGTAAGATTGTATATCTACCTCAACCAGGAGTTAACCTCGTGCACTATGGGGCAGAGATCACATGTCCCAATCCCTGTCCCGGGCTGATTGGAATGCTAATTTTTGGCATTGTGATTGGTCGGGGACAGAGATTGGGACAAGTGATCTCTGTCCGATTTATGGTTCCATTGTTTTAGTTCAATGATTGTATGGTTCCATGTGTATAATTAATGAAAATACTTTTTTGCATTTCAAATAAATGAAAATAATATTTTCCCATAAATTTGCTAAACACATAGGTGATAACAAATATAATTATATTTTTAAAGTGATAAACATATATAATCTTCCAATAAATTTGGTTTTTTACTATGTATATGATTTCACTAGGCATAGTTTTTTTATTTATGAAATCTAAGGCAGAGGCTAGGATATTGATGCAAGACTTTGTCAATCTAATAAAAACCTAATTTCACAAAGTCGTTAAAATTATAAGAGCTCATAATGGCAAAGAATTCAATATCTTCTGATCCTATAAAAATTAATATGTAAATTATATTTTAGTAGAGACTTGTACCTGTGGAGGTTATAAAGTGGCAATAAATAAATTTAACTTATGCTTTTAATTTTGTGGTGGACAAAAAATGCACTAAATAAATGTAACTTATATTTTAGTTAGCTAATGATGACGATTTCACCAACGGTTAGCAATAAACTAAGACAAAAGCAAGTGTAACTAATATACTTATGGCCATTTATATGACTGCAAGAAATGTTATTTGTGTTGGCTTTTAACCATCATAAAGTCTAAAAATAATTGCAACGGTAGTTTCAACAATACCTAACACGTTTGATTGTTGTTTTTTTTATCTTCCAAGTGTTTGTTTATTTGATTATTTGAAAATACAAAAAAAAATTAAGTGCTTTTTTTTATTTTGATTGGTTGCAAATCATACACTCACATATTATAATATCTCATTTTCCATTTGGTACCCTAATTATAAGATAAGTTACCAATATCTTAATGTTTACCTTCATCAACTTGTCAACTATAGTAATTTTATGTGGGAATTGTTAGTAATGTAATAATGTTGATATAAATATTAATATCTTGGATATTAATACCATTTGAATAGATGTGGCACCCAGTTTTTGAATCTCTCACTTTCAGAAATCCTGTTTGATTTGAAATTCGTTAGATTTTTTTATTGATATAGTCAAAGCGTAGAATATGAGAGTCATTAATTGGTAGGCTTCTTATGAATAAATGAAACTTGATATCATATTAATATTCAAAAGTAGTTGCACCATCTTGTGAAGTCAAGGTAGTGGAATCTATCCAGGCAAGGTATTAAAGGTAGAATCTATCCCATAACCTTATTAAGGAATATAAAGAAATAGGTTGTGGGTTCGAGTCTCACCTGTAACAAATAAAAAAGAGAGTTATAAGATGGTTTGATGTAGTGAGAAGGAAAGAAGGAGGTTGGAGATTCAAGTCTCGTTCCACAACAAATATACTAATATTTGTCGATAAAAAAAAAGGGTAGAATCTATCCATTTTGGGGCATGAAATTTTCATTGGGTAACATAATAAATTTAGATTAATATTTTTGTAGTTAGATATGGTTGTAGTAGTCACCACAATCGAATATTATGGTTGTATCTCCTGATAATAGGGTCGGGTCTCACAAGGTTTATGGCCGAGTTTGAGTTCAAAAATTAAACCATGTCAATATTTAGGATGGGGTAGGGACCAAACATGATCTGACCCGTCTCGTGGTGACTCATTCATCATGTTCGTATTTGTCTCTATTCAAATGTGTGTAGAGTAATGACACATTTTTTGTCGAAAATATTATTGATTATCTAATTTTTTTCTATCATATATACTTGATTAATAATATATATACATATATCTCAAATTACATATTTATAATAATAAATAGTATTGAGTATGTATTATATTTAATCGGGTCTAAAGTCGGATTCAGGATTAAAGTCTAACACGATGAATATTTATAGTCGGATCTAGGGTCGAGTTCAGAAAAATGACCCTACTAATATTTATGATCGATAAGAACAAACCTTAACTCGTCTCAACCTAACCATCGTCACCCCTACCTTTTAGCAAAGATTGTTGTGGGAATTTCCTCTTGGTGCAAAAATGCAAAGGTTATCATAGCTCACATAGTAATTAAGCCTTCAGGTTTTTAGAAATATGGCTTCTCACTATATTTTTTTCATAGAATGAAGTGACCCACCTTTTTGTCAATTAATTAGGCTGCTTTCATTTTTAATACTTGTATTGGGCTGCTCAATTTTTGGCATGAAAGAAAACCCATAATTTGGCAATCATTGATTTTTAGAATTATTTTAATTTTAATCTTATTGTCTTTTGGTTAATATCTTATTGTTTTTTTAATCGGTTAAATATTACCTATCATGTTCAATTCAATTACTAAAATACTTTACTAAGCCGGCTAATGAAAAATGGTTACAATAAGCGATTATTGTTATTTTAACAATCAAAATTTGACAATTTTTAGAAGTATTTTAATTTTTATATGAGTTTTTTGATGTGTGCAAATAATAAGATAAAAAATAATTAAAAGATAAAGGTAGTTTTATTTAGTTTAATTAAAATTTGTTAGATTCTAGTTTTAGATAAGTGCCTAAATCGGATAAAAGATGATTTAGTATTATATATTATTTATAAATATTAAATAAATGTCATAAACTCTATATATATTATAAGCAAGTTCATACATTTTATGTACTTAAAAGAATAAGAATGCTACACAAATAACAGAATTCATAGATTTTCGTTTTGATTATTTAGTTTGACTTTTTAATGAACATTAATTCGATTTTGGATCTTTATCATATCAAAGAGCACACTGCAGGTTGTAGGGAACATAAATAAAGAAGTTGAAAAGTACCTATAATATCATTAATATGAGGCATTGTAGAAGGGGAAGGGGTTCATAGTTGATTTATGTTTTAGTTACTTCTATAATATGTATATAGGGAACTTTAATGGAAAGTAAAACTTGACACGAATACAATATCTTCTATTATTTTTTTCATGTATTTTCGGGTAGTGTAAACAAAGAAGATATAAAATATATGAGAAATAGAAATAATATTTTATGTATTAAAATTTTGGTGTACGAGTAATGAATTTAACATGTTTAAGAAGTAACAAGATGGCCTTTTTATGTATGAGTGAGATGGGTACATATTTATCATTAAATCTATCTTCTATATTGGTTATGGGTGATGAAAAAGGAGATCATTGGCGAGTTGAACTCAAAGAATATGGTGGCCTGAGTTACTAAGAAAGAGTTTAACTAAAGCATGGACATGGAGGACAGGTCCTCAAATTCACATGAAAATATAAGTTTAGATATATAATCTGCCATCATATTTCTCTCTCTCTCAAGATGTGTTGAAGTTGAACATCTCAATTTCTTCTAAGCAAACCACTGATGTTGTGAAAAACTCGTGAAAGAGAATATAGGCTAATCTACACCTTATCAGAAATGACGTGGATTGCTTCAAGCCAATCACTCTCTAAGGTAATCTTTTGATGACCTAACTTTAGTCCATTTTCTATACCCAAAAGCTCTACTAGAATAGAAGATCAAGTTCTAAAGTTTCTAGAAAATTCTAATCACCAATGGTCATCATGATTGCGGATAACACCACATCCTCCAATAGTTTGATCTCTCAGGCTATAACTACCATCCACATTAGAATTTACTCTTCCAGCTTCTTGTCGACACAAGTAGATGCTAAGCATAGAGACTTCATTCAATAATATATCAATAGAATACTAATCCTTGAAGTGGTGGTGGACATTCCTTGAGACATAAGGAGTGTCCCAAGTAGTATTGCCAAAGATTGTATTATTATGATACCGCCAAATCCACCAGACACCTGCTAAAAAGAGTCTCCCAATACTAAGTCTAGCATGAGTTGTCGGCCAAGACATAGAAGATTGATTAGTCCAAAGATTTGTTCATTAAATCTCAAACGACGCCAAAGAAGGGCTGAATCCCACAATTTCTAAAAATGTTCAAGATTATTCTTTTATCTTATCTTATAATCTTTAATCACACTAACAAAAATATCTTCCACTAACTTTGGACATACATCATAAGTTCCAATTCTTGTCCCAATTTCTTATTTCAGTACAATGATTTTTTTAATTAATTAAAAAGAAAAATTCTAAAAACATAAAAAATATTTTAATATTCCATGAAGAAAATTGATTAGTTAGAGACATTGAAACATAATGATTTTGGGACACAAAATGGTTGGACGAGTAACTTTTGGGAAGCATGTTATCCATTGGATACAAATTTGGATTTGGTGACTTCACCAGATAATAACTTCATTACATTTAATCTTTAAATGAAGATGAAACGGTTTATAATAAAAGATAGTTAGATGTTTATCCACTTACCTAAATTTAATGAAGTCACCAAAGTCAGAGTTTAGTGAAGTCAATAATCCACACATGAAAAATGCGAAGTTTCAAGTATAGTTAAAAGGGCATAATTTTCATTTTAAAAATAAGGTAGGAATAAACATGCACACATGGTAACATGAGTACATGACCCACTTTCTCCATAGTTTCTCCTATTCAACCGTGTTCTCTACTTCGAAATCTGTACCTCCTAGTTTTGACTTGCTAACCCACTTAGTTTGAAGTCAAAGAAAATAAAACCTTCAATTTTATAAACAAATCATAGCCAAAAAAATTAACAAAGATCACAACATATATTTTTTATTAAATTATCTTCGTATCTCCTAAATTTTAGTAAAATTATATAAATCACCTTTTATTTTTGTCTTTACATAAATCACTCATAATTTTGTACATATATTACATTGACTACTCATGCATAAAATATATGTGTAATATTTTAAACAAAAAATGTGTGATATGCGTAATTAAGTTAAACAAAAATATTGTATATTGTGTTAATTGGCCCAAATAGTATAAGATTCAATGAATCATTACAAAATAATATAAAAGTTATTTAAACATTTACTTATTAAATATTAATGTATTTTTGTAATGAAATAAAAAAATATACCAACTCTTATATTTGAATTTGTAATAATAATACATTAAGGGTATAATGTCATCAATTCTTTGAACTTTAAATCTTAAAATTAATCTAGACATCATGTTTCAATATTGAAATGATTTGAGAGGATCCTAACCCTACTTTTCTTACACACCAGGTGAGATTCATCATTCATTTTTGCCACATTTTTTTGCCCCTATGTTCTCTATATAAATATAAATTAAATATATGAGCCTGCTCATTCCATTCCAACATTGACTATCATCTCTCACTGATTCACTTTTTCATCTTTGGCAACAAAATAAGATGTCCCTTTTTAATGAAATCATGGGTTCTTCATTGATAGAAAGATCTTCCTTTATTTCATCTTCAAAAAGGGTTCTTTTTCATCATCATAGTTTTCAAGAAAAGAAAAACTTGACCTTGATTCCTTTGGATAAAAGAGTTGTGAGGTTGAGGAAAGTTGCTAAGTTTCCTGTGGCAGCTATCAGTGAAGAATTGGTGAAAGATTCTTCATCTTCTGTGCCAGCAGAAAAACCAGTCAAATTTAAGGTTAGAGCTGTGGTTACAGTGAGGAACAAGATCAAAGAAGATTTCAAAGAGATCCTTGTGAAGCAATTGGATGCTATTGGTGACAGTATAGGAAGAAATGTTGTGCTTCAACTTTTTAGTACTGAGATTGATCCAAGTAAGACTTTTTATTTCTTTTCATTTTCTTGCTTTTTGTGTATCCTTAAAATTTGCTAATCAATAACTTGATTTGACCCAATACTGAAAAAATAGTAATTTCTCTTGAAAGTTTAATTTTTGTTATCATCAAATGAAAAAGATTCAATTTTGAAGTACAACAAATTTAATTGTATATGTTGGTCAATGAATATTAACAGAATACTTTGTTGTTTTTATTTGATGTTAGAAACAAAGGGTCCAAAAAAGAGTAATGAAGCAGTGCTTAAGGATTGGTCAAAGAAATCAAATGTGAAAGCAGAAAGAGTTCATTACATAGCTGAATTCAGTGTAGATTCTAGTTTTGGAGAACCAGGAGCTATTACTGTAATAAATAAACACCAGCAAGAATTTTTCTTGGAAAATATAACCATCGAAGGATTTGCTAATGGAGCAGTTCATTTTCCTTGCAATTCATGGGTACAAGCTAGAAAAGATCACCATGGAAAGAGGATTTTCTTCTCTAATAAGGTCACTTATCTCTTTAATTCTTCTTTATTTTAGTTTATTAAGTTTAGTTTAACATGTCATAATTTTAAAATCAAAATTGTAGTTAAGGTAAGAGGAAAATAAGGTTATAAATTCAAAATTAAGAAAGTTTGTGTTGGAAAATAATGAACTTTCATTAAAATTTTCAAATTTATGACTTCTTTTCTTATAAACAGTTTTTATATCCAAATTTCTATGGAATTGTATTAGTTGCTAATTTTGAAATTTGTATTAATAGGTAAGTTTTATCTGAAAAATGTTAACATTGTTAATAGTTAAGAGATAAGTGATAAATAAAGGAAACAAAGAATTTAATGTGTGATCTATGATAGTTTATGTTTTCTGTTCTTATTTATTTGTATATTTCAAAAATCAAGATAACATTAATAACTTTTACTTAAATCTATCCCTACCTAATTAATAAAAGAAATAATAAATTAAAATAAACTATTATTAAAATTTTAAAAAATATATAATAAATTAGCAAATATTACTTAAATTTAATTTAAATAAATCCATTAGTTATATTTATTAATTTTTTAATAAATAACAAAATAGCTTTAAACCATTTTTAAAATGAGTATAATATCTATACATTGTTATTGTAGTGCAAAGAGTTATACACAATTACTATATCACTTATCATTCATTTGCATAATCTTTATAAAAAGTTAATAATGATTAGATATGAATGACAAATGATGCAATATCATTTAGTCAAATTTATACATTTTAAGTGCATCCATTTTTTCCTTAAATTTATATACAATCAATACATAATTTATCATTTATATATTACATATATTTAAATATATAACAATATACTATAAATGATAGATAATAAAGTTACAATCTAAATATATTTTATTAAAAATATGGTGTGGTTAATAAAGAATAAAAGGTGAAACATTAAAGTGAATAAACCCTAGTGCTATGGTAATGCGTGGACCGTACCCATGAATTGACCAATCAACCACCGACCCCATTTATAGTACACACCATTCAATTATTCACTGATAATAATGCACTATCAATGTAGTGCTCGCATATTTTGTGTGTGTTTTTTCTTTCATTATTTCAAGGTGGTCTCACATATCTTGAACAAGTAACATAAGCATGTTGAATTAATAGACAATTTAATGTATCAATAAATTTCGAGCTATAATGTCTAATTTAACTAAACATGTTTCTTAATGTTTTTGCAGCCTTATTTACCTAGTGATACCCCTGTTGGGTTAAAATCACTTAGAGAGAAAGAGTTGAAAAATCTAAGAGGTGATGGTAAAGGTGTTAGAAAATTATGTGACAGAATATATGATTATGATACATACAATGATCTTGGAAATCCAGATAAAGGTGTTGATCTTATAAGACCTACTCTTGGAGGATCACAAAAATATCCGTACCCAAGACGATGTCGTACTGGTCGTGCTCCAACTGATAGAGGTAATAATAAAAATAAATATAAGGAATAACAAAATTTATACATATATATTTTTGAAAATCATCATTTTATGTACCCAATTTCCAAATATCTATCTTTTCATAGAGGAGTTCTATTTAGTATATTTTAGAATTGAATAATTTAGATGAATAAATTCGAGTTACTGAGCTAAATCAAATATTTCATGAACTTTAATCGAGTTAAAAAATAATATTTATTCAATTGAGTAGAATGATAATGCACATTTAAAGCATTGATATTTGAAATTTAAGCTCTTGTATATTTAAAAAGCCAATTGTTTCTTGCTAATAAATTAATAACAAATGAAAGAAAAAAACAAAAAAATGTTATATAGAAAAAAGAAAATAACATGGAGTATTAAGTAAGGTATATTTGCATGTATATTGGTGCAGATTTATATGCAGAGAGTAGAGTGGAGAAACCACTGCCAATGTATGTGCCAAGAGATGAAAGATTTGAGGAATCTAAGAAGAACACATTCTCTGTTAAGAGACTAAAGGGAGTGTTACATCTCTTGATTCCAAGCTTAAAGTCTAGTCTTTCTATCAATAACCAAGACTTCAATGAATTTTCTGATGTTGATGCCCTTTACACTGAAGGGTTACTCATTAAGTTAGGATTGCAAGATGACATTTTAAAAAAGGTTCCATTGCCAAAATTGGTTAGCAAGATCAAGGAATCTAGTCAAGGAATTCTTAAGTATGACATTCCCAAGATCATTACTAGTGAGTATCACTTTGCTTGTCTCAGTTTATTTTCTGTTTCTTTTTATTACAATTTTGGTTACATGATTGTTTATACTGATATATTTCTTTATTATAGTTTGTTCTAGACTTCTAGTGAAAATTTCACTTTTTTATATCTATGTTGAAATATTAAGTGCTATATAAACAATTGGGTGTATCATTTGAACTTTTTTTACCCATTTCATTGACTACTATATATGTTTGTTTGTTTCCATGTGGTATAGATTAGGTAAAAGAGAGTTTCTTTTTTGCTTACCTTGTTAATTTGACCTAGTGGGGCCAAGAAGAATGGAGTTTTAATGTCATTTCTTTGAATTTGAAAGTTTGTAGCATTATATCAAATTGTGGACCACACCTATATCGTACAAGGTCGAAGATCAAATGTTCGATTTGTGTGAGTGACACCTATTATGAGGTGAAGCCACACATTTCGAAATGAATTAGTTCCTTACCAATAAGGTGAGAGGATGCTCTTGGTTATACTAAAAAAATTGTGGACCGCATCATGTCAAGCGGCCTAGCATGTAGCATTGGATACCATATGATTATGACAATAGAAGGGGTTACAAGTGAGACTAAAGATTGATTGTTGTTGTTAGCGTTAACTTCGGCAAAATAAAAAGTCTGGTAGCAGTTGATAGCCCATAAGTCTGATTGGTTGTTCTGTTTTTTTGTTTTCTTTTTCTCTGTGCTTTAAGAATTCATCCACTTCATGAAGGAAGCAAAACCTGCATGGAAATTGTTAATTTAAATGTTTCACATGTTGGAATACTATAACATGATTGTTATTGGAATCAACACAAAAGGTTATGTTTAAGTTTCTTATTAAACTAATCATCCCATGTTTCTAATGTGCAGAGGACAAATATGCTTGGCTGCGAGATGACGAATTTGCCCGCCAAGCAGTAGCAGGAGTTAACCCTGTTAGCATTGAGAGAATTAAAGTTTTCCCACCAGTCAGCAAATTAGACCCTGAAATATATGGTCCTGTAGAATCTGCTCTTACAGAAGAGCACATTTTAGGTCAACTTAATGGCATGACCGTCCAACAAGTAAGCATCATAACCCATAATAAAATGACTAGCAATATACTTCAATAAGCGACGAGCCTCCCACCTAGGGAGTCCCGGGATGGGTAACGCAGCCTTACATTCATAAGCGACGAGGTTGTTTTCTGTATTTGAACTCATGGCATGCTGGTCACAAAGTAGACAACCTTACTGTTGCAATGAGGCTCGCCCTGTAGTATTATGTTTACCTTGAATTGTCTTAATACTTAGCCATTTGCACTAAATCTATCTCTTTTCAATTTTTGCAGGCAATAGATGAAAATAAGCTATTTATGATAGATTATCATGATGTATACCTTCCATTTCTTGAAAGAATCAATGCCCTTGATGGTAGAAAATCATATGCTACACGTACTATTTATTTCTTGACACCCCTTGGTACTCTCAAAACTGTGGCTATAGAACTTAGCTTGCCCCCTGCTGGACCAAGTTATCAATCAAAACAAGTAGTTACACCTCCTGTCGATGCAACTACCAATTGGATATGGCAGCTTGCTAAGGCTCATGTTTGCTCTAATGATGCTGGGGTGCACCAACTCTTTCATCATTGGTAAGAAAATCACCTATTTTTTGGGGTATCAATTAGTGTTTCTTTTATTACAAGGTAAAAACTTACTATTGAGCTAGGTGCACTATCCTAATGTCAAGGCATGTCTAAGATTCAATGAGCACAAGACTAATGTTGTTATAGCAGAAACAATTGTTATGTAAAATTGGCAATAAGAAATTAAGTAATGGGCAGAGAATAAATGTAAGAGAAGAAAATAAGAGATTTCTTAACGAGGTTCAATTGCGCTTATATCCGAGCGCCTACCAATATATTATTAGAGATTAGGATTACATGATCTCCAACACGCTCAATTAGAGTGTACATAATATGTATATATATCCTAGTACTTCGACCCAATACTATGTGCACGTGGTGTTTCTAATTCGTGCAAGATAAAACAAAAAACTGGAGCGCAATACATATTCTTTGTATGTCTCTTCCATTTTAATCTGACTTCTTATAATAGTATATTTCAAGTAAAACCAACAATCTCTACCTTGACTATTGGGAAATTTACTCGACAAACCTTAGAGAATATCTCACTCCTTAAGAAATCTATGCAACAACCAACTTAGCGAATATGATCTACTCTTATTAGTTGTGCCAAACTGCCAATCATTCTTGACTTATCAATTCATGTTTTAAAGTATTAGAATTTCTATGTGGTGGTTAATTTTACTCTGTTCAACTCTAGATAGCATTACCCAAACATGGCTGCTTTGAACCATTTTTGTTTCCTGCTTGGAGCCATTTTTTTCTTCCTTCCTATGTTGGTTGCTAATTCTTTACTTTGTTTAATTGTATATAGGTTACGCACACATGCTTGCTCAGAACCTTTTATATTGGCAGCTCATAGACAATTAAGTGCTATGCATCCTATTTTTAAGTTACTGGATCCACACATGAGGTACACCTTAGAGATCAATGCCTTAGCTCGTCAAAGTTTGATCAATGCCGACGGAGTCATTGAGTCTTGCTTCACTCCTGGCCAATATTGTATGGAGATTAGTTCTTCTGTTTACAAAGACTTTTGGCGCTTCGACATGGATAGCCTTCCTGCAGATCTTATCCGCAGGTAAATAACTCGATAAAAGTTTAGTTTTTACACATGTTTGTGTGTATTTGGAAAGTTATCAGACTTTAGTTTGATATGCAATTGGTGTTAGCTTATGGTGTATGTATGAAAAATGCAATTGAATCTAACAAGCTTTGCTAACTTAAATTCATTGTGCTGTTGCTGTTTGCTTTATCTTGTGTGTGCAAAATGCAGAAAGATCTAGCAGGTATATAAATATGTAGATTTGTGGTTTACCTATTTGTCAATATTTGGAAAGTTGTCAAACCTATTTTTGACGTGGAATTGGTGCTTGCTTCATCTGATGTATGCAAAATGCAAACAAATCTAACACAGTAAATTAGCATCTTGATTTTTGTCCATATCTGAAAAGTGAATAGTTATGCTGTGTTCAAAAGGCAAATAAATCAAACAAAGTAAATAAATATCTAGATTTTTGTTTACATATTTGTCTATGTCTGATATCTCCAAAGATACCAAACTTATTTTTAATAGTAATAATATTATGTTTACACCCAAATTTGACATCAAACACACCTTTTAGAGAAAGAAAAAAACACACAAATTTCAAATTCTCAATTCTCCTTTTCTTTTTCCTTAAAGAAAGGTGTCAATGTTTGATGTCAACTTTAACAATACACATAAATTACTATATTCTTAAAGTGAAATTGGTGTTAATTTTTTTCTGTTTTGACATTGCAGGGGAATGGCAGTACCTGATCCAACCCAACCACATGGTCTAAAGCTAGTAATGGAAGACTACCCTTATGCTGCTGATGGGCTACTGATATGGTCTGCAATTGAAAATTGGGTTCGTAAATATGTGAACCATTACTACCCGAATTCAAGCATGATAAGCAATGACAAAGAGTTGCAAGCTTGGTACACCGAGTCGATAAATGTGGGCCATGCTGATCTTAGGCATGAAAGTTGGTGGCCGACGTTAAACACTAGTGAAGACCTTATCTCCATTCTCAGCATCTTAATTTGGAATGCATCTGCACAACATGCTGCACTTAATTTTGGGCAGTATCCATACGGTGGATTTGTGCCAAATCGTCCGCCGTTAATGAGAAGGTTGATTCCTGAGGAGACTGATCCGGAATATTCTAGTTTCCTAGCAGACCCACAGAAGTATTTCCTTAATGCATTGCCTAGTGTGTTGCAAGCTTCAAAGTACATGGCTGTGGTTGATACACTATCTACTCATTCATCTGATGAGGAATACTTGGGTGAGAGGCAACAACCATCCATTTGGTCAGGTGATGCTGAAATCATTGAGGCATTCTATGATTTCTCAGCCGAGATCGGGAGGATTGAGAAGGTGATCGATAGCAGGAACTGCAATCGGACACTAAGGAATCGTTGTGGCGCAGGAGTGTTACCTTATGAATTACTTGCTCCTAGTTCTGAACCTGGAGTTACATGCAGAGGTGTTCCAAATAGTGTGTCCATATAAAATTCCAAAACAAATAAGGGAGTGGTATCTCACATTGATTTGTGTTATGGAACAAATGAAAATGTTAATGTTAGTAGATATTTGCCATATTGTTAACAAAGAGTTGTATAGACTTGTATATGTAATTGTATTCGGTTGTATTAGAAAAGTGTGAGTGATTATATAATAAGTAGTGTTTTTCTTTTGCACTATTTGGTGGGTTATTTATTGTTATTACAAATGAATGAGATTATATTGGTTCAGAAACTCAGAAAAGAGAACATTCATAGTAGAAACTTTACTTCTGAATGAAGCAAGTTAAATTGAGAAAGGTCCTATTTATATTAAACTTCCATGGCTAGTTTTTTCCTAAATAAAACAGAAAAATATGGAGCATTGGTGACTCTGAAAGTTTAGTTGATTAATCTTCTGTGTGACTCTAAATGGGTCATTGGCTTGAAGGGACAGCTTGTCATTTAGTTGATTTGGAAATTACTCCAACAACATCTGAATCAATACCAAGTCTCTTACTCTCAAAGTTTGCATCCTTTAGTGCTGAACTTTGTACTTTTGAATTTTGATTCTTAATTCTTTCAGGAAATTGGTCATATATAGTATAAATATTACATGGGTGTTGAAAGTAAGCATAGAGTAAGGAGTTTTCGTATCCACACAGACTTGCTAGATACTAGACTTTAAACTAAAAATTATTATTTTAAGTTATGATTAAAAGGATGGTTTTATTGATGACACAGTATAACAGAATTATAATATAATGATAAAATGAGCTGAGATTGAACTTCACACTTACTTTTCGTACATATCTGATTCTTAAGGCAAATTCATCCATTAATGATTATCTCATGACTTCAAAATTGCAAAAAAAAAAACTAATGAATAAATTTGAGAAGTCAGAGTGATTAATGAATAATATTGATATATATATATAATGATATTAAATAGTAATGATTTAATATAGATCAAAACAAATTACATGAGTTCAATTAGGGGAAAATAGTTCATAGGACATACTTACACTTATAATTAAACTAGTATGATTAGCCTATTTACTCTATGTTATTATGTTAGCCTATGAATTTAAAGTCTAATAATCTTTTGTTTTTACATAATCAAACCGCAATTTTCTGTAGGTAATGGTAATTGCATACGTGCGTAATATGATAATCTTACAATCTCATGATTCTTTTTTTTTTCTTAGGTAACATTATATTACATCATACTTTAATTTTCTTCATTTCTCATTCAAAGCTTTTCATTATTCTGACTTTGTGATTTTTGTTACAGAGAGTTCATCATTATGTAATATATAGCCTATGTAATATCGATTATGATTAAAAGTTTTCCCACCCAAACACTCCCACCAACTACCATGCATAGTTCCACATTGTATCATTACCATCTACATTCATATCATACATCAAACCATCAACTATCATGCATAGTCTCACATTGTATCATTACCCTCTACATTCATATCATACATCAAAATGACACATGCATGTCACTTCTCATATCATACATCAAAATGACACATGCATGTCACATTTATTAATCCTTCATTTTTTCTACCAAACACTTAATCATATTCACATATTCTCATATTCATTTTCCATCCAAAAATATTTCTTCATTTTCACTAAATCAATTCTTATATTTCTTCATTTTCCCTAAAACTATATTATGATTAGAAATTCTATTATACAATTATGCACATTCATTATAATATTCTTATATTAATTTATATTGAAGATATATGAGTTTATGGAAAAAAAATAATTCTTATCCTATTATGTGTTTGATTATGTAAAAACAAAAATAATTCTTTAAATTCTCATCCACATTATCCCGAAAATGATAAACCCTCTGTAACAAAAATCACAAAGTCAAAATAATGAAAAGCTTTGAATGGGAAATGAAGAAAATTAAAGTATGATGAAGAAAAAGAATCGTGAGATTGTAAGATTATCCTTTTACGCACATATGCAATTACCATTATCTTCAGGAAATTGTGGTTTGATTATATAAAAACAAAAACAATTCTTTAAATTCTCATTCACATTATCCCGAAAATGAAAAAATGATGAACTTTCTAACAAAAATCACAAAGTCAGAATATTAAAAAACTTAGAATGAGAAATGAAGAAAATTAAAGTATGATGTAATGTTACCTAAGAAGAAGAAAAAGAATCATGAGATTGTAAGCAAAGAGTGTTGGTAGTAATTGTAAAATATCGGTGTTACGATGTGGTGTGAAAGCAATTATATAAATATTTCATACTCTGATTAGCAATTATATTATCTTATTATTATGCACATTTCTTATATATTAATTTCTATTAATCACCATGTACTTACGTTTAAAATCAACATTCATCACCATTACCATTTTGGAATATTCATGAATAATTCAATTAGAATGAATATAATTATTATACTTAATGATAATTCATGATTTCATAAAAAAATCATTATACACATTTATTCTTATATTCTTTTTCCCACCAAAAATCTTTCTTTATTTTCCTAAATGAATTCTTATATTTCTTCATTCTTATAATATTGTGCACATTCTATTGATATCTCATAATCTCATTAGCAATTTTATTATCCTATTATGCACATGCATTATATATTTCCCATTTTGGTACTTATTATCATCGGGTTGATACTTATTTTGTCATACTAAATGATTAAACTCATATTTATTTTGAACAAAAATCTAAGTAATTAATTATAATGTCCCATTTTGTATAGTTTTTAAAAAATATAAAATAATAAACCAATTATACTAACAACTAATAAGAAATAATCTTGTGGAAATAAAAGAAAATATCAACAAGTTATATTAACAAATATAAAAGTTTTCTATATGTACATGTCTATATTAAGAATGAACAATACAAGTTTTTATTGTATTTACTAGTTAACCAAATATATAGACTATTGAGTATGAAAATCAATCACAAAATTACAAAAGTGTATGGGTAACATGTGTTTACGAATGCACATGTAATATGTGTGTTTTAATCATTCAAATGCACAAACAACTTGTGTATTCTTAATAAGCATATAAACACATGTAATGTGTGTTCTTAATCAAATATACTCATTAGTATGGGTCCCACTTAGAAATAGCAAACATTTCTTATTCAAATAATGTGAACATAATGGTAATTCTGGTGGGCTAATTGCAAGAGTCTGAGAAGATAAAGGAGTATTACCTGACCGGGTCTTGGATCAAAAAGGTAGTACCTAGTGGAATGAAGAAATGCATAAAAATCCTAGGAAGACAAAAAAAACATGAATTTTAATGAGGAAAAACAGCTTAATTTTTTCAACTTTGGGTTAGTAAAGTATTGAAATTGATACCCGATTCAATTATTATATATTGAGATAAGAAAGGATCATACCCCAAAAGTTCCTTTTTAGGCAATTCAATATGAATAGTATAATTGTTGCCTTGTAGCCTCTTATTTGTACACTAATATTAGCTTTCACAAAATGATCTTCTTAAACCCCATATAAGATATTATATATATATATATATATATATATATATATATATATTCTATCGTAAAACTACATATTTTAACATATGGTAGACTTACCTTTTTCATATATTATTATTTTTTAACTTTTTATACAACAACAATCAAACATTTATCTTAATAGGCGAGGTCGGTTATATAAATCGAATAACACTATAATGCTTTAAGATAACATGTTCTACCCATTTATTTGTACTCTCAAATCATTGACAAAATATATACTTAATGTGAATCCTATCTCAAATGTAAAAGATTAATTTAAAGATTTCAAATACAACATGCTGGGTTAGTTTCTAATGCACCAACAATGAGAAAGAAGAAAAAGTGGAAGAATGAAGTAAAATATTGATTAGTAATTGGAACAGAAATATTTGGTATATAATTAAGTTGAACTAATTTTAGTCCAACTTCATAGCAACAAATATTCAAGTCTAGGTTTCATTTTGTGTCCACATGGTACTACTTAGACAAAATCCAGTGGGATTTCTTTCTCTTATTGAATCCTATATGTGGTTTTTTCCCTTTGATACTATTCAACAAAATACACTCATTCAAGACTAGTTCATTATATTGTAAGAATTTTGAATCATCTAAGTGGCATGATGCCTAACCTTGTTCTACTATGTTGAACAATGCAGATTTAGGATTTCAATAAAAAACAAAGATATAAACACAAGAATTCATGTTTTCATATCTACTCTTTTGATATTCCTTCAGAGTTTATGTTTTCTCTCTGATTGGGATATAAAAAATTATTCTGTGATTTGATGAATTGGAGATCATAACCATTTCAGATGTGTTGATAAATAAGATTCTCATTATCCCCTATATGTTAATATATGTATTCACTCATTAAACTCATATTAGTTTCCAGAAGTTATACAAATTATCAAGATTAAACCACTTATTTTATAATCAATTCTTTGAATAAATATCTAGTATAATTATAGATTTATAGTAAATACATAATGTTCAAATATAATTAGTAAATTTCTATGAGTTTTGTACATGTAGATGAGCACATCTCTTAAGGCATCACTTGATTGTTGTTGCAATCAAATAAATAATTGAATTATAGTTAGAACCATAAAAATAAAAAAGTTAATGAATCTAAATTTGAAAACGACTCATCTCATAAATATTAGAGCTTTGGTGGAGATTGGAGAGTAATACTTTTTAAATAATTCATAGAGCTTGTTTAATTTCCAAACTTGCTTTTAAGAAATAACATTGATGGACCACCATGTAACTTGTCTACTTGTATTGTCTTACAATTTTAGTGTACCATATGTTTTATCAGGCACCTGTTTAGAGCAAATAAACAGGTTCTAAACTATGTTATAATGAAAAGCAAAAATACATTATACAAAATGATATATAAATTTGTTGAACATGTATTCTAATATTTTATTTTTCTGTGCTAAAGATATAATTGTTCCTTTTCTTTATTTGTGTATTTGGGCTATTGTTTTAGAATAATTTGTGTGGATTTGTATAATTCATGTTTTATAAATTTTATATTAATTGAATGTCAAAATTATTAGATCATATTGTTAGCCCAAATTGTGATCAATATTGTGGGGCTTGTTGTTATATATGGAATTACCATAATAATTGGTAGGTTTAGTCTATTGAACTATATATTTATATAAAGAGAAGCCCCTATTCATAACTACTCTTATGATTGGGGATCATGAACTATGAAGTATATTGATGGTTTAAACACCAACACTTCTTTGATAGTTCTATAACATGTGTTGGACATCTCATTTCATTGCATGTTTATAATTTAAAAATAATTATATATCGATTTTGACACATAGTCGATTTTTTTCTATCATTTAGTCGATGACTTAAATTAACTTGAAACGTATTAGACACTTGTCTTGTTTCTTTAAAATTTTGTTTTAGAAAAACTTTAAAATATGAATTTTTTTTGGATAATAGGGCATTAAAATGTGAGTTAAAAGCATAGAATAGGTTTTGATAACTTGATTGTGAAGTTTGCTGATTTGATAAGCATGGAGCGTTGCCTTTTAATGTTTTTATATGAACCAACATTATTCAAAAATATAAACTTATTGTCATGTATAATTAATTCTACTTTTTATATTATCTTTGTATCGTGGCTCTTATTTTTTATTTTGGATATTATTTCACTAACTAGGTATAAATATTAACCTTTTCACAAAATTGCATCAAAATAAAATGAAAGCCATCAGCACATAACATGAGTGCTTATATTTAGAAATTATAATCCTCAACACAAAAATTGTTAAAAACAAATCATATGTGAACATTAGGCAGTAGTCAAGTCAATGATAGTTTGGCTTATTTCACTTTCAAAAATTTGATTTTGAAATCAACATTTGTTTTTAATATGTGAACATTAGGCAGTAGTCAACACACAAGTCAATAATAGGGTTTAATTATTATCCTTGGTCTTCATTTGCTTCCTACATGAGGCAATACGAATTAGGCAACCTTTGTAGATAATAAGGTAGATACATTTTAAAAAGACTAAACTTAGGTGCAGTACAATAGGTATTACTGTGTTAGTTTTTATCATACAACTATTTTCTACTTTGGTAAAAAGCTTACACGGATTGCATGAATGTCATAAAATACATAGGAATCACCTACACCGACATAGAGATCACATGTCCTTAACAGTACCTCATTTTATGCCTCATGACAATCAGAAGATTACTTTTTGTTTTTAAAAATATTCTTTTATTCATATGCAAATATGTGATTGGGTCGGACATAAATATCATTGGGGTGATCTCTATCCCACCTATACAAGATAGACAAGATTCTACTCTCCTAAACTATGTCATAAACCAATTAATAGAAAAAATAATAAATATTCAATATTTTTAATTAACATCGTATATTTTCATTAGTTTGGGACATGGTTTAGAATAATGTAAGAAATCCTTATTTTTTTTTTTTGTTTAATTCTCAACAGTTATTGGATCACATGTTTGTAATTTTTTAATTATCTGAGAGGATACACACCAATAAATATAAGATAGTGAAATAACATGGTATACATATTTATATTTATATGTGAAACATTTATACATCTACACTCATAAGCAGCATATGCTAAGAAGAATACAACAACAACGGCAAAACCATTTTTCCATTAGTTGTATTGAGGTACATGTATAGAACAATCTCACAATGCTTTATAATAAATCAATACTGTAAGAATAATATTTTTGAAACATACTTGAATTTGTGGGGGAAAAAACCATCAAAATCAAACCCAAAAAAGAGAGTAAAGAATAGAAAAACTTAAACTATGAACTTGATGATGTACAATATGAAACATCCTGAAGAATTCTTCTTCATCAATCATGCTAAAATTGGTTCAGGTTCATGTACTTCTGGTACTTGTTTCGGAGAGTACAAACTGGTTCCAAGAGTCTTATATAGAGCAGTGTCAGAGTAAACAGCACGTGACCTATGTCTAAGGCTATGATGACCTTTTCTTTGTCTTTGATGACCCTTCTCTTTTCTCTCACACTTTTCTTCTTCTTTTTCATTATTCAACTTAAGTGAGCCTTCATTGACTCCTTCATTTGGAACCACATAAACAAAGTGACCAATTGGAATATCAGTCAAATTCATTAGAGGCTCTAAAGTCTTGACCACATTTAGCATTGTTGGCCTAAACTTTGCATGTTGGCTTAGACATTGATAAGTCAATGATGCTATTTTCTTAGCTCCTTGATAAGAGTATTGACCCTCAAGTCTTGGGTCCATTATGCTATCAAGTTTATGAGAATCCTTTAACATAGGCCTTGCCCATTCTACTAACTCTTTCTCTCTTGTGGGTCTTTTCTTGTCCACTGATTTCTTTCCTGTCAATAGCTCTAACAGAACAACTCCAAAACTATATACATCGCTCATTGTTGTCAAATGACCTACGATTCAAATAAAATTATGGTTGTCAAATAATTGAAACAAAAATTTATAATTTTTTCATGAATGAAACTAAAGGGGTTGTTGCTTGTTGGCTCAAAATTGTGTCGCTGCCAGGGTTTGAACCATAGTTACATGATACACAGTACTGATGTATGGTACCAGACTCCATGCGGTTCGTCAGCTTTTACATTATTATTATCATAAGACTTTCTACATTTGGTACACATGACATGGAATTTGCCGGAGTTTGAACCATAGTTACATGGTACATAGTACCGATGTGTAGTACCTGGTTCCATGTGGTTCCTCGGTTTTTATATTGTTATTATCATAAGACTTTCTACATCGCATCGCATGCAAAATTTGGTACGCATGACATGGAATTTGGTACGTGGTACGTGTAATTCGTACGTGATATGTAGCCTAAGCATGGGAACTATGTAACTATGGTTTGAATTCACGCATTTATACTTTATGTCTCACAACTCTATCGACTGAATTGTTTGTTGGAGATGATTTTAATTGTAGTATACCTGTGTTTATATACTCAGGAGCAGCATAACCACGAGTTCCCATCACACGAGTTGTAACATGTGTTTGATCTTCTTCTGGTTCATCTATTGCTAAACCAAAATCTGAGAGCTTGGCATTGTAATCCTGAAAAAACAAAATTGAGTATTTATATGTCATGTCAATTTGTGTTGGTTCACATTAACAGATAATGCTCACTAGAATAGTGTTTATTAGATTAAGTGAACAAAGGATAATGGAACTTACAGAATCTAATAGAATGTTTGATGCTTTAACATCTCTATATATCACTGGTTTCTCTTCTTCATGAAGGAAAGCAAGTCCCTTTGCAGCACCAATTGCTATTTTGACTCTTGTTAACCAAGGTAAGGCTGCTAAATAACCTGCATTTTTCAGATGGATAACGTATTTGTAAAAATCATTGAAGCAGCAATAGTATATATATAGAGAGAGAGAAAATCAATTGTGATTTTGTTTACCAACAACATGTTGGACCAATAGTGTAAGGTCTCACTGAATCACTAGATAGACTACAAGGTTAAATATTCGAATTCTGTGAATGACACTTGTTAGAAGGATCACGCATCCAAAAATGTGGTCAATGCAACTGCAATTGTATTCATGACACCGTTTCGGAGACTCCTCCAAATTTTAATTAACAATTTGCTAGGCATATTATGGTTTTATTGGATAACAACAAGAATGACACAATCATGTACCTCAATCTTTTGTTTAGAGAAAGGCATGTATGTATGTACCTTTGAAAAGCTTTTCCTCTAAATTGCCCCTCTCCATGTATTGGTAAACAAGAAGTCTATACTCATCTTCACAGCAGTATCCAATTAAGTTTACCAGATGGCGATGCTTCAACTGCCCCAGAATCACTACTTCGGTCTATAACACATAACAATAACCGAGCCTTAATCCCATTATAACATATATCAAACTAAAAAAAGTCGAACCTGAGAAACACCTTTCTATTGACAAAAAGTTATGTATATTAAGCAAATTCTTACCAACCACTCTCTATGGCCTTGTTTTCCATCCAAGTTTAAGGCTTTAACTGCTACAACCTGAGGTTCCAAATTTGGCCTAAGTTTATCATCAATGAAGCCTTTATATACCTTTCCAAACCCACCTTCTCCAAGTAAGTTGGAATTGCTAAAGTTTTGTGTAATATCTTTCAACTCCTGGTATGTGAAAATTTGAAGATTTGATCCTATAAGAGAATTGGATAAATCACTCATTATAGATATTGCTGAAGCATTGCTCAAATCAGAGAGAGAGATTCTCCTTGAACATGTCTTTTTTGAAACTATGTTTTGGTCCAAGGATGGGTGCTTAGCCTTGAAACAACCTAGTATTAAGGATTTCAACATAAGCCTTTTCCAATGCATTTTCTAATAATAACTTGTACTTTGATACATTTATCAGTATATATGCAAAATGAGATTAGAGGGTGAGCCCTTTTATAGGTTCAAGACTATAGTCTTCATGTTTTTGTAGTATTTTTTAAGTCTTCTTGTTTTTGTAGTATTTTTTAAAGATTAAGAGACTTAAAAATCTCATGTCATCCTGTTCTGAATTTAAATTTCACAACCTTTTCTATAACATTAGAAAAGTCATTAATCTTTATGTTTTTTTCTCATATCTTGTGGGCCAATGCAATCCACTAAATCTTAGCTTATGTCATTTGGTGCAAGACTTGGTAGTCCCACATTCTAACTAAAGGTCCACTTATCCACCTTTCTAGTGGGTATATGTACGAATGAAGATGAGTCTCTTGTCACTGATTAATCAAAATATATCATTTAATTTAGAAAAAATAAAATAATATAAAATAATATTTTATATTTGATGTAATTTTATTGAATGTGAATATGAAGATAAGGTCCCTTTGAGACAGAGAATTATTGTTCTTATATGTAAACTTGGAGAAAGTAATGTAAACTTCTATCACTTTGAAGTGTCTTTTGGTTTAAATTATTTTTTTCTTATGCTAAGTATTTGTTGAGTGACTCCATGTAGGAATATATAATTCCATTAATGAAAAACATCAACAAAGAACCGTTTTTTCAATAGGAATCCTCATAGTTTCTTGATTAAATTAAAATAACTCAAGAAAACATGGAAACAAGAGATTCAATGTAAATCTCCTACACTTGTGCAATTGGAAAAAAAATTGTCATATCATATTAAACATTCAAGGATCAAGAAACTTCCTCACTAATTAATACAGTACTTTGGAGAAAAATGACATTGGTATGAACCCACCGAATTGACTTTGAATGTGTCAGCACAAATTTTTATGAATGTTCATATCATAGAATGTAATAGATGGTTTCCGTGTCTTTTGCATTTTTTTAATGTTAGTTGTTATTTAGTATTTTTTTTGGACGAGACTCGAACTCTTATCCTTTTTTACTTCACTCATTCTCTTTAATCATCAAACCACTTTATAACTTTTTTTTTTAATTTGCAATAGGTGAGACTCGAAATTCAAGAATGATGCAAACTTAACCTCATTCTAATCAAACACCAACTTCTTTGTAATTTCATATATCATATGTGGTTAGCAACTGTTAAGTATAAAAGTCTAGCTATGATTAACAGCATCTAGCATCTGTAATCTTATTTATAAAATACTTGAAAGTTTATAAGTTAATATGGTAATTAGAAATTTATAAGTTGAGAGTAGAAACTTGAAGCTTTTAGGATTGTTTATTAAAAAAATGTATATCTAGCTAAAGGCTATAAAATATAATATATTTTTAGCTTTTAAGTTACTATCAAATATGGATTTATAAGTTGGTAATTTATTAAGTAATTCTATTGCTAAAAATGATAAAGTTCCACAAAGTTTTTTAGAAAAGATGTGTGTTGTTTTATGTATCATCTACTAATATATCATTTGAACTTTAAATATATTCTTTTACTTTATTTAATTTATATTTTATAATTTCTTATTTAAGAATAAATTCGTCGAATGCAAACTTGCTCCTTTTTATAATCAAAGGCTAGAGTTGGATATCTTATTGCTTATGAAGTTTGGGTCCAACAAAATTGTCCAAATCCAAATATAAATATATAGTTAGGCCTGAATGTTTGGGCATTTACCCTTCATACATGGTTAGCCAACACTTAAAAGCCACTCATTGAACTCGTGTATACTAAGTGTGTAACACTCCAACTTATTGTAATTGGTCAGAAAATTATCTAATTTTTAACATAAATATATTTTTTCAATCATTGTCCTTATATCATCTCTGATACTGAAGAGTCTAGTATTGAATAGAGATAATGATAAGTGAACCAATTTTTTTATGATTTCTAATCTTTAATTATTTTTTAATCAAAAAAATTCAAAATTTATAAATATTATATTTTCTTCTCCTCATGTTTTCTATTTTTATAATTGGGTATA
Source organism: Lupinus albus (assembly GCA_009771035.1). Lineage (NCBI taxonomy): Eukaryota > Viridiplantae > Streptophyta > Magnoliopsida > Fabales > Fabaceae > Lupinus > Lupinus albus. The sequence goes on along the minus strand of CM020002.1, from coordinate 15,948,959 downwards.
CTTGTTTTGGACAGTAGATGATGCATAATAAATTTGTTATAAAAACTGATAATAAAGTTATTTTCTATTTTTTAATTTTTTAATGTCAAATGTTAAGATCTCCTAGATTATATTATTAAACAATGGCTTTTATAATAATATTTCTCTTTAAAGTTCCATTTCAGGAGTAACTAATATTTATTTTTAAATCATCCACAAGACAATGAGGTAAGAAGTGATGTGAGATTTAATTTCACACATTATTCCTCCGCATAAGCTTGTCAGACCAGACAAATGTTATTTTTAACCCATAACTAAAAGGTATCATTCAGTACATGACAAACATAAAGAAATTTGGTTCTCAATTTAATACTATAGTATTAAAGTTTCATCTCAAAATAATGAGGAATGCAATGTGAGCTTTACCTCCATAAATCTTCTTTGATTACTACATTTGCATTGAAACTTGTTCATCTTATATGATGTGGAGTATTGCATCAAATGCTTTTTCAAGCATTAGGAAAAGAAGCTCAATAAATCTAACTCAATATAAGAATGTTTTGGATGCTAGATGATGCTCAATAATTATTACTACAATGCAATAGTGGTTTATAGGATTATTTTATATATAATTAAGTAGGCTGTAATTATATTTTGGTTTTGCCTTATATTGTTTGGATATATATCACTTCAACCTTAGAATGTATCTGTCATAGTATTGTGTTTCATTTAAGTGTACTTCTGAATTCTGATTCTCTATTGTGTTTCACTTGGATCTTCAATATTTTTCCCACCACTTTATGTATTATTCTCTGCAGAAGGATTATAACTTGGATTTGCTTTATCTATTCCTTTGTAGGATAGCTTCAAAATCTTATCCAACATTCTAATGCATTGGGATTTATTATCTTTTACGACATAGGAAGGACATATGCAATGGAAGAGAAATAGGAGAGGAAGACCAAAATAAAATGTATTGGTGATAGTATATGAGTTTTATACATTATCACTGCATCATCCACCATTTATATTTAATTATCATTAACTTCTCAAAAAAATAGATCAAATGAATGGTGAATAATATAGTGATTGTGTATAAATATTTACATTTATAATACACTCAATTGTTTTTTACTTTAGACCTAATATTAACCCTTGTTTATGCTAATAAGATAAGAAAATCATCCACCATAATATTCAAAAGTCAGTGTAAAGCATTTTAGATAGTGAGATATAATCCAACATTTATTTATAGTACTGCTTAATGAAGATTCAACATATTAAATATGAATAATAAATGATGAATTTATAATATAAAATAATCTACCAATATATAAATAATCAAGCAATATAAAATAATCTACCAATATATAAATATTAAACTGTAATCAAGCAATATTATTTTTATGTCCAATTATTAGATTTTTATATTTGAATTTATTGAATAATAACATGACAAGCAATAATAGAGAAAGAAGTCATTATTTTAGTTAACTAAAAAAGCACGTTGTTCACAAAAGAAAAACACGTTATTGTTATATAAAACATCAAGACTAGAATTAGTATATTACATACTACAAGTTGCTAGATGGTACTAACAAGTGACAATGACAAAAATGAACCTGTGTATCATGTTGGTCTTCTAAATTAAAAATGATAAATTTACATTAGATATTAATAAGGCTGTCATATCCGTGTGTAAAGATTTATACAATGATGATTAAATATAAATGGTGGATAATGCAAGAACAATATATAAAACTCATATATTATCGGATTTTTTCTATTAATAAATACTTAGCTATTGATATATGAAATTAATGTATCAATTCAATATAATGAAAAGTTATTCTTATTTTAGATGGATTAACTTAACAATTTGAAATGTGCATTTGATACACACGTTAGAACCTTCAAAGTTTACTACTAGGAACGTGAATTTGTCATTGTTTTAAGCTGTAAATGTCCATTAATTTGTTTTTATTATTGAAACTAGCTTTTAGGGGAATATAACAAGTGACTTAAAATTATAATTTATTAAAGACAAATGGCAAAAGAAAAAAGAGAAGGATATGTTGGTCTAGTAGTGCAAGATTCTAATAAATCTGTTGACATCATATATTAGAGCAAAAGTTCAATATGAGATAAACACTCGTTGGAAAAGAGAATTACGTATACAAAATTGATTCTTTACCTATAAAGTGAGATGATATTATCGGTTATAAACAAAATATGGATTTGTATGTTATACGTGCACAAAAAGGAATGCAATAGACAGTTTCTTAAGCTTATAATAAAGGGTGGCGTAAGTGCAAATTAACGTCTTGGCGTCACGGATTGTTATTGTCTCAGATTGCACGTTTTCTTGATGACGATCCAAGTTTATGAAACATCACACACTCCAAAATCCAAATCTCCAATACTAATGTATAGCTAATTTCACTATTAAGTGATTTTTTATTAAATTCAAGTCTTAGTTTTAGATTAAATCTAGATACAAAAGTACAACTATGTCATGATTTGAATGAGTCTCTTTTCATCTTTTGAGCTTAAATTGCTATTCTTAGATCTTTTCTTAGGACTTACGTGTTTGTTGTTATTTTTCCTGTGGTTACTTGGTCTTTTGGTTTTGTTTGATGTAACTTTGTCTTTTCTATCAATAAAATTTTCACTTATCAAAAAATATTAAGTGAGTTTCGTATATATATTATATTTTTAGTTTATAAATGGGATTATAGAGTATAGGATTCTTTATATTTTGGTAGTTTAACTCATAAGTTAATCTATTTTGTTTGGATAAATTAGAAAGATTTTATTTCTTATAGACTAAATTTCATAAAATTGTGTGAAATTATTTGGTTATGTTATGGTTATTTTGGTTGTTTTACACATGTTTTAATATTTATCATTATATATAGTTCACTTAAATTTATTTAAACGTTACTACTTTATGACAAATGTTAAAAAACTAAAATAAAAGATAATATAAAAATCAATATGAGTATTAAAATAACATGACACACAATTTTAATATGAAGATGGTTGGAAAAGTAGATGACCTTGAAATTAAGTGAAATGAGAATTAACATTTCAATAGAAAAATAAGTCAAATTTAAATAAACAACTCAAGATGGAGGAACTTCAATTTTTGGCTTTTTCCATAAAAATAAGTTGAGCTTATAATCTAGGTAGATTGTCAAATTGCAAACTTTAATCTTATTAAAATTATAAAAAATTATAAATTTTATCCATACCAAAAAACACTAAATATTCCGGAGGGAATTTTTCTTAAAAAAAGTGTACATTAGAATGAGTGTAATCAACAAATTAAAATTTTAATTCAAGTTATAATGCAAACATTATGTGCTCTTGGTACACTTATTAAAATAAAAAACATATTTTTACTATGACTAATGTATTTAACTTTTAAAAAATAATGTTATGGATATCTAAATAAAAACTACAACACTTTTTTTTCAAGCAGAAAAGTGTGATGTGTGTGCAAAGTGCAATACAAAAAAATTGAAAAAATAAAACTAGGCATCATTAATTGACTAAAAAGAGGTATTAAAATTTTCAAAGAATAATTTAAACTTTTAAAGTCAAAATGGGAAGCATAATTGATGTATTCAGAACACACCTCGTTTGTGTTCAGACGTGACTCTGAGTGAGACCGAGTTTGCACAACACGTGGAAAGTGTGTGACACCCTTTTGTGTGACCGCGTCAATAAAACAACCTACAAACAGCCAAAAAAAGAACATGAGAAGAGAAGTTTGATTATAGAGATAGACTTATATGAACTTATATATTCACCTACAAAATCATAAATACATTTGTATTTCAATATGACTTTTTCATACAAGTTTTTCTTTTTTTTTATTATCCAGTATTGAAATACTAGTTATTTATAGAGTAATGTTATATTCTCGTACTAAATTTTACTATACAAAACCTCATATTCATAAAAGAGTAACATATGTCACTTGTATATCAATTATTAATAAATAAAATATCACATGTGACATATGGTACTTAAGTAAGGATAAAAACGTCATCACAATATACTTAAAATCATATCATATTATTTTGTACATTTGTTTTTTTATATATTATTTTCTCAAATAGTAGAGAGGATCTTGATCCATGAGAACCTCAAATCATTAAAGAATCTCATTATTAGTTGGGAATGAGAATAATGAAAACCCAAAATTTTGTGACAATAATTTCATGAGTTTTTTTCTATTTATAAACTCATTTATTTATCACATGATATTTAATGCGAGATTTTACACTTGAATAAACTCAATAATTATAAACATGATAGGGACATATACATGTGATTTATTTAGGTAAGTGTTACATTTTACATTAATTTTGATATGAGCGTGTGATTACATTTGGATATATTAGTTATTCGTTATGATGAACATGCTAAGTGGTATGCTCAGCATATCAAAATATTAGCTCGTTTAAATATTGTGGTTATGGCCACTTCCACAATTGCATTGTTAGAATGAATTACAACATGTGTTATATCATACTACAACTTAATCACATTGGATCAAACAAAGTAGTATTTGAACTCTTTGGATTACATCAATTTCAAAGACATTTCTATTCAAATGTACAATTTTTTAGAAGTTATGATGCAAAGTAAATAAACATGACTATATATAAGAATATATGTAAATAGAATTGGCCTAAAATAATCTCACCAATACCCCAATAGTTCGATAGAGCTCCATCAAATATATGTAAATAAGAACTTGAATTCAAGTACTAAAAAATTCAATTAAAAAATTACATTCAGAAAAAATTAGAAGTTATAATTGATTTTTTCTATCCTCTATCATTCATATTTACTTATAATTGATTTTTAAATAAAATTAATATAAATAAATAATGGATGATACAACTTTTCATTACTAATTGTGTATAAATTTTTTCACTAACTGTGCATAATTATTATACCTTACTAACACGATTAAGAACTAGTTCATTATGCTTTGATCTTAGTCCTCGAATAGCTTCTACATTCATTGGAGCTGAAAAAACGCCACTAAAAATATCTACGCAGTTATGCTTTTACCATAATGAACCAAACCCATATCTGCGACCACATTATTAAATCTTATCCGAACAACGTTAAATTCCTATTCGAGAACATCATTAACTGGTTTGCACCTGTATTCTTAGAATATCCAAAGGATGAAACCGTCATTTCTTCACCCCATTCATGTCCCCTCCTTTTCTCTCTCCATATTAATACTAGCAAAAAATTATAGACGACTAATTTTATACATTTTCACACATGATATGATATATAATGTATTAGTATTAGGATATATCATTTCTTATTAATAAATCATGTGCCCTTATATAATCAAATTTCCTTCTAAATCCAGGGTCACTATTTGTAAATTTTATCTTTTTAAGGGTCATTTTATTTCACCCCCTTCATCATCATCCTCCATCAACAATACAGAACAAAAACAATAAAATTATGTGTGTATATATATAGTGCCTACTCCATTTCAATTCAAACAAAGAACAAAACATTGAATCTTTGAATTGTTCTAACCCATTTCATTTCTGTACAGTCATCGGAAAATTTACTTCTCATCTGTTTTAGTCAATTTCTCAAATTGGGATCCACCAAAACAGTTACTAAGTCATTCAATCATTAGGGATTGCACCAATTTCTTCTGAAATTTAAAAAAAAAAAAAATCTGATTTTTACGTTATTCTTTTTCTGGGAAGGAAAAAAATTGTAACTTTATCATTATTTGGGTTCGTTTAATTCTGGGATTCAAAACCCTAATTCTGAAAGAAAAAGGAGAAGGTTTCGTTAATTGTGAACCATGGCCGTTTCTACATTAGCTTTATATGCAAGTTCACCAAGTAGTGTGTGTTCTACACCTCACCCATGTCAGATTAACGCACATGCCTCCTATGATTTCGAATTGGGTTCTCGATCTTCGTCGCCGCCGTCGCAAACGGCGGCTTCGACATCACAGAAGGCTATGGTAATGGGTGGGTTGTCTTGTCTGTTTTCCTCATCGGCGGTTACAAAGCATGCGACGTTGTCATCGAGCTTTTCGGGTCCGATGGGTGATGAATTGGGGTCTGAATTGAAGGAATATACCTGCAAATTCATTGGGTCTTCATCATGGAAAAGAGATCATCATCATAGCCCTGTTTCTGTTTTCCATGGACCCGTTTCGTGTAGCAGCAGCAGCAGCACCCTTGGTTCTTCAAGGAGTTTGTTTGATGGGTTTGTGAGGAATGCTTTGGGTTCATGTTTGGATTATGATTCTCCAAGTTTCAAGGTTGATGATGGTTTAGATGAGTTGACCTTCAAATTGGAGGATACTTCTGTGGGGGGTGGTTTTGAACAATATGCTAAGAAGTTGCTTCTTGATGCCCAGTTGAGGCATAAGATCTTCTGCGAAGAGTTTGTAATCAAGGCTTTTTGTGAAGCTGAGAAAGCTCACAGAGGGCAGGTAAAAAATTACAACTTTTGTGTTTGTGTGTGAAATATGGCTGCTTATCATTTACCAATACAATACACTGGAATCGAATCTCGTTAAAACTCTGCATTTAAGCGCGTTTGAATGAATGATAATAGTACCAGGATGGAAACCACCTAGAAAGTCATTGTGTTGCAACTCTTAAGGTTTAGTGGGTTCCATTGTTGTTACTTGTTTTATCTGTAAAAATATAGCTTTTTGGTGTCAAAATATAACATGAACTTGCGTGTGGAATTTGAATATCTGATGTGGTTTTGTTGAGTCAAAGGTTTTGACTTTTGATGGATCGTTTTTGTGTAGATGCGTGCAAGTGGGGATCCGTATTTGCAGCATTGTTTGGAAACTGCTGTGCTACTTGCTTTGATTGGTGCCAATTCCACAGTAGTAGCTGCAGGACTTTTGCATGATACACTTGATGATTCTTTTCTGACTTATGATTACATATTTGAGACGTTTGGCGCTGGGGTTGCTGATTTAGTTGAAGGGGTAAGGACTAAGGAACATGTCTCTTAAATTATTAGTTACTGTAGATATCTGTTAATTAATAGTAAAGCATGCAACTTGAGATAATGAATTTAATTTTTTAATCTGTATGTTCAAAATTCGTATTTTGTTCAGTCCCCACTATTAAAGCTATTACAAAATTTTACTCCTCAGATCTACTGTTAGTTGAAGTGGCTGCTGGAACAATAAATATCGGCTTTTGAATTAATATAGGCCTGCCTCTTGTTTTTGCAATTGTTTTTTTTGTTGAATTTTAAGTTGGTTTTGGATGAGATTGGTTTTGGATGAGATTAGTTTCCGTCCATCATGGAGGTCTTGAGCCATGAGTGATTTGTTGTGGTTCAGTTGAAGGATAGGATGAATTAGGATGGTTTCTTATAGGTTGCAGCACATTTGCCCTCACCCTATGTATATCTATAATTAAAAGGGATAGTTCATTCTTTATTTTTCTTTTGCCAGAAAATAAGTTTGTAGTTATGTGATTGCCTTGTAAAATTTTATAATGCAAGAAAGAGATTTGTTAGGACTTAGTTCGTTGATCTCTTGTTTCTTAATTTAATTACTGAAGTCGAACTAAATGTTGGTTTTTCTTATGCCTGTTTTCTCTTTATCTCACCTTCCTTACATTGATTGTTTTATGGAGTAAATTGTTGTCTTGTTTTGTCTGTCTCGTTTCTGAATCAGAACAGCTTTTTTTACCGAGGTTCTACAAGCTTGATACTTTTAGTTACTAATATATGGAGGCAATGAAAATTGAAATCCAACATGTTTGTTCAGTAATTTTTATTCACTTAGCATTCTCTGATAACTTCAGTGCTTTATTATCTGTTCTGCTTTGGTTAAGTGCTGAATATTGTTTTACGAGATTCTAACTACTCTTTATGGCAATTTAGGTTTCCAAACTGAGTCACTTAAGTAAGCTTGCTCGAGAAAATAATACAGCATGCAAATCGGTTGAGGCAGACCGCCTGCATACCATGTTCCTTGCCATGGCAGATGCAAGAGCTGTCCTCATTAAATTGGCAGATCGACTGCATAATATGATGACACTAGATGCATTGCCGTTGGCCAAGCAACAGAGGTTTGCAAAGGAGACTTTGGAAATTTTTGCTCCTCTGGCCAATCGCTTAGGAATATCTAATTGGAAGGAACAATTAGAAAATTTGTGTTTTAAGCATCTCAACCCAGAGCAGCATGAGGAGCTTTCCTCGAAGCTTGTGAACTCGTATGATGATGCAATGATTACTTCTGCAATAGAGAGACTAGAGCAAGCACTTAAAGATGAAGGCATATCTTATCACGTCCTCTCTGGGCGGCATAAGAGCAAGTATAGCGTTTATTGCAAAATGCTGAAGTAAGTTACTTTCCCTTATTTTCATTTAGCTGCTCACTTCTTCTGCATCTGTTTGTTATCTGCCATTTGGGAAGTGAAAACGTGCAAATATAATAACTGGAATTTCTTTTGTCAGTCGGGGGGACAGACAGTTGAAAGAGTATAACTTGCAGCGTTGGGTTTTAGATAAAAGACAGTTGTTGTTACTGCATAAACTCTCTTAAACATCAGTTCCTTAGGTTGTTAGAGATGAGACAATTTCATTGCGGTATCTATTGTAGTCTGAGACTACTCAGGAAATCTACTGGCTTAAAACTACTAATGAAAATAGTATGGTGTCATTTTTACTTATCATGCTGAACGGTATTGTTTTTACACTTCAATTTCTCATGTCTTTTTACTTTTGTCTTTATGTTTGTAGGAAGAAGCTATCCATAGATGACATCCATGACATTTATGGGTTGCGCTTGATTGTTGACAAGGAGGAAGACTGTTACAAAGCCTTGACAGTTGTTCACCAGTTATGGTGTGAAGTACCTGGAAAGATGAAAGATTACATATGTCGCCCCAAGTTCAATGGGTACGTTATAGCTCAGAGTGGTGCTGTACACTTTCAAATGGCCATCTCTATATGTTCTGATTATGATTTTTAATTCTCAGGTATCAATCTTTGCATACTGTAGTGACTGGTGAAGGCAAAGTGCCCCTTGAAGTGCAAATTCGGACAAAAGATATGCATTTACAAGCAGAATTTGGATTTGCTGCTCATTGGAGATACAAGGAAGATGACTGTCAGCATTCTTCATTTGTACTTCAAATGGTTGAGTGGGCTCGATGGGTCGTCACCTGGCAGTGCGAGGCAATGAGTAAAGATCGTTCATCTGTTGGGTATCCTTATTCAATCAAGCCACCATGCAAGTTCCCTTCCCATGCAGATGATTGCCCATATTCTTATAAGCCTGATTGTGGTCAGGATGGGCCTGTGTTTGTTATTATGATCGAGAGTGATAAGGTTAGTGCTAGAAATTTATGTAGCATTATGTCGTCGTTCGATCCATATAGCCGACCCCACCTAGTGGGATAAAGACTTGGTTGTTGTTGTTGTTGTTGTGTTGTTTCCTCTGTCTTCAATCCATGGTTTGAGTCATAGCAACTCAGTAAGAACTAAATCTCATTAGGGTAGAGTCATTAACTGACTTGACAATGCTGTGTTTGATAAGTCGTAATTCATTATAACTAATGCTTTGTGATTATAATGATTGATTAAAACATACAAACTAGGCTTCAAATGAAAGTGTGGAGTATAGTAATATGACTTCAGGAATGATGCTTTTATTGACTGTGACTTCAAGTGGTCTAATATTGGTTGTGTCGAACTGGTGGAAAATGAAGCATGCATTGTCTTAACCTGTTACTTGCAACCAAACTTTAGAAACTTGTTGATTTTATCACTCGGATCTTACCACATTTGAAGGCCTATGTTAATTGTGTTTGTGTGTGGATATGCAGATGTCTGTCCAAGAATTTTGCGCCAACGCAACAGTGATGGATTTGTTGGAAAGAGCCGGGCGAGGAAGCTCGAGGTTGAGAACATATAGGTTCCCAGTGAAGGAAGAATTGAGGCCAAGGTTGAATCATGTTCCCATAAGTGATCCCAAATGCAAGTTGAAGATGGGAGATGTGGTGGAGCTTACACCAGCCATACCGGACAAGTCCTTAACAGAATACAGGGAAGAAATTCGGCGAATGTATGATCGAGGGCTAACCGTATCGACCACAGGACCTTCTGCAAGCACCATGGTTGGCTCAAGAGGCTAACCCATGCTTTTGGTTTTCACATCTATACCAATATGGTCATTTAGTGACAGTAATTTGTATATAGATATATTTGTACAGAAGAAGTCCTTTGTGTTACTATTATGAACTTGCTAACTTGATTCAATTATGTGCTAAATGATTTGAATTAATTACATCCCACCTTAACTTCAACAGTTTCAAGTTTTGTATTTGAATCTGTAGAATTTTCCTTTTTAATAGAATGTCACATAAGAGATGGAATCATTAAATAGTAGGTGTCTTATCCATGAGTGGTATAATATAATGCTATCTTGAGTTAAAAGTGTTAAAAATAGTTATTTAACCGGACTTGATGCCGTTAAATGTCTACCTTTAACCATTTAATAATGCTTACTTGAATGAGCATGGTAGAAAATAGACAAATATAATTACATTTGGTTAAAATATATAAATAATTATAAAATAAATTGTGAGACTCATTTCCTAAAATTAATCTAATTACATTTGGTTTTTTTCAATTTCCTGAACCATTCTAAATAAGGGGCCAAGACACGTTGGAATCCGAACCCGAACCCATCTTACAAGTTATTCTCTAAACGACGACGTCAATGCCCCTTCGTTATTCTCTAATGATCAAACAGTGTCAATGTCCTCTCAGGATCAAGCCCTAGTATCCCTTCTCTCTCAGATTGCCCTTTCCTTCGATGGCGCCATTTTGGGCTTTGCTTTTGCCTACGCCGCCGTTCGTTCCATTCTCAATTTCACCGCCAACTCCACCGCACTCCGAAAGCTTCGCACCGCACCTTCCCTTTCTGTCTCCGACCTCCGTTCTATCCTCTCCGACGGCTCCGACGAAGACGGAAATTCTGGCGATGGTAAAATAGTAATTGTACGTGGTACCGTTGATGCCAAGTCCGCCGTTGACGGTAGCTGGAAAGCGTTGATGCCAGGCGTTTTGGTTTCTCGCGAGTCTGGTGATAAAGCCGTTGTTATTCAAAGAACTCAAACGGTAACTTTGTTTTGGTATTTATTTTTTGTTTACTCGCAATTGTTCAATTTTTTGAGTGAAAATCGCTTTTTAAGTTTTAACCTAGGCACTGTTTGGTAACACGTGAGTTCTATTCCATAGTTGGTGCATTTTATATTAATCAGAACGGAGTTTAATATTTTGGTATAAAATAGAATCCTCTTGTTAATGTTCTTTTCCTTTGTATTCCACTCCCTCATTGATTGATTTTGCGATATGTTTAGGTTAGTGTTTTAAATTGTGGTTGTGCCGGTTAGGTTGTGTTTACTGTAATTGTTGAAAATTTCAGCCACAATTGCTGTCGCAATACCTTTGTGGAGACTCATGAAACCACAATATTGTGGTCTCAATTGCAGAATGCAATTTAAAACACTGGCTTAGCTCAATTACACTCGGTAGTGGGTACTACTCTTGTTTAAGAAATTATATAGACCTCCTTGGGTTTTATGTTATCTGTTATCGTTAAAATTACTTCACCTTAGAGGTAGTGATTGAAATTATATTGGCCATCCTTGAGGGGAAATGAGTGTGAGTGTATGACTCTTGAAACAAGATGGGGATTGGGTATAATTAAGTTAAACCTCAAAGTTGGTCATTGTAATTTACCCTTTGTTTTATAGCTGCACTTCTTCCCAGGCTGCTTCTTTCCAAGGTCTCTGTAGACTCACCTTTTGTCTTACGGATAGATTTATCAAAATGTTTTAGCCATAAGGTGTTATTAGCAATGTGTGCTCTTATTCTGAGTAACTATAGTGGTTTGTAAGAAAAGGATAGGCAATCAGTTTGTAACATTTGAATCATTAACTTCTTTACAATGATATTTGGCTACTTATTTGACATTGATTAAATTGTTTTTTCATGTCTTGGAGTGGTAACTTTTTTCATTGTTCAAAACAGTATAAATTTTATTCCAATTTATACTCCTTGCAGTTTAGTGGCGAATTAGAAAACTAACTGTGTTTTCTTTTTTTAAATTTTGAATGTTATGAAGTGTATATACAATGAATGGAAGGGCTTATTTGGATGGACTTCTGATCTTCGAGCTATATTTACAAGATCCTGGAGGAAACAAGAGTCCACATCTTTAAGGAAGGTAACACACAACTTTTGTTATGTATTGAGGTCCACAGTGCATCAAAAAATTTATAGTATAATTTATCCGCATGTGTTTATCCTTCACTTGTTTTCTGCACCACCCTAGTACCATGTATTTTTGAAGCAGTGGTACTTTGAGGGTAGTGAGTATTCAAAAAAATGAGTATAGATACACCAAGAATGCGATGCAATTGCATTGTACGAGTACCGGTATCATATACAGACTCATCACCAATTTTGGATTATCTGTGCATCATAAGGGCCCATTAGTCCAGCTATTCTGCTGGCTTAGCATAGGCAGTAATCTACATGATACTCAACTTGGGTCGGAGAATAGGTGCCTAAAGGATTACCGTTTCTTGGGGTTTTACATTTGGTGAATGTTTTGATGCTGCAGTAAATCTTCTGATGTGAAACTTATAAGGAATGCTCGATCAGCTAATATTGCTGAATGTCATTCTTGTTATGAAGCTATTTTTTTAAGCTTGAATAAAGCACTTGGACCCTTTTTTGTAAGTAGTGATTTTCATGGATATTATAGGGATCATTTTAGGTGAAGCCTTGTTATTGTGCAACAAGTAAATAAATTTTAATTTGTATCGTCAAGATTAAATGATACACATGACATTGTGACTTTTTAAGTAGATGTATGATATATATATATATATATATATAGTGAATACATAATGTTTAATAAGTCCCCCGATTGCTTCAATAGCTGATTCAGTTTTCAGAACCTTGGAATAGAGTCGCCATATTTGACATTGACAACATTGGAGAAATTACTATCCTATCCTGTGAAGTACACATGGGGACTTCCATAGCACTGATGTCCTAGTAGATTTTTTAATATCCATAATTAATTAGTGGTTTTCATACTATATAACTCACTCTCTTGCATCAAAATTATGCACCGTAGATATGTTTTAGCTCAGAATAACCCATTTTAGTGGAAAATGCCGAACATTTTGAATATATTTATATATGTTTAATTATTTTAGTTGAATATTTGTCGTGACATGTTTCCCATAGGCTCTTGATCTTGACAACCTTGATGGAGTGCCTCTTTTTTTTAATCTCTTTGTTATCTTTATTTGTTTGAGAGTTCTGGTACTTATATCATATTTATGTTCTAGGTACCTTTTGTTCTCATTGATGTTGGGCGACGACCAAATAGTGGATACGTTGTTGTCAACTTGGATGGATCAAGACATCCTTTACCTCTGACTACAGTTTATCATAAGTTGCAACCTATAAATGCTTCACCTTATACTTTCTTGCAAGCACTTTTTGGCCATGAATATCCGGTGAGTTAATATTCTCTATGCCTTTCTGTAATTGATAGCATTTAGTTATGATCAATCTCAATACTTGTGTTATTTCACTCTTCAATTATCCATTTGGGAGTTTCACCTCTACTCTCTAGCAAGATTGTTTACCATTAGTATATCACAATTATTGATTGCTGAACTTTTAACATGTGATGTTTCTTTTCTGAAGGTTGGACTACTAGATGAAGAGAAAATTCTTCCTTTGGGGAAGGATATCAGTGCTGTTGGCCTTTGCAGTTTCAGAAATGGAATTGCTGAAATTAAGTCATGCAAAGATCTACCATATTTTCTGTTAAGTTTCTTTTCCTTAAATAAACTATTATTTTGTTGATCATGGCAAAATCTATCTTCTTTTACCTTCGTCATATGTTGGGTAGTAGTGGTAGTGGAGATTGTTTCATTTTGATTTAGCTCAATGCTATTTATTAATTACATGATACTGTAGTAGGAGTGTAGGGCAAATACTACGAGAAAATGTTAAAGTGGTGCTGTACCTTTTTAATTTGATGTTTTAATGCTGTCTGATATTGAATTAAAGTGATGCTTTACTTGAAACAACTTATTGTATTAGATGACTTGAGAAATGTTCTCAGTTTAATATGAATATATACAATGAGTAGAAGACACGGATCCTTGAATCACAGGGATTTAGAATAATTATAACGAATGCTCCTATCTATGAAACAAATAATGGGTATCAGTTACAATAATAATTTACGCGATCAATCACAGTCCATATCAATCATGATCAACACTCCCCTCAAGGTTGAAATACATATACTTCATAGGTATCCAGCAGTTCATATTCTGGTGGTGGTGTTTGAGGGGATGACTGGACAGTGGTGTCTGAGATAAACTTAGTTGTCACCTTGCACAGCTGATGACTATACTAGAGTTGGTAGCTCTGAGTGGCTGGTAACAGAAACTGAGACTGAACCTTAGATCTCAGATACCAAGTTGAAACAACTAATTCTATTAGATAACTTGAAAAATATATACAATTAGTAATAGACATAAATCGCTGAATCACAGGGATTTAGAGTAATTACAATGACTGTTCCTATCTATCTATGGGAACAAAAAATGTGTATCAATTACAATAAAGAATTACAATATCATCATAATCGACGTTTTATTTTCCTTGCAGATGCAGGATATTTGAGTGCGCACATAGCTTAAAAATAGTAACAAATGATTCTAATATGTGGAAGTGTTGCTTATGGAATTTGTCATGGCTTTTGTAGGTCTGACTTGAGTAAAGATCAGATGATTGTAGATCTTTCCTTCAAAACAAAAGTACTGCTTTGGGGTGGTATTGTTCTTGGTTCAATGTCAGTTGGGGTCCTTGGGTATGCAGTTGTGAGGTATATTCATCTGCCGTACCTGCTCATTTATTCTTAATTGTTTACGTGATATTTTGGATTTTCATTAATTGTGTCTGGATATAGAATTTGTTGAGAATACGAAGTAGTAGAGTCTTGGTAAACTATCATGATGATGACAGTGTAGTAGTAGAAAGGTTGTTGAATTTAGTTGCCACATGATGATGCCTTTTCTTTTGACAATAGTCAGAATTTTAGCAATGATTTGAGTGTATTTGGATAACGTAGCTAAAAAAGAGAGTAAGAAAGTGGTAAGCGAAGTTAAAGAAAAAGCGTATGATAGGTTATATAAATCTCTAAGTATCAAGGTAGAGGGAAGAAATGTTTACAGACTTGCAAAAGGTAAGGAAAGAAAGATAGGAGACTTGGACCAAGTGAAATACATTAAAGACGAAGATGAAAAAGTCATGCTGAAGGACGAAAATATGAAGAACTATTTTCACAAGTTTTTTATTAAGAGATAGGATTCCTTGCTTTCTGATAGACTACACACGAAAGAGGAGGATACAAAATTACACTTTTTATTGTAGAACTTGAGAGTTGGAGGTGAAAGAAGCTTTGAAAAGGATGGAGGGTGACAAAGCGATTGGACTAGATAATATACCTATTGAGGCCTTAAAGGTTCTAGGAGAGCAAGACATTAGATGACTCACAAAGTTGTTCAATGAGATCATGAGGTCTAAGATGTCTGATGAGTGGAGGAGAAACATCTTAATCCTATTTATCAAAACAATGACGACATACAAAATTGTGCAAATTATAGGAAGCTCATGAGTCATACTATGAAGTCATTAGAGAAAATAATTGAGCGGAAGTTGAGACAAAAAATGGATAGCACTGAAAATCAATTTGATTTTATGCCAGGGAGGTCGACTTTTGATGGAAAGATACTTGCCACGACGATTGATGGAAAGATATTGAAGGAATTAAAAGGATTTGCACATGGTCTTCATTGATTTGGAGAAGGAGTATGATAAGGTGCATAGAGAGGTTTTGTAGAAAGCTCTAGAGAAGAAATATATTTTATATTCGAGTAACCAATGATATATATGATGAGATCAATACCAATGTGAGAACACAAGATGAGGTCTCGGAGGATTTTTCTATTGTTATAGGACTACACCAAGGGTCAACATTGAGCCCCTACTTGTTTACATTGATCTTTGATGTGTTTATTGAGAATATCTAAGAGTAAGTGTCACAATACATGTTTTTTGCAGATAATATTGTCTTAATAGGAGAGTCTAGAAAGGAATTAAATGGGAAGTTAGAAATGTGGAGACAAGTTTTAGAAACACATAAATTTCTAAAACATAAATTTTATATAAGTTAAAGTAAGACGGAATATATGGAGTGTAAGTTTAGAAAGAGACAAATAAACTTATTGTAGAGGTAAAGACTGGAGACTCCATCATACCACAAGTCACTAGATTTAGGCATCTTGGGTCAATCATACAAGACGGTGGAGAGATTGATGGAGATGTGAGTCATAAGATTCAAATGAGTTAAATGAAATGGGGAGTGCTTCAGGTGTCATATGTGATAAAAAGGTACAACTCAAGCTTAAGGGGAAGTTTACTGCACGACTATAAGACCTGCAATGTTATATGGAACTGAATGTTGGGCGATAAAATGTTAAAAAGAAAATAGACTTAGTATTGCAGAAATGAGAATGTTGTGTTAGATGAGTAGACATACTAGACAATATAGGATTAGAAATGAATGCATCAAAAAGAAAGTTAGAGTAACTTCTATTGTAGAAAAGGCGGTAGAATTGTGCCTTAGGTGATTTGTATATGTGTGGAGGAGACCGGTAGAAGCTCCATAAAAAGAGTAGTTCAAATGGAGACTAGTCCAATTCCTAGAGGGAAACCAAGAAAAACCATGGGCAAAATGATTAAGAAAGACTTCGAGATCAATGCTTTATCAATGAACATAATTTACGATAGAACATGATGACATCGTTCGATTCATGTAGTCGACACCCAGTGGGATAAAGTCCTGGTTGTTGTCGTATTTGAGTTATTTGGATGGAGAATTAGAAATTTGAGAGCATTTTAAAATTCCAGAAATTGAAATGAAGCAATTTAAAACTCTAGAATTTGTCAAATATACTGTTTGGATGATGTAAAGTTTGAGAATTTTATTATGTCATTTAACTAATTAAGGAGGAGTGCCTATCTTTCCTCCACCATCAATAGATTCACACATCAATCCTTTAATCTACAACAACAAATCACCATGGGAAGCATTGCCATCTTCGTTTGGACTCCAGCTTGTTTTCTGCTCAATCAACAAATTGCAATACGCTAAACTGATCTACCTATTGATTCTAGAGTTCTGAAAGTAGAGAAGCTGAAGCCATAACCATGAAGGTAAGACAACAGAAAATGCATAGAGATAGAAGGGAGAAAACGGGATGAAGAGGGGAAGGTCGAGACTTGAAACGTTGGGGGCGGAATTAAAATCTCACTTATTTTGGTGGAACTCAAAATGCTCTGTTTTCAGTTGGAAAAAATACCCAAAAGATTTCTAGGATTTGTTAAATGCTTCATTTAATTATCCAAAGAATGGATTTTGAAAGGAGGGAATTTAAATCCTGCCAAAAAAGTACATCATTCTCTTATATCACTCGATTCAAACACACTGAAATAATTTATTGAGGATTTTGGGTGGTTAGAGTTGATTTCAAGATAATTAAATTTTTGCCTCTTTATTCAGGAACTGGAATAAGTGGAAACAGTGGAAACAACAGCGGGAGCTCCAGCAACAAAGGCAAGATGTCAGTGGTGGTTTTGATTATCAATTGGAAGACGAGAATGAAGATGTCCCAGATGGACAATTATGTGTTGTATGCCTGATGAGGAGAAGGCGCTCTGCTTTCATTCCCTGTGGCCATCTTGTATGCTGCCATAGGTGTGCTGTATCAGTTGAACGTGAAGTGGCACCCAAGTGTCCCGTTTGTCGTCAGGAGATTCGTGATTCAGTGCGAATTTTTGAATCTTGAGTAGACAGAGGCTGATTGTTATGTTAATAACCTACAGCAGGAGGCTTTCATGCCTGCTAATGAGCATAACGGAAGGTTAGCATAGGTTAATTGTAGCCCCCGTCTCCCTCTACAAGAGACTCTCTTATCATCATCAGCTATGGAATGAACCTTGAAATGTTTGTTTGTATATAATATTTGTTGCTAGACCATATAAATCTAACTTGTTACTTGTATTAATCCCAGGTTAAAAATGTGTATAATCTCCCAAGTATAATTGTCAATGCCACTTGAAAATAAGCACATGTTTTG
Organism: Lupinus albus; assembly: GCA_009771035.1. Lineage (NCBI taxonomy): Eukaryota > Viridiplantae > Streptophyta > Magnoliopsida > Fabales > Fabaceae > Lupinus > Lupinus albus. Next base: position 15,930,681 of record CM020002.1, on the reverse strand, counting down.
CAGTGAAAGCCTGTTATGCAGCTAGCCTGAGGTTTGTTTGGCTGAGACTAGTAATTAAGAAAACATGTTATTAAATATTGTATTTTAGCCTAAAGAGCGCATTCAGGATTAAGGTTTGGATTAAACATGTTATTAAGGGTAGTATTAAGGCTCCTTTATGTGTTTGGTTAAGGCTCGTGCAACTTTTTGTGCTGTATTTTGTTATTAGTATGTTTCTTCTTATCCTTAGACATGGGCAAAATTTCAATTGTTCCTTATGATTTAAACATCTTTTACCAAAATGATCGTATAAAATATCCTAAGTGTTGAAGGGCGTTATGATCGTATAAAAAGGAGTTTATGATCTATTAATGTAAAAAATTTAGTTGGTTAGTCATCATTCACAGCTTATATATATATTACTTTTATCTAAAAATTAATGATAATTAATATATAAATGTTGAATGATGTAAAAATCTCCTCTCCTATTCTTTAATAAATTAATAATGACATGGACTAATATGAGAGTAAATGTTAAAAGAGTGTCTTGGAGGAATTTTTGCTAGCACTCCTTTTGTTTGATAATTATTATTTTATTCATTTCAGTTTTATAAAAGTTTTGACACTACAAACCAATTATAAATTACTATAAGTGTGACTTAAAATGTAATAAAGATAAAAAGTTAAATATTTTCATTGAGATGGGAATATGTAAATGATTAATAGTGTAAATTATTTTCTTGATAATATATTACGATTAAATCTGTTTTTATCAAGACATTTGAAAATTAACTCGGAAACTAGTTATGCACTTATAAAGACATAAGGTATGGTACCATATAACAATATGCTAGCATTTTGTACAACTATGTTAATGTTTAGGATGGATTTAGTAGCAATATGAATGGAACTTGTTGATCTTTGGACAATTATAGCTAAACTACGACGAGTGAGACTCCTTTCCTTTATTGGAGAGAGGAGTGATATGAAATATCGAAAGAAAAACAATAAATATTGCCATTTGAATCCTTTATATTTAAAGTTAAATTACACATTTGCTCCTAAAACTAAATAATCAATCTGCTCCATTAATGAAGATGAGACTCATTCAACTATAACAATAAATAAAAGACAACTAACAACTTTTTGAATGGAATATCAATAAAATAAAACTTCATGTCAACTTAAAATTGACATGCACCATCATAACATTGATAGGGAGGGTTATTATTTTAAATTGTACTCCACTGTGACTAAAATATTATAATTTCGGTTTATTAGAATTGTGGTAAACACAACTTAATCATTATTTAAAACAACAACTAGAAGGCTATTAGATAAGATTACCCATAAACATTAACAAATCCTTCAAACATAGCTACACTGAACATTTTAACATTGAGATTCGCAACAATAAACAATAAAGTGAAACACAGTGATACAAGGTACTTGATGACTAGGGCAACCTACACAAATTCTAATGAACTGAAACAACACAAGGAATAATGGTTTGAGTAAAACAATGAATCAATGATTCATGAACAACCAAATTATATTAAAAGGTCTAGCCACTACCACCAAGAACACTCTTAAGCTTCTTCACTTGTTCAGGGTCAAGGAAAGTAGTTTGTGTAATCAATGAAGAAGAGAAGTTGCTTGCAAACAATGCAAAATCAAGTATTTGAAGTCCTGGATTAGAGCTACTGAAAACAGCATAAGCAACAGCTTTTCTCTTACCATAAGCTACTTGAAAATGCAACAACCCTTGTGGCAAAATGAAAAGTTGTCCCTTTGAAAGTGTCTTCACATAAACTGAGTTATCTGATGCTATAAACCCAGCAGTGACATAACCTTGTGTGACTATTAATAATTCAGAAGCACCAGGATGAGTATGAAGAGGGATTACACCACCAGAAGCAATGTCTAACCTTGCTGCAGAAAGACCAAGGCCATTTAGACCTGGGAATTGAGCAACAAATGCAGGTGTTACAGCAGCATTGATAATGTTTGTGGTGTTTCCTGCAGCAGCTAAGCCAGCATATACAAAGTCATGTTCGTTTACTTTTGTAGGAGGCTTGCAGGGATACCCTGAAGGACCATCTGAACCATTAAGGTCTGCTACACAGAAATCATTGACAGAAGCATGTGAAATGGATAAGAGAAGTGGAAGGAGGAGGAGAACAATGTGAATCATTTTGGTTATTGTATGATTCTTTGTGTTTGTTAGGTGGGAATGTGGGATTAGCTAGTTACATAGAGATGTTATATATAGGAGGAGCTTTTGTTGCAACTTGTTGGACTAATTATGGACTCATTCAATAGTTACTCATTAGACTCATAAATCATATGAATCATATTAGGGTTCCTAGATTTGAGGAATGATAAGTCTGAATCTTTTATTTGTAATTAAAAGGTTTAATTTGACCTTGATGTGTTCTAGAAAACTAACAAAACTAATTTTTTTATATAAAATTTTATAGATGATCATTTGTAATAATTAAGAATAATAACCAATTATTAGTTATGTCAATTTTGTACAACTTTTTTTTTAAGAAAAGAAATGAGCCTCATATAATTTTTGTTTCTTATTTCTACGTACCCTTCTGCTTTATAAGGAAGTTGTAGATTGTTGAATAATCAATGTAAAGTTAGGGTACAAATTTTAGTAGGAAGTAGCAAAACTCTTAAAGATGCTTCAATAAATTATGACAAATGCTAAATGAGAGCTACAAAAACAACTTGAAGCTCATTCATGCTGATTTAGAAATATTGAAAGGACCTTCTTCATAACTAACCTATTTGCTCCACCAAATAAGGCATTAATTAATGATTGCCATTTTAGTTCTCTCACTGAAAATAGTAGATGTTAATTTTAATGTATAAAATTGATGATCCCAATCAATAACTTAGTAAAATTAAATTATATTTTATTAAATATAATTAGTATTTTAAATTGCATTGTAGTTATCTTGCATTTACCATAATTATGGAAAATTGTCGAAAAAAGTGATCGTAAATGACCAATACCATTGCAGAAACTCGAAACCACAATATTACGATCATAATTATAGTTGTGAATTACAATTTAAAACATCTATGAATGTGTCTACATCAACCGTATGATTATAAAAAAGTTCATAAAAAAGGCAATTACGAAGCCTGAGATATTGTTAGAGTGCTAAAGCAAGAGTAAAATAGAATGATTGAAAAGCAATTAGGAAGTGGTCCAAACTCATGTGGGAAGAAAAGGAAGAATCACATAAACTGACATTTTTGACAGCTAAATGCATTGATGTTTGGTTGAATAGGAACCAAGTGAATGTGTGGATACGTAGAAAGCCCTTCATGCTAAGATATCTTAGCACTATTATCCTATATAGATAACCTTATTTCATAAGTGGATACTAGCCAATGTTGCATGCATAGTACTTTGTCGTTTTTTATATTCCAAATAACTTTTAGAGAAGCAATTGGAAATATTAAGAGAATAATTGATATCATGGTATGATTTTTCAGATTTTGTAGGTTAGAGGATTTAATGGAATATCCAACAAAAATATACTTAGACGTATCACACTACTACATACCATGTAGCATATTCATCACAAAAAATGACTTACAATTAAAAGTGACCAATTACCACATATCAAATAACTATGATTTATAATAACAACAGTAATACAAAAAAGTGAATTATAGCATATCAGGTAACTATGATTTCAAGAGCAATGATACCCAACAATTCTATAAAGCATTAGAACTATGATTTATTGGGTATGATGAACATTATATCTAGCATCAGTAGTTGAGTAATGATTTTGGACAGAATTTTAACTAATTAGAAACCTTGAAGACAGGATGGAAGTTAACAAAGTATAGCAAAATTCAGGTCTCCTTCTGATAGCTAGTTTGCACATGCAAGCAACTGAAAACATTTTTTTCGTTAATGGAGAGACAAATACTTGATTTTACTTGTATTTTTAATAACAAAATCGTTATTCCATTATATATAAAAGTATAAAAATGTCTTACAGTGTTACGTTTTCGTTTGTTTTTTTATAATACTTGTCTCTCTAGAAACCATTCATCATTAACTCCTTCTCTACCCTATCACCAAGATTTTTCTTTAATTTACTGTGATTCCATAGTATTTTCTGTTTACACTTTTATTTGACAAAGTATCTGCAAATGACACTTTCATGTTATGGATTAATCCATACATTTTATTAATCAATGTTCATGTATTTTCTAGGTTTGTGGTATTTATTCTATGTATGTATCTCTACATTCAACAATAATAATGTAGTTGATATCAGCATTTGACGTGTATGTGTAGTACTAATTCATAACATCACTAATTGTAATGTTGACATATCATCATTATTATAGATTAACACTAAAACAATCATCAACTATATTATTGATTAAAAACTATACAAAAAAATTTGGGAACTAAAATAAAAATTGCATACACTAAAAAATATTGCGCCTTGTACTCATGCTCATTTTATCTATCTTCCTTTATATTATCAAGTTATATGTTTCAAAAGTGTCAATTGCAATGTTGTCCTCAAATTCATTTCAAATGAAAGAGAGAATAAATAGTTGTATTTCGTTTTCGTTTTTTTCTAATAAAAATATACTATGCAAGTTATTAGTATGTGTGATTAAAATAATATCAATGATTTTGTAATACCACCATCTATTTGTATAACAAGTGAATGATAATTTACAAATATGGAATAAAACAAAAAGATATATATTACTGATTGAATGTCAACAACATATTGAAGCCCAAGCGTTTATCATCAAAGCCCAATCAAGATAAATCAAATAATACTCAATGTGCTTAAGCTTTCTGTTTTAGGAAAGTTAGTTTAATTTTGTTAGTTGTTGTTTTCTATTTCTGGTTGGATTGGTCACATATATAATAATATAATCCTCATCTTTATTTTGTAAACATTATTAGGAATCATTCTCTATTACTTCATAAATAAAATACAGAGGCATATTCCATTCTATTTTTTCTTCTTTTTTATATCAATTGTTATTTCTTTGCCATCAAGCTTCATGTCATCGTTTTTGTTCAATCTATCATGTTGAGTTTTCACTTTCACATGATATCTGAGCATTGTTTATGTTGCACAATCCCCTTTTGAATTTCTTCAGCACAAAACTATTTTCTTGTCGTTTTTTCTTTTCTCCAAATGACAAATCAGATCATTAATCCAATCTTATATCCTCTGAGCCCTTACTTCATGTAACTTGATCAGAACCCTGGTAAAATCTTGGTTTCTTCCCTCCCAAAATTGACGAATTTACTATTCACGGTCAAGAGCCATGAGCATGACATTGGAATCGAAGAACAAGTTCCAACTTGTCGATGGATCTTTGCCTAGACCAACTATTGATGATCCTTTATTTCTAGTTTGCAGCAATGCAACACCCTAGTGGTGTCTTGGCTGAACCAAGCAGTTGACCTTGCAATCGTACAAAGTGTGTTATGGATGGACAATGGTGCTGAAATCTGGAAAGATCTCCAATAAAGGTATAATCAAGGTGATGTCTTTTGCATCTAAGACTTAATTGGTGAAATATATATTCAATAAAGCAAGGAAATTCCTCTATTGAGACTTATTATACACATATGCAAATGGATAATATACTAATATTTTGCACAATTCTAGTTTTGACACTATATCAAGAAGGAGAAGAATAGGATATAGGGGACAAAGTTCTAACAAACGTGGAAGAAATCCTAGTTTAGGAAGATCTTTAGGAGGGAGAGACCAAAAAGTATGCACTTATTGCCAAAAGGTTGGTCATATTATAGGCACATGCTATTAATGATACCCAGCTGTCCTACCAAGAAGAAAATAAGGACAAGAATGGATTGATGCTATTCTTATTAGAATTGTGAAACGTGAACACTAGTTTTTGGTTTTTGTTACATTGTTATAGCAAGCTGCTGCAAGCAGCATAAATAGAGAATTGATCCAACGGATCAATTCTATACTTGGAATAAAATAAAGAAACATAAATACTATAGAGAAAAAATATGGTAATTTCAACAGCTAAAAATGGAAGGAAATAATGGCCTTCATAAGTGATTGATTGAGTCATTTAGTTGAGGACAGCTAAAAATGGAAGGAAATAATAGCCTTCATAAATGATTTATTGAGTCATTTTATTGAGGACAGTTGGGTATGGTTAATACATGCTACAAGAAGCATGAATACCCTCCTAATTACTTTAATTCAAGTTCTACAAATAAAAGTCTTATAACGTAAAATCAAAGCCAGATTCCTATAGTTCCAACCTATCATTTACACTAGATGAGCGTCAACCTTTAAGATATATGCTTTATCAATCAATAAGAGTTGAGTTTGGAAGTCTATCACATACCAGAAAGATATTATCACTTCGTACACCTGTATTAAAACGGTACTCTCACTAATCAATCACTAATCAATGGACTTTTATACGCTTAAAAATCTATTTAATAAAAATTGAACTATTAAAACAAAATATATATATTTTTAGTTTTATGCTATCATGTTCATATATATATATATATATATATATATATATATATATATATATATATCTTTAAGAAATGTTAAGCATCAGAAATTAATGTCTACACCACATCCAATTTCAAAGATGTATTTAAAAATAATTAATTTTGTCATATTCAATACTATGAATCAGCATAAATTAATGTTCACATCGCATCGAACCTCAAAAAGATATTTGATTGATCACTTTAAGTAATCATAGTAACAATACTCGTGTCTGCAACACAACTCGGTTAAAATATAAAATTTTGATTAAGATTTCAATGATTACCATTATTGGTTACATTTTTTAGTTAATTATTATTAGCATTACAAATAGGATAAAGGTTTAAAAAAAATACAAATAAAGTAGTAAAAATGATACCGGCTACACAAGGTTTGCATGCTATTAGTCATTAGCTTGTAGTTACATTACATTGGTTATATTAGTTAATCCTTACTTTATTCTGATCTCCATGTGGCCCCAAAATTGAGTTACAATTTGTTACTTTTATAGTCCATTTTTGCATATAAGTGAATGAAAATCATATGTTTCACTTTTAGTATTATTATCGTTACATGAGGCAATATGCTAGCATAGTGCAAATTACTCCCACATATAGAGAAGAGAAGATGAAACAAGAAGAAGATGGTGAGAATGGGAGCCATAGAGATGAAGGAGTAGGGCAATTAACTTTAGTTAATTGTTTTATATACCATGTAAGTAAATACATGAGAGTCCTATCACATGAAGAAATATGGCATAGCACCCTTAATAATTGGTAAAATTGCATATTTTAGATTATTTTAATCTCAGTGTAATATTATAGTATTGTCAAGTTTTTCACATATCCATATTTAATAATCATCAATTCATTACACTTTCATACATATATTAATATAAATGAATGGTGAATGATTTTTACTTTTTTATATATATATATATAGACTCAGTCCAACATGACAGCACAAAAAGTTGAACAGACTTTAACTTATGAATATTCTCTATCTACAAGTCAACTCAATCCTCCAATCCAAAACACAAACCCAGATCAATCTCAAAGTTTCATACTTTCTTCACTTTTCCAATACCCCAATTACTTTCTATACTTGCCCAAAACTTTCAATGAAACCAATACTCATGTTTCTCATCATCTTCTTTCTCTTGTTGTTATTGCTTTCAAGTGCAGAATCCAAGTGCAAACAAGGTTGTTCACTAGCTCTAGCCTCATACTATATGTATTCAGGTTCCACTTTAACATCTATCTCACAAGTAATGTCATCACAACTTCTCACAGTCCCTGAAGACATAGTCACCTATAACAAAGACACAATACCAAACAAAGACAGTGTTCAAGCCTTCATTAGGGTTAATGTTCCATTCCCATGTGACTGCATCAATGGTGAGTTTCTGGGTCATATGTTTCGGTATGATGTTAAGACAAATGACACATATACCTCTGTTGCTGAGACAGAATATGCAAATTTGACTAATGTTAATTGGTTGATGAAGTTCAATAACTATCCTGCTTCTAATATTCCTGATACTGGAACTCTTAATGTTACTGTTAATTGTTCTTGTGGTGAGAGTAGTGTGTCAAATTATGGGTTATTCATTACATATCCGCTTAGGCCTGGGGACACTTTGGATTCGGTGTCGAAAAGTGTGAATCTTGATTCAGGGTTGCTGCAGAGTTATAATCCTGGTGTGAATTTCAATCAAGGGAGTGGACTGGTTTATATTCCAGGAAAGGGTAATTTTCTGATTTTGTCTAATATGATTATTGAGAATTAGTTTTCCATTTGTGCTATATGGTGGTGGTTATCTAGCTTTAGGGTTAATTTGTTTAGATTTTTATAAAATAAAAAAGTCATACTAAAAATACTCTCAAAAGTGATTTTTGTTGTATAGCTTTATGTAAATCAGAAGCTATTTTGTGTTTGGATGTAGTTATAAAGAAGTAGTTTTAGTGAAGTCTTTTTTGTGTAAATTAGGAGCTTCTTCTGGGGGAAGCTGGAAAATATAGCCTGACTTCTCATAAAACTTGTTTTTAGTGTTTTTTGTAGCTTCTATTTTCTAGTAAAACTTTGACCAAAGAAACATGAAATTGTGGGAAATATTTTATGTTAAAAATTCAATTATCTCACTCACACTTGAAATCTCCAACTGTGTTATCCATGGATTGTTACTAAATGTTGTTGAAGGATTGAATAATAATTTGTTACTGGTTTATACATTTTCAAATGATGTCTAATTTTGAAGGGGTTAGTAGAAACACTGATTTTTCTATATCTAGTTTTACTTATCCCTAGAAGTTCAAATAGAATCAGAAGTCTTCTGAAATGTGATTTCATCTGATAACTTGAATAAAGCATCTATTATTGAAATATCAATTATATCTGATCGATGCTGCCAGTTGCTTACATAATTAAAACTCATTCAAACTTATATTGTTGACAAATTTCATGTGTATATCTGAATCTTTAAACATTCTCCAAGGAAGTACAAATTTCAATATACTTGTCTTACTTTTTTCTTTCATTTGGCAGATCAAAATGGCAGCTATGTGTTTTTGAATCCTAGGTAAGCTTTGGAAGACTACTTTTTATGCAATCTTCACATATGGTTGAATTATTGCTCATTCTCTAATTAATTAATTGACTAAAGCCGATTACTATGTTTTCATTTTCATCTGCAGTTCAGGAGGTTTGACTTTCTCTCTTCTCAGAAAGTTGGTTATGTGATGAATTTCTCTTCAGTTTGATGTTCATATTAAACACGTGGTTAGTATATACCAAAAAATAGAAAGATAATGCTGTTTTGAGCTCGTATTTTGTTTCTATATAAGCAGGTCTTGCTGGTGGTGCTATTGCTGGGATTGTTATTGGAGTATTGGCTGGTATTCTGTTATTGGTAGTTTGTATATATGTTGGATATTTCCGGAAGAAGAAGATACAAAAGGATGAACTTCTCGGACAAGATTCCAAATCACTCTTTGCTCAAGACGGGATGGGTATATTTATTATTTCTATTGATATTCTTTCCAACTTCAAACACCTTTCCCCTCTACCATAACCCTTAATATGTGGGTGATTAATACAGTGCTTAATAGTATACCTGATTTAATAGTTCTCATAGTCCTGTGTCCTATTACATATAATTCTTAACTGAAATAACCTGATTCACCCTTTTGATTGTAGGTCACATACCGTTACTAATTAAAATCCATGTGGAGAGTATTAAATGTTTGATGCTAGTGCCAATATTGTTCACTTAGAACTTTCTTGCTCTTAATTCACATTTGCACCATTTGTTGGTTTTGTTACTAAGAAATAGTGTGACACGGAAAAATCATGGACTAGGAAGGAATCTAGATTTCTGATTCCATTTACGAGCTGTTGTGTGATATTTATGTTCATAATGGTTTCCTTTTGAAATTCGAAAAAATGCCGTGACCTTAAAAGAAAAAATGCCGTGACCTTAAATTCGATATTTATGTTCATAATGGTTTTGTACAGTGTGCTTGTTGGTAATGGAATTACTTTTACCTTAAAAGAAGAAAAAAAACTTTCTCCCGAGTACATTAGTTCGTAACTTAATCTTTTCTTGTATCTCCAATCATCCAACACAACGGGCTTATTATTCTACACTACGTTTCTGTTCTTGTTGGAACTTTTCCCTACATTCAATACCTTATACGTTCAATAAAGTGAACTAATAATGTTGGCGATTTGGTGCTACCCTTTTCAGACGAAACCACTCGTACTGCTGCACCTGGTGGTCCTGCTGCCATCACTGGGATATCAGTGGACAAATCAGTAGAGTTCTCTTATGAAGAACTAGCAAGCGCTACAAATAACTTTAGCATGGCCAATAAAATTGGTCAAGGTGGTTTTGGAGTTGTCTACTATGCAGAGCTGAGGGGAGAGGTTAGTAATGACATTTATAATTCTCTAATTTCAGAAGCATTCCTTAACAGAAAATTTCATTGTTACTTTTTTATGAGTTTATCATTGTTAATTCATCTAGCTGGTTTTGTATTTGACATGCTGAAATAGAAGATTATAGTTTAATTGAACCAATACTATGTGACATTCAATCAAATATGGGAGAGCTATTGTGAAGTATAACTGAAACATAAATTAAAATAAACGATGTTGAAAACCTTGATGATTCATAATCAAATATGAAAAATATACTCTGTGATATGCATGGATGGATAAGCTAAAAGAATGTCATTTTTCCAAATGTCAATTTGTTAACATCATTTTATGCTTAAGAATTAAGAAGCATTTTTTATGTCTATCTTTACATAGTGCTTGATAGTTGATAATGCTCTAGTGATGGATCAGAGTGTGTTTGTTCTTATTAGCCATAACATGTTCATTTTAGAATGCATTTTCTCATTTTTATATGAGGCAATAATTTTTCCAATGTAGAAAGCTGCAATCAAGAAGATGGATATGCAAGCATCAAAAGAATTTCTTGCTGAATTGAAAGTCCTGACACATGTTCATCATCTTAACCTGGTAATAATCCTTTTGTTGAAAAGTAAGTTTCACATCGCCTATTAGTTTTGAGATGGAACCATAACGTGATATCAGAGCCAGACCCAAACTTCTTTTTGGTTGTCATGGGCCAAAAGATGCCATTTAATCATGGGTCAAAGGTAACCCTTTGACTGGTTCGGCTGGCTCTGTGGAGGGGGCATGTTGGAAAGTAAGTTTCACACTGCCTACCTCATTATCTCGAGAATGATTTAAATACCTATTGGGCTGCTCCTCTCATTTCCAATTGGTTTTGAGATGAAACCTTAACGCCTTTCAAACTTCAATTATTTATAAGTATCATCATATTTATTTGCATACTGTACTAGGATTAGTTTCAATCTTATCTTGCTAGCTTGAGATAGAATTGGAACATGAATGTACTAATTTTGAGAGTAGACTAGCACAAGGAAATTATTAGATTTGAAAATTGCAGATTACTACTTGAGGATTGTTTGTGTTGAATGATTTCTATTGTCTTTTGTTTCTATTTGTTGATGCATTCATCTAGGGAATTGAATTAGTTTCCCATGCCAATTCAACATACTTTCAATTTAAAAGCTTATTTCTTATCTTACTTTTTTCATCTTTTAATATTCTGTCATCAATACTTATACACAGATTTAATGTGTTTAATCAAAGTTTTTTACTTTCAATTGGGAATCATCCTGCCTCTGATTCTCCGTTTTTTCATGTCCCTCATCCTTTCCTTACTTTTTAACCATTCCTTCACTTTTGCAAATATTTTATTGCTAAGGGCATCTCTTGATCATATACACTATTGGAATCTTTGTAATTGTTATGTAGATTTATTGTATAGGTATATCAGATACAACACAATCAGATAAATACAATTAATATCTAAAAGAATCTCATAATATATCAACACATCCAAACACTTTGCATTCTTCCATTAACTGAAAATGTGGTCTCAGACTTGGATAGGATAATGAGTCATGGATGTCAGTTAATACTTATAGAGGCACCATTAGATTATTGTCAAATTCTTTGTTTTCATTAGATTCTTTTAAGGGCAGAAACTGAACCCTGTTATCTGGAAAAACTATTTGGATTAAGAATTCATGTGGCTCTATTATTTGAGAATGATGTGTTTTAATTTAATATGAATAATAGTAAAAGAGAAAGACTTCGACATACCATCTAAATATAAAAAGGGTTGTCCAATGCACGAGCATCCCATCTGGTGGGGTTTGAGGAGGATAAGTGTATGCAGCCTTGCCCTTGCAAACATTGAGACTCTTCCAAGGATGAAGTCACAAAGTGGTAACCCTACTATTCCCAACTTTACTGTTGAAGAAAATTTCAGAAAAAACCGAAGGCTACCCCTAAAATTTAAGTGATGTCACTCAATAGTGGGTTAGTATTTGAATGTAAAGATTCTCTAGAAGCTTCTACATATGATATTTGTAACAAAACATAAAATGCTTAAATATTTTCTTTGTTTACTATAACCAACTTTTGTAAGTTACCACCTTCTGACATAATTAGCTTGGAGAACTTCTATCTTACCCCTAGTTATTCCTCTTATAAGTTGTGTATGTAAGTTTGCATATGAAGACATTGGAATTTCTTCATATAAACATGAATTCTTACATCTTATGTTGTATATGTCTTAAACTCTTATTGGCGATGAAGGTGCGGTTGATCGGGTACAGTATAGAGGGTTCTCTTTTCCTTGTCTACGAATTCATTGAGAATGGAAACTTGAGTGAACATCTGCGTGGTTCAGGTTAGATCAGCTCATAGTTTAGTTCTTGTTTACTAATGAGGTATCATGAATGTCATCAAGTGATAATGTTGACAGCAAGAGACCCACTGCCATGGCCTACCAGGGTGCAGATTGCTTTGGATTCAGCCAGAGGTCTCGAGTATATTCATGAGCATACCGTGCCTGTATATATTCACCGTGACATAAAGTCAGCAAATATATTAATAGACAAAAACTTCCGGGGAAAGGTTGGATATGTATTTTAAGATCTTTATTTTTAATATATGGATTGCTATGAAAGTTCCGAGGGTAGGCCTCGATGCAGTAGTAAGGTTATTGGCTTAGTGATCATGAGGTCACGAGTTCAAATCCTCCCCAAACCTTACTAGGTGGGAGCCTTATGCACTGGACCTCCCGATCGTCATGAAAGCTCTAAACATATTCTTATTTGCAGGTTGCTGATTTTGGTTTGACCAAACTGACAGAAGTTGGAAGCTCGTCGCTTCCCACTGGTCGACTTGTTGGAACATTTGGATACATGCCTCCAGAGTATGATAACTCATATTCTTTTAATATAACTAGATATTCTTACTAGAACATTTAATCATTTATCTTATTGGGATTCAGTTAAGTGAGAAGTTCAGCATTTAATTCACATGGATTTGTTGTGATGGTTCTTCTGTTTGAAGGTATGCTCAATATGGAGATGTTTCTCCCAAAGTAGATGTGTATGCTTTTGGAGTTGTTCTTTATGAACTTATTTCTGCTAAGGAAGCTATCATCCAAGCAAGTGAATCTATTGCTGACTCAAAGGGCCTTGTAGCATTGGTCATTCTTTATTTCTCTACTTAACAATTATTTTCATTATTGTGCTATTAATTTCTATTCAATCTTTTTATTATTATTTAATATCTATTGCAGTTTGAAGGAGTTCTTAATCAGCCTGATTCAACTGAAGATCTATGCAAATTAGTGGATTCAAGGCTAGGGGATAACTACCCTATTGATTCTGTTAGAAAGGTTAGAACATTTGTTAGATTAAAGAGGAAATTGTGCAAATGTGATAGTTTTATGTCTCACAACTCTACTAACTGAGCTACCTCTACCTCTTGGGGGTTCTTGGATTCTATGTTGCATGGTCACTTGAAACCATACCCGTAATCATGCAACAACATAGGAGCATGTATACCTTATTGAAGCAATCATCATGCAATGAATAACTTATTATATTAATGATTTCAATTAGTCATACTTATTGTGTTAACTATATTGGGTTGCAGCTAGCTCAATTAGGGAAAGCATGTACACAAGACAATCCCCAACTTCGGCCAAGTATGAGATCAATTGTGGTGGCTCTTATGACACTTTCTTCAACTACTGATGAATGGGATGTTGCCTCTTTCTATGAAAATCAAAATCTTGTCAATCTTATGTCAGGAAGATAAGATGTTAAGGAACTTGTATATTTTACTAGCCAGGACTTAGCAGAATGTGTGCATAGATAAGCATTTATATCATAATTTTCCATACATCAATTTTTAACCCTTCAAATTCCTGTAATAAATTTAATTTAATTTAATTTGAGGCCACTTTCTTTGATGTTTTTTCCCTTTTTTATAAAAATATTTCAGGGTGGTAACCAATGTTTTTTTCTTTTTCTTATGTTTTCAGTTTGGATTTATAAATCATGATATTATAACTTGTTTTTGTTTGGGTATCTTAGCTGAATATAAATTAATTTATTTTGCTTGGGTAAGATAGAAAGATTTTTTTTACGTAGTAAATTACAAAAAAATGTATGAGTTTATTTCTTTATGTTACAATTATTTTGGTTGTTTTTTACACTATTTTTTAAATATATTTTTTTTAATATTTAAGTTCATATATAATTTTTTAATTTTTAATATTGCATAACAAAAATTAAAAAATATATATTAAAATAAAGTACAATATATAAATCAATAACAATATTAAAAAATATGACATATAAATAAATAAAAGATGTTAAACTTGAATTACACAATTCATAAAATAATTCATAAAATAAGTAATACACAAATGTCAAATTTTAGATTCCCCTTATATAACCAAAAAATTGTTCTCCACAAAATAGCCTAAAACTTATTCTCTTGAGCGAAGTGATAAACTACACTCAAGTCAAAATAGATAAGTGCACTTATATATGGGTATTAAGAAATGAATTATATAAGATGAGAAGAAAGTATTTCCTCATATCAAGAGATAACTTATCTCCTCCAACCAGTAAAAAAATAACACATGTATTATTTTGTTTAGTTTTATAAATATTTTTGTAGAAAATGATTAAATGGTACACATGTCACGTATAATGTGCATTGTTGGGGTTTAACAAATGTTCTTTTATTGACATTTTATTGCCTAATATTCAGTCTCATATAACTTTGTAGAACATTTTCCCACTTTTTTTATTTTAAATTTAGGGATCATATCACACATCAACCTAAGTTGAAAGAATGCTTTAGGACTTGTCAGTAAATAATAAGGCTCCTTCAGCAACCCAGACATAACAATCCTATAGGCAGCATCAAAATGCACTTTGTGATAATTTTGGAAAAACATAATACTGCCATCTGCAGATTTCCACTACAAGGGAATAAAGCTACCCACACATACATCACTATATATCAACTTCCTTCTTCTACAGTTTTATGCAGATCTATAGTATAAATCAGTCACCTAACACAAATATGATCTGATATAGCACGCAGTGTTTTAAACTACGGTTACAGTCACCGTTACACTGCAATTACGGAAAATTGTGCTAAAATACGATCAATGCAACAGTAATTGCTGTCGCGATGCCATTGAGGAGAGTGTGAAAACACAGCCACAATTGTGGCCGCAATGCCATTACAGAGGCTCCTGGAACCATAATATTTTGACCTGGGGTGCAATTTAAAACACACATAACATGCATCATTCCTTTAGGTGGCAAACTAGAACATTATATGATTCATATCTATCCACTGCACAAAAAAGAAAATATGCCATTTTAGAGAGAGCTAAACATTAGCAAACATATTCTGTTAGAAGCAACAATACATAAGGCTTCTGATATTAATCACACCAATTGTAATACAAGAAAATATATATCAAACCACTAGACACGAGTACATAAGTTCATATTGATGAACATAACAAAACAATATACATAAGGCTTTTGATATTAATTAGGGAAGAAAAAGAAAGAGAAGATTTTGTCATTGTTAATCCTTCAAAGATTCCTACGTGTACATTGAACATGTTAGATCAAAATTACAGGAGAAAAGAAAAAGGCCAGAGAAGAACACGGGGCTTCTTTAGATTATAAGCCAATGTAATGTAACTAAGGGGAAAAGGAGTAACATGAAAGGTGAAGGAAATGTCAACACTAACAATACCAATATACATAATAACTCAAAGGGCTGAAATGATTCCACAAAATTCATTCCTTTCCATCTTTGCTATTCTTGACAAATTCTGCAGAATCTAAGCCAATATCCCTTCCCCAAACTATTGTGTGTTGAATTCAGCATAGAATTTCATCCCATCAAATTAATAAGAATTGATTGGACAAAATTTCAAGCATGAGTCTCATATGTGTCATTGGTCTTTAAAAGCTGTTTTCTTTTGAATACCAAAAACCCAGCCATACCAATCTGCATGATAGCAGCAATGCCAATAAACAAAAGTCCAACCTTTTTCCCTGCGTTCATCCCGTGTGGTGGCGGTGGTGGTGGTGGTGGTGGCGGTGGCGAATGAATCGGATGGTGGTGGTGAAATTTATGGTGTGATGGTGATTTTCTTAGAGTGCCTTCATTGTTAAGTTCCTGTTTTGGGGGAGCATGGTTCCTGCGAGGTGCATGTGGTGGAGGTGGCGATCTAGGTGGGGGAGGATAACCAAATGAGGTATACGGTGGTGGTGGTGGTGGTGGTGGATAATAAAATGCAAATGCAGGTGGTGATTCAGCACCATTCCCATTTCGTATCTGAGATTGGACAACAAAAGCATAAAAACTAATTGAAATACCAAAAATCAGAAAACCCAAATTTAAATCCATGAAACAAAGACAAGAATCAAAGGGTTCTGATTTTGAACAATGATTCCTATCTCAATCAGGGCTTTGAATTGCAAAGTGTTTTCTCCCCTGCATCTACCCACCCCCTTATTCTTTGATTATTCAAATCCAGGGGATTTTCAATAAAAATGAAACGATCCCCTTGTAGAAGGAACCTTCCAATCGAAACGGGTCAGGTTCAAAATCTTCTCTTTCGTTTTCTCCAAGCCTATCCCCAAATGAAAGATATTTAGGGTTTTGAGAAATAAAGCGGAAATGAAAAAAGAAAAAGAGAGAAATGGAATTGGACCCCTAGAGAGAGAAAAGAAGAGAAAAGGGTTAAAAATTTCTCAGGGGTCTAATCCAGTTTCTGAGAAATGGGAAGAATGCAGTTGCAGAGAGAGAGAAAGAGAGTAACCGTGCCCTTCAACGGTTGCCTAATTTAGGTCACTCATGAGGTGGAATCTTCGCACCTGTCATCACTCATCAACATAACAACTTACACATTATTCCACGGATCTACACAACTTTTTTATAATCCTAAACCAACAAATACTTATATATTTATCATTGTCTATAACATTCTTATTTTTTCTTATATAAAATGTTTCATTTTTATATTATACTAGCATGTCGACAGACACTTCTGTTGACCCGCATTCTTATTTTATTATATTAAGTATTCAATTTTTATATTTTTATTTTATACAATTAGAATGTTTTTGTATTAAGAATACTTTATGTTAAAAATGTATTTATTATAATTTATTTAAGGTGAGATAGATGGTTAATGTGTTAATGGTAGTTAATGGTTAATATGTTAAAAATGTGTTTGTAGAAATTAAAAAATGTAAGGGGCAAAATAGGAAACAAAAATTACACCATCATGGGTGGTTATTTTGTATTTTCCCTTTATATTAGTATAGATTCTTTAATAAAACTATTTCTATAATATCTACTAGCGTGTTGACAGGCCCTAACTTCTTATGGTATAATTTTTAAATACCTATTTTGCCCTTCATAATTTATAACTTAATATCTATGTATATTATTCCTTCATCTATAAACTGTTAAGTGATACATTTTTTATATTGCAATATAATATTTTTTAATGCAAAGAAGAGAGAATGTGACCATTATTATAACAGTTTTTTATATGATGTAGTTTTTATATTTGAGAACATGACCTATTGCAATTTTTCTTATGAATAACTAAATTATTAACATGATTGAGCCTATAAAAGTATTAAATCTTTATGCACAAATGTTTTATTATATTCCTGATGAACACAATTGTATATGTACCACTTCATTAATATTAAACAACTACTCCAAATGAATATATGCAAATTACAATATGTAATACAATTTATTACATTACACATTTGTTGCATGTAAACTAGACTTTACAAACGATAGGAAAACGGGTTGACACGACAATGCCAGTCAACACGCAAGCCCACAAAATTGTGGATCTTGTAGTGGTTGAATAAAAGATTAACAACACGGATTCTGGGCAAATACACAATTTGATATATTTTTTAATCTTCTTATTATTTTTTATCGAATTTAATAGAATATTACTATTAATTAATCAATTAATATAATAATCGAATATAAGTAATTCACAATCATCGAATTATGATTGATCTAAATCCTTTCATTAAATCATTAAATCCTTTCATTATGTATTACGACTCACCATAAATTTTTGTGGATATAAAAATAGAAAATTAGTTTATGTAATTTCATTAACCTAATCACAACCTAATATTTCAAATTGATGTACAAAAAAATACTTAATAATTCTTTATTTTATAACAAATTATTTTATCACTTCTTCATCCATTCATTCTATTTCCACTCTGCTCTACGCCTATGCCCAACAAACACTACAACACATCAGAATAAAGGAACTGCCACTGCTCCTTTCTTTGCAGCGGCGCCGGAGGCCGTGTGCGGCGTTGTTTGACCTTCTCTCCTCCCTTCATATCGTAAGTCCTCTCGATCTATGGACTCACCACGAACCTGTCCTCACTCTTCTTCGTTTTTCCCTTTAATTTTAATCTTATCTAAAAATGTTAGGATTTGTTCTCATAAACCAAATTAAAAATAATATATTCAACTACAAATTAAAATATATAACACAATTATGAAACCAAATTAAATAATACACGTTACATACCTGTTAACACACTAGTTAATATAAATGAATTGTGAATGATAAATATTAGATTCTATATTCAAACAAATTTAAATCTGAAAATCAAAATCACAATCTAATATATCATAATGACTTTATTGGTAAATATTTTTGGGTCGGTTGGGGTCGGATTATTAACGAACCCATTGGTTTTCTCGGGTTATATGCAGACCCTAGAACTTCGAAGAAGCCATCTATGACAGTTCAATCGTAGCAAAATCTTGATTGTATAATAAGGTTCCCTTCAACACCACGGAATCTACTCCTTCCATTCAGGTATTTTAATTCATTGAATTTTGGTTATATTGTTTCTCTGCAAATTATGTTTTTTATCTTCAATTTATAAATCGTTAACTGATTAATTTGTACAAATTTCAATTAGTTTCTGATGTATGTGATATAAATAACGGGGTTTTAACTAGTTTTTTTGCTTTCCTTCTTGAATGTAAATAACGTAGTGATAGGAATATAGGATGTTACTTGTTGAGAATAGGGATATGAATGATAACATGATGGTGGTGGTGGTTGTTGAATAGACGGAGGTGTCTGAGGTTGAGCATAATAATAGGATTGAGATGGTGAATGAAAATAATAATAGTGTTGGGAAGATAGATAATTTGGTTGTGGCAGTGGTTTTGGGGTGGTTGTTGTGTCGTCCGCTGTAGAAAAGAAGGAGAATGAGATATGTGGTTGTGAGGTCTGGTGGTAGTAATCTGGGTGTAAAGACAACGGTTTTGGAGGGTATTGGTGA
Organism: Lupinus albus; assembly: GCA_009771035.1. Classification (NCBI taxonomy): domain Eukaryota; kingdom Viridiplantae; phylum Streptophyta; class Magnoliopsida; order Fabales; family Fabaceae; genus Lupinus; species Lupinus albus. The sequence continues at coordinate 15,910,838 of CM020002.1, read as the reverse complement.
GTATGGAGGAAGAATTGTTTAGACTTTAGAGTTGTTACCTTATGATTAAGGTTGACAAGGACATTGAGAAGGGACTCATCCTTGCATCATCTTCATTATGGAATTGTTGATACTTCTTGTTTATGAACAAGAGAGCATCTCCACGGTCATGGAGATCGGGAGACACTGAGGGCCAAATGAAAGCACCAATTGATAGGAAATATGATGTCTGTTATTAAGGAATTACGCTAAAAGCTATTCTACTCCTAAGAATTAAGAATAAGATTAGATTAAAAAGATACCTTTCATTTAATTGATTGATTGTAATGGATGAATGATACACTATTTAAAGGAGAATAAAGAAATATAAAATGATGATGACCATACAAGTATCATCATCTTGCAATGACAGGCAAATACAGCCACAATTATGGTCGTGATACATTTTGACTTTCAATGTCTCCCAAAACTAACATATCGGCGTCTATGATGGTTGCAGACCCAAGTTTAAAACCTTGACATATCTTACATATAACAGAACTGTAATCATATATGGAGAAACTTTTTGAGATAAGTTATAACCCCACAAATCTGTAGTGAAAATTCAGCCACTTAGGCTACTAGTCCAATTAATATGTTATTCTGCAAATAAACATCAATGTTCAAATCCAACCAACAGACCTGATAAAAGATTTTTTTTCCTGTTGAGTGAGTATATGAAACATAAATCATGTTTTGGATTTATTTCTTGATTATAGCTTTTAAACTATCATTGTTGAGATTTGAGAAGAATCAGTGACAAGTCAAGCCCATCTTGCAAGCAGAGTAGAAGCATTGTTCTAATAATTTATGAATTTTCACATATAGAGCACATGCCTTAAACTCGGTCCAGTGAAACTTATTGACAGGCAATTTGAATAAACTTCCCCTTTCCATTTTTCATGTTTCTATATCAATGACATGTCTAATGTTGATGACAGAATTTAATTGGCACAACTTTTTGATTTGATCTTGTGGTAAATTTAAGTACCTTTACTATCTACTTGTAAAAACGCTTTTAAACTTTTTTTTGCATTAGAAGGGCATGCAGCTGTTTTTCTTTGAGTAAATTACATTGACATCCCCCGAGTTTTAGTGAAATTACACAAATCGCCCTCCATTTTTTACACCTACAAAAACCTCCCTAATTTATATACGTACATTATACTAACTACCCTTGCATGAGAAATAAGTGTGGTTTTTTAAATAAAAATGATGATAAGTGTAATTAAGTTAAACAAAATATGATACATTGTGAAGACAAATCCAAATAGTATACGAGTCAATACATTTTCATTATTTTTTGTTTCATTACAAAATGCATCAATAATTCTATGGAGATATTATTTAAATCACTCTTATACTATATTATAATGAACAAAAAATAATTAAAATGTATTGACTCATATATTATTTGGATTTGTTTTCACAATATGCCATATTTTGTTTAACTTAATTACATTTATCACTCTTTTTTGTTTAAAAATTCACACTTGTTTCTTATGCAAGGTTGACCGGTGTAATGTATGTTTATAAATTAGGAAATTTTTGGTAGGTGTAAAAAATTGAGGGATTGTTTGTGTAATTTCACTAAAACTCAGGGTATCAATATAATTTACTCTTTTTCTTTTGATATCTAGATTTTGGATGAAATGAAGTGCATGGAAGCAGTTGCTTATTTTAGTTCTCTCCTGTTATGTGCATGCAGCTATTTATTTGATTCCGTGATATGATTCTTTATTTGTTATGGGTCTTACCAGTACTAAGGTGGTTGCCATTTCTTCTGAATGGCGGGGCCGGAAACAATTGTCATGGGCCCTGTTTGACACAACTAGCTTATAAGAGGTAGTTGGAAGTTTATATGCTAGGAACGAATAACTAGGAGTTGATAAGCTAGTTGATTAAAGAGAACTCTTTGGTAAGATCAACTGATAAGCTAATTGATAAGTGGAAATAAGCCCCGAGCTCATACAACATAAGCTATCTCAAATAGCATATCAACTATAGGCTTATAAGTAGTTTATTAAATAAACGCCATTACCAAACACAAGCAAATAGCTTGTATTTGGTCAAGTAAACTAGTTGATTAGCTTATATGATACATCATGGCCATACCAAGTACACATGGTGTCTGTTTTCTGTTTAAGGTGAAGATACTGTTTAGACTTTAGAGTCTGTTATTGCTAGCATTGTAAGCAAAGATTATTGCCATGGTCCCTGTTTCTGTTTATATGCAAACTGTCTTTTTTTAGTATGTATATTTTAGTTCTGGTAATGAATTTGAAACCATATGAATTTTATTCTATGGTGATTCTTAGAGCTACGGTAATTCATTTTTGGAAATCACACTATTTGTTGCTAGAAATTGTATAATTTTCCATCAACCTACAAGTCTTTTGTTATGTTAAACGCACATTTTTTATTTATTTTTAGTTATATAATAATTTCATTCAGACTTTATAAACTTAAGTTAAAAACAAAATCACAGTTCCTATATTGGAAAAGTACTTAATCTTTGAAATAAAGTGTGTGTACCAACTTTCAAAAACCAGATAACTAATCACAATGGCGCCGATTTTTGTTCATATTTGTTTGGTGTTAATAAACATAAAAAACTAGTAAAAATGTTGACAGTTTTAAACCAGTTATTGCCAAGCACCCCATAAGGTTAAAAGTTTGAGTTTGAGGCAGTCAATAGTATTCTGTTTCGCATCCTTTGTAATACTGTGCCAGTAAAACTTTTCTCCTGTCAAAACTAAAGTGTAAAATCACTTCTCATGGGATTTTGGCCAATTGCTGATTTTCTTATTTCTGACAGCGATTCTTACAAAAAAGATCTTTCAATAGCAGAAATTTCACACCAAGCACCCAGGTAGCTATGGGTATAATCAGGAGTAGCTTCTCTTTCATAATGGGGACAGTTTGTGGGGTTTACTTGGCTCAGAATTATGATGTTCCTAACATTAGGAAGGTAGCTGACAGTGCCTTGCTCACAGTAACGGCGTACGAGGAAAAGTACCGTAAGCCGAAGAAGAGGGGTAACGATGATGATTAGTGCTAAATGACACTACATGGATCTAATATCCTTATAAAGAATTCTCTGTGAAAACACATATTAGTAGATTTTTATGGAAGCATTCTTAGATATGCTTACTATTTTGTCCCTTTTCAAGGGAATTATAAGTTTCCTGCTCTGAAATTCTGAATCTTACTTTTAAGACGCTAGTTAAATAAGTGTTGTGCACTCAGTTTTCTTAAAACATGGATGATGAGCTGGGTTCAGGCCATAAATCTGGTTCATGGTCATCAGAACTGTATTTAATATTCATTTGAGTTTATGTCAAAGATAACAAATGTATTTTAGTAATTATATGGGTTTGTTCTGTTACATCATTATCTTATTTGTTTAAAAATTTGCATGAGTTGTTGGAAATAATCAAATAAGTCACTGGCTGTTTCAACATTGTCACATGGACAAGGTGTTTGGACCATCTATTCCTTTGTATTTTTTATACTGATAGATCCATCAAAGCTTGATTATTGTTATATGATTTTTCTTTCTTTCATTAACTGTCACAAGACAGAAACTCTATATATTCCAGCAGTTTGAGATGCCTTCAATCATATTGGACAACTCTAAAACGTTTGTTTATGATGTTTAAGACTTATTTAAGATCTCTTAACATTTCTATTAAAATGGACTTTACCATTATGCATAATGACCCACCTAGGAACTTTATTTGCCCATATTACCTATTGGATGGAATTCATGCTGGAACAATTGTAATATGTTTATGCACATGGTTGCTAATGTAATTTACATATTTTAGAAAAGAAACAAAAGTTGCAAATAGATGGAATATATATACCCACACAAAATGAGCAATGTGATAACAATTATGTGAATGAATAATATGGATGTGAAGATCTTATTAGAGTGATCAAATTAAAAGATATTCATATAATTTTTATGTGATCATCTATTAATTAATTTTTAATCTTAATCAGAAATCCCTCCATTAATGTTCCAGATGTTGAATATAGCTTGAGTTGGGCCAATCAATATAAATTATTATGTCATTTTTTATCTTCTCTTAAACTTTTTGTTGCTTTAGTTTATTATAGACTTGAAATACATTTACGAACTATTTTATAATCTCTCATTTATATTATTTTGCAAATAACAATCTGTCCAATCTGTTTTAATTTTATTATTCATCATTATATTATTTGTTAAAGAAGAATATATTTTTTTAAATATAATTTTGAAAAGTAGTTGATGAGCACAATTGACCTTCCTATTATTTGCCTATAAAACTTCAAACGCTTGGGAACACAACATAATCCAATAAATCTTTGGAAGTTGATTTTATATCATACTCAAAATGGCAGGTATCCACTTACTCCAAGAGTAAGTGAAAAAGATCTACTCCACATCTTAGTCATCCAATCTTGGAAAATCTAATGGTTTAGATGTACTCACCAATTCAAACTATTTGATTTCCGAAGAATGAATGATTATGATATGGAGTAAACTTTTTCCACTTACTTTTGGAGTAAGGGGATCACTCCCCATTCAAAATATATGCTTATTTTTTCTCTCTCAAACACTCCATATTGTGATTTAATGCACAATACCTTTGCTAAGATTGAAATAAGTCATGCTAAATTCTGATCCATTATCATTTCACACAGGCTACACCTTCGGCTCAAAGTGTGTTTCAGCAAATGTTATAAATTTAGAGACAAAATGGGTGCTTCAGCTATTAGTTCTCATCAAATAAATCCAAATGAATCTTCTAGAGTAATCATCCACTATAGAAATGACATATATGTGCCCATGCAGAGAAGGGATGCAATAAGGTCCTAAAGATCCACATGAATGAAGTCAAAGCAGTCTACAATTTTTTGTATTACTCAATTAAAATGATAATTTTCAACATCACGAATAATTATTATTATATTGAATTATTATTATATTATTGTGCATATGCAACTTAAGAAAATCCATGATTGTTTCTCCAAAATAAATATTGAATTGTTTTTTGTATGTCTTGTTTGAGTCGGACTAAATTATTCTATAGTTTTGATATGCCAAAACTGATTGAATTTGTTAAGTTCATCTATGTATTTTTTGTTGAATTGATTTGGTGATACTTGGTAATGAACTTGATATTTATATCATTAATATGCATAACAATTCCGAATGAAATGAATCAATAATCATTCAGATAAGTTGGTTGAATATGAAAGAGTTTAACCATTAGTTTATCTTCTTTTGAATTTATTAATGATTTTACTTGTTGTCACAACAACTGTAGAAATAGTCTTTTCAACTTGGAAATTATGAAAAATAGATTGTGTAATCGAATGAAAAATCAATGAATAAATGATTATATTGAATGAGAAGTGTTCAATAACATTGATAACGAGTTGATCATTGATGATTTTAAAATACGAAGTTACACAAAGATCAATTATAAAGTGTGTAATTTGTTTGATTAAAGATATTTAAATTTTGTAATTTTGACATTAATATTTTCATTTTTTTTATATAATAATACTTATTATTTTAATTTTTAATATATGTTGTATCTAGGTCCCCACCACGGCACCATTTGTCCTATTGCTCGTTAAAATTTGATTTTTTATTAGTAAAAAAAATTATATTTAAATTTTGTAATTAAACTTACTTTGACATTGGCTAATTATAAGTCTAATTTTTTGGCACATAAAATAAGACACAGTAGTTAGTAGTATAAAGGTACTCAATATAAATAAGAAAAAACACTACTTCAATGGCTATATAGTAAATTAAAAACTAATGCAGGGATAGAATGTGGTATGTTGGAATTGTTGAGACACAATGAGACTTTAAAATGAATGAAAGCAAAGGTAGTGAATAGTGAATGCATGGGCCAAAACAAAAAGTAATCAGACTTAGTCTTATTCTGGAAATAAAGGAGCTACATTGTTTATTGCACCCTCCTCCCATTCTATATACATCATTATCATCTATTTTAGTTCAGTTAAGGGAAGGTATACCAAAAAAAACTAAAATACACATGGTATACCATAAAAATGTATTACTTCTTATTATTAATCAGAAAAATACTTAATCTAACAAATTATAATAAGTGCCATATTCCAACGAGATGTTAACTATTCATGTGTATCGTAATAGATCATATATGTTGTACTATATCAAATATCAAATGTTCGATTCTTGAGATTAATACATGCACCCCGAAATAGATTAAAGGTTTTGAGTTTTGAGGATAGTGAAGTAAAGAAAGGTTATGTATGCATTACATGCCAAAGCCTTGGAAATTGAGGCTACATTGCTTGCAGTGGTTAAACTTCAGGGCCCTACTAGAGGGAACCCCAGGTACCCATTTGAAGGAATGGGGATGTCCCTATAACTATACCACAATTGCATTACCACCATTCAAGTAATTCAGTCATTACATATGCGATTATTATGAATATGTTTAATAAATCTCTTAATATAAGTACTTGAAATATTGCACTAATACCATCAAGATGTTGTTTTAATTTAGTGTGATAATACAATACACATCAAAAGAGATTAGTTATTTACTAATAGGCCGAGAGAATATTTTTTATTATACCAAAAACACTTTATTTTAGTTCTAAGCATCAATGTCTAACTTACCATCCTTGATTTGATTTATAATAAATCTATTTAATTTTAAATTATTATTAAAAATTAGATTATAACCCAAAATTTTGAACAATATAAAAATTTCTCTAAATGAATTAATTTATATAGAAGTAAAAGTCAAAATATTTAGAGTGCATATGTATAGACTGTTGTTTTGCAGAGTATAGAGGCATGACCTGTCTATATCTCCCCATAACAAATGAAAGCCTTAAAATTAAAGACACTACAGAAGAAGTACCTTAAGATATAAAAATGATCAAACTATCACTCTAGTACCATCATAGCCATGCAATACATATATATCTTAACTCAGCTCTTATCCTATTCTTCATTTGTTTACACAATGCTCTAAAAATAACTACTTAAGCCTAACCCTTTCATGTAGCAGTAGCAGTAGCTAGCTACTGAATTAATTTATGTGTAAAAAGCTGAAGTGTGGTAGCAGAAAAGAGAATGCATGACCTATATACTACTTCCTTATATTTTCAATCTTACCCAATAACTAAAAAATAATTTCATTTTCTACCAGCTTCAATCACTTTTCCCTTAATTTTTATTCCTCCACTTTTATTTTTCAAATCAAACATAATGTTACATATCTAATGTTAACCACACAAAACTTTTTTGAATATTCTATTATCATGTTTTGAAAAGGAAGGAGTATCTAGTGGATTTTTTGATGACATGACATACATAATAGTGTAGAATTGAATATGTTGGGAAATAGGGTGTTCATGATTAGAAATGTGTATGGATAATTGAATGGGATCACATGTCCCACTTTGTGTATCAAGTTAATGAAAAGACTCCATTCAATTAAAAAGAAAAAGAAAAAATAAAAAATTAATATTTTAATATTATTTTATGAAGTTTGATTGATTAAGGACAAATAAACAGAAAAATTATGGGACAAATGATCCTTATCCAGATTGAATTGTACATTTTGTGTCTTTTTCTGTGTCTCTCAAAATCTCTGTCACCATATGCATGTTTTCCTTCTGTGCCAAATCTCTATCTAAATTTTCTCTCTGCAACAAAGCCCCCAACTGGGGGCCCCTCATTCCAATCCGTACAACTTGTTGCAGTCATAACTTTTTTCCTTTTTCCTTTGGATTTCATACAAACTATAATTATGATTCAACAATATCTTGGAACATAAAATATAACTATATATAATTTTTTAATGCACAATTTAATTCAAATAATATGAGTGATTTTTTTTCCATGGCCAAGTCCTAGAATCTAACAACCTACCATATCTAATGATTCTAATAAAAATAACATCATTCATTTTCAATCAAATGCACTAATGAACTATCAATCACTAAAGATATTAGTTGTAATATAAAATAATGTAGACATATGTAATAATTTATAATATTCTTATAATTATGAATATTGTGCTGATTTTTGAGTGAATTATTTTATGTAATTAATATATGATATAATTATGAATAATAAAAAAACATTTATTGTTATTATTCTTGTATTTTTTACTGAATGAATTTCTTTTACAAGATGTTGAAGTGTTTAATTAAGAGAATTGACAAAACTAGTGAAATAAATAGAAGGGAAAGGGCACACAATTTAAGGTTACTACCATTCAATATTTTCTCTCAAGTCAACTATAACTCTGCATTAACCTTTAGGGGGAGTGCTCACACACTCACCGGTGTATTTTAGCAGGAAATTCTCCTTGGGCTGTACTTAAGGAGTAAGTCAAAAGAAAATTGATTTTTTCATGTGTATTCTAAGGGTATAAGTGTAATTTTATTTTAAATGAAATGATATAAATGTCAATGTATGTTAATTTTCCTTTGGTTTTTCACCTAATGTCTTTATTTTAATGGAAATGAGTCTCACTAAAGAGGTAGTGGCTAGTCATCGTTGGCCCACAAAAATATTTTTATCTCAAATCATGTCATGCATCAATGATCAATGATGTTGAACTAAAAACAAAAAATAAATAATAAAGGTTTAATTTTTTAATTGACCTAATATATTTTTATTGATATTAACTTAGTTTGAGAAAACATATAATTGTTCTTGATGGCACACCTCTACGACCAAATATAACAACAATGGCAAAGGATTGTCGGATTTAGAATTAATTTTTAGACCTTACCAGTTTGGTCTCTCAAAAATTAAAAACCCCAAAAAATTTCAAATATAAGTCAAATTAGTTATTTTTATGGTCAAATTAGTCAACATGTATAAAACATGATAAAAACGACTATTTTGACACACATTTAAAATTTTAGACATTTTGAGTTTTTCATTTTTTGACAGAATAAACTGGTAAGATCGAAAATACAGGAGGAACTATTTAATTTTCACTGTATTCTATTATTTGCATCACAAATTGAATCATTTTTCTAAGAAGATTCAGGCTTGACAATATCAAGGAAAATGTACAATTGCCAAGTTGCCATATGATAATCTTAGATGAATGGAGTTATGGCCTTGAAAGAATCTCATGATTGGTTTTTATGCATTACCCTTTTCACCAAAGTAGATTTTTTTTGGAAAATAGTACAAGTACCATTGCAAACTAAACATAGAAGGAAATAACACTTCTAGCATCACATTCTTAAACAAAGTACAAGTTACAACACAAAATTACAATGATCTTTAAATAATTCTGCAATCTAATCTTAGTTTTTCCTATGCAAATATTTTTAATCTCAACATTTCCATCATTCATTCCACAAAGCAAACATAGGAACTTCATTAACCAAACCCAAATTTCCAACATGGTTGTTGTTCATGTTGTCATTTTCATTGTTTCCATCATCATCATCACATTTTGGTCCTTGAAGGGTGAAGTATCCATGTCCATAATCTGCTCCACTCACTCCAAACTCATTGGGTAGTCCCAATGAACACTTGGGGCTATGAGGGTTCAACACATTTTTGTTGCTTGGTGAAATCTGTTGTGAGGGCTGGGAAATATTGTTGGTGTTTCCACTTTCATTCAATGTTTGATCATCATTGTTGGCATTCCACACCATGTTTGACAATTCATCGGAGTGTTCACCATCGGTTATAGCCAAAGGAGGAGGAGGTTGAGGTGTAGATGAACCACACGAATTGAAATCCTCAGTTGCAGTCACTTTAGAAGGAGCCGAGTCTTTCGGAGACCGTTTTGCAAGGTCGCCTGCAATGAGAGTAGAACTTGAGCAAATTCTCTTCACATCATACCTGCTTATGTCAAAGTTGGTAACAGCACTTGTTCCTCTAAACTTGATTGCTGCTATATCATAGGCTTCAGCAGCTTCTTCTTGTGTGCCTGTAGCATTGTTATGGTTTAACTATTTAGAATGGTTCATGGAATCAAATCACATTCCATGAAAAATAATCAAAATTTTACATGAAAACTAGACATGTTATTGCAGCCAAGTTGTCATATGATGAGTATGCAATTATGTATTGAATAATGTAAAGGGTGAGACTTACTGAATGTGCCAAGATACAAGTCCTTGTTTCCAGCAACCCTTCCGATCCGAGCCTGCCACCTTCCATGTTGATGGTGTCTGATATAATACAAGAGAAAAAAGATAAATATTAGCAAATAATGGACACATTAATTAAAAAGCTGAAATTGCAGCAACTTCAGTGGATTTTAAATGATAAAGCACATCGCTTTTTCGGCCATACCTTGTTACTCCTCTATAGACAGAAGCCCCTCTTGAAAATCCACTGCTCTTCCTTCATAAGGGAAACCAAAAGTATATTTAATTCAATATTGAGTAAGAATGGGAAAAAATGAAAGGCAAAAAATAGAAACAGAGAATTTACTAAGATCACATGGAAAAAATTTAATAGTACCTTCTTAAATTGGCAACAAATTCTTGCCTGGTCATGTGCTTCATCTCTTCAATTTCCTTCTCATAAGTGCTTAACTGAGCATTTAAGAAGCATTAGACATGTAGAATGATCAATGGTACCACGAAATGGATCAAGCTAAATACATCATAGAAGAAAGATTTGACTTTACTATATATACTTTAATTTACTACTACTTTTTTCCTTCTTTGTTGTATTTAGTATTGCGATTTCAGGAGTCTCCACAATGACACCAAGTCCGCAATTACAGCCACATTTTCGCACAATTGCGGTAACCACGACTTAAAACATGGTTCTAGTGTTCGAAGTATAGGACTATGGAGAAACCTTACAGGGAAATTTATGTGAGTTGTTGGACCCCAATACTTGAGTGCAGCTAAGTCATAAGCCCTTGCTGCTTTTTCTTCCTTGTCATAACCACCTAACAATATTATTTGTAAAAAGGAATCAATTAATGTGAAAAAATCAAGCACCCTTTCCAATGCTTCATACTGTAGTAGGGTATCTAACCAGTTATTGTTTCTATGGTAAACAGTAAGATACACAAAAATGGTAAAGAAGTAAAGAGAGACAGAACAATGCATGTGATAGAGTCACTTACCAAGGTAAACTATGAAGATTTGAAGAATCCAGCAATGGAAAAAGAAAGAATCCAACAAGTGCATGAAACAAACCGTTAATATATTCTCTCTCAAATCAAGATATGTAAGGAAAATATAATGGAATTTAAATGGTTAAATGTTAAAACTTAAAAGGACTTGTTTGGTTCTTCAAAATGCTCCTAAAATTTGTTTCCTTAGTGAATGGCAATAAACCAAAAATACAAATAGAAAAGGAAAGGAAATAAACCAAGAAATGTTTTTTTTTCTCACCCTGCCTTCCTTTCCTTGTTTGCCCTTCCTTTCTGCAGCTATTATCCCACAAATGTGCCTCATATCTCCCTGTCCATCTATGCCTAACAGTGTATCATAATATAAGTTAAGATTGTTTCTCGATTAAAATCCCGGAAACAGACTCTCTGCTCGTGGGAGTAAGACTACATACATCTACTCTACACAGACCCTACTAAGTGAGCCTCGTGGACTCGGCGGCCACTTGTATCTAATAAACAATAGAGTCCATTAGTCTTACCTTGTAACCCCACGGTATTGAGAAGTTCTCTGCCCAAAAGTATCAATAGATTTTCTAGGCACTGGTTCCCTAGCTTGAGTTTTCACTATGGAACGTTTTCTACTATCATCATTCACTTGCAAAGGTGAAATTGCACCCACCTTATTTTGCAAAGTTGGGCTCATAGTCAAATTCAGAGACTGGAAGTTACACCCATTTTTTGCCTCAACTGAAGAAGGTTGTTTTGTATCAGAAAATTGAGTTTGTGACAACCAGGACTTGTACATGCCATTGTTGGTGATTAATGCATGTGGGTTATTATTATATGCATGGAAAGATTGGACCATAGAAGATTGGTTTGTGAGATTATTCTCCTCAGTTTCAATCTCAGTATTGTTGTGGGTGCTAAAAGTTGAGGCCATAGTATTGTTTTGGTTTTGGTCATGTTGTGTTGTGTTTTGTTGGCAAAAGACTTTTGTTTCAGCAATAGAAGAGTTTGAGTAGCAACCCAAGAAATCTTCAAGCTTTGGACCTTCTTCACTTGAATTCCCTCCACCTATTCCATTATCATATCTCCATTCTACAATGCAAAAAAAAAACCATAAACAAATATGCTGATTTTATAGAAAAATAACAAACTTTATAAAGAAAAGGAACATAAGAAACTGTTTTTGATAACATGCAATAACAAATACCTCTAGAACTAGTGAAATATTCAAAGATAATGATGATGAAAGTTTTCAAAAGAAGTAAACAAGTAAAGAAAATAGTTCTGATGTGACATGCAATAGTACCTTGAGGTGGAGCTGAATGGTGGTGGTGGTGCCTAAAGGAATCAGCAACACAGAGAGAACCATCAGAGTGTAAAGGCATAACAGGATAGGATCCTCTTCCATGCTCTTCATCTTCTCTCCCAAAATCTTCATCAATCCTCAAGTGAGGAGTTAGAGAGAAACCCAACCAATTGTTCATATTAACAAACACAAAGTTACACTTCCATTTCTATAGAAAAAAGCAATCTACCTAAAAAGTTACACCAAATATCTTTCTCTCTACAAAAAATCTGAAGACTTTGTGTTTGTGTGTTTCTCTATGCAAGTGGAGAATGTTGGTATTTGAGCTCAAACTTCAAAGTTGGTAATGGTTGGAAACTTGGAATGATGGGGTTAAGAAATTTTTACTCATTTTTTGAGGGTATCATAGTCATACATCATATGAACTTTGATATCTCTTGTGAGAGTTTTCTTTCTTTTTTGTTTTTGGTGAAGGGTGAGAAGTTTAGACAAGCTTCTTTATCTTATATTCTCACCTCTGTCTCTGTTTTGTACATATCGTTACATGTTTTGTATTAATTCCTATGCCTAACACTAGATTCTATCCTATTTGTTACTTTTATTGTTTAGGACATCTTCATTCATAATATATCTTAACTCAAAATCTCCATAGATATATGGATTCATTCAACTATATCTTTTCTAATTCATTTTTTTACACAATTTGAGATTTTTCATTTATATTTATAATAACAACATTTCCTCTTATACAGATAACTTATATTCCACAATACTAGACTAATAGACCTTTTCTACATAAAACATAATACAAATTAACATTATTTAATGTTATACATTTAGCTATAAATATAAAATAAATCCTTACATTGGGTTAGCTAGTTAACATAATTATGGAAATATACTCATGATTAAATTTCATTAACAAACTTGTTACATTATTTTCTCTTCTGTATATTCTTTTTTGAATATTTCATATTTTTTCTTCTCCATATTTTTTTAATATTTGATTGATCACTTATTCACATAAAAAAAACTAAGATATGATATGTAGGAGGATCTTGTAGGGTTCAGTATAGGTTAAGATAGTGACATGTGATTCTGTAAAAATTCTAACGGTATAGTTTTTGAATTGTTTTCAATTAAAAAAAAATGTAATCTACAAATTTTTTGGGTATCACATTTCAGTAGTGAACTGTTCGGTCCCAATAAGTGAAAGTAAATTATGGTTGTATAATGGAAGTGTTGGGTTCTGTGCCACCTCCTTCATTTCTTTCTCAGATTTTGCAGAGGTGGCATGGCATGTAGCAGTGTATGAAAAATTAATATTGTTTTCATATTAAAGTAATGTCAGATGCTAAAATCTCCGGGGCTATGATCCAGTAGAGGCTGCTACACAGCTGAAATATTTGTGCTGTGAAAATAAACGGTTGTTCCTAATTCAGGTGTCATCAGATTTGATAAACGGTTGAGATTTAAGAGTGCAATGAGATAGTGTGGTTTGCGAAATTGGGGAATATGTTTGAGGTTGAACCCAATCAGAGGGTAATTGATGAGGTCAGCCCTAGTGGATTTGAATGACATTTCACTGTATCTAAATAAATAATAGATAGCACTTTTGCCCCTTCCTTTTAACAAATATATTTTAAATATAAAAATTATATACATTTAATAAATCATTTACTATTTATTTGTATTAATCATACTTATAAGTTAACAATTATTAAATATAGATGATAGGTGATAATGTAATACAATTATAAAAACTAATACAAAATAATATTTTGTAAGATATTATTATTTCATATTTTATAAATGACATCAATATAAGCATGAGTCACAATCTATAGATAAATTATTGTGTGACTGGATATCATTTATCTTGCACTTATCTACATTGTTGACGTTAATAAACTTATGTATAGAGTGTATTTAATTTATAAATACATTCATTAATATTTGGATATGTTGATCTCAAACTACACAATAATCCCCTTAAAATTTGGTGGTGTGCAATTATAATTTAGGTAAGGTATATTATTCAAATTTAATAACATAGATAGATGTAAATAATAGTATAAAAGAATTTTATTCTAGCCATTGATCATGGATGTTAACCTAGATAATTACATGTATAATTTAATAGTTTATTTACATTTATACTCTGAATACATAAGTCGACATGTTTATGTATGTATAATTTAAAGAACTTTACGAAGGAATTTTATCTATAAATAACAATATTGTTAAATTATTAATAGGATAATAACAAAATTATTATTATCAAATACACAATAATATCAATAAAAGAGGTTATGCTGGGCAGTTTCAATGACGGGAAAAAATTGCTGCCAAAATAAAAATTGATTAAAAAGAAGGGGATAAATAAATGGGTGAGGATTCACTTACTCCTAAACTAAGTTTTTTAAACTTACTTCACATCTTAACCATCAATTCTAGAGAAATCCAATGGTTTATACATACTCACTAATTCAAACCATTGAATTTCCATAGAATTGATAGCTAAGATGTAGAGTAAGTTTAAAAAATTTACCCTTAGAGTCAAGAGATCTCTCCTCTAAATAAATTATAACATTAAAAGAGGACAATACATTAATATTGGTAGATAAAAAATAAATAAAATAATAATAATTTGATATTGAGATTTAATATTATGAGACCAATTTCTTTAAAGTTTAAAGATAGTGAAAATGATTAGTTGCAAATAGAAGTTGATGCCAATTGGTGCAGGTACAATGTGAACTGTGAAGAAGTAAAGCAAATGCAAGTTGTACTCTCCGTTGTATATTTCAGTAATTCACTTAATCACAGATATTGAAGTGATGAGAGTGTAATAAAATAATATATTTGTCATTAAAAACATAACAAATTAAAGTATTTATCTCTCTATTGATGAAGATGATCTCTTTCATTCAAGTGAGGGGGAAAAAGTGATCATCTAAGTCCAGATTTTGACAAGGAAAGTAATAATGATGAAAGTTGCTTGTTTATAGTTTGAATTATTACTAGTTTGTGATGTTAATTTAACAGGATTAGGTTATTATAAGGTAAGTTTGTCTCAGAATCATTTGTGAGATTTTGGTTCATTTTACTAATCACCTAGGTTTATGAATGATCTTCAATATATAACCCAAAGTACTATCTTCATTCATTTTTAATTGTCTTTTTAGAAAATGAAATTTGTCTTTTAAGGGTAAAATGTTTCATATCAATATAAATAAAAATTACACAAGTGTCATTATATTTTGTTTTTCTTTGATTTTTTTTACATCACTACACAAGGATATTAAATATCATATAAGTACTTCAAAAAAAAAGGTCATAATATATGTAAATCATAAAATGAATGAGCTCTGGGCCATTTGCAACAAGGGTCATAGGTCTTATTCATTGAGACCAGAAGTTCAATGATCAACCTAAATGGGTCCAAAATTCAAAATTATATTTGGCTCCACTAAAATTATTATTGTATATGAGGAATTTAGGATGTGGGATGATTTTTTTGCTCACCCTATGAACTAGTAATGAACAGAATCATAGTTTGCAAGCTAAAAAGTCTTACCCCTAAGATAAATTTAAAAATAAACTACAACAATCAAATCTTAATTCCTACATAGACGAAACAATATCATAGTGATCTATCATAAATTTTATTTATTTACAAAGCATTGCTATACTAATCATTGCGCTTAAGATTTTTTTAGTCTCTTTCTCTAAGAATTGGAGTAAGTTTGATTTAATCTATTATTTTTATGGGGGCTTCTAACCGGATTATTTGAACCACCTAAGAGACAATTATACTATATTTTCTATCATCTTTTTATAACATGGATAAAAAACTAAATAAAAATTGAGTGACACATTGCATGAAGATGACAATGATTTATAGAATGAACAAACTTATCATGAGATTAGCAATTGAACAAGTAGTACAGGTCTCTCTAAACCATAATGATCAACTATATAGTAATGTTGTTTCTGTAACATTTCCAAAATTCTATAGAATCAATACACATGCAAGTACAAGAATGTGTATAATCAGTTATCTAATCACAATTGCATACACATGCATGACAAGAAAAACAATATTAATCATACAAGTACTCGATGAAGGCCAGAGCCCCAAAGGTATTACAATTAACGTAAAAAAGGACCCAATAATTTCTTACACTAAACAAATCAATGACCAATCATCAGGATTTGGTGAAAAAACACTATTGATGTATATAAACTGCAAAACCAGGAAGTAAAATTTTAGCATGCAGAACCGTTAGATAACAAGATGGAGGTAAAATACATGCAGAACTATTCCTTTGGCAAATTTATCAGTTAGTTTCTGCTATCTGCCATATGATATATGTATACACTTAAATGAAAATGAATACACTCCATAGAATTGGTCTCAATAATTATTTAACAATTTTAGGTGTAAAAATAACCTATTTTGTTTTAGTAATCATGTTTTGTTGTTTGGTTATGGATCATTGATCTCCTTTGCTAGCTAGTGATGATGTACCCCATTATCTATAAATCAGTGTTGCACTGCAAGAATAATTGACTTGTTGGGTATCTTGCATAAAACTTTCAAACATAAGTTATATCACAATCCTATGAAAAAAGCTTTTTCTCTATCTAAATTTCCAATGCCACCCAATATTATTCACTCAAGATAATTTATCATAAGATTTTTCAGTGAAGTAAGTTTTATATTTCAACTCCTAACCGTTTATCAAACTAAAACAGTAGTATGCTTCTTCTACCATCACCTTTCTTCCTCATAATATTCTTTCACCTCCAATATAAAGTTCCCATATATATATATGTAGATTCCAATATGTTTTTTCACAAGCCATTTTTGAATGAATGGTTGGCAACAACTCCACTTCATTAAAAGAGAAAGATAAAACTCTACACATTTTTTATACCTAAACCACTTCAGAATAACTTCACTAAAAACTACTTTGGATATGAGAAAATTTTTCTTTATAGAGTTTTGAAAGATTGCAACAACTAAGTTGATTAGTCTCAAGAAAAGAATTAATTAATCAAATAACTCTTTCTCTAAAAGAAATATGTTTATCACTCTAAATATATTTTTATTTTTATTTCAATGAGAGAAAATAGCTAATGGATGCTTGTAAGATTTTTTTTTTAGTTTGTGAGTGCTTTATCTATTATTTACATATTTATAATTATTGATTATTCACTACAAGTAAAACACATGAATAATGAATGATAAACTAAAATTATAATTTTTATACATTAATTACATTAATAATACACAAATATTAAAGTGGTTACATTTAAAGGAAAAAAGTAGTAATAGTTTCTTAATTAAGATAATTTGTTACAATTAAAATATAAAAGTTGGTGTAGAAGGAGGAAAATCATAACTAGCACATGAAGCAGGACTTATGGATTTTAAGAATTACAACATTTTTGTGATAAATGATAAAAAAAAAACTTTGGAGAAAAAAGCTATATATGTATTGATAGAATATTTTTTTTGGTAATATTTTCAAACATATATCATTGATCATATCTAATAAAATAATGCATATGAGTGACTAATTGATATATTCAGCATATAAAAATATTTCTTACACATAATATTTTTTAAAGTTAAAAAAACTTAGACAAAATATATAATCCAACATACACTAAATTTAATATTTCTTAATTTTTTGGTGTTGCTCAAAGTCTATCATCAAATCCAATATCCTGAAGAGCCTCCATCAGCTGTAAATCCGAATCTGTATCATACACTGATTCACCCCAAAGAAATTGAGTTTCTTCAGTGGATGATTTAAGAGAAAACTGACCTATATCCACTGTGTTAGGGTTACAATTTTCTTCCATTATCTTATTTTCCAAAGAAGGTGATTTGGGCAAGTCCATCTTGAGTAGCTCAGAAAAGAAATTGTCATCAATCTCAAAGTCATCCATGAAATCCAAAAGCTCAGTGTCTCTTTCTGATGATAGTGATGGTCCCTTCATTTTGTTATCATTATTGGTCTTGATCCCTTCATTTTTTTGAGCAATATCTTTTGTGACAGTGACCTGAGTCAATGTTGTTGCTTTAGTATGGATCATGCATAAACCCTTATTTGTAGGATAAGGATAATGCTCTTTTTGAACTGACTTTGATAAGCATGGTTCAGCACTGTTAATGGAGCAGCATGGAGTAGTACCATTTTGAAGTTTACTTCTCATATTTTTGTTCCAATAGTTCTTGATTTCATTGTCTGTTCGTCCTGGAAGTCTGCCAGCGATTAAGGACCACCTAAAACATGGATACACTATGGTTATTTTTGTATCATTTTAAATTTATTGTAATCATGCCTATATTAATATCTATAATGCAGACAAACAAGATAGCAGGAACATCAAGATTTTGCTATAGCTGTGAAATCTTATATTACAAAATGATGATTAATAGGACATATAGAATGTAATTCACATATGGAATGGATTATGGCTGAAACGAGTCAATCCTCACCTCAGTTTGATTCGGCTCGATATGAATTGTGCCATCGATTCGGGTCGATATGAATTGTGCCAACTCGATACTGTTTTTTGGTCGGCATGCCAACTCGATACTTGATTCAAGTTTTATACAATATATATTTTAGCTTGAGCTCGACTCATTTTGAGTTCGTGAAATGTCAATACGACTAATTAGCTTCAATTACTTTAGTTCATGAATAATTATTTCAACATATTAACCTAACAAACAAACAGATCTATATATATTTGATTCGAGTTTGAACATGCTTAACCTAATCGTTTGATTTATGAGCTATTAAGTTAAATAGTGGGTCAAATTTAGAACTAAAGGTCCAATAGATTCAATACGTTATCGATCCTACATTCAATAAAGCACAGTTACAATCAAATAAAGGTTTTGCTAAAGCATTGTTTTAAGGATATAAAATAATATATACACAGATGGTGCTATGTGCATTTTAGGGTGTGTAAAGGCGCACCCAGGATTTGTTTTTGAAAAAAATATGAATATTACTTATAACTCTACAAATCTATTTTTTTAAATGTGATAACATGCTTTATGAAAATATAATAATAATTATTATGTTAAATTATTTTATATAGTATTATGGATAAACAATTTAAGGAACTTTATGATAGTTTTTCAAGACAAATGCACAATTGCTTCATTGTGTATGTTATTTGAGTCTAATTGATTTCTTCTTAGTTTTGATATGGTAAAACTGATTGAATTTGCAAAGTTTTATGTACATGATTTTGTTCAATTAATTTGGTAATGTCTGATAATCAGCATGAGACTTACCTCATTAATATGTATAATAGTTTTGATTTTGTTTCTTCGAAAGTAATCAATAATATTTAAGATAAGTTTATTGAAAGTGGAAGACAAATTTTTTTCTCATGAGTTTATCTCTAGAAGTTAACAGTACAATTATTATAGAAAGTGTTTTTCAACTATTAAAATTGTGAAAAATATATTGAGATGCATGAATGAATGATAGTCTAATAACTTATAATTAACGAGAAATGTTCAACAACATGAATAGCGAATTGGTCATTCAACGATTTAAAAATGTGAAATCACATAGAAATTAACTATAATATATATATATATATATATATAATTAACTTATCTATGTATATATATATATATTATATTAAAAGGTGTATGATATTGAATTTTTAAGAAGGAGAGAGGAAAAGCGCAAATTCCATGGTTTAAACAAATATGTTTTATGAGACGGGTTTCACTTACTTAAATAATAAGTTTTTTCAATTTATTCTATATCTTAATCATCAATTCTTGAGAAATCTAATGGTTTGAATTAATTGATAGATCTAAACCATTGTATTTCTCTAGAATTGATGACTAAGATGTGGAAGTAAATGAATATCTCCTCCTTAATTACTAAGCATATTATTTCTGAATGTTAACTTTTCAAAACATAGTTAAGAAATAGCAAAAACAAATTAGTAAATAAGATTACTAGTAAAGTAATGATGAACCTGTTTCCAAGAAGGTTGTGAAGTCTTATTATAAGCTCCACTTCATCGTTAGTAATATTTCCTCTTTTAATACCTGGTCTAAGATAATTCAACCATCTTAACCTACAACTTTTCCCACATCTCTTAAGACCTGCATGCATGAAAAATTAAACAATTATATTATCATAACTCCTAAGTTTTCAACTCATCAACATTGTGTATACACACACACACACCTATATATATATGTGTGTGTGTTATTCTTTCATAACCTGCTCTTTTGGGCACATGTTTCCATTTTCCTTCACCGTGAATCTTAATGTATTCTTTGAGGATTTTGTCTTCCATAGTTGTCCATGTTCCTCTTCTCAAACTTTCTTTAGAACAACAAGGACTTCTTCCCATCGATGGTTCTTCAATGTTAGAGAGTGTTGATCAAAATAAAAATTTGCTTTGGGATTGATGTTGGCTATGTTCAGTAATATATATAGAGATAAGTAAACAGAAAAAGTTAAAAAGTAATGAGTGTGTTGCATATCCTTACCTAGAATTAAAATACACGTTTCAAAAAGAACATAAATAAATGGTAGTGTTATTTGAATATTTCAAATTTGAGATTTTTTTCTTTACAATAAATTTAATTATTTCATTCTCTTTTTATCTTTTATTTATAGACACATCAAAAAATTTATCCAAAAATCAAAGTACAATTATAACTTGACATGATTGTGAAAATAGCATTATTGGTAAGTAAATGATAAAGTTATGCAAATACTAAGTGATATCAGTAAAAATATGAGAATTATTTTTTTCCACTTAGAAGAGTAATTGTAGAGACTTACTATGGTACAAGAGGAGAACCACAAATTTTAATTTCTAGAGAGAATATAAAGGAGAGCAAATTTAACTATGCTCAAAGAATAATATTATACTCTAATAATAGGATTGGGTGCCTCATAAAAAAATTAAAACACCTATTTTTCCTATCAATAACAAAACTTAACAAAATTGATAAAATGGTAACTTTCGTAAACAATATATTAAATGTTGAACTGTCACATGTAATAGGAAGATTATTGTATTGGTTCGAAGCAAGCCTGATCCTGGTATATTTGAGGTTCATGGGGAAAAAATAAAGGTCCTAAATTTATATTTTTAATCATGAAATTTCATCACAAAAGATTGAACAAAGAATACAAATTTTTTAATTTTGCAGCATTTTCCCTAATATATATAGGGAGTTCCTCAAAATAATACTAATCATAACAAGTCTACAATAAAATAATCAACTAATTAACAATAAGTCCACAATAATACATAACATAACCTAATGAGCAAAACTTGGCGCCCTAATCCTTATTCTTTTAAAAATACTATTTTTGTGGTATGGATTGAGGTAAATTGTTAATGAAAAAAATTACTATTATTGTCAATAGGAAAGAAATGAAAAGGCCACTGCTGATTTAATCATTTATTTTTTGAAGAGAAACCAAAAAGTGCTTATATGTTTCAGATTGTACAACAATTAAGGGACCCCTATAGTTTCACATGTGTTTTGGTACACGTGAAATAATTATATTTATAAAAATCATAACTATTTACAGCATCTGCCATTTGATAGGCATTGCCTTAGCTATTCCATGATAACCAACTTTCCCTCATCCTCTTGAAAGTTGGTTGAAAATATAACTATATATTCTAATTCAGAAGGAAGTGTCACATCACCTACCTCATTTTCTCGGGAATGGTTTAAATACTTGTTGGACTACTCATCTCATTGCCAATTGGTTTTGAGATGAAACCTTAACATGATATCAGAGCTAGAGTCCGACTTCTTTCCGGTTATCATAGGCCAAAAAATATCATTTAGTTATGGGTTAAAGGTAACCATTTGTCTGATCCGACAGACTTATATGTAGGGGACATGTTGGGAAGTAAGTCTCACATCGTCTATCTCATTGTCTCGAGAATAATTTAAATACCTATTGGTCGACTTTTCTCATTCTCAATTAGTCTTGAAATAAAACCTTAACACACTATACAAAATCATAATTTTGTGCTAATAGAAAAATCAGTACCAAGCTTCACATGTGAATCAAGTCATAAGAATAAGGGAAGCAAGTATGCTATTGCCCTTAAAAGTGATTATTATTTCAGTAAATTGTCATTTTGATTCATAAAAGGGTAGTCACTTATCACTCTAGCTAATGAAAAATAGAAATTACATTTAGTTCTAAAAATATATATGATCAATCAGTTTAGTGATAGTCATAAAAAATGATGGATAATTAATTTTGGGACTAAAAGTATAATTTTTATCTCTCAACAATTAAAGTGATGAATAAGTTGAAGTTAAGATTTTAACTATATATTTAATCGATTATTATCATGTTTGGAAAACAAATGATGTAAAATAGTAGTTTGAAGTAATGAAGATGAGTAGTAGATTGTAGAATAGATAGAAAGAGAAAAGCAGAAGAATTGGAGGGTTCAACATTTTGCTCCGTTTCTCAAGCATTCATGTTCGGAGCATCTTGCGTGATATCACATGAAAGTCTAGCAGGATGTTTTTTTGTTGGGAAATTAAATTTCTCTCATCATTTGTAAGATCTAAAAAATGTATTTGCGGATAGAAAAATATAGAGAAGTACTAGTGAAATAATGATACTAAGAATTTTAACATGAAAAAATCTTCTCAAATTAGAGATGGCTTTGGAGAAATAAGATGTATTTGCCATTTTGACCAATTTTGTGTAGAACATGATTTGCAATACCCATAAACTTATTTTGACAATGTTTGATGCTAAATTGAAGCTTGAAAACGTGAAACTCTTTCGAAATAAATGTGCATTGCATGGCCTTAAAACTTAGTCTTTTGGATTTGTTCCACAAAACTAGTCGTGGAATCTTGTAGTTACAAGCTTGTATTTGGTAGTTGTCAGCTTGTAATCGTAAATATAGTTAATTAAACTATATATGTTCGTTAAAATTAGTTTTGCAATTACCTAAAATTTAAAAATTACTAAAAATACTTACAATATTTATTTTTATTTAATAAGTTATTTATTAATTAAATAATTAACCAATAGTTAATCACTGAATAATTTAAGTTGTATAAGTATAATTTACAATATTATTCCACCGTTGAATATTATAGATTATTGAAAAGATATAATATTGAAATACTCTATATATTCGTTTAGTTATATATTAAAAAAATAATATAACTTTTAGTTGGGGTAATTCCTTTTTAAAATTTTGAAGTATAAAATTAGTAAGTAGATTATTGAAAATCACTTTCATTTTCTAAATACTACTTCAAATAGTTTTATGAAAAGTAAATTTCAAACGCTATAAACTTTTTTTTTAAATCTACAAGATCCTTTCAATTTTTGTTTAATAAACTGATCTCATAACTTATTAGCTGAATCAAAAAGCTACAAGTTACATGGAAATCTACAAGCTTGTGTTGCTAACAATGTCTTTATAGAAAGGACATGATATCTTTTTTTGTTTTAAAAATTGATAACATCATTAATATAAAAAGACTCATAGAACATGTATTTTTTGTGTAAATAACTCATACTTTAGTGGACTATGCATTTTCTTCTGAAAATAGCATTACAATGTATGAGTTTGTACATATGTAAAGAGATTAATTGGGATATAACACTATTCATTTATATGTTATGTAAATACACTGGTACAACAAAAAATAGTCAAAACACAAATGTTTATTTTCTAATACATAGTGATAATCATTTAACGCTTTCGACAACATAAAAATAAATTAGATAAATTTTGTTAATAAATTTTTTGTGTTATCAATTTAATTGAGTGTTTTATCAATAGTGTATATTTTTTCAATAGTGTTAATAAATTTCTTGTGTTATCAATAGTGTATATTTTTCTTTATATGCTCTTTAATATTTAATTGAGTGTTTTTTCAACATGTACGAACAATACTTTGAAGTTTGAAATTGTGCTTGCATAGATAACAAAGGGATGTGAATATTGTGTCCAAAGACTCTTACAGTCATGCTATACAAAAGCCCTAGTTTCAGATCCCTCTTTTTCGAGAATCAATCAATTAAAATTACATGTTTGAGACTGAAAAATATAGACAAAAAAAAAAGGATTAAAATGAGGAAAAGGGATTTGAATTCATATAATATTGGCTCTTATATAATTTGTAAGAAAATCATTAGATGTGATTATATGAAATTAGAACACCAAACACTTTACCTGGGAAACTTGAAAAAGTGAATGAAAGATTAGAATCTTCCTCTTCATGTTCACCAAAAAAAAAAAAAAAAAAAAAAATTAGTTTCTTACCCAAAAAAATTCATCTCGACTTCTACCAACAAGGCGGTGATTTAGTAGTTAATGTCCCGCTAAATCCCCATATTAACCAAAAGGTCATGAATTCGATTCATGTGAACAATACTTATTGGGGAGGACAGTTACGCACCAAAAAATAGATTAGTTCTTTACTCGTAATTGGATACCCTTAATACTACCCAAAAAAATTCATCATAAATGCACATCTGACAACTTAAATATCAGTTCACATATATGTCAAGTAACTAACCTAATACTAGTTTAGGTCTATGTATAACATCTAAAAAATTTATGCAAAACTCAAATGAATTAATTATGAAAGTAACATTTTTGAAGTCACAATCAGACTTTAGTAAACTACTCTCGTTATGTACATATGATACATCACTTTACCAAAATTACATAGGCAGCTATATATTGGTGAAGTAGAGGGCCATTTTGTGACCCCAAAACAGAATATATTTTTCACATTTACATGCATTTCTATCTCACTTACTATTTACATTATTGACACTGGCACATAAGAAATTAAATGCCACCAACAAACCAACAAACTATCACATTCAAAATTGTTTTTTTAAATGAGAAATGATAACAAAAACATTCTTCCAAAAATGAGGTTATTAAGTTTTATGTACATATAACATTTCAGAAGAAACTAATAACATATAATACTCTAATGTAAATGAGATGATTCAGTATACAAAATTGACCTCTAAATTTTGTGGGATATATATATAGAGAGAGAGTATTGGAAATCATAGAATGTTAAAAATATATTCTTTGGTATGAGCCATGAATGATTGATTAAGATCTTCTTGATGAACAAGAAAGATGAGAAAGAAAACAAAGAAGAAAAATTAACTTATTCTCATTGATTAGAAATGAAGCCTACAATGACTTATTTATACAAGAGAAATGACTTGTGATCCAAGCAAAAGTGGATGATGCAAAGTTAACAAAGTATTTTTAACTCCTAATTACCTAATCATCTTCTACAAAAAAAAACTCTAAAATATCTTCAATAAGTATACTTATCATCATGAATAGTCTGACAAGCTATAAGGAAAAAACAATGAGATGGGTTCACTATATTGTTACTCAGACAATATATTCAGATGCATTAAGATATATAAACCTTTTTTTGCTGAAAAAATAGTGTCTTAAAAGTTCTATTTAGTTTTTTGTTATGAAAAGTAAAGTTGTTCAAGTTTAATATGCAAACTTAAAAAGTATAGAAAAATACTTTTTACTATATATGAATGTTGCATAACCAACTATTAAGTCGAGAGAAAAAACTAAAAATATCATTTGTCAAAAACATTACACCATTTTATGTGTTCATTAATGGTGTATTATGCATAATTGGTGATTATGTTGGTGTATGGAATGATTATTGATCTTTTTTACTCACAGTTTTCATATGAGTAAATTGTGTAATTGTTATAGTTTGAACTCAGGTGCTTAAAATTTATATTCTACATCCCTATTATAATTTTATCCATTATTAATCGTGTATAACAATAAATTAAATGATGTAAAAAATCAGTAGGGAAATACTAAGGGTAAAAAAATAAAAGACAATAGAGAGAAATACAATAGATGGAAGAGAGAGAGAAAAAAGAACCATTGATTTAAACATTAGCTATATGTTAGGTGAACAATCTATACATAAATGCCATATTGCATAATTAAACTATATGACTCTCTATAATACACACTTGATCTTTTTCATTTCATCATGGTGGTTCTCTATTGCAATAAATATCTTCATTATGTCCCATAAAGGAAGCAATTCTTTCTAGCTCCACATCCAAAAATATTTCTAGAGGGTCAAATTTACTTGTCAAAAGGTGATATTGATTGGCAAGTGAAGTTGAGGTAGGACTATTAGTTAAGCCTACCCTCTTTTGGTCTTCTATTTCTAGGACCTTTGAGCTAGAATCATCTTCTATAAGCTCTTTGTTTTGATCAATATCAATGAGGTAATTATTAAGAGTATTAGTAGCTTCATCATCACTATTTCTACTACCCTCTCTTTTATTTGAGCAACTAGGGCTACTATACCCTTTATTCTCTCTAGTTTTATTGCATTGGACATCCTTAACTCTCCTAGGTAGAGGAGTTTCAAGTGCTACATGGGTTTGTTTTGTCTTCTCAACTTGTTCACAACATTTGTGATTGTGTTGAAGTGATGTAGATATTGGCCATGATGATAATGTAGGTTGTTTCTCTAACTTCTTTGAGAGATTGATATTCCAGTAGTTCTTGATTTCATTATCTGTTCGTCCTGGTAGTCTCTTTGCTATCAAGGCCCATCTATAGAACACAAATCATAACTCTAATCGTGGATTATTGAACCATTAATTAACGATGGAAAATTAATGAATTATGAACTTCATCCATGCTTTATATATTGTCTTAGACTCTTGCACTTTCAAATTATGGACCGCATTACGTGATGCGATCACAATATTGCGGTTGAATCACAATTGTGTTGCCTTACCAGACCACAACGCAGTCGCATCAGGCTATACTTGGGCAAGATCAAATTAAAAACACTTCTAAATTTTGGAAAGTGAAGGAAAATAAAATGACCTGTTACCAAGAAGACGATGAAGTCTTATGATCATATCCTCTTCATCCAAAGAGATTTGACCTCTCTTGTTACCAGGCTTCAAATAATTCAACCATCTTTGTCTGCAACTCTTACCACATCTCTTTAAACCTACACATATTGTTATAATATACATACAACATACACCAAAGGACATAAAGATTCACTTGCTTAAAGTGTTGGGATAAACAAGAAAAATCAAAATAACAAGGGAAAGCCAATATATGTGATACTACCAAAAACAAAAGATGAAGTTATGCTCTCCAAAAAAAACAAGGATGAAGTTGTTCAAACTATATGAGTCTTACAACTGCAATAGTATAGTTTCGGGAGTATCTGCAACTACATCGCGACACAATTGTAGTCACAACTTGGCATAATTTTTCACATTATAGTAAATACAACATAATCGATAGCAATTGAAAACATTGTAAGTATATATGTGGAGAAAGTCATTGATGTACCTGCTTTTAGGGCAAGCTTCTGCCATTTACCTTCTCCATGGATGGTGACATATTTAGTGAGAGTTTCATCTTCTTGTGTAGACCAAGCACCTTTGACAATCTCTTTGGGACAACATGGAATTCTACCCATTATGTTCCTTTCTTCTCTTCCTTCTCTCTTTTCACTGCACTACTCTAACCACCTCAATAAAAATGATTGAGTGGCTTTAATACACAATCCACTACCTTACATAGGAAATGTACTTCTCTTTAATTCGAAAGAGAAGAAACTCGTACTTATAACTTTGATAGAGTTCAAAATGCGATTTTTCTCTTTGATTTAGTGTATCCTTTTTTTTCCGAATTAGTTACCATATTTGATTAATTATTTTATAGCGCCTAATATTTGACCTTAGAGTCATCCCGAACTCACACTTTCAAGAACATTGATATTTAATCTTGAAATGCGACCTCAAGCTCCATTGCTAGACACAATCAAGTTACCAACCGAATCTTTAGATCAAAAGAAAATGAATGACGGATTTGACTTCAAAGTTTAATCTTCAAATGCGACCACACAATGATTAGTTTGTTACATAGTACCTATCAAGTCACATTCGAATTTTAGAAACAGTATCCTCATACTGTACAAGGTTTATCTAACACTAACTTTTGCCACATCAAAGCTCATTGCCAAACAGTCATAAACTTTTAATGGGTTCACTCTAGGGAGAAAAGTTATCATGTTAAAATTGTAAGATAGGCCTTACAACCAATCCTAGATGGTTAGAATTAAAAATTAATTATTGGTCACATGATAGTCATGTACATGTATCTTTTAATTTTAACCGTTCAAAAAAGATCCAATGATTCATATTAATTGTTCTCATTTCTCACGATAGCGTATTGTTTTCACGTGAGTTGTTCCCGTTTGAAGGATGTTGATCATACAAAAACTTCAATAATCATTTTCCAAGACATTTCACTGCAATTGAGAAAAATGAAAAGTAATTGAACTATATTTATAGATCATTTGATCTAAATTGAGTTGCTGGATCAGTCAGCAAAAATAATTAGTTAACAGTTTTAAAGGAAAGCAAAACTATAAGAAAAAACCATGAAACCAAAGTAAGACTTTGTACAGGGAGTAAACCAAGTAGCATGGAGACCAAGAACTGAGATTCATTAAAACCTAGTCATCTGAGGTAGCATTTGAGAGCCAGTTGAATGAGGAACCAATTGCTCTGAACTTAGAGCTCTTACTAATTGTTGGGCACCCACAGGATTATGAAGACCCTGTCTACTCATCTCTTTTGTGTTGTTCATACTTGTCTCAGAGTTTGAGGATTCCATCAATGTGTGAACCTGATGCCATGGTTAACAAGGAAGGAAAACATATCAATTACATTAATATATATCCAATGGAAGAAGTATATAGATAAATTACATGCATTAATCCTTCAAATTTACCATATCTTGGCGCCTTTTGTGTAGGTCATTTGATAGCTGCAGGATAGAGGCATAGCAAGTCAGAATCTGATTATTATAAGATATTGACTTTCTTAGTTTGGAGAAAGGGGGCAGAAGGGGGGAAGATGGAGAGACAATTTGTTTCTTACATGTTTGTTATGATACTTCTCCTCCCTTGAATATCCTGGAATTGTTAAATCCAAATCTTTCTCTGCATAGTGATTCAGGAAACAAGTTAACCAGGAAAGCTTTGAAGTCAACTTTTTTAAAAAGGGAAAGATGCATGCACAATTATTCTCACAAGTGGAGAGGTTGTTTCCATGATTCGTGCTATTAATAATAACATGCTATTAGTTTATGCATTCAATTTTTACTTTACTCAAGATATCAGGGCAATCAATGATCTATTAGTGTCAAATATGTCATTGCATGATGATAGGAGGAATAAAAGAATCGATGGATAAAGAAAGGTACTCGTGAGGAAGTAGGAATAAAAGGATTCAAGCACAGACATCAGACAGCTAGGCAAAAGAAAGAGAGGGCATGCCCCTAAAATAAAAAAGCCTGCTATTTGCAGTACACAATAATAGGCCGAGAGGGCAAATATTTTTTAACCACAAGGGGCACTACTATACATCACAAGACTTGAAATTAATGAGGTTCAGATAGTGTGAAGATCTAATTTTAGCCAATTAAAGTAAGTCGGTAATACTATAGTGATAAAATTTGTCAAGTAAAAGTTCTTTAACCTAAACTACAGTAAAACGAGGTTCAAAATATGCAAGAGTGCTTTTTCTTTGGTGGGATGAAAATAAACTAAAGTCACAACATACCTAGGTGTAGCAATAAATCCTTGGACTCCAGAGTTGAAGATTTTCTATGTTTCGCCAAAATGCAACTATGTGTAGTCGCCTGCATATAAGAAAATGATTAGTACCTAAAAACACAACAGTTGCAGCTAAAACACATAATTAACTGTGGATTTCAGTATCAAAACACAAAAATACAATAAAGACATTTACTATGGAAAAATAATTATTTCATGAGAAAACTACCCATCATGGCCATAAAATAATATACTATCCACTCATTTAGTACTGGGGCAAAAACAGATTTAACAGACCAAGTATCATCAACAAAGTTAAGCATGTTAGAATCCTTACAGAATCAATAAAGTCATCAGCAAGCTCTAAAAGAAGATCTATAACTTCAGGGTCCAGCTTAGCCTGTGGATTCACCTGTAGAAGGACAGAAGATTATGATTGAAAATGCAATAGATTAAAACAAAATAATATAAGTTTAAAGTAAAAACCTGCGAAACTAAATCCTGTATCTTTCTCTTTCCAAGGAGTTGGTTTGTTGCTTCTGTTCCTTGGCTTGAACTTCCCCCTGG
This sequence comes from Lupinus albus, assembly GCA_009771035.1. Classification (NCBI taxonomy): domain Eukaryota; kingdom Viridiplantae; phylum Streptophyta; class Magnoliopsida; order Fabales; family Fabaceae; genus Lupinus; species Lupinus albus. Next base: position 15,880,111 of record CM020002.1, on the reverse strand, counting down.
TGTAGTTGCGCCAGATGCAGTGGCATCAGGCTGTGACCCTGTTAAACTAAGTGACTTTTGGCCTGTAGGTCCTGGAATCCTTGGAGAATACTGCTGTTGCTGTTGATGAACAATTGCTTGTAGTTGAGATTGTTGTTGTTGTGGCTGCTGTTGTCTAAGTTGTTGTTGCTGTTGCTGGAGCAGCTGCTGCTGTGGATTGAGCTGCTGCTGCTGTGGCTGGAGCTGCTGCTGCTGCTGCTGGAGCGGCTGCTGCTGCTGCTGGAGCGGCTGCTGCTGCTGCTGGAGCGGCTGCTGCTGCTGCTGGAGCGGCTGCTGCTGCTGCTGTGGCTGGAGCTGCTGCTGCTGCTGCTGCTGCTGCTGCTGCTGCTGCTGGGGCTGGGGCTGTTGCTGGGGCTGGGGCTGCTGCTGTTGGAGCAGCTGAGGCTGCCCCATTGGTTTCTGTTGCTGTATCAGCTGGGACAATTGCTGTGGGTTCAGAGCCATAGAGTTTTGTTGTAGTTGATTAGATGAAGCCAGCTGTTGCTGCCTCTGGTGTTGTTGGAGACGCAGTGGTGAGGAAGGGCCAGACATTGCTGGCATTTGCTTAAGCCACTGTTGCTGTGTTAAAGAGTTATGAATCATTGCTGGCTGTCCATTCTGCGACAACCCAGATAACTGGGAATTCATGAAAGCAAGGGATGTCGACCTCTGTAAGCCTTGAACCTGTAGTCAACAGCATTGTTAATGTTCTAATATGCCTCAATTTGTTTTAAAAAATATATACATATACACACACAGTCTAAAATTATTCTTCACATTACGCCACAAAGTGAACTCCATATACAGTTTAAGTATATCCAATTTCTTAGTAATTTTTTCATAACCTCAAAAAGTTATGATTACTTTTCTTTTTCCCTACCAATATTCAAATGCAAAAAACTTGTTTAGCTTTTTTAACTTGAAACATTAAGACTAAGAGGACAATGTATTTACCTACTTCATGAGTGAATGCGTGTTGATTTCATGTCTTCATGAATCATGAGCCACTAATATATTTGGAAATAATTTAAGTCTTTACACGATTAATGTTTATTAAATAATTCAAGTTTTCCTTCCAAAATATTGAACTGCAAAAGAAAAATAAAGCGCTAATCATCTCACATCAGAGTGGTAAACCACATACTTATTTTTCCTCTTTTGCCTAGTTTCCTTTTCTTGATGGGTTTGATTATAAATTTATAAGTGCATAAGTAGGCTAGTGAATGGACCCAAGTGGCAGATGTGAACTAAAGTGATAGAACCTCAAAGTGATAGAATGGATAAAATATGATAGGTATTGCCTCAGAGAGAAAACATAACACTAGCTGAACAGGTCAGGTCAGCTCAGAGAGGTCCTGGATCAGATCCTCAGTTATCTTTGAAGTGGTAGAGAACAGGGATTTTGAAGGAGAAGGTGGGGTTGCAGAAGAGTATGGTGAGGGATACATTCAATGTGTGAAAGATAGTGCGGCCATATAGTGACATGAATTAAATGTGCGAAAAAGCGGACAGCACGACAAACTGTGTTGCACCAATACGGGTACGTATGAGGTATGCTATTTTCTTAAGAAGTAGAGTAGTAAGAGTACGGGTACATCAATATAAATTAAAAAAATATTTTATATATTATAAGAATTTTAAATTTATATCAAAAAATATATAAAGACACACCACAAAAGACAAAATCCGCAGCCATAGACAAGTCACAAAAGCCAACATAGATGGTATGGGAATGGGATGTGCCAAAATGTGAATGTTGGGGGAAGTTTCAGTATTTAATACTGACGAAACAAAATTCCAGAACTGGGTTGCGTGGACCCGGCCTGTTTTCATGCGAAAACTGACAGAAACTTAAAAAACACCAAATAAATCCTAACTCTCTCTTCTAACAATCAGGGTCGCAGGAGACTCGACAATTGTGAATCACAAAAGACAAACAGAAACCAGGCATTTCTGCAGCCACCATTGTGAATTGCATGACACAAACAGAAATCGCATTCAGATGATTTATGTGATTCATCCATGATTCAGAGCCATTCAAGATTCTTGTCAGGTTTTGCATCGTCATCTTCCATTTTGGTTTCGTTTTAGGATAAGAATTGTTAGTATCGCACGATACTAACTACCATGCCATACTCAATCTGAACCTTCAACGTAACCAAAACAATTTTTTTGGTGGATGGTACCTACTGGGTAAGTACCCATCGCATACATGAACACAATTCGCACCCATCCGGTTGGTTGAGGTAAAAGGACGTACCTGTGCAGCAGAGACAACAAATAGACAAAATTGTGTTTTCTAGTTCATTTTGTTATACTCCACATAACCCAAAAATATATTTCTTCTCTGTTGTGAGAATACACATTTGTGTCTTGCTATGACAGTAAAAGTGAATTGCATGCAGGTAATCCTACGAGATGGGAAAAAATTGACATTTTACCACAGAATTGCAGAGTGTCCAACCTCTGCCTATACCCAAATTGAAAGACAAAATGAAGAACAAAGATAAAAATATGATAAACATCCTACACAGATATTGAATTACAACTTCTTAAAAAAGTGGTCCATGCAAATCCAATACATTATGCACAGTGGTGCTAAGATAAATAAAATTGTGGAATGATTTTAAACAGAGATGGATAATTGGCAATAATGGAGCACAATGTTCAATAGAGCAAGTATACTACATCTTGAAATGTTAAAAACACTGTAGAACTTTGGCCACAAGGACATTTAATATCCAAACCATGTAAGAATACAACAACAGATCCTATAAAGATACAATAAAAACATCAGTAAGCATAATTATTTCCTAGTTCACAAAAAATTAATAGAAAGGATGGGTTATACCTGTGGAGTGTTACGCGAATTTTGTTGCGCTAGTTGTTGCCTGATTTGGCCCTGGTTCATCCGCAGCTGCTGAGCATAAGCAAGGGCTCCACTGGCTCTTAGTTGTGAATTGAGATTTGGGGACCCCATCATCCCCAATGTCTGCATTCCTTGCAGTGGCTGCCCAGCAGAATTACTGGAAGAGAATTGAGAACCCTGGACTAGTCCACCCGTCTGCCTTGGCTACAACCAAATTCAATTTATTTCAGAAAGTAATAATATTTTCAATGCAACAGGAACAACAACATGTAAACGAGATTCAATAAATAAAAAGCTATTTGTAGACACACACAAATCATCCTACCTAATTTGTTCGTTTTCTATCATTTTTTCCACTCCTTCCGATGGAAGAATCCTAAATTATGACACTAATAATAAAATAGAGTAATAACTTATTATAACAAACAATTCTTTATGGTGTGATCTATGTTTCATTACTACACAATAGCATCATAAATTTGTATCATACCAAAAATGATTCATACGCCAAATGGAAAAAAGTAACAATTTAGCATAAAAACGACTCATTACTACCGATGACAACAAGTTAAACTGTGATCCAGCACCAGACAACGTAGGAAAGTGTCCAGTTTGCCCTATCATCGTGGACCGCGACAAATTCAACCCTCCCAACTGCTGATTCTGCAACTGAGCCGAAGCAGAACCACCAAAATTCATCTGGCTGCCATATAAACCGGTCTGCTGCCTCATGACACCGGCGAATTGCTGGCTCTGAGTGTTGAGTTGGTTGAGTCGCGACATGGAAGGTGATCGCTGTAGGGTTTGCTGCAACTGAAAAGTTGAGTGAAGTTGATTAAGAGTTTGTGATTGTTGCATTGATTTGTGTTGTTGATAATCTAAAGTTGAAGATGAAGGGATCAAGTGTTGTTGAGAGATTGAAATTGATGATGAAGGGTTTGGTTGTGGATTGAGATTTTGATTATCAATGATTGAGGATTGAAGGAGTGATGATGATGATGATGATGATGCAGATTGTGTTGTGCTTGCAGTTGTTGTTTCCGCCATTGATAATTGATTCATACTAGAATTCGAATTCGAAATGAAATTGAAATTGAAATTGGAATTGAAATTCTACGCTGTGGTGTGTGAGCATGGTGAAATTTGTGTGATAATTGAAAGAAAAAGGGAAGAAAACTGAAGAAAGGAAGGAATCACTAAGGAAAAGGAAGGTTAAATCTGGATCGTACACGTCACACAACGTTTCACTCATCTTTGCAAATATATGCACCAACACTTCTACAAGACAGCCAATGCCTTTGTGTACTATGTAAGCTTTCCTAATTTTATATTTTTATCACTCCTAACAAAAAAATATTTTTAAAAAATTATTATGAAAAAATGTATACCGACAGTGTATGAGTTTTAATCATCATAGACTCTTCAAAAAATAATTCAAATAAATGGTGGACAATGTAGTGATTGTGTATAAATCGTTACCTTAACCGTAATATTGTATTATATATCATTAATATTTAATTATCATTGGTTTTTAAATATAAGTATATAAATGAAGTAATAATTGTGTATTACATTTTAATATAAATGAATCATAAATGATGTAATAATCGTGTATTACAATATCGATGCATATATATTACATACACTCTAGATATTAACATGACTTTAATATTTATGCATTATTCATTTATATTATTTTTGTTTAAGAGTGATGAGTGATTGATAATGGGTTAATAGTACAAAACACTTACAATACATATTAAATAATTAATATATGATGACGGATATAAATATAATTAATATCATTCCTTTTCAATTAAATTACTTTCATTTGTATTAAATAATTAATATATCATTAGGGATATAGATGTAATTAACATCATTCCTTTTCGATTAAATTACATTGATTTATTTGAGATATATTATTTTAATTGGAATTTGGTTATTCATTAGATAGAAGAATTCTAACAAAATGGTTAGAGTGGGCAACTCATTCATTCAAAAATATATAATCATACTTATTTATCAAATAGGCTCGTACAAAAAAACATGCTACCAATTGGTCACTTCTAATACAATGATGTTAAATACAAGACAAAAGATAATCAACAACGTTATTTTAATCAAACGTTGTTAAAGGTGATAGGTGAATATAGCTTCAACAACACTTTTTGAAGCAATTGGTATTGTATGGTTGCCAAAGATATTCAATATCGCAAACTCTTTTAAGAAAGCGCGGTTGATTTTAATATATTAAATCGCGCTTGCTTAAAAGTTTGTTGTTAAGGTGACATATAAACATCATTCATTACAATTAGCGTTATTAACATATCAACAACAATTGCTTAAATGAATGTTGATAAAGATGACATATCAACAACGTTCACCATAACGAGTATTGTTAAAAGTCACACGTTTAACAACGCTTAAATGAGTATTGTTAAATGTGACATATCAACAACGTTTATTACAATGAGCGATGTTAAAAGTCACACATTTAAAATCACTTAAATGAGTGGTGTTAAATGTGACATTCAACCGCGCTCTTCTAAGCCAACGTTGTTGATCTGAACATATCCAATAATGCTTGTTTAACTAAGCCTTTTTAAAGGTGACATATCAACATTGTTTGATTATGTGAGTAGATTATTTTCATGAAATTTTGTTTCTACACTTATTTCATCACATATTGAATATTAGAAGCACCATAATCACTAATCATGATGTTGTTTGTGAGATACACATAGCTACCGAATAGTATTTTGGTGAAATGTTATTTTTTGATATAACTTTTGAACTATTACTCAGAATTCGACATATTATATATGCATTTGAGGTAGAAAAATATAGTATATCCAAATTTCCTCAATATGTTACAAAGGTTCACCCTGAAATTCTAAAAAAAAACCATTTATACTAAAAAAAATTATTATTCAGGTTTTACACTGAATCTGTTTTGCATTTTTAAATTAGCTAGTCTTTGAATTTTTGCTTGAAACTTTTTGTACATGTTTCATGTGAATTAAGGATGTTATTTATGTAAAGTCTTGGTTGATTACTCAATTATAACATGTATTTACATTACTGTCTTGTTTCATTGCTACTTTATCATGTAGTGCATCCAATAAATACAATGATTTTGTATCTAATAAATCCTAAAATTGATAGAACATAGTTAGTGTTTTGATGAAGTTAGTGTAGCTGAAAAGTCACACATTAAACCGTAGTATTTTTAGATATCACTCTTAAAAGTCATACATTGTTGCTTTAATGGGTGAGAATCTTTGCAAACTTAAAAACAAAACATCATACATAATAATATACATATCATTCAATATTTTATTTCTCTTGCTCTTCATATTTTATTAACCAGAATAATTACATATAAGTGAATGTGAGATAAGTCAAACAAAATTGTGTTTATCCTTTATTTAATCTTAAATATTGACAGATATATTAATGAGATATTTGAAATATGTTATTATATGAAGTTTCACACTGCCTAATATTAAAATAGAGTATAATATAAATGATAACTATTGGACTCAGATCCCTTGTTGTAATGTACACCAAATAGAAACATCTGATAGACACTTGGGGCCATGAGTGTGTTAGGGTTTATATATTCTCTAATAATATCTTATAACCGGGGATATAAACACAATTGGCCGAACCCTGAACCCTGTTACCAAATTATGTGTTATTCTCTTCTCTTTATACACATATTAACCGGAATAGTATGGTCCAACTCACCCTAATCAGAGGTATAGGTATATGTTTGGTATTTGTGGACGTTGTTCCAATTTGCAAGAAAAGATGAAACAAAAAACATGTCTCTCTCTTTCCTCTGAATAACATGTCCACTGTTCACAACTTGCAGGTGATGTAAACGAGGTTTTCATTTCAGACTATGTGCCTATCTATATATCTATATCTATATAATTCATGTATTATCACTCTTACCCTTGTTTTTTATTCCATGATTTCAGGGCCTCCTACTCTTACCCTATATTCCATTCTTTCTCTCTTGATTTCTTCACAGATATCTCTTTTTCCCTTCTTTTCCCTCTCCCTTTGATGTTACCTACTTCAACTTGAATGCTCCATTCTTCTCAAGGTAACATGGGTTATTCAAAATTTCACCTTTTTCCCTTCATTTTCCATTCTTATTATTTTCTGATTTGATGGGTTTTTATTTTCATGGCTACATTTTTTTTGTATTGTTTTAGATTGGGGTTGAGTTAGGAACACTTGGGACAATGCTTTTTAAGGGAAGAAAGGTCTTACTACACTCTTTAAGTCTTGAATAAAAGATGCTGGCTGATTATTACAATATTTAAGTTGAGATATTCTAGGCATCAATAAATGGAAACTTCATGAAAATAAGTTAGAAAATGATGAATTACTTTACATTCCATAACTAAACCAAAGTGCTTTTTTATTTTGAAAATATAAAAAAAAAAGATGATATTTTTAGCCTCCCACTTCTCTTGTACTGAGTGGCTTTTGAGATTCCCACTATTGGGGTAGGTACTTGTTTTTATGTATATCTTGATTTCATTGGTGTAAGTAAAAAATGGAAAAGGGTCTTCCTTAAAGTTGCTGAGAGAAAAGCATTTCTACTTAGTGTTGTCTTTTGATTTGATTATTAGTGTTGGGAATCTTATGCATACCATTCCTTCCCCTTTGCTTGGTTGCTTAGAAGATAAAGGAAAGAATATTGTTATATTAAGTATTATATTGATTGTGTAAATCCTGTTTCAACTGACTTAACTTTTTGTGTTGCTTTTCCTCTTCTGCAATCAGATAGATTGAGTATCCTACTTTCCTCTCTATGGTTTCTTCTTCAAATTTGTAACAAGTCCACCACTTTTTTTAATCCCTTTTTTTCTTGTTCATATTGGTCAAGGTTTTAACTTTTCATTCATTATCATTTATTTTTATTTTTTGCAGGGTTGTTTGTTAACTGAATCTTAAGTATAATTGAAATGGAAGGGGATATATTTGGAGAAATAGGTAATACAGCTCAAACAGATAGCAGACTTCTACTGGTATTTCAAAAGAGCTTATTGCAAGCTCAAGATATTTTGAATCAGAACCGGTTGTTAATCAACGAGATAAACCAAAATCACGAGTCGAAGATGCCTGATAATCTGAATCGAAATGTCGGTTTGATTAGAGAGCTGAATAACAATATCAGAAGGGTGGTTGATCTTTATGCTGATCTTTCCGGTTCCTTTACCAAGTCCCAGGAAGCTTCATCTGAAGGGGACAATTCCAGTGGGACTCTTAAGTCAGATGGAAAAGCCAACCAGAAGAGAATTAGATCCAGCTAATTGATTTCATATGAGCTTTCAGATAAACCACTGCAACCAAAAGGTCTGTTCTGATGTTGGGTAGAATTTGTTTAGTGAAAAGTGTGTGTAAATCCTCCAAAGTTTTCTCTTTTTTTGGTGCCAAATCTTTCCGTATTGATTTTATGTCTCAAACAAGGTATAAAGAGCTTTAGTTAATCATCAAATCTCTTAAAGTAGCATCAACATGAGGAGTATATACAATTGTAATTTCCTATAACTATGTCAGCACCTTGAAGTGAAGCAGGTTCATGGACCATTTAATAAGTTTCCAAGCTTGAACTTCCTTGCTCTTATTGACATTTAGTGTTAAGTTCTTGATGATTATTCAATTGTTCTGCCTTTGTTGTCATTTAATGAGTTGTTGTTTAGATTCTTTCAATTTGGTTCTGCATTAAATATTAGATGCCTGAAAGAGATTCATTAACTTATACATAGTGGTTAATATATGTAATCATTTATTGATGAATGTGGTCTTTAATCAACACTTAAGGGTCTTTTATCATTCTGATATGACTTAGTTATTTGTGTTCCTCAGCTTCATTCATAGGAGGACCATGTGTTCCATTTTAATTGTCACCTTAGAATTTCAAGTTCCTTTATATTGTTTGTCACTTTAGGACAATTTTTTATTTTCATTTTTTTGTCCTTAATACATTAAATAAAGTATATAATAAATAAGGAGTATGGGTTATTCGGGACTGTATAATCAAAATATGTTATTATATTGATAATTAACATGTTTAATAATTGCCTTAATATGTGTCTTACTTTGACAATTAAAGCCAAAGAGTATTTGAGTTAGTTATCATTATATTTGTTATAGATGCTACAATTGAAAAAAAGGCAAATATCATATGTGGCTTGTGGAGTGTTATTTAGATTGGACAATCTGATGGATCCAACTGTAGACCACAAAGGGGAATGACTTTGTATAAGCTAGAAATGAGAAAATCGCTTAGTTAGGCAGTCCATTTTAAACCACTGAAAACTGGGTCGAATTGCTTAAAACTGCTGAAAACCGGGTTGAATTGCTTAAATTTGCTTTAAACTAAGTGGTTGGACCGATCGTTTTGATTACATAAAAAAGCCAAAAAAAATTGGCGCGAAAGATGTATAGTTTTTTATTCAGATGTCCAGAGAGGATAAATATAAGCAATTTACTCTCCTTTGATCTCACTACGTGAGAGTTTGGTGCTTTTGATATATAGAGATATCCTTTGGTGCTTTTGACATAGAGACATCTTTTAAGTATTTATCCATTTAGTTACTGTTTAGATACTGGTCTTTATATCTTTATTAATTTAGATTTTAACCCCTATACCTTTATTTATTTATTTATTTTAACCCCTATACCTGTATAATGTATGATCTGTATTCTCCATTATGGATTTGTCAGTGTGTTTGTTTACATAAGTTTCATGGTACTCAAGCCATACCCTTTTGTTTCTTTTCATAAAATCAAACTTTAAATGACATTGTTTTTAATAAAAGGGACCCAAAATGGAATAAAATTTAAATAGGGACTAAAAAATATCATATTCAGAAGCAGTAAAAATTTACATGAACCAAAATATTTTAACATTCAACTTGATGAGAACACTTACTCCAAAAGAAGACTAATGAAGTAAATTGTTGAAGTACAGTACCAACAATTTTGTTTACTATAAGATAGGAGAAATTAAAAGAAGGCTCCTTTTTGCTCATAAAATACATAATTTACAAAACCATTGGAGACCATCTTGGAGATAAGGAATTAAAATATATCCACACATGACTTATGAATGATGAACTCAAATTGCTAAGTAGCTTTCTCCATTAATCCAATCAAACATTCTTTCCAATCTGAAACCTTATTTTCCCCATTGGCAACCTCAAATATGAATCCATTTTGTGGGACACATTCCAAGGCTGCTACACATACAAAGGCAGCATCTTCTTTGCTAAGACTTCCTCTGGCTGCACAACCCTGTTGTATTATACATAAAAGTTATGTTTTTATAAAGTGCATATATTAATGATTAAATATGTTTTTAGTCCTTGTAAATGACATAGGCAAATTTTATTTTATTTTAGTCCCTGTTTTTTGATTTTTTTTATAGTTAAATTCGAATTGAGTTCGGGTGAATACCCACGGGTTCGAGTTAGGTTGCCATTCCTAGTTCCAGTCCATACACATGAAAAAGATATGTCCTCCGCAAATAACCCAAAACTAGTCATGTTTTCTTCCTACATACTGATTTCAAAGAGCACTCAGCATTCAGAAACCAATCAATGTATGAGAAACAAACACCTTCAACTTTATATGTATATATAATAAAAGTAGTGGTGGTTATGCTACTATAAATAAACATCAAATATGATGGTCAAAGCAGAATGTGTTTCCAATGCTTCCAAAATTTAAGCTTACCTCATCTACACTTATGAACCAATGAGATCATCCTCTGAAACATCACATCTATTTCAACTTGTTTTGTTCATAAGAAAAGAAGAAACCGGAGTCTATAATATGTACCTTGTCAAAGGTAAAGCCTTGCTTCCCACCAGGTGTATCTTTTAATACACCAGTCCTGATTATAGTGTAAGGAATTCCTGAGGTCTTCAATGCCGATTCGTCTTGCTCGGACAATTTCTTTGCATTGCTTTTCATCAGAGATTGAATGCCACTTTTATCACTATAAACTGACAACTGCAACTTTGTTACAACGAAAAAGCGAAGATTTTCTTTGTGCTGCAAAGGAATGTAACTTGAGGAGGGGAAGGTACCTGTGATAAGAAAATTACATGTTGTATCCCTTGAAGGCTCCCAACAAACCTTGAAAGAAAACCCTCCTGGAAAAGAATGAAACAAATCAAAGTACATTTGGTTTCAGAAAACTAATTTTATTGTAAGAATTAACAAATGTCTAAGAGGCAATATATGCATACATTTGGGCATATGATTGTGCGAACTCCTCTCAAAGCTTTCTTTAGGAATCGATTGTCGCTTGTATCTCCTGCCATCGACTTTGCAAAAATCATATCGTAATCAATAATAAGAAACTGAAAACAAATAGACAAAGTACAAAGAAGCAATAAAAAAATTCTTACTGTGTTAGTGGTCTTGCAAATTAACTTCACCTACCTCAACATAATTTCCAAAGGCTTCAAGTGCAACCCGTTTATCTTTCACCAGTGCCTTTACTCGAGTTCTTTTCACAATCAATGACAATATCACCATCTGCATAATCCAGAAAACATGCTCAAAAGTCAGAATTTCATATTATTAATGTAAGCCATCAAGATTTTTTGAAGTATAAGATTCCAAAATTTGGGGTAACTTATTGACTGTAGAGACAGAGAGAGTTCAAATTACAATGCCAGATAATGTATTGCCTAAATCATCCTACAATTTGGACACCGAATATGAAATAAACATTATCTAGCCAGCATAGGAATTCTTCGGGTAGAGCATTATTGCGTCGTTTGATCCATCTAACTGACTCTACCGAGTGGGGCTAAGGCTTGGTTGTTGCTATTTTTAGCCTACACAGGAATTAGATCCTAGGAAATAAGTTCATTGCTTTTAGTAAATGCAACTTCCATTTTTTCCTCATATATGGAGATTGGACGGTGCAAATCATTCAACCAATTCACAACTCTTGAGCTTCTATTCTCTCTTCTTCTTGCCCTGCCTATAAATGATAGGGTTAAACCCCCATCACCCGAGTATATGAGAGGAGGCGTCCACGCGGCAACAAGAGAGCTGATGTGGCACAGTCCCATCAGCACAGAATCAGTCTCACTGTGCTGATGGGACTGTGCCACATCAGCTCTCTTGTTGCCGCGTGGACGCGATGAGGGGTTTAACCCTATCAATAAACCATCAACTCAATAATGCCTATCCATAACAAAAATGTACTTCAATGGTTAAAAAAATTGTAATTATTAAAAAAGGCATCCGAGTGCACGAAACTCCCATGAACTCTTGATTACTAAGAGACGACCTTACCCTTGCCCCAGAGTCACTCACCCCTTGTAAATTTGTGATTATTGGGATAAAAAAAGCCAATCAAACCTGACCCATCTCACTATCTCCATCTGTTACCAGCACTGCATCCCTAACTTCACCTTCTGCTTTGATACAACAAAACAAGAACAAAATATCATCATAACTGAAAACAGGGGTAAAAAGATAGCTATATAAATGTAAACATTGATGAGTCACTAAATCATGTTTGTATTTACCCAGATAATCATCCTCATCATCCTCTGAGATAGTACTATCTTTTGGAAGGAGATCAGGTGCACCATACCATTTCCTTAATTTGGGACCCCCTAAATATGAAAAAAGAGTCAAATGCAATGATTGTGAAAACAAAAAGATGGAAACTTGATTACAAGAACAAGTAAAAATTGGGGTATGTCCAAAAAGCACCCACCTTCAATATAATCAAGAATTTGGTCCACAAAATTGAGTTTCTTCTTAGCATTACACACAACAAGTGGAACAACATAGACATTTTTTCTGTTGAATAAGAAAGAGGAACCAAATGAAGTTCTTGAACTTTGAGAAGCTAAAGAAACATACTTTTGGAGTAAAAGAGGGGAAAGCTTAGCAGCACACACCAAAACCATTGATGGCAGTTGCTCCTCCTCCAACCGTTTTTTCCTTCTACAAAGGATAACACTTTCCAACCCCAAATTGCCCCTTCAATACACATTTGTTACCATTGGTGCCATTAAAGGGATCATGAATGGGGTAATTTTTTTTTAAAGTTTGTAGGAGAGGTGTAATTTTTTAATTTAAATCACGTTTTGTGTTATTTGGAATGGAAACTATGCTTCCAACCACATAACATGGAAACTGTGGATACTATCCACTAATTCCATGGAGAACGTGGATCTCATCCGGTAATTCCATCAATATGTAGAAAACATGTATGTAGAAAATGTGGATTTTATTCACTAATATGTATACAACATGAATTTAATCTACATTTTTTGTTCACTATATATACACCCGAACTTCAATCGCAAACTATACTTAGACACTCTCAATTTCTACTAAACATAACTTCAATAGACGTCATTGATATTAGAGATTGTATTTAAGTATTTTTAATATAATTGTTTCTTAATTTCATTATTATTATTTTATTTCAATAGACACTCTCAATACATAACTAGTAGATCCGTACTCTATGACTAGTTGACTTATGGCCTGTCGTAGGCTGTGCAGTCGTGTTGTAGGCCTATCTTGTTGTTTGGCAAAAAGTGTAGTGTGCGGGTGACATGCAGTTTGTGGTAGAAGTATGCGTTTTTCACACGGTATGACAGTCCTATGCATGTGGCGTAGCAAACATGTGTCATATGTGGTCATTGTGTTGTCTTGTCGTTCTTGTCCGATCAACGACGTGTCTTTCTGAATTATCTGGTTGTCCGATCAAGATTTGAGAGTGTTTAGAATGGACTCACTGCGTCCAGTACCAGGTTAGCAGTTTTCACTCTTGTCCGACCCTGATGTATCTTTTTAGACTGTGATGGAACAATAACATGAAGTTAACTTTAGACTATCTTCAATCGAATAAGGTGACAATTAAGAATACGTATTTATTTTCCAATATGGATTCATTGAGAGGATGTATCCTCCAAGGTTGATTTAAGATTTGGTTACCACAAAATATGTGTTATGTATTAGAATATTCCAAAGACTACATTTAGGATATGCCATTAGCTAATCATCTCAAAGAAAGTAACATTTATATATTCGATATGTGTCTTAATTTCATAAGACATTTGTGAGCTCTACTTTTTATTGATAATATCATTTCAATAACTTTACGTGTTCTAATGAATTTGTTTAAGTGTATAGTCAAATAAGTCTTGTAAGAGAAAAATGTATTAGAATATGGTATAGAATTAATTGATGATCAAATGAATACCAAGTGAAGATAATTGAATGAAAAAATAATTTAAGAAACATAGTTAGAGTTATTTGTTAGCCATCACCTATTTGTTTAAAGACATTTATATGTTTGATTCATTTATCTAACTCAAGATGAACAAATTTATGATGTGAAGAAGATGAAGATATCAATACTTCCAATTATCTAAAGAGCCTAAGTAAAGATCAAAATATAGTTAGTGCCTCATGATAACAAATCTAAGATTAATTACTTATTCTTTATTGTGATTTCAACTTCAATATGGGAATGACCTTGAACGATGCAAAGTGACAAATGGAATCATAAATGTGCAATTGTAATTATATAATATAGATAAATATATAAATATACTATATAGATATAGATATAGAAGTATAGATTATATTTTTTATTACATATATATATAATCTATTTTATAATTAATTTGTAGTTAATTTTTGTAAGTGATTGGGCTATAGTTATAAATTTATTATATACATATCTTATTAATCCTATAATATTTATTTTTTATATATACATATAAATTAATTATTAGAAAATATATAAATAAACTTGAAAACTAGTTGAGTACCAATGAATGTCAATTTCCTACATGATTGAGAAAAAAATCTCGGATAAAATTAAATTTTTATTATTATAAGTTTAAGCGTGTGGAGAATAATATTCTATATAATTTATTTTTACATAGACCATTTACTATCTATTACTTGATTGATAAATATTTTATATTGGAATGGATGGAGAATCAAATGGGCCAACAATTCCTCACGAGGGGTTGAATCAATATGATAAATAGTCAAAACCATACCTAATCAAAAAAATATGTTTGTCCAAACTCATTTTAAATAATTATAATTAGATTATCCACAAATATGTGCAAATATCAACATCACACATTCACACCTATGTATACCCCAACTCCCTTACAATATTTTGATAGTCTAACTTGTTTGATTGAAAATATAGTAAAGCTAAACAAATAATATAAATAAATAATGAATAATATAATAACTATATATAAATATATATAAATATTTAGATCAACAATTTATAAATATCAAACTCAACCCAAAATTGGTTACACTATTTTGAACATTGTATAAGGAAGCTCGACAGAGCAAAACAAAAGGGGGTAAAAAATTCCGGAATCAAGGGCTACTATTGAATCACAGCTGAAGAAAATTTGGAGTCCGAAATTGAGCTTATTCAGCGTTCTCAAAAAGCGAACCTTTATGTACAAATTATTTAAAATCAATTTTTCAAAAATTAAAATTAAAATCAAATAATAACAAAATTAAAAATTCATTGTCGTTCCATTTGCATTTCATTCTCTCTCTCTCTGCTTCTCTATCTCTTGATGTGATAAATTTCGTCTCTCTCTCTCTCTCTCTCTCTCTCTCTCTACCCTCTCAACCAGAAAAAAAAAACGTTTTCACTCACTCTTACCCTTTAACTCGCTCGAATCGGTCACTTTCAGTGTGATTTCACTCTTTCAGTTACTGGGTCGACTCGTTTTTTCCTCTATGGTGAGTACAAATTTCAATTTTTTCTGATCTTACTTGCTTACTTCAGTTTTTCATCAACCCCAAAAGTTGCATTTTTCTGTTTCATTTGTTTTTTATAGCATTTTATTTTTTGGGTAGAGTTTTTATATTATGCATGTGTTTAGTAAAGTTTATGTTGTTTTGTTGGTTAATAACCATTTTAGGCTTATGGGGTATGATTCTTTTCTCAAAAAGCTTTAATTTTTGAAATTTTAAGATGTACCAGTTACATTTTTATTTTATATTTGTGTTATGTGTGATTGCTTTGAAAATTGAAATATATGATTTTTTTGCATATATTTTAATTGGGAAGGTGTTGATTATATTAATATTATTACTATTATTTTCTGTGTTAAAATTTTTTTGGTTATTTTTTTTTCAGTTTGTGTATTTGAGGTGCATGTGGTTGATATTCAATGGGACCAGTGACTGGAATTGAGCACAATGATGATGGGAAGCTTGATAAAAGCAGCTCTGCTTTACCTCCAAGGAAGCAGATTGCTAATCCAGTTGTGTACAAGCTCGTTCGGGTATATTTCTTGTTATTTACAGTTTCAGTTTGTGAAAATGCTATTTGGATTTGCAAATCATTTTGAGTATTTGCTCCATAAGGTGCGTGGAAATTTGCAGCTTTTAAAGTTTGATGGCAACTTTCAAATAGAGTTCTTGTGTAAATGATTAAGATGAAGGGAATTTTTTAGAGTTTATATCGTGATACCAACGCCCTTTATGAGTTGTCAAACATTTATAAGGCTTATAATTATAATATACCTCTTCTGTTGTTCATTAGACTAAACCCTAACCATTGACCTTGAACTGTTCTAATTGTGGTAAATTGCGGTTGTGGTTATGTTGCGCTTATCGCAATGGCGGACAAATGTGGCAAAATGCGATCAATGCGGCTGCAATTGCGGGCGCAATATGATGGTGGAGACCTGCAATATTGCTGACACTATTTATAACCATGTTTCTAATGTTTTCCTTTTGGGGTATTTTTTGTTTCTTTGTTTTTATGACTAAGACGTGTGCACCCCGCGTATCTAATGATTAAGCATATGCTAAAACGTGCTGAAGTCTATTCCTCAAACGCACATGGAATAAGACACTGGATCTGGCGTTTTGTGCATGAGGGTAGAAAACATTTTTTAGTCTCATTCCACTCCTATCACCATTACCCACCTGATTGGTTAGTTGAGATTGCAACACTTTTCGTAATAACTGATTCGTGCTAAAAAGCATTCCTGAATGATTAAAAAGCCCAAGTAAATTAGCCAAATAAAACCAATCACATTTGAATCAGCATGATTGCTTGTTCTTTTAGCATCATTTCTTTGTAATACCCTTGTACTCTACCACCAAGGCAGGTCCTAGTCTAGGTTTCCTAGCTTTTAATCTTTCACTTTTAGGCTGAGGCTGGCCTGGCCGAGGTCTCCCACTCCCATGCTACAGTAGCAAAGCTGAAGGAGCCAAGCCTACCGTTCCAAGAGGCATATGCTCTTTCGGCTGAGGTTAATCAAGTAGAATTGAAGCCCAAATCTAATAAAATCCAATCCTCCAAGGAAGACCGATCTTGAAAGATGACCTTCTAGAAGCTGATTAAGGATGTTAACCACCCGATAAGGAGATCAGATAAACAACCCACTTATTGCTTATCAGATAGTGGGCCCCAGAAGGTTGTGGATTGCGGCTTTATCATCTCTTCCTATATACCGAGCGTGGTTAACAAATAGACAAGAATACACTATTGGTCTCTAAGAGTTCTCCTCTTCTTGGTTATTGGTCAATGTTCACGCAGCATTAACACCCTTGATTCTCTTTTAACAAAGTGCCTGACAGTTGTCCATCTTCATTTTGTGGTCCATTTATTCTTTTAAATTACTTTCTTTATTCACTGTTATTTTGTTTGAGTAAATTGAATTGCTCTTGTGATTTTGCTAAATTTCACACCCCTTGCCTAGTTTTCTGTAATGAGTGAAATGAAACATTGAAACTTGAAAACCTAATGTAATAGTGTGTTAATACTTAGTTTAATACTTTGATTAATCTAAAGAGAATGAGAAGTCTATTTGAAAGTTAGTAATTCGTTATGTGGTTCTATATTTCTGTGACTTATACTTCTACCTAAGGCTTTATTCATAATTCTCTGTGCTGTCGTATGTGATCTTTAGGTTGAAGGTGATGGGAGGTTAGTGCCTGCAACTGATGATGAAGTGATGGAGGTGGAGGGTTTTCTTGAGTGTGACAACAGTGAAATGCGTGTTGTTGCAGACAATGGGCAGAGTCTGGAATGCATATCAATTGAAAGATCATCGTCAGGAAAGCTTCGATTGGAGTGTTCGGAAGGTGTATGCTCAATCTTAAGTGTTACAAATTGCTACTCAACATTTTGAAATCATGTTCAAGCATTTGGAATAGTGGTTACAAGAACGTCAAACTATACCCAGGGATTTTCAGTATGCTTGTTACTATAGTTTCACCCCTGCCAACATTGATTTTTTTGTCTTTTTAACTGTTTATGTTATGAACAGCGTGATCCCCCTCTACCCGTGGTTAATTTGGGGTTATTGTTCTCTGTAAAACTGCTGAAGGCTTGAAACATGTTTCCATACTCATCATTTAAGTTATTTGTCACTGACTGTGTTTTTGTTATCCATTCCTCGTTAAGTTATTAACATATTTATTTTTACTTTAAAGGGTATAATTCTTGTTATTATGGAGTCTTTATTCGCTCATTAGTTATATGGTCTTAACTTTCCTTGAAGTTTAGGCAAATGCCACGTTGGCTAACTTATTCATTTAATTTACTAATGTCTCTTTTCACATTGTCTCAACTGATATGCTGTGTTTCATAATTAGGCACTGCAGAGGCAGATTTGGGTAAACTCAATTCAAAACTACAGGTATTTGTCTCTCCTTTTGTTTTGCTCTCTTTTCTTTTGCTACCTCTAATGTTCAGATTCCTTTTCATTGTTTATTCAGCATTTCATGTAATTTTTTAAATGCATGATCTGTGCTTTAACCCATTTCAATTCTGTTTGAACACGCGGGAAAACTCGATGTTTCTAACTTGTAGCTTTCTTCCACTAGAGCTTACTTAATAAAAGAGTGATCTGTATAACCTTTTCTTTTTTGTCAAATTATGAAATTTAGAACTAGTAATGACCATATTTAATAACTTATTTATGATTTAAAAACATGTGGAGTAATCATGGTAAATTTTTGTGTATTCACATATTTCCTTTCTTTTGGATATATGTATGGCCAGAGCTGTATTGGCTATTTCTTAGAAGATCCTATTATATTTTTGCACTAAGACACGTGTATTATGATATGAAAAAGACGAGTTCCTACATTGACTTTCCCATGCGTGAATCATGCTATTCATGCCTATGTGTATTCCCCTTGTTGTAATTTTCCTTATTCTTCTCCAATAAATTTTCTTCTTTTATCATTAAGGAAAATAATAGGAAATGGTCAAAAGCTCACATAAATGAGCAATGTTGTAATTGATAGCTTAAAAATGAAACTTTTCTGCATTTTAGTGACTGATTAAGATGTATCTAATTAAGAATGACAGCGTTAAATAATTGATATAATTTGGCCGAAGTATAACAAAGAATCATGCTTATATTTTTTGTTGATAAAACCTTCTATTTACCAGTTGTAAAGTAGAGCACACTACAGCACCTTTAAAGCAACAAGCCATTATAACTCTATCTCCTATTTCTCTCTATGTATGTGTCTGTTTGTGTCTATGTATATGTATGTAACATTATATTTACTGTCTATAACGCATGGTATCTTGTTATGCAAAATCCAGTGGCTAGGATTTAATCATCTCTCACTTGCAATAGACCAATTTTTCACTTGATATATATTATCTTATGTATGTACTATTATAGCTGTGATTAAGACCACCTTACATGGTTGAATCCTTACATGTTCAACCAGCTTTGGTGTTTGCCAAACCTCTCAAAATCCTCCACTTGTCAAACCTCAAGCATCTTGTTTTTTCTCATTCTCGAATAAATGGACATGATCTTGTCCAGATTTGAAAATTGAAGTTTTATCTTTTTCCCCTTTTGGCTGCATCTATCATTAATGAAGAAACATGTCTTTCACTTTGTATTTGCGTAAGCTCTCTTCTTTTCCCTCATCGTCCTGCACCACCTTGGCCCTTCCACTCATTTCGATTTCTACTGAACTCATGTCTGAGATTATCCATGGCCCTCCCACTCTCTTACCACAGCATCCCAGAGATCCCGATTTGTTGTGTTTGTATCAGTCTTGGCCACAATCTGGATACTGGAAGAGGAGCGATGTTGACTAATTTGTGCTTTGTAGTGTATATTGAAACCATTTAATCTTAGATAAAATACGTAACTTAAGGCAAATAGGTATTTTGGGTTTATAATTTTTTTTTGTCAAGAGCATGTATTTATGTGTTTGTTCAGTTCGTTTGTGTCTTATGCCTTGAAAAATTTCCCTTTACAGTGTTGTATGCAGTTTTATTTGGAGGGTGGTTAACTTATATTCTGAGTAACTTGTAAACTTTTCTTTTTCTTCGGTTACACTGCATATGTATCCATAGTATTTTTTTTCCTAGGATCCTTCTTGATCTTTGAACTTCCATGTAGTACATTGAGCAGATTTTGCAAAAGGTCAAACATGAAGAGAAGCTTCGTTTGTCTTGTGGGGCCAGCCAGTTTTCTGCTGGTAAATTTCCTGTCATGGATGGGAAAATTCAATCTGATCCCCCTTACCAGGAAATACCTTCTGTAGCATCGAGTTTAAATTGCACTCATAGCAATCAATCTGGGAGTTTTGATCAGTGTTCTAGACCTTCAGAAGGAGCGGTGGAAAGTGGATCATCTGCTCCGGCTGTCTATTCCAAGTTGAAGTGTGATTTTTCAATGTTTGAAGGAGAAATATGCTTGGACAAACTATCAATTAGAGAACTTCATGAACTGTTTAAAGTAACTTTTGGTCGGGAAACTACTGTGAAAGATAAGCAGTGGTTGAGGAGGAGGATTGCGATGAGTTTAACCAACTCTTGCGATGTTTCTGCAACAACTTTCATTGTTAAAAATAACAAAATTGTTAGAAAATGCGAAGACAGTGCAGAGAATGTGAATGTTGAAGCTTCAATCTCTATGGAAAATATGGCTGCAGAAGAGGATGTCAACTTTAAAGATTTGTCTGCTGCAGAGGATAGTGGATTTGAAGACAATCTAGTTGTTTCTGAAATAAGACTGGGAAACCATAACATGGAAGACAAATTTGGAAGTGAGGATCATCAGATGGAACAAAGAGCTGCAAAAAGAATTCGGAAACCCACTAAGAGGTATATTGAAGAGCTCTCTGAAAATGAATCTAGAGAGCACCACCCTAGGTTGTTAGGTTCTAATAAAAATATAGGAATTGGATACACCAAGCCTGCTAGAAATGCTTCTTCAGAGATGAGAACATCTATCACCAGACTAGACACACTTGGAGGTTCTTGTATTCAAATTCCTTGTGTTTCTCGGGTTCGTAGAAGTTGTCCAAGGAGTAATATGACATCTCTTATGGTAAGCAATACTGTGGACTTTTAACTTTACCCCCTCCCAGTGGGCATGGCTCATCTTGTTAATGCATTATGTTCCTTCCCACTGTCTCTATTGCTGGTTTATGCCGGACAAACTTGTTCTTTTATAAGATAAACTTGGTAACTCAATTAGCAAGTAAATTAGTTTTATTTAGATTGATAATGTTTTTCTCTCATTTCTATTTAAACGCCAAAGCAATTGCTTCCTATTATTTTTGTCCTCAGGCATTAGTGTGTATGATAGCATGCCTAGAAAATATATCTTATTCACTGCATCTTTCTAGTGGTGCCTTTGTTCTGCTGCTGTTGTGGAAGCTGGTTATATTTTCTTACAGATGGAAGCCGTTATGTTTTTATTTCAGACATTCCTTCAAACTGGCATGGGTGAGGCCGAGAAATTGGCTAATAGGGTCCTTGGAGAGCATGGATTGCGTGGTTCTAACTCTGATAACAAGAGTCCGGATAAGGTCTTGAAATTAACATCTACACCTGGAAAGTTTCATCAGCCAGTAAGACCAGCTAACAAAGCCTCTCTTCTAATTGTAGAAAGTGTAGTTTTCTTTTTTGGGATAAAAGAGAATTATTACAAAGGAGGAGATAAATACAATTCTGGGACTTTTTATTTATTACGAAGAATAAAAGAATATTATCACAGAAAATGTTATCGCTAGAAGGGTCCGTATGCGAGTTGGTTTTTGGAAGGGAAGAAAAGGCAAGGGAAAGCATTCGAGCCATCTCACATGTGTATTTCATGGTTCTGAAGCCTTCCTTTCCCTCCAAATCACAACTCGCAAATGGACCTGAGGTTTGTCATTTCCTTTCTGTTCAACTTCAATTTAATACCACGATATAAACTTTTTTTTAATGTTCTCTTTTTGTGGTGGTTATATTTGTTAGTCTGCTCCTGAACCTGGGAAAGAGCAGTGTCCAGTAAAAGGCACAATTGAGCTACAACAAGAACTGAAGCCAAAAAAGATAGATACATCTAGCCGTACTTCAGATGACGATATCACTATTGTCCCCACTGCTAAAGGTGGAATGAGGAGGAAACATCATCGAGCTTGGACTCTTGTTGAGGTAATGAAATTGGTCGATGGTGTATCACAGTGTGGAGCAGGGAGGTGGTCTGAGATCAAACGACTCTCTTTTTCATCATACTCATATCGTACTTCCGTTGATCTTAAGGTATGCATTTTGTTGTCTGAAAGTAAAACCATAACATGTGCACTTTTTTTGGTCATGTTCAAGCTGTGATAGAGAACATTAATGCTAGATTTTGGTCTTTGTGCCTGCATTATTCTGATGGGCACTTTTTCCCATTGCAGGACAAGTGGAGGAATCTGCTCAAAGCTAGTTATGCACCTTCTGATGATGGGGTAAGAGATTTTGATTCTTAATTTGTACTTGAATCTTCTAGAGGTGGTGGTACACGACACGAGACACATATACAGCCCAATACGGATATGTGGATATAGCAACTTCTAAAAAATTATAGGACACAATACGACTATGATATAAAATTAATATAAGATAAACACAAAAGTACAAATCTTTAATTAAAAGATAAGGATAATGTCTTAAAAGTTAGCATGACTCAGTGTAAACATAATAAAATGTTATTGTTTTTCAAATTATTGTGACATTTCAATCTATAGCAAAGGAAGCCCATACACTTCACAACAGTTGTGTCCGTCCGTGTTGTGTTGGACAAGGACACATGTTTTGAACACTTTCAGACACTCTTCACTATATTTTACAATATTTTATATTTACTTTTTTGAATTTTTATACTTAATAGATGGAAATATCAGAATAATTACATAAAGAGTAGCATTTTTTATATTTACTAATGCTAACTTTTAAAGTGTTATTCATCCTTTTTAGTATAAGATTTGTGCTCTTATGTTAATCTTATATGAACTTTATATCTATATAAATAACAGTCTCGTGCCTTATAACTTCTTAAATTTGAAAATTTTGCCCTATCCCCGTATCTGTGTCGTATCCTATTCCTTTTTCATCTATGTAGAATGGCTTTAGTTTTGATGTTGGGTTATGAATTCATACAGCTCCTGTTAAGTTGTTATTACTTTCATCAAGTGATAGTTATTACAAATTAATATTAACTCGGAATACATTATCTCTGTTATCATAGATGAATTCGCGAAAGCATGGTGCTATTCCAATTCCGGAGACAATTTTAGCGCGTGTAAGAGAACTGGCAGAGATGAATTTGCAGGTTCCTCCAAATTTGAGCTCAAGCAAGTTAACAGCAGGGAATGTGCTTATGGATAGATCTGGGTTGTTGTAGCCAACATTGTAAATAACACTAAGTTAATGGTTATGATGAGGCTACAAAAATAAAGAAGCAACTAACTTGTGCACTTCTTTAAACCAATATTTTCTTGTAAGCATATGATAGATGGCATATTTTCTTGTAAGAAGTTGAGAGATTGATCACAAGTTTAATGCACTGAATCTTTTTGATAGAGTGATGTTAGTTAATTATGACTGTTTTGGTGGTTGTAAATTGTCTTATAATGTACTCTAATATAATGTTAGTTAGAATTATCAACTTTTTGTAGTACTCTAATCTACTATATCACCCCTTTCTAGAATGGTTAATATCACTGCATTGCAGCTCCTCTAATATTTTTGATTAATTTGTATTAATATAGATAGGGGAAAAAATAAATGGTGGTAAGTGGTATGTACTATATATTGTCATTATATTAATCATCATTTATATTTAATTATCATTGTCTCTCTAAAAAAATAACTCAAATGAATGATATATAATATAATAATTGTGTATAAATCTTTGTATTGACAGTGTTTACTCGTCTACGAAAACCCATTACCAACTAAAATGAACTCTATCTTAAAGAACTATTTTATCTAAATGTGCATTTAATAAATATAAATGAATGAATAAGCAAAAAAAAAAAGTGAATAAAGAAAATATTACTTTACATGTTTTTAGTCATTTAAGAAAATATAACTTTATACTCCACATCTTAGTCATCCAAATTTGGAAAATCCAATGGTTTAGATGTATTTACTAATTCAAACCATTGGATTTCCCAAGAATGAATGATTATGATGTGGAGTAGATTTTTTCCACTTACTCTTGGAGTAAGTGGATCCCTCCCCATCTTGCAATATAATTCCAACTTGGTAAGTTATTTACTTTTAGTTACCTTTACAATAGGTAACAAACTCATAAATGTAGTTTTATAGCTAAACTCATAAACTAGAATTTATAAGCTAGATCCTAAACCATGTTACTACAAAAAGTTATAAGCTATAATTTTATTGTACTTGTTATATTGCTCATAGGTCATAACTATACTTATTTTTATAATCAAAATTTTAGCACCATAACATATTTTCCAATTCAATGAAAATTTAGGAATGTATTTAGATATACCTAATACAAATTCATCACATTTACAACAAAATTTGAAATTTTCATAAAAATAAATAAATATTGTTGATATTAGTTTTCTCTTGGTAAAGTGGCCCAATATGAGATTTGTTGAAACTAGGCCCTAAAACTTATTCTCAGAGTCTCAAACCTACTCACTACTCTCTCTCTCTCTCTCTCTCTCTCTCTCTCTCTCTCTCTATTCTTGTGAGCTATAATTCCCACTTCCATCTATTTTTGCTCCTCTCTTTTGTTTAGGATAGTTTTTCCACTTAAGCTTATTTTTATTACTCTTTTGTTTGGTTACAGTAACGGGGAAAAAATGGGTATCATTGAAAAAATCAAAGAGATTGAAGCCGAAATGGCTCGCACCCAGAAAAATAAAGCCACAGGTGAGACTACCCATAAAACAAAAATTTGTTTTTTTGGATTCAATTTTATATTTAATTTTATTTTACACTACTGAGTGAAGCCTCGTGCATTGGACCGACCTTTTTTATTGTTCTGTTTTATATGATAAAGTATTTGAATTTGTTTATTATGCAGAGTATCATCTCGGTCAGCTCAAGGCAAAGATAGCAAAACTAAGGACACAATTGTTGGAGCCTCCAAAAGTATGCAATTTATGTTTTTGTTCTGTTGCTGTTGTTGATATAAGTGAGGGTGTTTTAGTGTAGGTTTGAAGTTTGATGAAATTAATTTGATTTTTGCATGATTGATTTCGTATCCCTGTTATTTGTTTTAGTATAAGGTTTTAGATATCTAGCTTTTCCTTGAAGTGTGAGGCCTGTTGTAATATTAGTATATTACAAAAGGAGGCAGTTTTCCTTGTCTAATTTTCTGCATTCATAATAATTCAGCTTTTGCCAAATTGATACTAGACCCTGAAGTTCTATACCTCTTTTATTGTTGGTGCCTCCAAAAGTATGCATTGTTGGTTGTTTTAGTTCTATACCTCTTTTATTGTTTGAGCTGCTGAAGATTTTTTGTTCTTGTCACTGTGCTTCACCAGTATGTATATTTACCTGGGAGAACAATAACAATACAAATCCCTAAGGAGGGGCCGGTGATGGCTTTTCTCGGATTGTGGTGTCCTACTCAGATCTATTTTTAGGAACAATGGGTTTTCATGGAATTCTCGTGTTACCTTATGTCTATTCCTTTGAAGACATTGGTAGGAAGAAGCATAGTAAATTTTTATGTTTATTCTCTCCTTTCACGGGGTTATGGTCTTTATGAAGGGAGTGTGATGCCAGATTATTTGATCAAAGTTCCTTCACCTTGATTTTTCAGCGATAGAAGTGTCTTCTTGTTTTGTATGTAGGTTGCAGTATAACCTCAATTGGGGGATTTCTCTTGTTGATTTACGTAGGGATTGGAGAACTCTAATGAGCTTATGTTTTATTTCTTTTGTTTCCTTCGGTTTGAGTTTTTTGTTCTTATTTTCTTTTCTTTAGGAGGATTTCTTATCCTCCTTTTTGTAATCCTCTTCCCTTTCTCAATAAATTATTTTCCCCCAATTAAAGAAACAAAAAAAATGCTCTTATGAATATATCTCTTGTCTCTATTGAAGTTTAGGAATTTGGCTAGTGAATCTTTTGCAATATTATTCTGTCTCTATAAAAAATATTATTTTACAGTTCAGCATGCATAGGTTTTTCAATAATTTGTCTGCCACTGCTTGCATGCCTCCTTTACACATTTCTTATAAGGTGTGGTATCTTATCAAATTATTGGATAGGGAGCTAGTGCAGGTGGAGATGGATTTGAAGTTACAAAATTTGGCCATGGACGTGTTGCACTGATTGGATTTCCAAGGTCTGTCTTCTAAAATGTCCTTTCTCCCCATTATTAAGGTCGTACTTAGCTTTATTTCCTATATGTTTATGTGTGGTGTTTACATGCTTTTGAGCCTCTCCATTTCTTCTATCCCCACCTAGTGGGAAAAGGCTTGGTTGGTGTTGTCCATGTCTTCTGCATGCTTAAATTTTTTTAGTAGAAACGTCGTCTTTCCAATGTTTTACCCTTTCATTTAACAGTGTGGGGAAGTCAACTCTTTTAACAATGTTAACGGGCACACATTCGGAAGCTGCATCTTATGAGTTCACAACTCTGACATGCATCCCTGGGATTATACACTATAATGATACTAAAATTCAGTTGCTTGATCTTCCTGGAATTATCGAGGGTGCTTCTGAAGGAAAGGGACGTGGGAGGCAGGTAAAACTAAATTTTCGGTTTTATCATTCTAATAGTAGGTTTTAGTTTTTAGGGTATTTCTTAGCAGTTACAAATGGATAGTCAGCTTGCAAATAGTGCTTTGTTATATTTCACATACATCAAACAGGGGTGATTACTAACTCGAATATGATGCTTTTTTTATTTTGCTGATTGTTTTACAAAGCATGACATTGCTATTATTAACAATGCCAGAATTTTGTTTTGTGAATTTTCTCAGGTTATTGCTGTTGCTAAGTCTTCAGACTTAGTATTGATGGTTCTTGATGCCTCCAAAGTAAGCTTCAATTTGAAATTTTCTAATATAGTCATTTTCTACGTTGCTAATTGATAAATTGTTTTATTGACTGTTGCAGTAATTATTACTCTGACTAGGGATAATTAGCATAAATGGTGTTATTGTTGACACATTAAAGATTGTCATAAAAGTCACCTTTCAAACAGGCCTAGAAACTAAAACTTGTTTTTCGTATGCATTGGTTACTCACTTTCCCTTTATTTTTTCTTATGAAATTTAATTTCACTTTCTTAACTCTTTACGTGCTTGCTTAAGATCATTATTCATTATTTTGCTGGATAATGTTTTTAAATTTCAGCTTCACTTGATAAAGAATAAATTTAAGTCCAAGTCCAACATATTTTCCTTTTCCCATGATCTCTTCATTCATTTAGTCACTTGTATTTCTGTTTCTTTTTTGCTTTTTGTTTTGAGTAAATTGCATGAACCACCCTTACGGTTTATATAAATGACAGTCCACCCCTTATTTTGTCAATATTACACCCCACCCATTAATGTAACACAAGTTAACCTTGTTGTTAATTTGATTAACCATGGTTTAGAACACCAAAGCATGTATAGTTAATTCCCTTGACCACTAGGCGTCCTACATCCCCGAATCCATCAAACCCTCATTCATAGGCTGTATGTCTCAAACCCTTATTCAGTCTACAGGATGTCTAAACCCCAAAATCAGTCATATTGGTCTGTGGCCATTGGCCACAACAAAATTGGAGCTTAGAGGTGGCAATTGAAGATGAAGGTTGACTATTTTAGAGAATAGCAACAAAAAGGAGTGAGATTGAAGGCCAAACACAAGTTGGTGATGATGGTGGTATCTGTACTGAGTTGGTGGATCTGTGCGGTGGGTCATGGACGGGATGACTGCGGCATAGGTAAGGTCATGGTTAAAAGTGAGAAGTTCCCTCTAGTTGATATTTGGTGAGGTGTTTTTGAGGTCTCGGGAGCAGATGTTTTGGTGGGTTGGAGTTGATGATCATTGTGGGTGGTTTTGGCCAAGAATATAAATCCAGATACATGGCTTGCATTCTATGACCAGTGCTTAGTGGTCATATGTCACATTGGTTCTAAACAAAGCAATGGATAAATGTGCAGACAAAGCCAAACAAGCACAATGCCCTTTAAATACAGAGAGTGGAGTAGCGGACAAAACCAATATGGGAAATGATTTCCTCCCATTGCATTGCTTCTTGCTTTTAAAGGGCACATGCCAGTTTTCTTATCACAGTTATATCTTGAAGCACATTAGCAGAAATGGCTTCAGGATCCAGTTGAATAATAATGTGAAATTGGTTGCTTTTCCTGAGAGTTGAGAGAAAGAAAACAAGCTCACAAGAAGATGGAGGTTGTAATCAGTCCAGTCATGTTAACAATGGTTATCTAGAATGTTTGGTCGTATATCCTAAACAGATGGGTAACACTGTTAAGTGGTCAGCATGAAGTGTTATATTTGGGTGAAAATGGGGTGACGTGTCATTCCACTAAACCTCAAGGGTGGTGTGTGCAATTTAATCTTTTTTTGCTTCTTTTCTGAATCAATGTTGCTTGTGGAATTGCTTCACAACGTGTTTGGATACGCTAATTATTTAGTTGTAGCATTTACTTAAATATGAATTGCAAAACTTTCAATTTTCTTGCCATGACTTGTATGTTTTTATTTAAACGT
Source organism: Lupinus albus (assembly GCA_009771035.1). Lineage (NCBI taxonomy): Eukaryota > Viridiplantae > Streptophyta > Magnoliopsida > Fabales > Fabaceae > Lupinus > Lupinus albus. The sequence goes on along the minus strand of CM020002.1, from coordinate 15,851,183 downwards.
GTCAGAGTGAGGGTCATAGGCAAATATTGACTAAGGAGCTGGAAGCTGTGGGCCTCCGATTAAACAAGAGACCACCTCAGGTAAGTCTGTGCCCCAATGGTGTTGTGAGATACATGACATGTAGTCTATATTCTATATATAGGTTTGATTTGAATTTACATAATTTTGTCATCCATTTTTCATGACTTTGGACCTTATTATTTCTTGGCAGATATATTTTAAAAAGAAAAAAACCGGGGGCATCTCATTCAACAGTACTATGCCTTTGACTCATGTGGATGAGAAGCTTTGTTATCAGATTCTGCATGAATACAAAATTCACAATGCTGAGGTATATAGCAAACTGTAAAATAATGCTAGGTTAACTAATTACAAAAATAATACTTAGGTATTCACAATCATTACTTTTCTTTCTGCAATGAGGGAAAAAAATATTTTCTATTCCTGATGTTTGGAGCACAACAAGCTCCTTGCATAAGCTGGGTGTAAACTGAAGTTAATTTTAAAAAGGGTGGCTGAGTGCACGAGGCTCACACCTAGTAGGATCTGGTGTGAAGTTACATTGCTGTTTGAAAATAATTGATGAATTTTTGGTTGATGATTTCTTCTCATGTCTTAATCTATCTTATTCTTCTTTGGTACCCAGTACTTAGTGGTTTTTATGTGTGAAATTTTAACAAGTGTTGATCCTTTGATATGGCTTGTTTCTTTTCATCCAAAGTGAAGTTTCTTGGTGATTAAAAGTGTGATTATAAAGAGCTAAATGTCACCTTTATGTTGATATAATCAAAAGTATTGACCTGCCTAGGCTAGTCATGATATATATTTGTCTTTTAGCAGATTGGTGGAACCATGCAATTCTATAAGTTCTGTAATTTCCATGACAGTGTTTACTGTAATATAATTGAGAGTTTCTGTTTTCTGTTATATGAAGGGAGTTGACTGACAACTTTACTTTTATTTCAGATCCTTTTCCGTGAGGATGCCACAGTGGATGATCTCATAGATGTCATTGAAGGAAACCGTAAATACATGAAGTGTGTATATGTCTACAACAAGATAGATGTTGTTGGTATTGATGATGTTGACAGATTAGCTCGCCAACCTAATTCTGTTGTAATTAGCTGCAATTTGAAGGTTGGTTCATGTTTCCAGTGTCAGCAGAAGAGTATGGCATGACTTTAGTGTTTAATTTATTTTACACAGCAGCAAATTATGTTTCACAAAGCAATGAACTTTGTTTTTCACCCTTTTACTACGTCAGTAACACTTCAATTTGCCCTTTTTAAAACAGCTGAACTTAGACAGATTACTTGCGAGGATGTGGGATGAAATGGGTCTGGTTAGAGTTTACACAAAACCGCAAGGCCAGCAGCCTGATTTCACTGATCCTGCGGTTTTTTCTGCTGTATGTTGCATCATCCTTATGCTTATTATGAATTGAATTTCCCTTATCGTAGTTATCTGTCAAAAACCTTAGGTAGCATTTGGTCTGTGGACGAACGGAATAGAACAAGATTCTTTTATCTTTGGTTTCACCCCTTTCATCGGAACTAGAATGTTCTAATTTTCAGTCTTGTTTTTTCTTCTATCCTGTTTATACATTGCACCGAACATTGAACAGAACCTATATGTCACACTCCGTCATGTTTTCACACGTCTACTAAATGCTACCTTAGACTTTTAACTTTTTTACATTTTAATCTTGTAATCCATCATAGTGATATCACTTTCTGTGACAAATTATTTTAGTCTAGAGGTGGGAGCTCTGTAGAAGACTTCTGCAACCACATACACAGAAGTTTGGTGAAGGATGTAAAGTATGTTCTAGTCTGGGGTATAAGTGCAAGGCACTACCCACAACATTGTGGCCTTAGTCATGTTCTTCACGATGAGGATGTGGTTCAGATTGTTAAGAAAAAGGTTAGGAACTACCCTTCGTCTTATTTTCTGTTGTCTGAACTGAACTCAACTGTTACATCGTTGTTCAAATTCTGTCTCTTTACTACTTGTGAGCTGAACACCTATGTTTTGTGGTGATGAGAGGTTGAACATGATGTGTTGTATCCTTCAGGAAAAAGAAGGTGAAGGTAGGGGTCGATTTAAGTCACATTCCACAGCTCCTGCTCGAATATCCGATAGACAGAAGAAGGCCCCACTAAAGCAATAAGTATGACTATACAAAGCATGGTGAAAAATGACTACAGGCTGATTGTATTATCCTAAAGCAATGGTCTTTGTTCTCTTAGTTGCTCTTGCAACATAAAATTGAAAGTCCCTCCTATGGCCTTTACTAAATGGAGCACCAGGGTTTTCATCACCTATGTGTTGTGATCCCCTCTTTTTGTTTACAAATATTTTTATTAATTTGAAGTCTGCATGTAGGAGCTGAGAAGTAATACAAAGTTGCAGAAACTAGCATTGAATCTTGAAAGATTTGCTTGGTCAAAATTTCCTTGTGTTTTAACATAATATAATTTCATTTTTCTTAATTTGGTCTTGTTCATATAATGGTATAAAATAGTTGTCAAACCTTAATTCTTCTGATCACCATTCCTTCCTGCCTTATATAGGGAACTTGTTATATCCACTATCACCAATCCTTATTCCTTAATGCCTTGTACAGTTATATCCACTAGGTACCCCCTAGTAATGGCATGGCATTTTAACATGTTACCTCTTTAATATAATATCAGTAGTGGATGTATATGCAAATAAGACTTAATCACTTGAACTTTGTTGAAACCACATAATTTCCATTTAATCCCTTGAACTATGTTTTCTGTTAGAAGGAAAAGTCATTAGCAGTCAAAATTTCCAAGTATATAAAGACCAACTAATTCCACATGCCATCTTTTGTGTAGGTTCAAGTTTCCTTGGCTGTCCATTCAAAACAGTTTTACATTTCCACTTGCACTATTAAAACTAAAATATTTTCCTATCAATCATCTACTTTTGGAAAACAATGCAAAACTCTAATAGATGATGACTCTCTCTCTCAATAGAGTTTCTAAAAAAATGTTACATACATTGGACTACTTGAGGAAGGAATACTTGATTTATGGTATGAATTTGCACACCTTCCTCCTTACTAAGTTTATAGGCTTTGATACAGGCAAAGATGGCAGTGCTATATTTTTACTGATATTTGGTTGGAATGAAACAAGAGAGTTTTCAGTGACTCCTTTTCCTCTATTAATTTTGCTTGCAATATGGTGATTTGTATTGGATTGAGGTTTCCTTGATAGATATGCAGAAGGATCAACTTGATTTGTTGCATGACCCTTTTGCTTAGTTTTTAGGAGTTTCTTTTTTCCTTTTTGTGTGAATTTCTCATCCTCTTATTGTATTATTCTCTAAAACAGAAATAGAAGGCACTTTCAACGGACACTCCAAGAGATATTTGAACATTTACTAGTATCACCATTTCATGGTAGATCATACTTATAAAAAAATTAGAAGTATAGTTAATCGAAAGGGCCAAGGGATTTTGGAGCGATTGGGTATTTGAATTAGTGGAGAATTTTCATTAATTGAATACGTGAATCATGTTTTTCTTAAAAGTTGTATAAGCATTAATATAATTGATTATGATAAAATAACTTTTTTAATTGTAATTGTATATATTAATAATGGGAGGAAGTCCACTTACTTTAGGGTAAGTTAAAAAACTTACTCTACATGTTAACCATTTATTCTAGAAAAATCCAATGATTTGAATTACTGATATGTTTGAATCATTAGATTTTCATAAAATGAATAACTAATATATAGTTAACTTAGCATAAAGTGGATCTCCTCCCATTAATACTGAACAATTTTGAGGGTAATATGTTTAGTGTTGGTTATATAAAAAAAGAGAGGATGGATCCACTTACTCCAAGAGTAAGTGAAAAAAACCTACTTCACATCTTAGTCATTCATTCTTGGAATATTCAATGATTTAAAAGTACTCATCAATTCAAACCATTAGATTTTCCAAAAATTAATGGATATGATGTGAAGTATGTTTTGTCTACTTACTCTTGGAGTAAGTGAATTCCTTCCTAAAAAAAGTTAAATTGAAATGAGCCATATACAACTCTAGGAAGTGAAAGAAGTAATAGAAAGATGTCCCTGACAAGAATTGAAGTACATATAAGTTTGGGCATAAACCATAAATATAATGCATCATATGGTGGCCTTAAGCTGTGAATTTAACCATATAAGTTTTAACAAGTATTATTAAGTAAATCTTTCCAGATCATCTTTACTTTGGATCTGATGCTTGTATACCATGGCGCTTGAAGAATTCTCTAAATCCATAAGCACTAACATCATAGGTGAACTGCAAGTGATAAAAAATGAAATGAACATTCAATATTTTCAGTTGGAGCCATGGAGGTTCTTCAGGTTCAAAAAACATTAAGATAGTGTCCAGTTTCTTAATTAGATTATTACATTTACTTCCTAGGTATACATTAAGCTTACATATTAGGGTGAGTCTCAGCATAATGGTAAGGTTGTTTGCCTTGTGACCTGGAAGTCAAAGGTCAAATCTAGGAAATATTTACTTGCGAGAATAAGACTGGATACATCTACCTTCCTCGGATCCCAATAGGTGGGAGCCACGTGCACTGGGCGACCCACCCTTTTTATTAGTTTGAGTGGAGTTCAAATAAACAGAAAGTCCTAAAGTGCCACCTAGAACTAAGGACAATCAAATAAGAGAACAAAAATATTAAAAAAGAAACTTACAGGCAAGACCTTCACATTGTATTTAGTAGTATTTGGATCAGCTACCCTTCCTTCACTAGCTGCCTGCATAGAAGAACAAGTATCAAATTTCAATGCAGATTTACATGGGCAGGTAGGAAATCACTGACAAAGACAAACCAATGAATAAAAACTGTATATAATAACAACATAGTATATGCTTTCTGGTTAATCAAGTTATTGGAGTTTATTAAAATTTCTTCAAATGAGAAACTTAGGCAATAAGTAGTCTAGTTAATAGATAAGTAATACTATACTTGTTCTGGGCTATAAAATATTTCCACAAATGGATACTCCGTTTTCTGCCGAGTTAAACAAAACCCAGGATACTTTGGACATTCAACCTGAAAAGTGCCAGAAAATAACCAGTTCATCAAGGTGCAACAATAATGATAGAAAATAGGGAAAAAAGCAAGTCTATGAATCAGGAGTGGATCCTAGTATTATTTGAGCCCCCTAAAATTTTGAAGTTGTATATTTTCTCAGAAGATTTTCCTATCATCATAGGATTACTGCACCAAGGATCAACATTGAACCCCTACTTATTTACATTGGTCTTGGATGTGTATACTGCACATATCCAAGAACCAGTGCCACAATGCATGTTTTTTTGCGGATGATATTGTCTTAGTGGGAGACTCGAGAAAAGAATTAAATGAGAAGCTAGAAATGTGGACACAATACAATCCATTTTTTGTGTGTATCTGCGCATTTCTGTGATTCTATCTAGCCAAACAGAAATTTATGCTTTATAATGTTTGACATTATTGATATGTCTATCAACACTTTCAAATGAGCAAACTTACACGCATAAATTTCACACGTGGATAAAACTCAGCACCAGCTTCCTCTAATACTTTGTCAAGATGTTCTGTGTAACTGCCCCTGCATTGTTTAATAGTTAGTATTTAACCCTTAAACCTTCTCAGTGTCTCAAAGTAGGGGGAATCAAGAGAATTCAGGGGCTAACTCCAGATCACCTAATAGTAAATGCAACAACCACCGGAAAACCTTCATGAAGCAGCTTCACAAACTCACGCTCTGACGTAAAATGAAAAACCCGTGATGGTCCAAGATCCTTTGGATAACCAGTATAGTACCTAATATTATCATACACAATTCAGACAAATTTGAGATTTTAAACTACAAAGAGGCAAATGATATAAAACTACCATAGTGAATGCCTATTGTATCATAGTCATACCAAACATATCATTTAATTATGCTGCCATAGTGAATGCCTATTGAACTTTATTAGTAACATATAAAGACTTGAACTTTGTTTCCAATGATTTTATTGAAAAATTCTTCAATCAAATAACTACAAAATAGAAAACGGCTAAAGAAAAATAAGAACTAAAATGCATGAAGTGAACATCAGAATAATGATTTCAAAAAAAGAGAAAAAATACAAATAGTTACTATCTAGATAGAAAAACACAAGCAGCACTGAAGATTAATAAAAAGCAGTAATCAAACAAACATTTTCAATTAAGAATCACATGAAGGAAGACACACTTGCACGTTGAACGAAGATGAGTGATCATCCGATCAAAAAAAGACGAATCTTCTTCCATTTCAAAGATGAACTACCCAGTTCCTGAAACATAAATAAATTTTGCATGTAAGTAAATTCCAAGCTAATATTTACATTATCATAATCATCATCACATGACCTCTTATGCACAGATAAGAACATACTAAACAAACTGATCAAAATCTCAAATTTCACTCTATATTGTTCATATAACTTATTTAGTAAACAAAAATCTTACAACTTTGTATCAACATAGCTAAAACATTTCTTCCTCAACGACTTATAGTTAAAAGATCTCATACAAGCATTTTATCAAACAGATAGTGGACATTGTGGCATGAGGAATGAGTAATGAGATTATATAGTTAAAACAATGATGCGAAACATTACTTGAAGATTGAATAATGAGTGGAGTGAATGTGGAAAATGAAACAATTCAATGTTGTATTGAATTCCTACCCACTCTCGTTCAGCACCACCAAAAAAACAAAAAACTTTTTTGTATGAATTAATGTTGGTGTCTCAAATGTGGTGTGTGCAAGCAATGTCTGACTTTGGGTTCTGCCGGCCCCAAAATTGTTTACCTAGTACCCGATTGAAAGAATGATATTATGACAATATAAAAATTTGAGTAAAGTATAATGATATTTTTGAGTTTTAGTTAAATTATATAAATTATTCCTCTATTTTTTTACCTTATATATGATATAGTTAAATAAAATATGATATATTGTGTAAACAAATCCAAATAGTATATGAGTCAACATATTTTCATTATTATTTTTTTGTTCGTTATAATATCGTATAAGAGTGATTTAAATAATATCTCATTATAATTATTATTGATGCATTTTGTAATGAACCAAAAAGAATGAAAATATATTAACTCGTATCCTATTTTGACTTATCTATACAATATATCATATTTTGTTTAACTTTGTTACACTTATCATACTTTTTTATTTGAAAAATCACACGTATTTCACATGCAGGGTAATGTGTAATATATGTACAAAAATCAGGGGGTTTTGTTGGGGTAAAAAATGGAAGAGTGGTCTGTGTAATTTAATTAAAAATCAGGGGATGCGAATGTAATTAACTCTAAAAATTTTGTTATGCTATTGAGTGATATATATATATTTAACATTTTTTAGTAACTTTATTTAACCTAAGTCAGATATACTTAATTATACTATATATTATAGGATTTTAATATAAAAAATTATTATATATGAAATTTGAATTTATAAAAATTAATGTCAAATAAATCTACTAAAAAAAGGTGTGGTTGATCTATTTAAAGATGAGAAAAAGATGTATATAAAAAATATTTATATTATCACTATATCATTAATCTATATATCACTATATATTGACTTATTTAAAGGCGAAATTAAACTTAGGTAGTACACTTTTTGTGTGCATGACTTTCTTACACGTTGATTTTTCCAAAAGTTTACATTATGAGACTGATATTACCCATATTAATTAATTACTGACTGACCAAATGATTGGAATCAATTTTGATAAACATAGAGTCTGCAGCTATGAAGATTGAGGTTTGTAACTTACTTTGTGTTGAGAGAAGGAAAAGGAAAGAAACATGGTAAACCCATACTGCTACATATATGTTATAGTTAGGTCCTTTTGTCTTTACCATTATATACAAATTTGTAAACTTGTTATTCAATCTAAGACTATTTATTAGGTGACATCCAAAGGACCAAATAAATAATCATATACTAAACAATGCTTGTTTTTCTTCATTTTAACACACAACAAAAAATGAGTGTTGTACTATTGCTGAAGCAACCTAATCAAATATACATTCTACTCCAAAATTCAGATGCAAAAACACTTTGCACAAACAAATGGGCAATAAACTTTCTCAGCCAACCACAACTGTTATGAAGTCCACTGAGCCATAAACTATGTCTTATTCTATATGGCCATTATTTTTCACTAAATATATATATATATATATATATATATGGGTTTGCTAACATGAGGAATGTGATTTTTTAGTTAGGTACAAGTTAACATTGTATACCAAATGATTTGAACCAAAATACCTTCTATGTTTTGTTTTAAAGATGTTTTAATTAAATAGATAATTTTGTAAATTTGCTTTCTCTCACCCCACACCCCTAAACCTCAATCTTCCTCCTCATTTCAATTATTCTAAGATTGAAAACCTAACATTCTCTTCTTCTCCTCTAAAACCATGTGTCTCTCTCACCATACCTACTCCTCATAATTGTCCATTGATATTATATTAAAATTAGTGATGTCAGAAGGCTTTGTTTCTTCCTCTTCCCAATCAATTTCAAATCCAAGGTTCTCATCTTCAACTTTTTCATCACTGTCACTGCAATATCTGGTTCTTCCCATTTTTTCTTGTTGTTGTTGGGTTCGCAACTGTGATACTAGTTTGATTTGATTGAATCATTACTCCTCCCAAAATTATAATTGCGCATAGAAAAAGACATTTAATTTTCCTTTGTTTGTACTTCTATTTAGTTTATAGGAATTGACACCCAATTTGAAGTTCATGGCAGATTAAAAAAAATTGGAATTGACTAAATATTTAAAACAAATTTGAGGAGAAGAAGAGAATGTTAACTTTAGACGAGGAGGATTGAGGTTTGGGGTGGGGTGAGAGAAAACAAATTTACAAAATTACCCATTTAATTAAAACATCTTTAAACAAAACATAGAATATATTTTGGTCTAAATCTTTTAGTATACAATGCTAACTTGTACCTAACTAAAAAACCACATTCCCCATATTAGTAAACTCCTATATATATATATATATATTTTCTGACTAATGAGAATGAAAATGATATATACATTTTTGAACACAATACTCCCCAAATAAGTATAATTTGTGATTTTCTGAGAATGAGCGTGATATATACATTTTTTAACACAATACTCCCGAAATAGGTATAAACTGTGAAGAGCAGACAATGTCAACACTGGACTATGGTAATTATTGGCCAATGGAAACTCGCATGAAAACTCATGATAACACAAATTTCTACTATATATTTTGTTTTCTCAAATGCATAGTGCTGAATGTTCTATAGAACTATTTCAGATTCAAGACTTTCCCTAGTGTAAATCTATTTCTTATGATTGATGAAAAAATATATTCTACACAGAATATGAAGGAAATTAATCCCTTCTCATGTGCTATAACTGGGTGTTGATGTTGCTTTTTCCGCTAGTATTTTGTTAATAGATCTTAGTGCTACCCAACATGAACTTAGAAACAAATATTACAAAATGATATAAACACCTAAAAGGTGACAATGAGAATACAATGTACAAAGCAAAATAGTTTACAATCAAATAGCAGAATTCCACAATTTTGATATAGGTACCTAAACCAAAGAAAACATAGATAGCAGGACATGAAGTTGAACACAAATGAAAATGAATTACATGATGGCACAGGCAGTGGGGTTCTCATCGCTGAATGCGGTGGTGTAGCGAACCTCGGTGGAGCTAGCTCGTGCGAGATGGGAGTACTGAGGGTCATCAACGTTTCGAACATAACCAGAGGGAGCTTTCTTATCATAGACGCCTTGAGCGTAGGGATGATCAACGACATCATAGGGTACATAAGGCCATAGCTCAGCCTTCTTTCCAGTACGGTGAGCAATGCGTGCCACAACCTTGGATGGTTCCACATAGCCCACAACAGTTACTTTGTTAGCCTTGCGCTCTATGTCTACCTGGTTCACCCCTTTCATTCCATCCACCGCTTTTCGAACCTTCCTTTCGCATCCTTCGCAGTCCATCTTCACTTTCACCTCCACTGTCTGTTACATGGTTATACTCAAACCAGATCAATTTAACTTGCCCTTGCTCTTGTCTAGAAACTAAGATGAACTAATGAGGTTTTTAATCACAGAGTATCTATTTCTATCCGTGTTTTAAATTGCAGTCCACAACCACAATTTAAAATATCAGTTTTCATAAATTTATCATGCCCAATTATATGCCTACTACTAAATACCATTTAAAACTTCCATCCCACTACTACCACATTAAAAAAAAGTGTTAAAGATGTTCTTAAAGGTGTTAAGTTTTCATCTCAAAACCAATTGACAATGAGGGTGTAACCCAACAAGTATTTAAATCATTCCAGAGACAATGAGGTATGCGATGTGAGACTTACTTCCCAACATGTCCCTCCAAGTAAGTCTGTCGGATCAGATGAATGGTTACCTTTGAACCATTACTAAAGGACATATTTTGGCTCATGACAACAGTTAGTCTATGATTAATTTTTCATCTCAAAACCGATTGCCAATGAGAGGAGTGTTAGTTATTTAAATCATTCTCAATACAATGAGATAGACCATGTTAAACTATTTTTCCCAATACAATCGTGACTATTTTCAAGATTTGAAAATAACTTCTTCGCACCAAAGCAACAACTTCCTTTTAATTAATTTAAAAAAGAGTAAAAACCCTAATTGATCCAAAAGATTGATGACCTCAATTTGCTTCACAGTATTTATTGTTCTTGATTAACTTACCATATGACCTTCTCAATTTGTGTGACCCTCTAAAACTTTAAACTAATAACCTCAGTCTCAACTAAACTGAAGTGTACTTCCATTTTGGTGAAAGAGTGAGTTGAAGAAATGATAATAATATTAAAAGGGTGGATCTAGAGTAGTAGATATGAAAGAATACCTGCAATTGCTTACGTTTCTTGAGTTTGGAAGCGCCAGAAGAACAGTCAAACATATCAGAGATGTGATCCAAAGCACCCATTTTTAGTATCCTATTGTGAGATTATGAGAATCAGATAAAGGAACTTTGATTCTAATCTAATATGTTATAAGTTACTGAGTCATGTCTCAACTATTCAGATCTCATACGTCTCCTACTCCTCATTGGACCCTCATTGTTACACAAGTAACAATTCAGAATAAAAATAAAATTAATATATTTATTTATAATCAAATAATATTTTTTAGGAATTGAATCATCTCCAGTACAAGACAGTATAATTATTTGAAAGTGACACATGTCACGATCTCGATCTCTGACAAATTCTATTTTTTATGAGTAATAAAAATGAGAAACACAAATTTTGTAGGAAACTTGGTCAACGAGTTTATCCATGCACCGTCCACATGGGAACAGTGAGTGGCCCCACGCGCACTCTAAATAACTAGCGTTTGCTGGGTCCACAATTATGTGTCCACTGTTCATACTCAATAATATTACATGGATGGGATCCTCCCCTCAAGGATAATCATCTCTATTATTATAAAATCATGTCTCAAATTTTATAAAATGTACAATGTTAATTAAAAATGTATTATTTTTTCTTCTAATTTTGCTTCATTATTGTGATTAATATGAGATAGATTTTGAGACATACTTTAATATGTTAAATTTTTGTCCAATACTGGATGAGATTTTGGACAAAAAAGAACTTTAAAGATCATGATTTTATGTTAATTTGAATAATAATAAAATTTTTAAAATATTACATCCTCAAACTAGTTGGTGAGAAGTTCAACTCATATTAGATATGTTTCTTCAAAAGTAAGAACTTAGATGCCGAAAAAGTTGATATTAAAATATTTTCTTAAATAATATTATGAATATTGTATTAGTTATTATCCGGCTTACCAATTAAGTTATATATTTTAAAATAAATTTATAAATATAATATTATTATTATTGTATTATTTATGAACATTAGTATAAAAGAATTTATACACAATGGTATGACACCCAAATTCATTTATATTATTTAATTTAATAGTTAATAATGATTAAATATGAATATTGAATAAAAACTCTTATATTGTTGTATACATTTTTTCTCTATTACCATTTGCAATATATAACTCAATTATTAAAATGTTTCAATAATTAATCATATTATAAATAACTATTTGGTTCAATCATTTAATTGCATAATCACTATAATTATTATACCATAGACCAATTTATCAATTAATCAGTCAGATACAATATTTATAACCATAATCTTAAAATTTTGAATTAATCAATAAATTCTCATTGATATTTAGATGTTGTTTATAACAACATGTACGACATATTGGGTTACATAATTTGCATAAACCACATCCACAATTTTCATGATAACTTTTTACTTACTCTATCTTATAAATTCAAAAGTTTTCCTAAAGATATTGCATGGAATTGTAGATGTAACAATGCAGTAAAATAAGGGGACAAAGATTGCTGTAATTATTAAAATGACGTGAATTACAAGGAATGTCAATAGTATCTTGCTAAATATTTCTATTCACATGTTCTAAGACAATGGAATTTTACTAATTAATATAAAAAATTACTTTTTGTTTTAATGATTATTTTGTTTGAGTATGTGATAACTTTTAATTAGATTGAGACACATTTTCATGTAAAAAAATGAGACATTTGATTAGTGAATGCTAGGATGAGTAGGTGGTTTCACACCCACTAGTATATATTATCATTGTTGTATTCCCTACTTCAACCATATGAAAATAGTAATAAATATGGTGTTTAAATTCGAAACAAATCATTTGTATTAGATTACAAAGTATTTTTAGGCCAATAATTACACAGTTGCATGCCAAATTCCCTTAACTAATCAATGCTTTAATGTTGCGTCATTTGTGGATGGGGCATTACAATTCACAGGTCCACGACCTACATAGCCAATTTTCACCTAAGAAACTTTTAAGCATAGTATTGGCTTTTCTTTTACTACATCCAAGCTAGTTACCTTTGAAGTTTCTGATTTATAGTTAGTGTTGGTCTAAAATAGTATAAGACATCATTGTATTTCTAGGTATCAATCACACTAGATTAAATGTTAAAATTTCGATTTCTGAGAACGACACTTGTTGGGAGGGACAACCACATATTTCGAAAGAAGTTAGTTCATTATCCATAGGGTGATGACATACTTTTGGTTATACAAAAAAAAATTCTGATTTATGCCCCTTAAAAATTTGTTAGTTAGGAGTATATTCAACTTAATAAGCATATCACACTCTTAGGTTAGTGGTCCTCCAAAGTTAATGTTGATATTTACTTTTCTCATTACTATTGTCTCATTTTCTAAATTGATCAAATGGATGATGCTTTTACACTAATTTGAAGAATAAAGAAAGATTCCTAGTTTATTTTTATAAGGGACAAAGTGGAAAAAAGAATAAAGGATAGAATATATATTAATTGTTTGATTATAGAAAATAAAGAGAGAGAACTATTAACAAAAGAAAAGTTAGGAACAATTTTGGACTATGAATCTAAACGTTCTTGTCAGTTTTTCTAAACTTTCTCTTATCAGATTCAAGATAATATGAGAATCCCTATAAAGTTTATTTTGTTTCCTCATACTATGTAGTCTTTTGTCATAAGAACAAAAGAATGTTTTGTGAAGAACATGAAACATTTAAAAGGGGGAGGATTAAATTTGTCTTGAAAGTTGTTTCATTGAAGAGGAAGAGACAAGAAATGAGAAAAGGTTAAAGAGAAAAACATGTATTAAACAAAAGAAAAACAAAGAGAAAATGAAGATATTAGATTGAATTAGGGTGGAAGGTAAATATCAAATATGAATAGCCAATAGTGAGAAATTTGCATTAGGCCTTCATTGGAGACAAACTCTTGGCTTAGAAACCAAACAATTTGATATCAAGGTTTTAAGAGAATCCAAGAATAGATATTATGTCCTCATCTTTGGAGACCATGCCTTATATCTCAACCTTTTCTTTCCATTAAATCCATCATTTCATATCTTTATGCTACCTGTAAAACAATGCTTCCAATGAAAATATCCTCCACTTAATAATTTTACTAAAAAAATAATTTAGGAAATTAAGATTGAGATAATGAAAATAAATTTTGAAAATTTTAAATAAAAAATTAAAAGAAAGCCCTCAATAGATTAACATGGCCATTTTTTTACTATTTATCCTAAGCATATCTTATGCATGAAAAAACAATTTGTTGCCCCATATGTTGTCATATACCAATAAAAAATATCATGTTAATTAAAAATTTTAAATTTTCATTATTATTATTTCTGATTCAGTTTTATTAGAATAAGACAACATATCACACATAATTTCCAACAACCTATCTTTATTAATCATGCATGAGGATAGTGTTAATTTCAAGCATTAAAAGGCCCCACACTTAAGAGAGAAAAGCAAAGGCCCTCTTTTTCTCTTACCATGAATTAGTATAGAAATTCTGCCTTTGCTTTCAACTTCATTTTCATCTTCTTCACCCTCATCAATTGCTTTTCTTCCTTTTTCCATTTCTCATGTAAACACCTTCATCAAATGTTATAGCCTCCCTCTCTTGCTCAATGAATTTGCATGAGATAGCATACAAAAAATTTATATTCTCACACATTTTTTATTACTCCTCTTTATATATTAATTTCATAATTAATTGAAATGACTTCCCCTTATAATCATTTACGAGTTGGATTATAAAGTATTTTTTTTTTGAGAATCCTCTAAGACAGGGTAATACAATAAATGTATTTCAAAGGTACCGAAGATTCCGTACATTCAAATCTATAAAAAAAAGTATCAAAATACCACCAAATATAATGAAAACAAGATGAATGAGTCATAAACAAACAAAAATCAAAATAAAAAAAGGGAGAAAGAAATATAAGATGGAAATAAAAGAGAAATCTTATTATCTAATGTAAAAAAGAAACCCATCACACCATTAAATACTAATTAAAAAGTAAATTATGACCCCTAAATTTCTCAAAATTACATAATGAACCCATTAGCAATGACTCTATTGGTATTGAAATGTGTAGTTTCATACACAGGCAATTCTTCTCTATACCTTTCAATTCCAATAGCTGATAGATTATCCAATTCAAAAAGATCAGAACTTTCACAACTAACTCCATCATCATCATCATCTTCATCTTCATCTTCACAATGCATAATATCAAAGTCTTCTTCATTCTTTTTCTGATAATTCTTCAATAACTCTCTTGCTATTTCCTCCACTCTTATACTCTCCTGCATCACATGAAACCTTAACTCTTCATTACTGTTGCTGTTGTTTTTTACCTTCATGGACTCTTCAACTTCATGCAGATTCTTGTGCCCACATGGCCTGCAATCTTCATCAACTATTACACTAACTGGACAAAATCTCACAGACCTCTTAGCACCTGATCTTGTTGAAGAAGGTGTTTTGCTTAAACAAGACCTTGAAAATGAAGACACTGATGAACAAGTAGAAGCAGCAGAAGCAGAAGAAGCTTGTGTTGTAGATTTAGAACTTTCATGCATAGAATAACTTCTTGATGATGATGAAGAAGATAACTTTGCCTTTTTTGCATTCCCACCAGAAGTGAAAAGAGAGTTAAGAAAACTAGCAAGTTTTGCACCTGGTGAAATTGGTTGCTTCTTTGCTTTCTTCAAATCACCATATAAACTTCTCAAAGCTTTTGACTTTGTTTTCCCAAAACCATTATTCTCATGATGTTTTGGCTCTTGGGTTTTCTCAAAGTTTGTTTTTTCATATGAAAAACTTGTCCTAATTGGCTTTGGTTTCTGCATTCCATAGAATAATAACTCTGACTCTGAAGAAGAGAACCCACCAATAGAGCTTGATTCAGAAGAGCTTGAGCTTGAATACATAGAGAGCGTGTTGGAATTTCTTCTTGCTCTTCTTTCCAATTCCGTTAATGAATTCCTACCCATTACTACTTTTTCATTCACCTTCTTTTCCATCAAATTTTCTACCCTCTTCACTTTGTGAATGTTTGGCTTTTCAACTTCACAAACACTAACATCTTCTCCGTTCTTCTTCCTCATGGCTTCTCTGTAGAATATGAGTTTCTCTTGTTTCTCCTTTGTTTGTGCTCCTTCGTCGATGGATCGATAGATTACATCAAGAAGAGAAGAAGAAAAAGATGGGGTTTCAATATGATGCTGTTTCCTCTGGTGTTTATCCCATTTCTCCATTTCTTTTTTTCTGTATCCCTTTATATATAGAAAAAAACAGAGGAATTTAGAAACAGGGGATTTTGAGTGGTATGAATTACTTGGCCTTTGTTGTCTGGTTCAAATAGTAGTAATAATGTGAAGGAGAATGAAGTAAAGAGAGAGAAAGAGAAGGGTTATGATGAGAAAGGTATAAGAGGAAATGAGAAAGAAAGAAAAGAGAGATGAGTGTCGAAGAATGGTTGATGGTTGAAGAGAGAAAGAGAAAGTAATGAAAGCCAAATTCCACGCCTCAAAAACAGAAGAACAGAAGAAACAGAGGATGATTGTGTTTGTGTGAAAGAGGTGAGAGTTTTGGACAGTGGATTTTGTTTAGGATGCCCTTTATAAGTAACGGAGATGAGAGTTATGACAAAAACTGTTCTGATTCCTAAGATTGATAAATAACAATACTATTATTACAAAATATAAATGATAAATAGATAACACATTATTATGTAATTATGTAATTATGATAAATAGAAAATAATTATGTAATTTAGCAATGAAACAGTAACTAATAATCACGTAATAGTATAATGAACATATATAATAATATAATTTATGAATAATAACATACCTAACAATTTAATAAAAATATATTTCTATTAGTTTATATATTGTAAAATAATTTATGATATATGTTAGTTTCAAACCCAATATTATGAAAGTTAGAGAATTGTTCAAAATTATAATATATATAACACAAACATAACAACAATTTAGTAATATATACATCTCATAATTCACACAAAATTAAATATTTAAGTAACAAGATTGGTTGAAAAGTTCAAACAACAATATAATATTATTTCATAATATTTATTTCTTTAATATGCGGCTCGATTTGGTTTCAACGATTCCTAAATTTCTAAAATAATGAATCAAACCGAAGATAAATGATTCCTTAGAAAAAGAATCAAACCGAACTGCAAAATAAACCAAACCATATTTTGTGGAACTAGTTAGAGGTGAAAGTAGCCAAGTTGACATGAATGAAGATCTCCTATTTCATTTTTTGTATTTCACTTATGTCTCTATCCAATTAAAAAGTGTCACATGATTAAAATGGAAAATTACAAAAAAACAGAAAATGAATTTTTTATATTATTTGGCAGAATATAATTAGTGTGGGGATAACTTTTTAATTATGTAATCGTTTGTTGGGTTGAGGTGGGTCAAGTTGAGTAAGTCGGTAAAGTGTTTTTTTTGCTCATTCTTGGTCGTTAGGCTGTCAATTATTATGTGGCATTTCACTTGTTTTACATAAATACTTTATTATTCAATTTACCTTCTCCCTTCTATTTAATTTATCCCATGATCATATGAATTTAGATCCTTACTTTTTCTTTATACAAAAAAATAAAGGAAAATGCATTGTTATGTAGGGCCATGCATAGAAGATATTGATCCCAACAGCACACACACCATATCCAATTTTGCTCTTTATGGGAAACCATCAAAATACTCAAAGCATTATGTTTAATGAAAATGTTTTCTCATAATCTTATATGGGTAACTCATATTTAAGAGATTATTATGAATTAAGCGTGAGTAAGTTAAATTTCGTATTGAGAAAGAGATAAAATTTTAAGATATAATATTAAATCTGGCTTGGTGAATTTTATATGGTTATGTGTAACTTCGCTGTAAAATCTTCATTGTTACCCTATTTTCTTGCATCTTTTTTTCTTATTTTTAATTCATTAGTATTGTTAAGTTTCTAGAGTAGAGGTGACAATGGATACTTAGATTCAGATATATATAGATAATACTTACAACTGGTTGGGTTCATACTTTTGAAATGTGTAGTGTTGTTATATATGTATATATATATATATATATATATAAATTGATGCACTCTCATTTTGAAGTTGTACCATAGATGAGTTTGTTACACAAAATATCTGGTAACTATTATCTTGAACACAACACATGAATATAATATAAATTCTATGGATTTACGTTGTTATTATATTGTTTTATGCACTTATTTTCCTATCCAATTATAAATTTATTTCTTAAGTTTCAGATAGAATTTTGATTAATTTTAATTACCCTTGATTTTTTTAATGCTTTTTAGAGAAACAAAAAAAAATGTGAAAACCTTAAAAAAGTTATTATTCTAAGAGTTTTCATTTCACATTAAAATACATTTAACTAGTCTGTAAAACCATAATTTAATTTGATTGCATGCATTAGTTTTGTAAGGTTTTATAAACTAGTTGTTACAAATATAAAAAACTTCAATTGGTACAACCAAATTTCTCATTTGATTTTGCTCCCTAGCCTTTTCCGAATTAATTATATTATATAATTACGTGATAATAGTGTTGTCACTTTCATTTTGAATTTTTCGAATACCCATGCATAAATGAATAGGCGTATGTGCAAATTATTATTTGACTTTTATAACATGTAAAGATTGTACATTAAATTTCTAATAATATGAATTTTAAAATATTGCACGTAAGGCTTAGATATTCCATACCTTATGTTTTTGTTTTTATGGTTGAATTAAGTATAGGTTGCACAATTCTAATATTGTTTTAAGTTCCATCCTTACACATAAGAGATGTCTATTAAGATTAAGATAAGTTCACATTATAGGATAATAAATTCACTTTATTGTTAATGATTTTTAGACATCTCTAACCCTATAAACTAGTTTTTGGGTTGAGTTAGACTTAACTTGTATAAGTATAATAATTATATGAGACATTAGACCTATGAACATGTGGAACACTCCCTAACATATATAAGGTATTATATTGTACCATGAGGCATAACCATTATCTACTCTATTTATAAAGTTGTCTCCATGTGTTTGACATGTGTCCAATTTATTTATTGACTTTAACATTTAGATGATATGTCTTCTGCCCTTAACCAACACTACGATACCCTAAAATCACTTAGACATTTGCTTCAATACTTAATCCTTTTTAGCAAAACTTTAAATGGTAACAAGTTTGAATAAATTATGGAATCTATCCTAATTTAATATTCGGTTCGGGTTTCACAATATTGAGTTGGTGCCGTTATATTCTTGGTTTGCAAAGTCAACTAATGCGGCTCAAGAAATGAACTTTGGCTTTAGGAATGCATTTATTTTCATGGCATCTTCAAATTAAAGTTGTTCTCCTCATTGCCCGTGTGAGAGTACAATATCAATGTATTATTAGTATGATTTATTATTCATCCTTCATTTATATTACTTTTATTTTAGAGTTAATATAATAATTAAATATAAATGATTTATGATGTAGTGATAGTGTGACATACTTGTATGAGTATATATTTTTCTATTTTAATGAACTGTATAGGCAAGTATATATCCACATCTTTTACCATCTTAAAAAATATACTAAACTCCCAATATGTTAGCATAATTAGGACATATATATCGCTTAACCTTATATTATCATTACATTTACATGGGTTAGTTTTCTATAGTTGTAAAAGTTAGATTATGATTATTTGATTATAGGTTTCTTGTTTTTTGAAAAACAATCTTATGATATTTTTCTCTACTAGTTAGTCAAAATTGTATGGGTGATAGTGGGTGCATGGTGTTCTTATTTTTGTACAATGATTGATCTCGTGGCTCCTAAACTTTGTGAGATGAAAGAGATTGAAACAAGGAAGAAAGCCATATAGGATTTTATTAACGCTAAGATAGGATTAGAGAAAGAGAATAAGAACATAGAAAGTGAACAAAAGTATGATTAATTAAGTTGATACGCTAGAAAAGATATCAATAAAAAAAGAACAATCGTGTGTTAGCAATGTTCACATTCATAATTCAAGTATGAACAATTCTCGTACAAAAATTTTTAGAACAATAAATTTGAGTCTTATAACTAATCATGAATATATGGATTAAAATTAGTTATTGGTCATATGATAATAATGTGCATGTATTTTTAAATATTGATCATTCTAATAACATTCAATAATCTATATTAAATGTTGTTATTTCTTATATGAGTAACTCCTTTTATATATATATATATATATATTTATATACAGTCGGTATATTTTTAGTACTACCAAAGGCATCTCTCACTTATGGGTAAGTAAGTAATCCGTTTTGAGATGTGTAGTTGTCCCTTTCAACAATTTTCATTCCTAAGAATCGAACTCTCAACCTTTTGGTCATCTTAGGGATCTAGCAAGACCTTACATTATAAATAACTCTTACGATATGAATGGATAAAACTTTCCTTCACCATTCCCTTCAGAGTCAAGGAAATAATTCATAATGAAAGGAACCAGCTAGGATGCTAATAAAATAATGCATCCACCAAGTACCAAGTGTTTCTTCTTTAATTATACAAAAAACAACAAATACACCAACACATATAACAATCATGAGATGTTATGATGATACACGAGTCTCAATTCTCAAGCATCATGTGTAACAAATTAATAATTTATTAGTACGTATGAAGTAGTACTTGGCTAGTTAGAAAAAATGATTTTCCAAATTACAACTATATTTTATCATAGAAAAAATGGAGATTCTATTATCATGTCACTCAAATGGAATACCAAAAAATGATAATTTGATTGTAAAATTGATGATGATTAATCACAACAAAATTCCCATCCTTTAGAATAAAGGATGTACATAACAAGTAAGGAAGAGTCCAATAATATCTTAATTTAGTGAAACATTGATTCATATATTATACAACCTAGCTAAATAATATACTCAAAACAAACTCAATAGGGATTCTCTACATTAATGGAGAGATAAATACTTCAATTTTTTTATGTTTTTAATGACAATGATATTATTTTGTTATAATTAAAAGGATAAGTATATTATTACATATTAATTTTCCTTTGGTTTTTCAAGGACATATTTCTCCATTAATGGAAATGATTCATACTCGTATTTGAATGAATGGAATAACTTTGGTGGAGAATGAAACGTACATCAACAAGAAATAAAATTGGATACATTCTTAGGAAGGATGATGAGAATGGAGACATGAAGCATAATATATATTAGTGACTTTTTCATACACATGTTATTTCAATGTGCCATATGGATTTAAATCGAATCTTAACCATCACAATTATTTTCTTTTGCTTACCCTATATATGATTTGAAACCCATCCTCAACCTCTTATTTTTTTCCTACAACTCTTATAGCAAAATAATAATATGATTATTTTTACTATGTTATATATTATAGTATAGATTAGTCAATGTTTATCAATATGAAATGATCACATTTGAAGCATAATATAGTGGTTTTTTTTTTTTTCAGTAAGCAAGACTTATGGATGAATCTTGTTTAGATAAACAAGTATGCATCACTTGAATAAACTATCCATTGGCTAAGAAAATCTAATACATGAATAATTTATCATTTATATTACTTTTGTTTAAGAGTTAATGATGATTAATACATGAATAATGTGATGTCAGTGTAAAAACACTTACGCTCTTAGTTAAGTACATTTTTGTTTGATATGAACCGTTTATTTAGTATCCTAGTTGAATAATCTTTTTCCCTATTCCTATTTGTCTCAATAGATTAATTGCAAGGTATATATTTGTTTGATACCCTTTACCAAATTACTGAAAATAGAATAAACACACATGCATGGGATTGCATGATTTGACATGTTCAATAGTTCATAGTGATGCTACAATATAATATGAGACCAAACTAGTGTACACTCTATGAAATATGGTGGTTTCCACACAAAAGTGATATGAAAATAGTGTTATTCTTTTACCCTTTTGAAAAAGAAAGAGATACATCAACATCATGTCACACCTCTACACACTACAAACACTTTGCTAAGTTTGTTGTTAACCATTTTGCAAAGGCATTACCATGCCTCCATCATTTTTCTATAACTTCATTTTAAATTGTGGGTCACCCCCACAACCTTAGATTCAATCAAAATCAAATATTTCTTGGCCCATTTTGATTGTTTCAGTTATAAAACCACTTATGAAAAATCAAGCATCACTCCATTTTGAGTGGGTTATGTTGTATCATTTTATGTTTGATTTTATTGGTGATTGTACTATATGACCAGCTTGGTGTACATGATATATAGTTTTAGGTACCTTGAACCCTTTTTCTAGAAAGTGTAGAGAGTGTTATTAGAGATCAAAAAGTAAGAAAATGATTGTGTATTTTATTTAAATGAATTGATTCCAAAATAAATTAATCAATCTATTAAATAGAAAATACAAGATATAATGTTTTAATCATGGAAATTGAATTTAGAAATTTTAGATAATCTAATGTTTAGTTTGTTAAGCTACACAATTTTTTAAAAGGTTGAGTATGACACATTTACAAAAACTCTAATCTATCAAGTAATAGACCTAAAACTACTGTAATTCATTAAAGTAATATTTGTTTATGAAAATGAATTTATCAAAAAAAAATGGCATGGCCAAATTAATCATTATTAAAATCCATATTTTGTTATTATATTAGACTCATTATATTCATAGTATTATCCATCATTCATTTATATTAATTTTATTTAACAGATATGAATGATGTATGATACATTAACAACATAGGGGGGATCCACTTACTCCACATCATGACCATTCATTCTTGGGAAATCCAATGGTTTGAATTGGTGAGTACATCTAAGCCATTGAATTTTTCAAGATTGGATGGCTAAGATGAAGAGTAAGTGTTTTTTGGAGTAAGTGGATCCCTCCCCACAATATAAACATGTATTTTTTTTCTCTTAAAACTTGAGGTAGGAGATTGAAAATTAAATGCCTCAAATGCATTAGGGAAAATAAAAACTTGTATAAGTTAATCATTTCACAATGAAAACTGCAATTTTCTATATATCTACTTCAGTCCCTTGTACAGAGAGAGGGGTTAGAGATTGACTTTCTCTTCAGAAATTTGTTGTCCAATTGAGGTGGTGACCCATTTGGGGCTGCTGATATGCACCAACCGGTGCTCCAGCTGCAGCCACCCCGACTCCAACATTATTTCCCATAGCCGGACCTAAATGGTGGAGGCCTGGAATAGCGGCTGGATGTGGAGGAGGAGGATGATACATACCGGGGAACTGCGTGTGAGAAGATTGAGCAGCAGCATTGAAGGAAGCATGACCAGTGTGTGAAAGCATGTAAGCGGCATGAGCTGCTTGCCCTTGCATGTTATAGTATGAAGTGGATTGCATGCCAGGAATCTCCCTTGGATTCTGTAACCAGATTTCTGATGTCTCAGCCTGTGAATGTGAAGAAAAAAAATAGCAAACTAAATTGTAGTCTTTTATGAAGGAAAAGGTAGATTGAAAGAAACAAATAATCTCATTGATAATATAATCCACACAGATGAATTCATATTATGACAACATGAGAATGAAGCTTCACTACTAATCTTGCACTAAAAGTTACTAGGCTATGTGCAATTTCCAGAGTTTGTTATAGTCAAGAATCAAGATTAAAGATCATCATGGTGTCATTCGATCTATGTAACTGACTCCACCTAGTGGGATAAAGGAATGATCCAAATTTGAATGTGGACAAGGCGAGAAAGAGAATCGAACATGAGTTCTCATGAGGTCAATTGGGCTCTAATGTTTGGTGGGAGAATGGTTTAAATGATTCATTAGGTTATATCCTATCACCTTTTTAGCTATAAAAATGAGAGTAAAAACAATAACTACAACAAATATGAGGACAATAGTGGGTTGATTGGGCTCTAATGTTTGCTGACTACTGTCAATGCTTCTTTTTGCTAATAGCATTCAGAACACAATTTGCTGCTCTCTTACTCAAAGGGTTATATTAGCACATTACCTGAGGATTGGAGACATAAAGATTATCTTTGTACTTGACTCGGGATGAATCTTCTAAAGCTGTTGCACCACCAACCACGCCCGGAGATATCATGGTATATCCAGTTGGATTAGCATAATTTCCAAACCCTGTAGGACTTCCAGCAGGAACAGGCTTGAAATGCTGAACTCCATATTTAAGGCTGTTGGCGTTAAGATGGGAGCCACCTCCAGGCATCAACACGTAACTGCTGCCATTTGTTGGGTGAGTATAGGGATGATTACTTGAATATCCAGGCATGCCCATTGGTGGAACATAGACTGGAGACAGAAATTGACGATACGGCATGAGGTTAGCATAATGTGAAACATGAACTTGCGGGTACATTTGTGCAACTGGAGGTTGCTGTTGCGGTACTGTGGGCATTGTGGATACAGGAATATTATTGGCTGCATGCAAGCTCAAACCCTGCACTCATCCAAAAAAATGAGTTAGGAAGCAAGAACTCTGGGACTAATTAAAGGTGATAAAGATCAAACAAACTATCACAGTTCATATTGCATGTAAAACGAAAACATGGGTCGTGGACCATTAAGAGATACTCATTTAGATTCAACATGTGAACTCTAATACACACTCTTAGAAACAAATTGGATCAAGGAAAAATTTGAAATTGCACACATAAATTCAATTTACAATTAAAAGACTTTAAATACTCTACCACTTTTAATCCAATTATACCTCATGAGGAGTTGGTAGGCCCTGCCCTTGCACAGATTCATCCATTGTGGGTCTGAAATAAGGAACTTCATAACTACTAGGAGGGTCATATGCCTGTTTAGATAGGGAACTTAAAAGTGAGAAGGGAAAGATACTAAGACACAAACAGATGTCTTTATATGATCAAACAGGTATGCCATAAATGTCGAGTAAAAAGAGGACAGGAGCAGTGACAGTCAGTATAAGATTGTCAACCTTTCCCCATAAAATAATTTTAACACAGCAAATATTTGAATTTTATAACTCTAGCGGTATAGCAGATAAAAGGGTGGACCCTATACAAATATAGAAGATATATTAAACATATCTTTTTATACACAGTAATACTCAAAAACTATAGATT
The DNA here is from genome assembly GCA_009771035.1 of Lupinus albus. NCBI lineage: Eukaryota > Viridiplantae > Streptophyta > Magnoliopsida > Fabales > Fabaceae > Lupinus > Lupinus albus. Next base: position 15,825,951 of record CM020002.1, on the reverse strand, counting down.
AAAGACAATTAGGATTAATGAGAATGATTTACGATAGAGCATTATGGCATCGTTCGACCCATGTAGCCGACCCCACCTAGGGGGACAAAGGTTTGGTTGTTGTTGTGCCGTTAATGAGTAGCATAACTAATGACAATAAGTTAGTAATAACAAAAATGATAACAATACAAAACCTCTCTGCATAGACCTTATGGGAAATTTCAATGATAAACATATTTCTTTTTGTATGATAGAATTTAAAGCAATGGCTCACCGAGAAGCCCGGCATATCACGAGAATCTTGCTGATGTGACTCTGGAGGTGCATATGACGGAATATTATCACGCACCAATCCGATATTGGCATAATTGTCAAGATTCCGTGGACTTGAGGAGTCTTCGTTAGCAGGCAATTGTTGCTCAGCAGGAGCAACAGATGCTGGAGAGACCGACCCAGTACTTCTAACATTATCATCCTGCAAGGCCGCCTGTTTACTCCCAGAAACATCATCAGAAGACAGTTCTGGAGCAGGTGCTGTGAAGCTGACATCATGTATTATAATATTAGACCTCATGTATTGAAGTATGTCAGAATTTTTTCTCAACTACATGAAAATATGATTTCCAAAATAATATTAAACTTCAGAGAAACCCAAATCCTATTTCCAATAACTCCTCCGGCGAATTTCATTGCCTTGTTTTTCACTACGAATATTTTTTTTTGGTATTACCAAGAGTATGCCCTCGCCCTATGGGTAAGGAACTAATCCCTTCAGGGGTGCGTGGTTGTCCCTCCCAACAAGTGTCGCTCCTAGGAATCGAACCACTGACCTTTTGGTCATTCTAGAAATCCAGTAAGGCCTTACAACACTAGACCATGGGGCCTTTTCACTATGGATATGAATGAGTCTGATTTTTCTCTTATCTGCCTAAATTTCACTAAGGATCTTAGCGGGTCCCTTTTTTATTTTTCGCTTCTTTTGAAATTTCTAGACTCTAATTGATTTGGTGCAAAGCAATATTTTTGAATATCGAGGAATATCAGAAGATTACCCTCCCTTATCAAGGTATTTTGAGAATTGATCTCCTTTTATAATATTTTGGCTCAAAGAGTGACTAGGGGTATATTCGTAAGTATTTAGGAATTACAAAGAAGCCTTGTATCGTAGGACAAATTATTTGAGAATTCACGCCTTACGGAAATTTGTCTACGGTAATAAAAAAATAAAAATAATAAGAGAAACATCAATAGAACATGAATGCCAACCTCACAGTGGATTCCACGTTTGATTTTTCAGCAGCTTCTATTAATTGATAATCAGATGGATGCCTCAAATTGTCAAGTTCTGTCCCAATGGTACCAAATGTCAGCCAAGAGCGACCAGTCTCTGGAACACGAATATGCTGTGCAATAATTACATTTTGATTCTCATATATATTCACTTGGGAAAGCTTATCTTGAAGCTCTGCAGTATTTGATTCTATATCTTCAGAATTTTCTGCTGTAGACGAAGTAGCTTTTTTAGAAGTTCCAATCACTCCAGGACTGTTATTCCTCGACTTCTGGCTTGATTTAGGTCTCCACTCTTTATGCTGAGAAACTTCATCACAAGTCATCAAAATTTAGACATGAATGAAAGGCTAATGATATAAAACAAATCTACCCAAAAAATAAAACATCTCATTAGAATGTAATTGAAAATAGATGGTTTTGCCAATTATGAGTACATGTTTTAATAAAGAAGCAAAGAGAAGTAGAGCATCAAAGGGTTATTATATACTGATAATACAACTCGCTAAGCAAGTCAACTAAAATGCTTCATGTGCCCAATAAATAACTATGTGCAAGAGCAATTGTTCCACTCTAAAGTTATACTTTTATTACAGATCATTACTCCTGACAATTAAGAATAAAACTATATCTAAAAAACAAAACCATAATTTTGTGATGTAATTTTATACCTCTATGATGCCCCACATGTTGATGAGGCCTGCTATTATACTGGTTGTTCATGGATGGCCTGCTAACAGACTTGCCCGGGAATGAAGGTTCATTTACATTAGTTTGACTAAATCGTTCAGTCTTTGAGAGCACACCAACACGTTGAACTGAATTTTCAAGTGTGTCAGCTTTTCCAATTAGAGAGCTAGTATAAGAATTACTGGGAACAGATGATTGTTTCACTTTGTGATCTGAAGACTGTCGCCGAACACCAACAACACCAATTTCCCGTCTAATGGCCCCAACACCAGATGCTCTGGAATCAGGAGAGGGCACATGAACTGGATCTGTTGAAGAGGAATACACCCCGACAGCAGAACTGGTTGAAGCCACCGTTGTAGAATTTGACTGCAGCCTAGCTGCTGCATTCAAAACCATACCTTGCTTCCCCTCGGATGCAAATTTTCTGTCACTGACATTTGAAACAGCATCTTTAGAGTATGTAGCATGTGAATCAGAAGGATTGTTTAGAACTTGAGATGAATTCCTAGCACTGGATGACTTTTGATTGGTTGCAGCAGTTGATGAGCTGTAATAAAGAGAATGCATGAATTATATTCAAAACTCAATGATACAATAACTATGTGAAAATAAGTTGAAATAGGTATCCCTGAAATATACTGTCTTTGTATTAGAAAGGATATATTATAAGGGTAACACCAAGGCCAAGTCACTTAAATTCCCGCTGCTATCTACTATCACAAAAACCTTCCAGACTTCAGTAATATTTTATTACAATTGGAACAGAGTCGTATTCCTCACTGGTTATATCATTCATCTCCAAATTCCAAACTTTCACCAAGTGTCATTATTCTTAGGATTTTACTTGTTCCCATGTGGATCCAGAGTTTCAACATGGTGGATACAGAGTTGTCTCTAGATTAATGTCAGAGTACGGTACCTGACTCTTTCTGCATTCATGCTTCAATCCAGTGCCACCAATCGTTGCAGAATAAACTACTACAGAACCGTTAGTCAGATTTCTACTTCATTGAGGATGTGTTAGCATCAAGAAAGCATAATCAAGAAGATCAAAATCATATTGGCATTTCAGTTTAGTTCTGATTCTGGTGCTAGTTTACATATTCCAGACACCTTACTAGTTGTAGGCTTATTAAGATTAGTAAGTCCATCCGTTTTCTGTAAAATATTTATTCCATCCTATAAATAATTTTAGAAATTTTCGGATCTCCTAACCTTGGGTTTTGTTTAAATGTCCAAGTTTTGATCATGTGCTTATAGTAGTAGAGTCTGAATCCATAGCTGATAGATTTTGGATTTATGCCAGCTCTCTTCTCGAATGTGTAATGCAATTAAACAAAAGGTGTAAAGGCTTAAGGACCATAGACAAGACACCTAGGTTTATTTTCTTCACATCTTCTATCATATTTACTTCCCATATCAGATTTCTTTGGCAGATAAAAAAGATTTCACCGCGTCAAATAAGCTGGTTCTTCCTTGAATTTGACTCCATTAGGTGAGAGCCTCGTGCATTAGGCCGCCCCATTCCCTTCAATTTCACCTATAAACCACATATTCTAATTTAGAGGTACTGTCTCCAGTGCCCAAAATTAGTCACCAATCCAACCACTTTTCCAGAGCTTCCAAATCACCCCTTACCCACATGCACATTCGATGAACAGTCAATCCATCTATTTTCTGCAGTGATGAACCAATATGGAAGAACCCTAATTACAGCCTTCTATAACCTAAACCTTCTAACGTCCTGCATCGCCACCTTTATAGCTGACGAGGATCATTTAATGAGATCAATTGTACAAGTGAAAGGAAGATGCAAAAATTATAATTCTGAATTTGATCTATTATTATCCTACAATGATGTGTTTATCTTCCATCGTCTGATTAAGTTACAACCCTTGTCTACATAAATTCTAACCTTTCTATCCCAGCATCATACCTTGCATGATATAAAAGAATTTTTTTTTGCAACTTTGCATTGGTCACAATCCAGGTTTAGTTTACACATACATTTCTTTCATCTCTAACGCAGCAATATCCTTGAACAACAGAACCAAACTCTTTGAGGCTATAAGACAAGGGATATGCATATAAAAAGTTATAGACAACTATTGAGACTAGGTATGCAAAAAGCAATCAACCAAAACTGCTAAATTTGGATAACTTCAAAATCCAAACATACCCCTTTTCAGATGTGTTTACATTTGACTGCTCATTGGTGGATGTGGAGCATTGCAGTGTAGGAGGCTTTACGTCTTTATATATACGATTTACTCTATTGTCTCTAACAACATGGAACTCTCTACCATTGCCTGAACAGTTGACAAGAATTTAAAGATCAGCTCATACAATAATGCTAACAACCATACAATAAAAAGTGATCGCATTTAGTTATTTGAATTTTTAAAACATATAATATCAAGAAATGCTAGATAAACCACAAATAATCATCTCCAGTAAGTATTAGTTTTGTGATGGATAACAAATCTTTTTTCTCTGATAAAATGTGATGGATAACTAAGATTATCCCTAATCAATCAGATTTACAAAAGGAAAAAATAATAAACACTCCTCTACCCCTCCCAACCAATGAGACAGAATGATAAAAGAGAAAAGCAGCAGAAAAAACAATGGAGTCTGAAATACAGGGTATGTCTTAAGTTAAGCACCAACTACCAAGTGAAACAAAAATGCAAAATGTATGACAAATTTAAATGCACTGTCTTCAACCATGTTATGGTTGTAACTATTAAATCCTATTAACCTACCATATATCAGTGATAATAAAACTATTCACAAATTATAAGGAGTCAAAATTCTTTCAAAATAGTTTACAAAAAAAATATATTTCCCCTTCATTCTGACAAAGATGCCAATCAGGGCATCCCACTTAAAACAATAAAATAAGCATATTACCAGGCAAAGTATTTCTAGAGTAGTTTGCTCTTCGAACATTACGTTCAGAATGGGCATGAAATTTCACTCCTTCACCAACATTCCCAGAATGCCTTTGTGGCTCAGGCCGCACAGCTGAGCTCTTGTTCCCAACATTCTGATTCTGAGGCTGCAATCACAGATACTTTCCAATAAGTTATTAATAAAAAAAGGAAACTACTACATAATGTATCCATGGATTTAATAAGCCATCAAGAAAAGCACTGAGGGGTGATACCTCCTTCTTTCGGTCTCTTCTTCTCTTCACCTCATGGAATGGATCTGAATAACAAAATGACAATGCATATTAGGAACTTATATCTTTTCATTCTTTAATTTTTCTTTCAAATAATTTGGCACATGGTCAAAACATGGTAGAATAGGGCAAGCAATATGACAAAATGTAAGTATCAATTGAAAATCATACACATGGTTCAAGACAATATGACTCAGATACAGATCACAATATAGCCCACCTAACTATTGCACTCCAAACCAATGGGCACTCACATCCATGCAATGACTATTGGAGCACATTAATGATATAATATTTAAAATATTTAAATTAAACCATATAATCTCAAGTTAAATACTCATCCCCTAAACCATTGGCAATACCCAACAACCACGAAAAACTAGAATGTTGATAAGAGATATATCAGAAGATACATAATATAAATACAACTATTGAAAACACATGTATAAGTAGGCCTCACTGTAGAAACCAACATTTATGGATTCAATGTATAAACAGGTCTAAAAGTAATCTAATATCATCGTTCCTCAGTGCTTTTGGCCCTCCGAAAATTTCATTCATATCAACTATTATTGTTAGTCTTCCTCCCTCCTCATAACGTAAACAGGGCACAAACAAGACACAGCAAATAGGTGGAACTAAAGTTGCACCAATGGAGGTGTGGAGGCAGTGGAACAGGTAGAACCATAGAAGTGAGATGAAATAAAGTATTGATAAATTAACCCTCGGGAAATGCAGCAACTAGGAGTCTCTCCTAACAATTGCATTATCCGGGGGTTGAACTCTGTGTACAGCTCTTTTACCACTGCACCTAACCCTTCAACAACAACCAAATCTTAATCTCACTAAGTAAGCGATCCTACTTTTTTTCTACAATAGAAGCTAATCCAACTTTCTCCCTAATGCAGTCTTTTTTAATCTTATCTTGTCTAGTGTGCCACTCATCCCGCCCAACATTCAGTCTCATATTGGTGATAACTATATTTTTTAATCATGTTCGTTTCCTCTACTTTCCAAAACGAGAAACCAAAAAAGCAAGGGAATCATGTTAAGTGCATGCAATAATCATTGCCCTAAAACTTCACTTTGATGATGAATTCACAAATTGGTTAGTACTGATCAGCTCAAAATTACAACAGGTGCAATAAAGTCAATGCTGCATTGCCAATTTCAGCTACCGCCCAAAATAAAAAATGTAAAGCCAAAAACAGTCATGAATCAACAAAAATCAAACTCAGTAAAATCACTACAAACTCTGGATACATGATAATATTTATAAAAAAATTAAACTCTTGTAGCCCTTGTATGATTTACACCAACAAAGCAGACAAATGAAACGCTTTCCACTAATCCAAAACCCCACAAGCAAGGATACAATTAGGAACAAAAGGAACCCCATTTATCCAAAATCAACAAATAAACAATAAAAACACCAACCACAATAAAAAAATGGTTTTTTTGCAATCACACATACCTTGGTTAAGCAATTTCTGAGTGGTTTCATTAGGATCCATGTTAGTTTCCTTGAGGGCAACATAGATATCAGCATCAGAATGATTACCCACGATTTCCTTGATGGATTGAATGGTTTTGCGGACTCTGGCAGAGAGTATATGCGTGCCACTCACACCTTCCATTCTTGAACCACTACCAGATACCATTGCACTCAAAACAAAACACAACCCAGAAGATAATGAGGTATGAATAGAGGAATAAAGAGGTCAAAAACGAAACTTGACGATTTCAAAATGGTTAGGGTTTTTATGGTTGTTCTTCGGAATTGAACCGACGTTGGAACAAAGAAATCCGCTTCGTGGGCACAATCAAAGAATGAGGGTTTTGGCTAATTTAGTAGACAATTTAATTTTTCAAACTATTTAAAAAATCGGATTATTTTAAGATTAAGTATCAAGTTAATCTTGTTTGTTTGGTATATTTAAAAGTTAATAACTTTTACTTATTTTAAAAAAAAGGTTTAAGTTAGTAGCTAAACTATGGCGTTTTTATTTATGAAAAAATAAGTAAAAAGTGGCACATCTTCCTATGGCGGCTTGTTCTTTTTAATTATTTATTTTTTTCAAATAATTTAACTTCTTATTTTACACCTTAAATTTGAATAGTTCTTTTAAATTTTGTATATTTTTATTTAATAATTGGTTACTGTCAATACATTAGAAGATATTAAAGAGTAGGTGGTTGAGCTAAGAAGATTTTCATCACAAATTGAGAGTGCTATGAGTAAAAAGTTTTAGATTTCATAGCTATTGATGCTCCAAGAAAAGGAGAAAAAACATAAAATATATGTTCTTGCATCCATATGCTACCAAGAAACTTAGAACTATGATAAGGAGGGTGCACGTGAACAAACACATCAAGAATTTTATCACTAAAAATGTTTAATGTTATGAGAATAATGTATCTCCTCATACTATGAGATAATTTATCTCCTCTCACCAGCAAAAGAATGACATGTGTATTGTTTTGATTAGTTTTAGAAATATTTTTTTAGAAAATGATTAAATGGTACACATGTCACGATTTTAGTGGTTGGAAGTAGGGGTGAGCAGGACCCGACCCTACCCGCTCACCCGGTATGGCCCATCGTGGTTGGGCCCGAAAAGGGTCGGGTCTCATCGGGTCTAGGGTCGGGTTAAAAAATTAGACTCAATCAATATTTAGGGTCGGGTAGGGACCAAACAGGACTCGACCCGTCCCATTTTCACTTTCTCATGATGTTTGTATGTGTCTCTGTTCAAATATATACGGAGTAATGATACTTTTTTAGTCGAAAATATCATTAATTCTCTAATTTGTCATCATATATACATGTTTAATAATATATATACACATATATTATTTTATATGTCAAATTACATATTCACAATAATAAATAATATTTAGAAGACTTTATGTAAAATGAATATACGTTATATTTAATCGGGTCTAGGGTCGGGTTTAAAGGCTGGCCCTGTGAATATTTCGGGTCGGGTTAACTCCGGGTCTAGGGTCGAGTCCGGGTTTAGAAAAATGGTCCGAACAACATTTAGGGCCGGGTAAGGACAAGCCTTAACCCGTCCCAACTCGGCCCACGCTCACCCCTAGTTGGAGGAGATAAATTATCTCCTTTATAACAGGAGATACATTATTCTCTAATCTAATATATAATGTTGCCATTCCTAATATGATGATGTTCCCTCCAACTTTGTCAAGTGTTTTCCCATGTCTACAAATGGACTTTCTGTGATTAGTTTTGTGCAGAATTTTCAATTTGATGTCTAGCCATTTTGACAGAACCAAAAGTACAGATTTCAAATTTCATGGAAGATGGAAAACATTTGACAGCTCTACTGCAAGACATTGACATTAACAAAGTTAAACTATAAACTAAAATTTCACAGTTTTGATATTTCCCATCATCTGCATTTCTCCACGGCCGCAGAGTTGAAAGTTGCGGTTACTTGCAAGTTATCCACCGGAAAGAAAGAAATTGAATCTCAAATGGACAATACTGTAAAGCTTTCAAGTCGAAATCGGTTAGCCTGCTGAAGCAGTTATGTGAAAAGGCTTCCATTATGGTCAATAGTCTCATAAGTACTGCTCTTGTATCCTAGCACGGTTCTCCTCCCACCATAGTCTAGCGTGCATTTCTCCAAACTTTTCTCGGCTGTGTAAAACAATGAAAAGAAATTTTGAATCGTAATGGATGATTATTCGCGACATGGTAAATTAACTTTAATGAATTAACGATCTAGCTGTTAAATGTCAGGCGTGAATAAGAATTAGGCAACTTAATCCGATACAAAATATCAGATATGCATCCAAAACTAGTTTCACTTTTTATTCTTTTTTTAAAGAGACTGGCTTATGAATTTTAGCAGGCCTGTGGTCCTTTCTATGAATTGAAAGAAAATATACGAAGTTGATAAAAATGAAATCTTCCCTAAAGTAAAATTTGTAATGAGGAGCACCAAAAGACAGATAGCAATGGAATGGAAGTAGCAGAGGAAACAATCATATGGCCTAAAAGCATAGTAGAAATAAATTTAAGGAATCAAATCGGGAAATGTTACCTAAATTACCAAAATTAAAAAGCGTATTATCAGTTAAAAGTCTAAAATTGTAGGTGAGTTTTCGCACAGCGCGAGGTAATTAGATAGAAAGAGGTAAAGAAAACAGTTGCATTAGCAGTTATTTATTTTCCAAACTAATTATTTCTGCTTACCTGAACCGGACACGCCGAAGTTCTCTGGCCCCACCTGGCAGTAACCTGATAGTGATGTATACTCCTGGTTCATCCTGTTCAACCCATTCAGTTTCCATGTCACTAGCATTGCTGATAGAAAGCTCACTTGATCGGTCTTCATCTCTTGATGAACTAGTCCTTACAGAACCATCAATAGATGATCTCTCAGTCTTTTGCCCTCTAATGTTGGAGAGATTAGGTGTCGATGCTAAACCGCTTGTTTCATAGCAAGGTTGAGGTTTCGTTTGGTGGTGATCCGGTGAATCTGATGAGGAGTAGCCCATTCCCAATGCTTGGCGGTGAAGATGACGTGGTGCACGCTCTATGCTGAGAGGAGGAGTGACAGGACCATCCCTAACGGAATCAATCTTTGAACTCTGAAAATAAAAATGGACAGTTATCTCAACAACAACTAAAATATATCAATAAAGTAAATGCACTGAAAGGGAAGATTATCAATGAACCATCAAGTAGGAAGCCTATATTTACATACTTTCCGATCAATTTAAAAGTCGGGATTATAACTCAATTCTCTCGAGTATTAGTTTGAATTTGAGATTCGTTACTCGGGATAACATGAATGCCAGAATAGAATTTTAATCATGCAGTTCTTAACATCATAATACGAAAAGGTGTGTGCTCACCTCATCTTCAGATCTAGGTGGGGTTGGAAAGGGAACAGCTTCTTGATTGAATCTTTGAACATTGTACAATTCCATGACCTTGTCATAATTCTCTGCCCACCACCTCTGAGCTTGCCATTTATTAAACATTTCGCGACTGATCAAATATGTAAAAGAGTGATCAGTACAATCATTAATAGGCTAGAATTGTTATAACCAAAACACAAAGGTTAATCACATATTCTAACAAAGAAGGAGTTTTTAGCTCTTTCAAATTAATGCAATTATTCAATATGAAGAAAATAGAATTTGTACTAAAGGATTAATGAACTGAGGGACCTATCTAATATCCCTTTATAATAATTCTTGCATGTAAGTATTCTTTCTATTCAGAATAGAGGGAATTTTGTTGACAACCTTGCTTGTATTTTGAAAAATGAATAGTACTCTGACACAAAACCAAGCCTGACCTTTTCCTTTGCATAGCTTCCTTTTTTTTATTCTTTCATTTTCTTTTTAAAGTTTTCTCTCTTTACTTTTTTCTTTTTGTGGGATGAGAGGAGGGAAGGTATTTGAATCACAAGGGTGTTGGATAAAAGTTCTTTTTGCATTTGGCATGCTCTACTAGCACCACCAGTAAAGCATGAGTTACTGACAGTGGATTAAAGCTGAGGTCCTCCAAAGTAGCCGGTTACGATCTTCTCAGGTGCTGGAGAGACAAATACATCAAAAAACAGAATAACGTGACACTTTTATACTTTAGATATAATGATATGACACTTTTAACCTTCAAAAACAACAGTTTGCCTCTCCAATACCGGAGATGATTCTTTTCCCAGAGTGGCATAATGGAAACAAGATAGGTTCTGCTAATCTAGAATCTAGACAGCCTTTGAAAAGCATGTGATCACTCTCAAACAAACATGAACTTATTGCCAAATCAAAGAACAAGGTGAAGTTTAAACCACAAAGGACAAAGTTATGTCACACTGCCTAAAAAGCTAGTTGCCTCTACCATATGACAAGGCATGTGATTAAACTTCCAACAATTGGAACCTAATGCAAAATTTTCATAACATGCAAACCAGAGAAAAGGTAGTAATAGTAGCAGTAGAAGTAGTACCTGAATCTTATCCTCTTCAGATCATTACCACCCTGAGGCAAAGAAACAAAGGTAATAAGCACACCAGGCTCCACCTGTGCAATCCATTCCTTTGGCTCATCCTCCTCTGTGAACATCACTGACTCGGTTCTTCCACTCACCGATGTCGGTGTTCCTTCCCCACTGGAAAGCCCTTTCAGTCTAGCTTCCACTTTCTTCCCCCACATCCTCGGGGTTGAATTGGAGCTTCCTGGCCTACGGTAAGCCAAATTGAACCTCGCTGAATCCGAGCCAATATTGGAGTCAGCATAGTTTCTATTCCAGTTACTGTTGGAAGATCCTGAACAAGGCTTACAATTCTTATAGGCCCCTGAAGCCTTCACTGCCATGTCCTTGATCTAATACACACAAAAAACCACCCCTTTGTCACAAAAACATAATCAAATAATGAAATATGAGTCATTTTATTCCATTTTCCCTGAAACTTTAAGGATTCACTAAAATGTACTCATAGTCTCATACAAACATACCATGATTCATGAAAATGAAATTTATTAGTAGAATTCACAATTTCATGTTAACAAAATAATGGGGCTCTTCTAGTTCTAAAAGACTTACATAAATAACAAACATCCAAATATTTAAAGATTTGCATAATTGAAATAGTTGACTATATATTAACAATTTGGTAGAAATCAAAGAAGGTGTATATGGCTTAGAGAAATTACATGAGAAGTGAGAGCCTTGATGGCTTGCTTAGTGCTTGGTGTATGAACAGCTTCTTCATCTTCTTGTTGGTGAAGAGATCCATTACTATTTAGCTGCTTAGAACATGCTATGCAATTCAACATTCCTGATTCCTCTCCCCAAAAAAATGCACCTTTAAAAATATAATAACAACCCAATATATATTAATCCAAAAAGGTTTATACTTTGTAACAATCAAACAAATTGAAGATCTGGGGTCAACTTAAAATCTCCAAAACAACAAAAGGCAAAAACTCCATTGAATTTTTTGTTATTGTTATGAAGAAGAAGAAGCACACTTTGGTAGGAGGAATAAGAAAAACTACTAAGCATGTGTCAAAGAAAGAGAATGAGAAGAAAGAAAAAGCATAGAGTAAAAGAAAAGAATGAACCTATGAAGAAATGAAGAGCAAAGTTATAATATCATTTCAATTTTCAAGACAGAGAGAGAGAAGTGAACGTTAGGATTAATATATGTCATGAGAAGCATGTTTTCGGGCGATTTATAAGGGATTTCTAATCAAAATGCATTAAATATCATTTCTTTCTTATTGATTTACTAGAGATCTTAGGATCATCACATTTGTGTAATAGTAAGATTATTCTTTAGTAACCGTAAGATTGTATATATCTACCTTAAAGCGAAGGCTTTAAGGTAAGTATATTTCACATCTCTCTCACCCTTCCTTTTCTATATATGTAAAGGGACACTGAGATTTGAACAATGTAGATATAAAGAATATGGTTGATTCATGTTTAAATATATATATATATAAAAGTATTTAATAAAAATATTAAAGTAAATATATTCCATGTTAACATGTATTAATATATTTACTTTAATAGTATATGTATGGTACTAGATTGTATTAGATAGCCTATTGGTGCAAAAAAAAAAAGTTGCAAGTTGTAACATGAAACCATACGAAGTTATCATGTAGTAAACCAACTTCCATTTCGATCCGTTTTTTCATATGAAAAAATAGAGAATATTATCCAATGAAAAACATATTATTTGAACCAATGGCTTTTTAAAGTATGGTTCTTTGACTTACATAGTTGGTTCCACATCACCAATGTGTTATTTTAATTGCCCAATAGTGATAAAAAGGAAGATAAGAAATCCTCATTTATATTATTTATTGTTTTAATTGCATTTTTATACCTTCTATTTCTTTGATTGTTTTTTAAATAAATTAATTTTCTAATTAAATTGTTTTTCAATGTTTTATAAATATGCAAGAATAGATTAATTGATCATATCTCTTTGAGAAATATTCTGGATAGTTTTGAGATATTTAGTTAAACAAACTTCTTAAATTGATCAAATGGTTCAACCAAATGTAGAATAAAAGATTCAAAAAATATTAATTGATGAATGTGATATTTATTTTGTTATAACATGGTCTTCGAAATCACCTACATCGAGAAAATCTACTGAATCAAAATGATGAAATTCATATAACTTATTCTTACTCGATTTCATTTTAGTATCATGTTAAAAAGTCCAAACCGATTCCAATCCACTTAGACTCAAAATGTTTCATGTGTGGTTACTAGTTAGAGTACTATATACCAAATAATGCTACCTCAAGTCATTTATAATGACAAAATAATCAAAACAAGATTATGTAATAAGATTAAGGTGAATTTCTTATAGGGAGTTATACTAAAAATAAATAGTTAAAACTTATATATTTTTTCAAAAGTTTAAATATTTAAAAGAAGGAAGAGTAACACAATCTAAATGAAGTTATACTTTTATTTAACATCTTTTATTTTAAATTATGAAATATAATTAAATATATATGTACTTCTAAAGTTTTAAATAAAGATATGTTATGGAACTAGATGAATGTTATATATGTATAACGTATCATTAAGGAACATGCCACTTATGATGGGCCTATAACAAGATAGGTCATACATACTTTTTTGTAAATAGGTGATACTGGACTTTTTTTAATAAGCTTATTTAGCTTATATATCAGACTTTAGGCTATTTAAAAGGTATATTAAGCATAATATATTATCCTATTTAATTATATTATACAATTTTAATATAAATAATATTATTAAATATGTAATTTTAATATAAAATATATAAAAAATAAAATTTAATCATTATGTTTAGGTGAACCTAATTAAAAGTATGCTTATTAGCTCATTTAATTATAAGCGTACTAACCAATTTCAAAACCTTATATTATAACAAACTTTTAAATAGATTAATATGTCATACCAAATCTTAAATAGGTCACCCCCTAAGCTTTTGAAGTTTTTAAAATAAATAAACATGTGAGATTCAACCTTCTATATGCTATATCTATACTAATAGATAAAGAGAAAACATAAAATAACTACTCATGGTGTAATTTATTGTTTCCTACTTTGCCCTTACTAATCTCTATTTTCTACCAAAAAAATAATATAACTCATTTCCACATTTTATGTTGCATGTTTGTTTATGTAACTACTACAGTTTTTTCATTTGAACACAACAATTTTTCCACATGGATGAAGACAATATTTGAACACGGTAGTTTATCATTTTCATTTTTTAACATGTCAAATTGCAAATCATATTTTGTTCCTTTTGTTATAATTATAAAAAAAAATGTAATAACAATATACAAATCACTTACAATATATTTAATAGAAAAGCGGGTTGACAGACACAAGAGTGCTGGTCAAAACGCTAGTATATATAAGCTTAAGGCAACATCTAACATTACATTTGTTACATGTGATATTATGTATGCATAGAAATATTTTATTATATCATAAATGGGTTAGGGAAAAGGTAAAAATGAAAGTGTAGCAGAAGAAGGAGTGTCATAGCCACTTCACTTGTATGATGTGTCCCACATATAAAACCTGCTATTATTCTCCCATAAAAGTTGCATCCATCTTTTTTTCATTATGAGGGGTCATAGTCCCATTACATCTTCCATATATTATATGTTTATTTATACTGATACTGCCATTCATGCAGTTTTATAATGTTATACAACCCAACATAAAAGATTGATGATTGGGTTATAATTCTAACACCTGAAACATGGTTGGTTCTACATACAAATTATGATAAAAGTAAAGTAGGTAATAATTTATTAGACTAGTAGAAAACCACCAAAATAAGAGGAAAGAAAAGTTGTACAAAATGTTAAACACTGAATAGGAGGGAAAGAAAAAAGTATGCATGAGATCAACAAAATATTTCTTCCCTAGTTTTTTTTGAAGAAATTGAAGAAAGGGAAAAATCATCAAAAACTTCAAATTTGTTCTGAATGAATTGAAAAAATAACAATCTAAAAGAAAATAGATAATTTCTTCATTTAAATTCATTTCTATGTAATTAGTAATCTAATTTTATTTTATTTTTGTTCTGAACTCACAAACAAATAGTAATTCGTACTCAATAAAAATATAGTGCAAATAAAAAAGAAACATAATCATTTGAAATTGCCAAGAAAAAGACAAATAATAAATAAATTAGAAATAAAATTGTAAATATATGAAGTGAAATGATTAGAAATATAAAAATGATCGTTAAAGTGGGTTACGTTTTCTTTATATGCATTATTAGAGGGAAGAAGATATAGGGTGTTAATAATTTTCATTGAATTTTATAAACAAAATTTGTTATATTAAACTTTATAGTTTATATGTTATTTAACAAATATTGATTAATATTATCATAAATAAATTATTTATTTATGTAATTTGCAAAAACAAAAATAATATTAATAAATTAAACATACTACATAATTATATATATAGATATATTAATTATGGCATTTTGTATAAACATACATTTTATTTCCTTCTACTTTTCTTTCAATTTCAATCATACTAAACAATAAAATTATCATCTCATTTTCTACTATTTTTCTTTTCTTCAACTCGTTTTCCTTCTACTATCTTTCTTTATACTTTCATTCATTAGCCAAATATAGTGTTAAGGGTTCCAATGATATTACTTATTAACAATATTGGGGCTAACTACTAAACAATTACTTATTTCCTTATATTAGGGCTTCTCAAATTTTCCCTAGACACATGTTAAGGTTACTTTAACATTTATATTCCTTATATTAAATATATCATTTTACATGTAAGTTCATTTTAAAAAAAGTTTAATGTGCTCTAAAACATGCATTAGAATAAATATTGATTATATCCTCCTTTGTCGATCTGGCATGGTCCTTTTCAAGTCTGCAGTAATCTCAGTCATGGTGTCAAGTATTTTTGCATTACTTTTTGACAAATCATTCTACTTAAGTTAATATATATAATTATTGTTTTATTTTGATGGGCAATACGAAACAAATTGTACATAGAATGATATATATCTAGGGATAAAAGATGTAACTCCCCACTTACTCCAAATTTATTGGTATAACGAGTTTAGATCTTCTATACCACTATTATGAAGAGATGATTACTCCAAAAATCAAATGAAAATATAACTTTCAGTGACATATTTGTCGTTCTAGTTACAATGAAATTACAATTTTATCACTAAAAATAAAAGGAAATATATGCAATTGTCTCTCCATTAATGGAGAGGACCATTGTTCCACTATTTCTCTATATCTCTATAACAAACCAATGAAATCATGCCAACTAATAGTAATTATTGTTTCTTGATAGATGATAAAAAAAATTATTCGTATAATTGATGGAGAAATAGTAGTATATGAAATTTATTTGTATAACTTAGAGTAAAAATATATTGACAAGCATTTAAAAATATTTATTTGAGCTTAAACAAATGGATTCTTAATCATGTTGTTTATGTGTTATAGAATAATAAGAAACTAATACATAACTATATTACAAGCAAGAAGTAAATATCATACTAATTTCTGGTCATTGGACTAAGATAAGTTAGTTATTTTTTAGAGTACGATGGAGATTAAACGTAATATAATTAAATTGATTAGAGAATTAAATTGAAACAACAAACTATTTATAAAACTAATCCTAAAAATATAATTAAGTTGATTAGAGAATTAAATTGAAACAACAAATTATTTATAAAACTAATCCTAAAAAAATAAGAAGTTTTATCTTGGTTTTTGATTAGTTGTTATTTTTTCTCGATCAGTTTTTTTTTCCTTCATTAAATTGGATTTGAATACCGTAATCAGAACATTACACCAAAATTAATTTCATTCATGTGATGGGACATCACTACTAGTATTTTTACTTCTTATCTAATTATATTGCTAACCTTCCTTATAACTATATTCAAGAATGAAGTTTTATATTTATTATATACTAGCGTGTTGATAAGCTCTATCGGGTCTGTCAATCCGTTTTCTTATCGTATGTAACTTTGGGTCGTATACAAAATAAATATTTAATGTCATAATTGTGTTACATATTCTAATTTGCAGTTAAATATATTTAAAGTGAGACATAATTTAAAACATGCAATCATTGTTAAAGTGAGACAACTTTTACTCAATATATCTTGTATACAATGTATGATAACTTCTACAAAGTTCAACTACCAGTCAAAAAGCTTGTTTGCAATCTATACTCTAAAATATGGTTTACAATTCTACACTCTAAAAACTCACTTTGGGTCATATTTTTTGAAAGACTATTATTTTTTAGTTTCAGTACATACCTAATCCCATAATTTACAGGGTATTATAGGCATGTCATAACTTTCCCTCTTCTCACATGGATGATAATGCTGCATGTTCCAATGGACCAATACTTTTCTATATCACGAACTCATGTTGAAATGAGTTATGAATAAAAACATATCTTCCAATTGCTACAAATTATTCCAGTTTCTATATCTGAAATATTAAAAACAAATTAGAAAATCAGTGGAGAAGTGTGTATCATTAGGCAAGTAGAAAGTGTTCATATAAAATGGTGATTTTAGTAAGTGTTACTCAATGGAATCACCACAAATATACATACTAAATAGAGTTTTGATATTGTTCTATAAACTATATTGTTGTTTTGTCAAAACAGTTATTGAATGTATGAGTTTGGATGTTGTTTTTTTGTCTAAAATTGTTGCAATTTATGAGAAAATGTGGCATTGTAGTGAAAACTTTGTTTTTGTATGTATATCCTAAATATGCTACCAAATGTGTTGATGCCCAACTCGTAACATCAATTTTAACTTGAAAGTAAGTTACAGATAAACTTATATTAGCAATAGGATAAACCCAAATGAAAAGATTGTAATTGTGATTGTTAAATTATTTAGTAGTGATAAAAACGTGGGAATAGTCATAATCTACAAACAAAGTATGCATGTAT
The DNA here is from genome assembly GCA_009771035.1 of Lupinus albus. Taxonomy (NCBI): domain Eukaryota; kingdom Viridiplantae; phylum Streptophyta; class Magnoliopsida; order Fabales; family Fabaceae; genus Lupinus; species Lupinus albus. The sequence goes on along the minus strand of CM020002.1, from coordinate 15,807,793 downwards.
ACACAATATAATTCACTATGACATTTCATCAAATAGTTAAAACACATGTTGAAGATTCCAATTTATACTCAACAAAATTTAATGAAACAATTTAAAATCAAACCCATAGAATGAGAAAGAGTGAAATAATCTAAACATAGAAAACAATATACCAACAATATAAACTAAAGATTGAAGCAAAAAAAAAGTAGCATATTGTCAGGTTTAATATCATCGTAGAAACCACCAAATGATTGCATATTCACATTTTATTTTCAAATACCTATCATCATTGGTTGAAACCAGGAGAGCAACTTTGGGGGAAAGGTTTGAGGAACAACCACTTTTAGCCATATATCACATTCGAAATAATTATGTAGAGTGCATAATCAAGACCAACAAAATATCAAAACCAGCAACAAAGTACTTCTAATTCTTGGTAAGGAGGTTGATCTCCGTAGTTACCTTTGCACAAAACTCCTTCCATAGCTATACATCAAATTGTTCAAATATTTATTAAAATTATTTATTAAACAAAAATATTACTACAAATAACAAATTGTGGCAAACATTAAAAATGGTGAAAGAAACAACCTTGGAAACCTCAGTGCCATTATAAAACATGTTCTTGAATATAGCAAGTATGCACCTTACCAAAATATAGCATTGGAAAATGGGAATAAAAGAGAGGTTTAATAACTACCACAACAGTTACAAAAAGAGACATTAATTTACATCGAAAGTTATATATAAACATGAAATTAGAAATATAAAGGGTAAAATAGGAAAACATAAATTACACCATGTGGGTGGTTAATTTATGTTTCCCCTTTATTAAGTAGCATAGATTGGTAGATAAATGGGATAAGGTGAAACTCTTTTGGGTACATTGAATAATAGTTAATATATGTTATGAATGATCATTAGAAATGAACAAGAAAAGTGACAAAGGCAAAAAGATGAAAAGCTGTGTATTCCTTGCTTCTACTAGACCAAAAAATCAGCTATTTTGTTACTTTGAAAAGCAGCGAGTGATCTAACCCAGCATCCAGCACCATGGGCAACTAAAAAGCATGACACTTGATATAGGTAGTTCGATTTTGTTAGATATTCTAAGTTTGGAAGAAGAACTTTCGCATTTATACAATGAATAAATTGAAGAATATAAAAGTGGATGAACTCTTAGAACATTTTTTTGGGTCAAGAATCAATGTCAAATACACTTATATACTTCTTTCATTTAGCTCATGGGAGAACAATTTAGCACATGAGTGAAAGATCTCCTAGCAAGTAGTATCAGAACCGATGGTTCGACAACTCTATCGAGTATTGAGGCGGCAAGTGATCGATAGATCCATGTGTCAAAAGTCTTCCTTACGAGAGAGGTTAAAGCGACATGTTTTGTTGACGACAAGATAAGCCAACGACATTGCAAGTAGATATAGAGTTGAACTCTAGTGTATATGATACTCAAATATGTAGTAACAACTTACACTTGATATAGAGATGTTGAGTATTCCAATTACGAAAAAAGAAGTCTCACATTGTGTAAAAGTAAATGAGTTGAAGAACATATATGTAGATAGATCCATATGCGTAATGTTTTTAAGGTTTTTATTCAAGATGCGGTATTAAACACATTTATATACTTGTTTCTCATAGCTCATGACAGAACAATTTACCCTATATATGAAAATCTCCCAACACTTTTACATTAATTTTATGAAACTTTTTTATATCATTATATGATTAAGACTAACTTTTTCTAAAGGAGTTGATCAACAATTACAAGAAATCTAGTATGATAGGGAAACTAGAAGCTAGTTATTCCTTTAACAAAACAATGCCAACTTGCTTGTCATTAAAATATGTGTTCCTTCAACTTAAAGCAAAACTATGATTTGGATAAAAATTAAGTTTCTACTTTCAGTTCCTGTCAAGAAGGGAAGAATAAAGTGAGGGACAAACTTTGATATATAGTGGAAGACGCTTTTTGTTTTTTTCTTTCCATATAGAACATGTTAGATTACAATGGAAGATACAACATGTTAGATTCCACATTTGAAACCTTTAATCAATAATTTTTATTTCTTAACAAATTCTAATATGTCAAATTTTGATTATTCTTTGCCAACATTAATCTGTTCTAAATTTCATGCCTCAAATATAATAAAACAACAATAATAATAATACTAAATATTTGAATTTTTTAATTGATATAACATATTTTTATTGATACAATATAAGATTTGGGACAACAAATCTTTCTTCATTCTTAAGCATAAAAATGACACATTTTATAGTATAGTGTAACATAACTACTTTTGTAGTATTATTAATGCAATTAATAGATACACTTTGTTTGCTATACTGAAATGACTAGTTAGTTAATTCTACATCTAAATTCTAACTTTTTTTTATTATAAAATCTTTTCAACCAAGCCAATAACAAATTAAAAACTCTTTTCAAAACTAGCTTCAAATATTAATCTGAATTCGAAAGGCTAAGCTAGTAAGTCCTTGTATGTGGATATGACAATTCTTTAGCCCATGAAAAATTTCAGATTTATTGAGGAATAAGATATGAATTCGATTATGTATTTGTATTCTTTTTATTATTGTTGGACCATACTGCAATCGGGGAGCGTTCCAATTATCGGAGAATTCCATTATTACCAGGGTTATGAGAAGAGTAGAGAGTCATGAGTAATCACCACGTCTTGAACCAAAACCTTAAGGCATTAGTTTCATGAGCCTTTTCTACTTATAAAGTCTTTTACTCTTCTCCGAATATCCAATGTGGGACTTCACACTTGAATAAACCCAACATGAAAATCATGAAATCAAAAGTTCTTAAAATTTTGACATTTCTCCCATTACAAATTCTAACAAGTAAAATGAAAAAATATTCTTTAAATAGCAAATAAAAAAGCATTATTATAGATCTCATTTTTATTAATAATTAAGGTCAAGAAAACCAGTTTTAAATATTGTGATAGAGGTGGTCCAATACAGTATTAGGTTCTGTTTCAACTCTATGGAGTACTTTATTATCCATAAAAAAAAAAAAGAAACACTATGTTTTCAAAATTTATCTTAATTAGATATCTTGGGTAAACATGTAGATCCTATCTAATTAGTAAACATGTAGATCAAATGTTTATGATATTTTATCTTAATTAGATATGTTGAGTTTAAGTTCAATTAAGAATGTAGTCATATTAAAATTTGGAATGAAATTAATTAATGTATTAACCATTCATTATTTCTAGAGCAAATTTCATTCTTATCACTGAGTTTTAGTGAAATTAAACAAATTATCATTATTTTCTTATACCTACACAAACTCATTAATTTATTGAAATTATACAAATTATCATTATTTTCTTATACCTACACAAACCCATTAATTTATGTACATACATAAGAGTGAGCATGGGTCGGATAAGGTTTGTCCCTTACTCTACCATAAATGTTGGTCGTGTCATTTTTTGAATTCGGACTCGGTCCTAAATCTTTAACCTAACCCGACCCTAAATGTTGATCAAGTCATCGTTTGAATTCAAACCTAGACCCAATTAAATATACTACATATTCATTTAAGATAAAATTTTCTCAATATCACTTATTAATATGGATATGTAATTTGATATATAAAATGATATATATTGTTAATCATATATATGATGAAAAAAATTATAGGATCAATGATACTTTCGAGTAAGGATGTATCATTACTCTGTACACAATTGAATATATACACGTACAAACATGGTAAGTGAGTGACCATGGGATGGAACGGGTCATGTTTGTCCCCTACACAACCCTAAATATTGATCGAGTCTAATTTTTGAACCTGAATCCGAATGTATTCGGGACCCGATCTGATTAGACAATACTAGGTGAGCGGGTAGGGTCGGGTCCTATATACGTTACATTGACTTTCCCTGCATGAGAAATAAGTGAAATATTTTAAACAAAAAAAATGATAAGCGTAATTAAGTTAAACAACATATGATATATTGTTGAGACAAATCCAAATACTATAGAATCAATATTTCTTCATTATTTTTGGTTTCTTATAATATAGTATAAGATTGATTTAAATAATATTTTCTTAGAATTATTGATACATTTTGTAATGATCCAAAAAATAAAGAAATATTGACTTTTATACTATCTGAATTTGTCTACACAATATATAATATTTTGTTTAACTTAATTACACTAATTAATTTTTTTTGCTTAAAATATCACATTTATTTTTTATGCACGAACATTCAGTGTAATGTATTAATATAAACAATGGTAATTTATGGAGGTACAAAAAAATAGAAGATTAATTTATGTAACTTTAACAAAAACTCGAGGATGTGAGATGTGAATGTAATTTAATTTTATTTCTAATTTATAACATGGATAATGCGCCTAATGATATTAATTATGTGGGATGTGAAAGGTAATAAAGATGTTTTCATATTTTTTATTACATTTCAAACTTCAAATTTAAATTATTCCCATGGAATATCTAGTGTAGAGGATCTACTTACTTCAAGAGTAAGTGGAAAAAACCTAGTTCACATCTTAACCATTCATTTTAGGGAAATCTAATGACTTGAATTGGTGAATACATCTAAACCATTGGATTTCCCAATAATGAATGGCTAAGATGTGTAATATATTTTTTTCACTTACTTTTGGAGTAAGTGAATCCCTCCAAATACAATAAATACATTTTGGTGAGGGTAAGATATGATGAATTTGTCTATTTATATGTAACATTTTTATTTAAGAGACAATTATTAATAATCCATAAGTAATGGTTATTACACCGAAAGTCTAAAAACCTTTCACATAGTGGGTAAATAAATTGTTTCTTCATTTATTATTGATTTTAAATTAATAAAATTAATCTTCTACCTCAAAAATTTAAGCCTCTATAACTTTATTTAAAATCAACTAAAAATATCTCACCTAAAACATTTATATGTTGCTTTTGAAAAACGTGTTTTCTTAATCAAAGTGATATTAAAATAATCAATTTAACATTTTACTCTCCTTCCTATTTATAATATTTTTTTAACTAAGTGTATATTTTTCTTGTTTTTTAAAATATTATAAGATTATCTTGTTCTCTTCTAATGTTTTAATCAATGGTCTTCTTGAAAGCAACAAAAAGTAGAGATATTCAAATATTTTAATATGGACAAATAAAGATAAAATAATTAATGTGGCATAAAATGTGAAAAAGTAGTATAAAAAAGATAACGAAAACCTTATAATGATCTCTTATAATAAAGATTACAAAGAGTAGATGAGAGAGTAATGTATTTTATTTTCTAATTTTTTTCATCATATTTTATTCCTTAACATGGACATTATGGGTGAGTATGAGGGTAAGACTTGTCCCTCATCCGACCCAAATATTTGTCATGTTACTTTCTTGAATATGAACTTGATCTTAGACCTGAAACTAACACATCCTCAAACGCCGATCTAATCAACATTTGAACTCAAATTCAACACTGAACCTGATTAAATATAATGTATACTCATTTTAGATATAGTCTTATCAATATTATTTAATATTATGATTTTTGTAATTTGACATGTTAAATGATACACATATATATATATATATTATTAATCAGGTATATATAACGGGGAAAAAGAGAATCAATGATAATGTTGACCTGCGAGATGTGGCGAGTCATGTTTGTCCCTTACTTGATACTAAATATTGTTTGAGTCTAATTTTTAAACACGAACCCAGCCCTAGATTCGATGAAACCTGATAATATTTGAGTCCGATTATATCAAGCCAAACTAGGTGAGCAAGTAGAGTTAGTTCATGTTCACCCTTAATGGACATCAACACCATTATTATATTTGAAAAAATATATAATAAATTTTCACATTGAATTATTTGAAGGTGTGGATTCATTTCAAGAGCCTCCATACCTCATAAAGGAGACTTTGGCCCTACTTTAGACATCTAATTTCATGGAGGCGACACTATCATATGAATTATTTCAATACTATTAATATAATGAAGTTAATGCTCATCCATCTAGCTAGGAATGAGAAATATTGTATGATCTAGAACCAATGTCTCATATACATTCACACTATTGATTATACATTATTAATTAAATTCATATATGTTCTCATCATAGTAGTGGACCATAACTCACATGCTTGTGGCAAGAGAAAAGATAAGACATGATTGGCTTTTGTTACTATGTGTCAAGAATTTAGAGAATGTAGACTTGGTTGAGAGAGTAAACAATTATAGTACTTTGGGTGTTTCAATCATTCAAATTGGTCTATAAGGACTCATTCCCAACTCATGGGGCAAAAGGGAATGGTGAATTGGACATTAACTAAATTTAGCACTATTTAACTTAAAGAGGTAGATAGACTTCGCTTTTACTAATAGTAATGGTTAAAAGCTTGTTCCTTCTAAACTAATTAATGTACTAAGCATGATGTTTTTGAATTTAACAGGTATAAGTTTTATTTTTAAAAATTACAATTTTAAGATAATAAAAAACATCACATTTCAATATAAATGTTACTTTGAAAAATCACAATTATAAATTTTTAAGATATTTGAAAACATCAATTTTCAATAAAATTTGTATTCTTTTTAATTCTTAAACAATGTCTTTTTTGTATAACCAAAAAATATATTTTTATTATGTGGGTAAGAAACTAATCACTTTTTGGATACATGATTGTCTCTTTCAATAAATATCGCTTCCGATAATCAAACATTTAATCTTCGATATATCTAGAAATTCAGGAAGACCTTACAGTACTGAACTAATATCTTATCGGTTGAAGAATCTCTAAAGACAAACCTATGTTTAATTTATGGAACGTGGGTGAATTTTATATTTGGAGCACTAATATATTCCGTTAATTTCAAATATTTTTTCTTCTTACTTGGGCTGCATAACCACTTGCAAAAGTTTTGTACTTAAGTAATTCTATTATTTTACTCTCATTAAACAATATAGTTAAGCATGTTAATCAATCTTATAATATAGTTGATCTCAAACAAAATTTAAGTAATATATATAACTTTGAAATTATTTTTTATTTGATGACATTAATTTTAGTATTGTCAATAATTTATTAATATTCTAATAGCAATACGTGCATTTGAAAAAATATAATATTTTAATAGTTTAATATTAATTTCTTTTGTTATAATTTATTTTAATATTTTTAATTTGAAAATAAATTAAAACACTCATTACCAGAATGTTCACCAAAAAGCTAAAAGTTTTTCAAGAGTAATAATACAATAAGTTTTCACTCCATCGTCATTTGAAGGTATAAAAATAATATAAAGTATAAACCTATCTTTGTGGCATTTGTTCATATTCAAGATCAATGATTATAGGTTAAAAATAATAACATAAATGTTTATCTTACCCGTTATAATAAGGAATATAATATCTATAGTGACAGTAAAGATTTATAACATATTCACTATATCATTTATACTATTTTTTTGAATAGTCAATAATATTTAAATATGATACAATAATAATATATACATCTTTTTTTTTCTATAATAAGATGTAAGATGGTGTTGAAAGACGATATAGTGAAATATAGAAAGGGAGTAGAGATTGTAATCTATATCTATACTATATATTTATACTTCTATACTATATATAAAGTCAAAACATGAAATAACTATCACCATGATGTAATTTCTATTTTACTATTTTGCCCTTACAGTTTTTAATTGTTTACAAAAAAACTCATATAATCCTAAGTAACTATAATCAGCACATTAACTACTTCTCACCTTAAATTGAATTACAATAAGTACAATTTTTAACATAAAGTACTTTTAATTCAAAAACATTCTAATTATATAAAATAAAATATATAAAAATTTAATACTTAATAGAATAAAATATGGATGCGAGTCGGCAGACATGAAGTGCCTATCAACATTTTAGTAGTAATAAATGAAATTGATAATGAGGGGTTTCAAATGAGGTGGAAAAATAGAAGTGAGTTAGAGTAAAAAATGTTAGACAAGAAGAAATAAAGTAGAAAGGTAAGAATTGTGAATAATAAAGTAGAAAGGTAGAAATGATTATTACCTATTTTGTATAAAATGATGATTCTATGCATGTTCAAGTTTTGAGTTTCCCATTTACGGTCTTAATAAAGTCTTATATATGGGTGACAATGAGTACGTAACCAAACATATATGTATCCGATAGTAATATCTATAACAGGTCAAGTTTGGATGTATGTTTTTAAATCTGCAATAATCTGTAGATGATCAAGAGAAAACATTATGCAACACAAAAAGTACAAGATTAATCAATTAAGAATTAATGAACTTTTGGCATAGCAATAACTTATTTTTCATCCTTGAGAGATTGGTTATTTAATTGACTCAATTAATTATATTCACTTTTTTCATAAATTAATATTTAAAGTCAACAATAGAATAGTAGATAACATAAAAAATTAAAGAGATTTTAAAATAAATCAAATAAGAATTTCTAGGATAAAGATTACCAAATAAAGTTAATGAATTAATCTTTACCACATTCTTCCATTAAGTCGCGAAGGTACATATAACCCAATAATAAGTAATATTCTCTCTTGTAGTCTCGTGCAATAAGATTTGTATTCGCTTGAAACATTTACCTACTCTCGTGGCACAAGATTCAAGTGAGTCTCTTACTTGAACTCTTGTCAATCTCTCCATGGTTGCCCAACGATATCCTGGAGAATCCAAAAACTACTACCTTGAATTATGATTCAAATTTAACATTATAGGTTAGATATTCAATTTCATATCCCGATCCATGTATTCTGAGTAAAAACAAGTGTAACTAACTCTAAGTCACAAGTCAAATAATCAGTGTAATGAAAATCGTGTCGTACTGCCCGGTTTGACCATAAAACTAGACCCCTAACCGGTATGGCACGACTGTTGTACCGGACACGCAAGAGAACTGGTTAAAACCGGTGAACCGGTTAAAATCGGTCGGTTTGTATTTTTTTTTTAAATTTCATTCCTGAAAAGTAAAAATACACTGCCTCACATTTCAAATTTTCAATTCTTCACCAATTATTCAACTTTAAGGATTGATACTTGTGTCATTTATTTGTATTTTGCGTTTGTGAAGTGATAATTTTGGATTGATATATGTTTTGCACTTTAGACTTTGATTTTGTTAAATACTTTATGTTGTTTGTTTGTGTGAATTTGAAGTAGATTATGAATATGAATTATAAATCTGAATACCTACTTATTTGAATTTTGTTTGTTATAGGTTTTTATATATATATATATATAAGGAGATATGTCTGGTTTAACCGACATGCAGTTTAATTACTGAACCACCGGTTGAACCACTGTACCACTATACCTATACCCTGACCGGTTTGATAACCGGTACGGTTTTAATAACATTGCAAATAATATTGCTCATATTGTCTCAATCGTCTTGGAGCTTAAGCCCACCACTTTTCTATCTTACATCAACACACAAACTAAGCCTTATTTTGGTGTTTCCCCATAGATATTGAAGTTATTATCAAAACTTGGAAGATGAGAAAAATTAGTTTTAATTCTTGAAAGCACTTCAAACTTTTTATTCCATATAAAATGTTTTGCTTTCCTCCTTAATTTAACCGATAACAAATCTATCTTCGAAAATCCTTCAATAAACTTGTTATGAGCCCATAATCTCATAAAAAACATATATATTTATTAAAAGATATAAAATTAATTAATAATATTGAGTTACATAAATCTGCACCATTCAAGTAAAAATATTATAATTAAATGGGAAAAGGTCCCAAAAACAATAATTGAATCCAACCATATTCAAATGCAGGACTGAAGATGCTTTTATAATTTAAGTATGGAGGTCAAGAAAACACAACATGCAGCATACAATTAAGTTTTGTTTATTCATTATTTTATAAAAGCAGCCACAAATAATTGAATAGAATAAGGATGATTCACATGATTAAGAACAAAGTACGTAGAAAAAAAATAAAAAATATAATAACAATTTTATTATTAGATGTAAAAACAATAACGTGTATCTCACGTACTCCCATAATCCTTTTGAGTCACATACCTCAAAATAATGGTCAAGGTTGTCCTAAAATCATATCTCCAACCCTTTCTTAATCAATATTATTATCACAAGTCATTTGAAAATCTACATCATTTTTCATTAAAAAAATATATATATTCATGTGAATTTTTATTTTCATTCTCTGATTGGCTGAGACAAGGTTTGGGACACATTTCACCCCATCCCAAAATAAATAGATATATGGTCAACTGCACCAACCACATTCTGCCACATTATAACTGCACCAACCCATAGCCACACCTTCAGAGCCAGTTGTCAAATCCAACATATCCTTCTGTTTCTCAGAAAAATCTGTTCACAAAATTACAAAAAAAAAGACAGAAAAAAAAGACAAAGCTTCAAGATCACTTCCCTAACCAATGAGCATGTTGCTTTAATATCCTCTTTACCCCTCACTGAGTCCTTTTTCTCACTAAACTGTTGAAAAATAATATTTTTTTGTGAGCTCACCGTGATACCCAAGTGGATTATAATTGAAAAAAGTTTCATTTCCGCATAAATTTATATTCTTTTAGGATAATAACACCACCCCATCAATTTATACTGTGAAAAAGTGTAATAATTTAAGAGAGATAGAGGAAAAAACTGAAGAAATAAGAGATAAGTTTTCTCCAGAAAGTTCTGTGTTCTGGAACATGTCTTTGATTCGAAGGAGAAAAGGGTCAGAAACCGATAAGGTGCAGGGTCAGAGGGAGAAGAATATAGAAGAAGAAGAAGAAGAAAAAGAAGAAGAAGTAGAAGTAGAAGATGATAAGAAGAAGGTAACAATTGAGAAGAAAAAGAAGAAATCAGAAGAGAAGAGAAGATGGGCATGTTTAGATAGTTGCTGTTGGTTTGTAGGGTGCATTTGCTGTGTTTGGTGGTTTCTGTTGTTTCTGTATCAGATGATGCCAGCTTCATTTCCTCAATATGTGACTCAAGCCATAACTGGGCCATTGCCAGATCCTCCAGGTGTTAAGCTCAAGAAGGAGGGGCTAATGGTGAAGCATCCGGTGGTTTTCGTGCCGGGTATTGTCACCGGTGGCCTTGAGTTATGGGAGGGACATCAATGTGCTGAAGGGTTGTTCAGAAAGCGGTTGTGGGGTGGAACCTTTGGAGAAGTCTACAAGAGGTATTGTGATTTTGATTGTATTTTGTTTTTTGTCATAATTTGGTGGTCTCTTTTGGGGGTATTTTGATCTGTACTGTGTGGTGTGACTTCTTTTATTGTGCCAAGTGTTTTATGGTATGTTGTGTTTAATGATGAGGATCAATGTTTTAAATTGTATTTACCGCAATTGCAGTCACGGTGTCATTGCGAAGATTCCTGAAACTACAATATTACAGCCTGAATTGCACTTGCGGGGTACAATTTAAAACACTGACGAGTATATATACATAAATGGTTTGTCTATAGTCAATATCTAGTCCACACCTTCTTCTTGTTGTTGTTATGGTAGAGTAAGTGTGCATTTGATTATAGTTGTTGGTGGTTAGCTGTGTTAACAAGCAAGTTACTTCAATAGCAGGTTGTTGGATTTGTCAGCTTGTTTCTATTATTTTTGGAATCCTTGGAATTTGGAAGCAATATAGAATATAGAGTATAAGGGAAACTTCCATTTATGGTCTTGTTGGTTGCCCAAGATGGTTAAGTTTTGCAGTTTTGAGTATTTTTTTTAAATGGTTAAGTTTATTTTCCTGTAAACAGTTGAGTGCCATCAATATATTTTTCAAGCATTGAAGTGCTTGCTTTATAGTTCTAATGAATTCAAGTTGCCAGGTCAGAATATCAATTAGCTATGCCTATGCCACAAGTGTTCATTTAGGATGATAAATATTTCAACTACTAATTTTTTAGTGTACCTTGGACTTGTTCAAATGTGTTAAGTGCTGATTGTGAATGCTTGTTTTGGATGAATTTCAATTGCTTTTCCATGTCAGTTTGTAAGTGGAAAGACTATTAAGCTGAAAAGTATAGTCATGTTTCTTAATTGTGATTGACATTAGATCATTCCTTCAGTAAAACAAATTGACAAATATTTACGATTCGATATAGTAACAAAAATCTCTATAGAGCAAGATATGGCAGATAAGGATTTATGTATTGTTTTTGTTATTGATATTTTACAGACCATCATGCTGGGTGGATCACATGTCACTAGACAATGAAACAGGATTGGATCCACCAGGCATAAGAGTGCGGCCTGTCTCTGGACTTGTAGCTGCTGATTACTTTGCTGCAGGATATTTCGTATGGGCGGTCCTAATCGCGAATTTGGCACGCATTGGTTATGAAGAAAAAACTATGTACATGGCTGCATATGATTGGAGAATATCATTTCAGAACACCGAGGTATTATTCTTTAACTGACTTTGCCTCACTCGTATATTTATTCATTGTGCACTTATAAGAAGAGAAAAACAGAATTAGGATATGTTTCTTTTATACATTTGTGAATCTTTTTTTCTCAATTAATCAGGTGAGAGATCAAGCACTAAGTCGAATAAAAAGCAACATAGAACTTATGGTTGCTACTAATGGTGGGAATAAGGCAGTTATTATTCCACACTCAATGGGTGTCTTGTACTTTCTTCATTTTATGAAGTGGGTTGAAGCACCAGCTCCTATGGGTGGTGGAGGTGGACCAGACTGGTGTTCCAAATATATAAAGGCGGTTCTAAACATCGGTGGACCATTTTTAGGTGTTCCGAAAGCAATATCAGGGCTATTCTCAGCTGAAGCTAGGGATATTGCTGTTGCCAGGTAAATTTACTTTTACTCACTAAGTAGCAAGTTGGTGATTCCTCAATCAAGTTGGTTTACAAATTATTCTCTTATTTACAAATTTTGCTTAGTAAACAATCATGTCTTACATCTTCTGCTTTTCCTACTAGATTACTGATCTGTAGTAATAGTTACATAATTCTCTCATTAAGCTTATGTACTGCATACCGAATTCACCATATGCACATCACGCACTAGGTTCGTCGTAAAGAAAGTTATGTAATAATAATATAAAAAGTGGCGAACCACGTGGACCACATACCGCGTAGCAGATAACTATATTTTGTACTAGAGAAAGCAAATTCGGGTTGCAAATGGCATCCATGCTATACTTTTTTTCCAGCCAGCTAGTCAGTGTCTTAGTTGAATTTGTTTCTTTCTTTCTTACTTACATATGTAGGGCGATAGCACCAGGATTTTTAGACAACGATATGTTTCGCCTTCAAACCCTGCAACATGTAATGAAGATGACCCGCACTTGGGACTCAACCATGTCAATGATACCAAAAGGAGGTGACACTATATGGGGTGGTCTTGATTGGACACCAGAGGAAGGCTATGTCCCAAACAAGAGAAAGCAAAACACCAACAATACTCAGTTGACAGACAAACAGACAAACAAAACAAATGTTGCCAATTACGGAAGGATGATATCATTTGGAAAGAATGTGGCAGAGGCACCTTCCTCTAAGATTGAAATGATTGAGTTTAGGGTGAGGCCTTTTGAAACAGTGAATCCTTATATTAATATAGTATTGTATGCTTGCTACTTCTTTTACTAAATGTCTTATTGATTTCGATCTAGCCATAATGTTCGTAATTAACATTCAGTTTGTTGTTAATAGGATGCCATTAAGGGTCAAAATGTTGCAAATACCTCGTGTCGTGATGTGTGGACTGAATACCATGACATAGGAATTGAGGGAATAAGAGCTGTTGCTGAACATAAAGTTTACACTGCTGGTTCTATTATAGACCTTCTTGAGTTTGTTGCTCCGAAAATGATGGCTCGCGGTAGTGCTCATTTCTCTTATGGAATTGCTGACAATTTGGATGATCCTAAATATGAACACTTCAAATATTGGTCAAACCCCTTGGAGACAAAGTAAGAATTCTTGGTTACTTTTATCTTATTTGTCAGTTCAATGAAATTATTGGCATCTTTGGCTATTCTGATATCACAAATAATATATGCAGGCTACCGAATGCTCCTGATATGGAAATTTTCTCTTTGTATGGAGTTGGCTTACAAACCGAAAGAGCTTATGTCTACAAGTTATCTCCTTATGCAGAGTGTTACATTCCTTTTGAAATTGATCCGACAGCAGATGGTGGTGATGAAGATAGTTGTTTGAAGGATGGAGTCTACACCGTTGAAGGCGATGAGACTGTGCCAGTTCTTAGTTCAGGCTTCATGTGTGCGAAAGGTTGGCGCGGAAAAACGAGATTTAACCCTTCCGGGAGTAGGACTTACATTAGAGAATATGATCATTCTCCTCCAGCAAACCTACTAGAGGGTAGAGGCACACAAAGTGGTGCTCATGTTGATATAATGGGAAATTTCGCATTGATCGAGGATATTATAAGGGTTGCAGCCGGGGCTACCGGAGAAGAACTAGGTGGTGATAGGGTGTTTTCGGATATCTTTAAATGGTCTGAGAAAATTAAGTTGCCTCTATGAATGAAGCAGATTGCACTTCCAATCTTCCATTTCTCTGAAAACTCATAAGGATCAGATCATATACATTTTTTGCAGTATATATTTTTACTGCTACCTTAAGTTTTATGTAATGCTATCATAATTTCTTGTATGATCAAGTTCAACCATATGAATTGGTTAAATTATGAAAGCATGTATTGATACTTATAAATTATCAGAGAGCTCTTATAGTATACTTATAAATTATCCATCATCGCAAAATTTTCATCGAGTGGATCAAAATTTGTCGAAAAATATTATAGCTTTTAAAGTTGACATTTGATTTTCTATCTTTTAAGTTAGGGGCATGGTTCTATGTAACTTAGCTTGTAAGTTATTACACGTCAAAATGCATTCATTTCATTGTAATATTCTTCATAATTTTCTATAGTGTTTTATTTTGTTATGGTTAAATTGAACTTTTCTTCCTTTCTGTTTTAAGATTGATAATTTAGTTCTTATAAACATTTAGCAAAAAAAGTGAGCATCTAATACACACTTTTTTCGATAGAAGTGCACTTACTAGGAAGAAATGGAGTCGGGATCCTTTCCGGTACTGGATGGATGGTCCAGTATTGGAATGTGAGGGTCAAATTACTTTAAATGTTAAAAAAATATTTTTAAATGTCACGTGTCGTCATATTTGACTATACTGGACCCTCCAGTACAACAGAGAATCCGTGTTCGAAAAAATAATTTTGAGAAGAAAATTCTTTAGGAGGTGCCAACAAAAATTAACAGAGTATTATGTCTCACTTTTTAGTGTAAAATTAGTTTGAAAAGAACAAAGAAATATTTGGAGATGGAATTGAAAATAAGTATTAACTGAGTTAAAACATAAATTTAATTTCTTATTCTTTATTATTATCACAATTAGTAAGTAGTTGTGTGGTTTTGTTTTTCCTATTTATTTTTAGTAAGAATTTATATTTAATATTACATTCTATCCATATTATATCTTTAAAATTAAATATATTATTATCACTAATAATAAATTTAATACATTCTATTTTTTAAATTTTAGGCTATATTTATATAAGTTTTATTTATGTCAGTATTAAGCTATAATAATAAATAAATAAAAATTTAAAAGTGGAGATTAATATGTAGGACATTATGTTTATTAAATCTTTTTATCTATACTACTATATAAAGTCAACTTTACCATTTTTAGAAGTTGTGAATGGCATTGATTAGTTGATAATGGAACACTTTTAATATTCTAATAGCAATACGTGCATTTGATACTTATTCTAATACCAAAATAAGAGGTATTAGATTACACTTATGCTTAACAATTACACTTTTCATAAATAAATAAAAATTAAATCCTTAAAGTATGTTGAATGCAATTTAATAGCAGTCTATTGCTCATGTTTAACATATAGATATAGAGATAGATAGAGAAATAAAGAAATAGATAGAGATAAAGAGATAAACATAAATATCAATACATGTACATATATAGTTATAGATATAGATACAAATACATATATATAAAATCAAACTCAACTGATTTCACGAACTATTCGATTTGAGTCGTCAACTATAATTGTTTAGTTAGTCAAGACTCAAGAGTTCACTGTTTAAATTATGATTATTTATTTATTATATAAAAAGAATTTTCACATGTGCATATATTTTATATATATATATAATTAATTGGATTTATAAACCTAAGAAGTGAAACCATACTTAAATCACTTCAACTCATTTATTTATGGACGTGAATTTTCAGCTCATTTGGTTTATGAATTAAATACATCAAATTAATTAATGAGAAACTACTTTGAAATTGCTAACCACCCTAATCAAGATTACATTAAATATAGGAGGTAAAGAAATCAACATAGTTTGATGGATGAGTGAAAGGGACAATCACCTCCAAGAAATAAACTTGTTTAAGTAAATGCTGCAGAAATTTCTAAGCACATGACATCATAATCTTATCATAATCCAGATAACTACCAAAACACCCATTAAAATATTAATATAGGACATGATCACTAGCTATCAAATTATATGACATCACTTTTTGTTTTGTTTTAATTTTCCCCCTTCCCCATGGATACAACAATTTTTATCCTAATCCTTGTTATTGATAATCCTAATTATACGTTATGTTTACTTTTAATTCTGATTGGTGCAATAGCATATAGCGTTGAACCAATATCAAAAATTTTGAGTAATAAAAGAAAGATTACAACAAAAAAATAGGACCTTCCTGTAATTTTGGTATGGAATTGCATGGTATTATTCTTCATTCTAATTATTAAATACTACATTCAACCAGTGTTGTGAGGATCATACCAAATCGGTTCCGACTAGTTTGATCACTTATAGTACTTAAAAATACTATGGGTAATAGTCTTAACCGAATGAGAGATTGTACCTCTTTGGATTAGCAAAATTCTGATCCGTCCTTATTAAATATGGTTAAACCACACTAATCTGAGAAGTGAACACAACAATTCACTTAAAATAAAATAAAAAGAATAATACTATAATATTTTATTTTACTCTAATAAAAAAAAATAGAAAGATGTTAATTCAATATAATTATACATAATTATTAATTATATAAAATTTTACATTTATATATAATTATATATTTATAAATAAATTATTAATTGTGTATAAAATCATCTGGTCTGACGGATGGTTAAACTAATTAAGCTGGTTAAACCTAATATATGATCTTTTGATTATATGCTGAACATGGATTTCACAACATTGCATAGAAGAGAAACTATCCAATATTTAAATAATAAATATTGTTTGAATTTCAGCCATCATAATGTCAATGAAGGTACTTCTTCATTGCTATGCCTATGAATTAAATTGAATTGTTTCCTCCTTTATACTTATTAACTAATCGATAACAAATTTATTAATCCAAATCTTTTCCATATCCATAGTTAAGGATTTTACTTTTTACACAAGAATCAAGTGCCATTTATAAATAGCATAGAAAACGAGACAATTTGTTATTATCAATAAACAGACAGGTAAGTAGAGCGTGTAATAGATTAAGTTGTGCACAAACTATTTAGTTGATTATTTATAATTTATCTTAATAAGGAGCACAAATCATCTTATGTATTAATTAGAGAGTCAAATACTGAATAGAAATATTAACACGTGGCATCAATTTTATTTTAAAGGTCCAAAATTTTCATTTTTAGATTAAAAAATTTAATTTTTTTTTGAAATTATACTATCCTCACATTCCAATAAGGAGAGGATCTTCACTCCTTAATATGCTTACCTCCCCAATCAACAACTAAATTGGTTTGAAAAAAAAAACTTATTTTCTAGATATAGTGGAAATTAGGTTTAGGTCATGTTTGATATAACTAATGGGGCCTTATGCTTAGTGCAAGGAACTTGAATTGATAAGCATGGTCACATATTTTATTAGTTAATGGAACCATGATTTAATTGACCTAGACCAAGGTTCTTAATAAAATTAGTGTCTCGTATTATTAATGTTTGAAATTAAGAGAACAAAATTATCTTTGATATATTGGTAGATGAGTTTGATTACACCTAGCTTTCTTAAATTAGTTGAAAACTTGAAGAATTGTGTTTTAAGTATTCTTTTAGTCATTTTATTTTGGCAAAACTATTGTTTTCTAAGTTGTTATATTTTGTTTTCAAATTGGTCCTACGAGCTTTTTGTTTGTAATAAGTCAGTGAAATTAATTTATTTTTTCAAATTGATCATTTAAATTATCTTATTACCTTATTATTTGTTAAGGAAGAAAATGTATTGATATTAGTAATTTTTTAAAGAATCATATTTGCCTTGAAGCGATGGCTGATTACTTGTTGGAAACTTTTAATGATGACTAGTTTTGGATGAAAGTTGTTATTGTCTAAGTCAAGTTGTTGATAATTTTGATGATGATGAAGGGTATCATAGTGTATTTATGATATATTAGCATGTGAAAAGGGTATAAAAATAATTAAGTTTCATATCATCGAAAATATAAAATAAGAAGTTAGAAATCTATTGATAATGTAGGAGACCTGTGACTGAGTACATGTTATTATGATATAATAGCATGTGAGTAAATATTTTTTTTATTAAATATACAATTTTTATATATTTCATTTTAGAGAATTAGAATATTTTTTTTTGTATTTATTATAATGTCAAATTTAGGATGAGATAGATAGTTATTATGATAATAGTAGTTATCTATCATTATATGATTTTTTTTATAGAAATTAAAAAATATAAAGGACAAAATAAGGAATTGGAATAAAATATATATAAATACACCATGTTTTGCTTTTATATAATATAATATATAATATATAATATATATTAATATGGAAGATAAATAATATAAAATATTATAAATAGAAGAGAAATTAGTTATTAGAATAATAGACTTTTAAAAAAATAATAAAAATATTAACCAGTTGACAAATTGTACTATTTTACATTAACTATGTAATAAAAAAACTAACTACTATAATAGTTAAAATGTTTAGAATGTAGGGGTGTAATGGCATGATCCATTTCACTTGCATAATTACATTCCACTCTTACTACTCATTCCTTTCCATGATCACCTAATTCAAGCAACTTTAGGAGAACTCAAAATTTGATCAATAATAAAGTTAATAGCTGAAAAAAATGGAATTTCAATGAAATCTTCAAAATTAATTTTACAGATTTCAGAAAACTTTAGACATAAATTTAAGCTAGTAAATAAATGGGTGGTAACTACCAAAAACACAAAATACGAGTATTAATATAAATATATTTTGGAATGTAAATGTGTCCAAGTAAGAAAAAGAGGTGCAACTCGAAGAGGATGAAACTATTGTTATCAATATTGTTTGAGTTATCAAACTAGTCATAGTACTATAAATAGTACAATTATTGGTTAATTAAATTGTATCTCAATTAAGACATATATATTATAATAAATTTATATATATATATATTATTTATAATATTAACTCAATTATTATATTGTTAACATGTTATAAACAATTATAAGGTTTAAAGTTCAACTCCTTACTGTATTGTTTTGGAAAATATAAAATTTTGTCAAGTACAAATCGATTTTGATCATTATTTTCTAATTTTTTATTGATTTAATTTCATAATTAATATAATTGTTATATCATATTATTATGATGATCGATTCACCAGATCTCAATTGAATCGGACAATGCAATATTGATAACTATAGTTGAAATAATATAGGGTGTAAGTCGTTTGGTTGTCAACAGTATGGGCTAAGCCCCAGGGGGATGGATCCAGTTACTCCAAGAGTAAGTGAAAAAACATTTACTTCACATCATGATCATTCATTCTTGGAAAATCAAATGGTTTGAATTGGTGAGTACATTTAAACAATTGAATTTTTCAAAATTGGATGACGAAGATGAAAAGTATGTATTTTTTATTTACTCTTGGAGTAAGTTAATCCCTCCCCAAGCCCTAGAGCATGAAAATTTTACACATTTCCCTCTCTCGTTATGCCTGTTTCACCTGCATACATTCTAGCAATGTTAATTATGGTTCTTTCTAATTTTACTTCAATGTTGATTATGTGTAATTTAAAAATTGTAATATAAGATTGTTATTTTAATTTTATGCATTTTTTTTTTGAATTTTGCTTATTATAGTTTATATTATACCTTCCTTAAGCCCATCATACCCTATTTAGGATATTTCATGCATTTTTGTTAATGGTCATATTCATGCATATGATACTTTAAACGAATATTATGCATATATTTGTATATGAGTGTGATGACCCAAATTGTGAATGCTACTTTAAAACATGAATCTAGCTCTTAGGTAACTATTAGTTGTTGTTAATTAATTAAATACATATTTTTTTTCTAGCTTTAATTCCCTCAGCATTCTTCAGAAAATATTAGTTGACTTGGCATTAAAGTGAAATACAGAAATCTATGAGTTAGATGGCATCAATAGTTAATAAGAGATTCAATGACCAAAAAACTATAAAATTCAACCTACCACAAAACGACAAAACTAAAAGTATTCAATTTTATTTGTCCAAATAAGGTGAGCTGAAATTTTATGGGAATGTTAATCCATCTACGTAGGCATTGGTTAAGAATTAATAAAAATGGTGGGGATCCACTTATTCTAAGAATAAACTTATTTTACATCTTAACTATCAATTTTAAGGAAATTTAATGGTTTAGATCTTTCCATTAATTCAAATCATTGGATTTCCCAAGAATCGATAGCTAAGATGTAGAGTAAGTTTAAAAAAATTAATGTGGATGAATCCCTCCTATTAAAAAAAATGGGTATGGTTAGATAATATGATGTATGAATATCAATTAAATCTTAATATAAATTTATAAATTAAGGGATATGAGTTATAATTATTCATCATATTCATTAGCATATTGGTATAATTTAAAACTTATCTAAATTGTAAAATACATTTAAAGGAGCCAAAGTTTTAAAAATGTAATTTAGAGACTATAGATGATAATGGGTCTGGATGGGTTCGGGTAATGTATTATTTAGACCTGTTCCATTGCTTCATTTTTGGATCCAGACCCGCCACAGATTCATGCTAATGATAGCTGAGTATACTACCAGTGGGTCCTTGGGTACCCATAAATTCAAATTGTTAAAAATAATTAATGCTCTTATATATTTGTTTCATACAATCTTATATGTTATTTAGGCAATCAACAACAGAAAAAATTATAAAACTTAATCTAAAGTTTTAAACACAACTTAATTTGACTATTAATAAACACAACTCATTTTACTCAAACAAACATTAAAAACAACTTCAATATTAGGATAAAAAATTATTTTAGTAAGAATTCTTCAATTAACATAACATTACATTATACATATGAGTTAACAATATAACATCATTGCTTAACAACATAACAACACAATTTAATAACATAACTATCACATTTGTGAATTAATATGGTATTATAATTATGAGTTAATATGATATTACAATATAGATTAACATGATATTACAATTATGTTGATATATATATGAAGAAATAGTGGATTCAGGTACCAACGAGTCTGATACCTCATTACCTGGATCTATACTCATCTAACAGTGAGTCTTAAAATCATGGATTTCAATTACCCACAGCTTCAAAACATGGAACCAAACCTGACTCATTATGGATATTATTAGTGAGTACTCGCGGATCCAAGTATCCATTGTCATCCCTATTAGAGACTCACATATTTAAAAAAACATTTTACTTTGAAAGTTAATGTATTTAATATATGCTCAATAAGAAATTTTGATTTCTAGACATATGTTCCTTTATTGCATTGGTAAATCATGTTTTGTTTTGTTTAGAGAAGAAAATAGAATAAAAGAAGATAAAAAGAAAGAAATTGAGCGGAGAGGGAAGAATGAAAAAATGAGTTAATTTTAAGATTTGTTTGGTAAGTGAGAAAATGAAAGAATCTATTAATATATATGAAAAAAAATGTTCAATATTATTCCTCTTGGACACATGTCACAACCACATTCATTTTTTCTCGCCCAAACTTATTTTCTCTTGAACCAAATATTTACTTTTTCACCCTCAAAGTTCTTCACATTGCTTTCATATACATGTCACTATTTTTCTTCCGAATTTAAAAAAATCTTTCATTTTCATTTTCAAAAATCTTATTATTTCAAAATGATGTTCATAATTTTAATAAACAATTATTAAACAATATCCTATAACAATAATAATTTTAAAAAATCTTCCTATTTCCAAATGATGTTCATAACTCTAAAAAGTCTTTCATTTTCATTTTAAAAAATCTTCTCATTTCCAAAAGATGTTCATAATTTTAAGAAAACTTATTAAACAATATCCTATAACAATAATCATAATTTTAATATTAAACAAAATATTTTTACATTTACTAATAATTTTAAAAGTAATGCACTTACTCACATTCTATATACATTTTATTTTATATATTTCAAAAGTAATCTACTCGTCCTCACACACGGTATTGATCTTTTTGTATTTCAATTTAAAATTCAAAGAGAAAGATTTATACATGACATATGGAAAAAATTTGTTCCTCCATCTGCAATTCCTTAGTAAATCATCATTTCTCCATCCATTTTTCAATTAAAAAATTAATAGTAGAGAAATTAAGTTCATTTATTGCCTATATAATAAAATAATTTTCTTCCATTAACTATATAATAAAATAAATTCTTCTCACTTCATCACTTGCCATATGTCACTTCCTCCTTAATTTGTTTATCTCATAAAAGGTTTCGTGGTACTACCATTGGTACCATGTACCTATGCACACCACATAATCACTTTTGTACAATATATATTTTAAAAATTAATAATAGTGATTATTGATTGGTCAATTTGTTTTGATTTTTTGAATTTTAATTTGAAGTAATGAGATATCAATTTACACATATAATATCACGATTTGATTTCACTAATTTCATTAAAAAAACAAATTCGAAATTGAAAAAACATTTCATTTTCTACAACTTTTAAAGTATTTATTTTCAAGAGAAAAATCACATAATATAATGTTTCGGTTTCCTATTTGCATTAGAAAATTCAAATTCGAAATTATCATTTATTTTCCTTATATGTTTTAAGAGGCAACTACACGTGTAACATATGTTCTTAACAAAGCGAATATACATGTAACATAGTGTTTTAATTATGTGAATGCACAAGTAACATGTGTGTTCTTAGCAATATGATCGGGTTACATGTGTGATTCTAATCATGCGAATGTAAGGGTCACATGTGTGTTTTTAACAATACGAATGTACGATTAACATGTTTGTTTTTAAACATGTGAATGCAAATGTAACATGTATGTTCTTAATCATACAACCAAGAAATACTGCTTCGTGCGAATGCACGGGTAACTTACTAATTAGAAAATGAAGAAATATATTTTTATGAAATAGACAATTTCATCCTTATAAATTATAATGAGTGGAAGATAAAAATAAAAATATTAGAGTATAATATCTATAAATTTTCAATATAAGGATTCATACACATTAACTATAACATTCACCATTCATTTGTATTACTTTTTGTGAATAGTTAATGGTGATTAAACATAAATATTAGATGACAAGTGACAATGTATAAAACTAATACATATTGTCGGTACATATATTTTTTCCACATTATTATAGAAAATGCAACAACAAAAAACTATGGTAGCCTATCTTCTCACTTCACAAAAGAAACCAAAAAATTGGTGGACCCCACCAATTCTACTTTCTTTCTCACCTTACTTACGAATATAAGCAATTCTGGTTTAAACCGCAAAATCGGTAGAATTGAACCAAACCAAACTATAAAATGTGGTTTGGTTCGATTTCGCGGTTGGGTTGAATTATTTTAAGGAACCATTTATGTTCGGTACGGTTCATGGTTTTAAAAACTTAGGAATTCTTGGAACCGAACTGTATATTAAAGAAATAAATAATAGAGAATGATATTTTATTGTTGTTTAAATTCTTCAACCAATTTTGTGGCATACAATAGGGGTGACAAAATTATTCATAATCCATAATCCATCCAAATCCATCCATTAGAGCTAATGAATTTAAATGGATTTAATCCAATGAATATTGTTGATAATGGATGTATTCAAATCCTTCCATTATATCCAATGGATATCCATGGCTATATCCATTTGGATGAATACTCAATCTATCAAATAAAAAATAAAAACATTTTTTTTCCTCAAAACACACGTGCAAATTCCTTTTTAATAAAATGATTTCTTCAAAAGTTGCATTACCCTTTCTAACGAAAACATTCATTCAACAAAAGCCAGCTTTCTTCATCTATGAATGTTTCTTTTTCCAATATCTCCATTCCTTTTGCTTAGCATTCACATAATTGCATTGAGTGTTTAACATTTCTTGTCAATTCTATTTCTCTTGTATTCCCTTAAATTGGATATTTCAAATATCTATCAATCATGTAATTTAAATTTGTTAAATATAATTTATGTTTGTAACCAACCAAAAAAACATGAAAAATGAGAGAAATAGCAAAACGAATCTATGAATTTCATGATATACGTCAAATTTTTCTAACAACATTAACCTGGACCTCACTTGAAGGTTTTAAGACTATAAAATTAATAATAATCACGTGATTTACCATTCAAAGCTTAAAATTTAATTTTTAAGTTTATTACTTTTTAATTTTTTGGATAAAAACTTCAAAAGTTCACATTTTTAAAAGTGTTTTTTAAAAGCATTTTTAAAAAATGTGAAGTCACGGATTGGATATCCATCCATCCAAATCCATAAAAATGGAGTCATGGATTGATTGAATGGATTATAATCCATTGGATATGGATGAATTGGATAACTTAAAATATGATTTAAATGAATTGATGAATGCATTTCCATCCATCCATTTTCATCCAAATCCATCAATTTTCCACCGTTAGCATACAATATCAATTTTGTGTGAATTGTAGTGACGTAGTGTATATATGTTACTATAATTATATTATATATGTTATTACTTACTAAATTGTTTCAGACTGCCTTGATGATTTGGAAGATATATTCTATTGTTTATGGTAGTCAGTTTGAAACTAGCATACACCATAAATTGTTATACATGTATTATTATATATGTTACTAATTGTGAATTGTAATATTGTACATGTTACTATTATATATTCCAATTGATACATATATATGTATATATATATATTATTAATCATGAATTGGATTATTATATATATTACTAATTGTGGATTGTATTATTATATATGTGGTCATTCAATTTTTTTCCTAAATAACATAATTGTTATATATGTTACTACTAAGCAATTATGAGTTCAATAATATTAGTGGACAAATAATGTTTCTTGTGTAATAAATTTTGAACGATGCAAGATTTAAAAATAAAGGAAAACCGTGGAATTGAAGTGAACAAAATTATTCATGAGTAGTTCAGTTCCTATAGTAAAGTTTACGATTAATTGAGGTAAATCGAATCATATGTCTATGTTCGGTTCGATCACTAAAATGCACAAAAAAATCAAACCAAACTTTTACATCCCTAACCATAGTCTCTCCTAAAACTCACATTCCTTAAACTTTATATCTCAGTCAATTATTATATAAAAGCAAGTTTTCTTTGAAAAACTAAATATTTCTCATATCATGAATAATAAGTGCATCAATTTTCAATAAAACTCAATTTTATTTCATTCTTAAAACGTGCTTTTGGACATCCATAAAAACAATTAATACACATCCTTACTATTTGCTTTAAAATATACACTCAATTTAAATGAGTCTTCTTTAAGTTTATTAGGCATCAACTAATTACATATTAGAATTTTATATACAATTTGTGAGATAATTTTTTAATATAAAAAATATGAGTATAATATTTATGCACTGACATTATAAAAATTTATATACATTCAATATATCATTCATCTTTCATTTGTATTAATTTTTCTGAAGAATCAATAATTATAAAACATGAATGTTGGATGATACAATAACGATGTATAAAACTCATATACTCCTATTGCATACATATTTTTCTCTAAAAATATTATAGAAAATTTCACAATGCATGAATAAAATTCAAAGTGAATGGATCTTAATGTACTCAAATATGTTACAAAAATAATATTTAAAACTTCTTTTCAACAAAATCATTGATTCAAATATATGGTATTATGAAAAAGCTTTGCAAGAATTGGATTACTATTTCATTTTTATTTCCCCTCTTTTTGAGATAATATTTAATTTAGAGTAAGACTCATTTTATTCTTTTAAAAAATTTATATACCAATTAGGTCAATGATTAATTGAAAAACATAAAATAATTTAGAATATATTAAATGTGAATCAAATTAATCAATTTGAATAAATTTTCTAGTGTTATTAATAAAGTATTATTCTTCAATCTGATTAGAGTACTAATATAGTGGTAAAACGATTCAAAACTAATAGCTCACAAATTAAACAGTAAACTAGTGAAATTATATATATATATATAATACTAATGTTAAAATAAATACTTTTATTTAAAAAGTTTGTTAACAAAATGTGTGACTTAATGATATAGAAATATAAAACTATAAAGAAATGTAATGATTGTGTGTTTGAATCTCATCAATATCATTTTGATAAAAATTAAGTTAATTCCATGAAAGTCTTTGTAATTTTAAATGAAAAATGACAAATATAATTGAAAATCGACTCACGCGACTTGTTTTGATTAATTCTGACTATATGATTGCATTAATGCTATAATTGTTATATCATACGAAATACAAGGAAGTACAATACAATTTTCATAACTATGATTTTTATGTCTAGTTTTTTTATACAGTTTAATCACTATATATTATATTACTAATTTGTATTTTTACCATTTTAAAAAGTCAATTTGGGACTAATATTCATACATTATGAGTGTAAAAATTTATACACAGTCAATATATCAAACACCATTCATTAATACTTTTCTTAAAGAGTGAATAATAATTAAACATAAAAGTGATAAATGAGCAATATATATTTGTAAATGATATTAAGGCATCAATTTATTAGAGAATTGCAAAAGGTAAATAAATAGGGAAGGTAGTGAGAGAGTGCAATTGATGTTTGTAAATGAATGCAAAAAGACTTAAGAGAAGTGCCTTGAAGTCTCTAAACTTAAGAAAATGATGAAGTTCCCTAGACACTCACACTAGTGCCTTACCACTTTCACTTTAGACACTTCTATCCTAAGCCTTAGTACTTACTTACATGCACAGCTTCTGGTTAGTAACAAAAATCCAATTTTGTTCTTCTTTAGTTTACTAAATTTCCAATCTTTTTCTTCTTTACAACTTATAATCTTCTGCTTTCATATACTTCCTTCATTTTTCTACTTTTCTTTAGTATTTTTTCCTCTTAAGTTGAAGTTTTATGACATGGGTATGGTAGTAAATCTATAAAATGGTGGTTGATATTATTAGATAGTGGCTCTATGTGCATGGTTTTGTTTTTTGTGAATATCATGTGAAATTAATTAACCATTTCTGAAAAAACTTTTCAATTCTGTCATGTCTTTTATGATGTTACACAAGCCTTATGACATGAAATGAGGAATTCCTTTTCATTTAACTCCTCACTCCATTTTGTTTTTCCATTATCTTTTGAATTTTGATGTCAGTGTGTGATTTTCTTCTTACTATGTTTTTTGGATGTTTCATATGCTTTTTATCTCTATTCTATTGTATTGTATTGATTGAAGTTGTGTTTGGCTTGTTTGCTTTGTTGAGGCTATAAGCTTTTAATTGATTTCTAATCTCTTATGTTTTTTAAAGAAATTTTTCAGCCTCCTTATTGGTAGTAATGAAGTTCACACTCTATGTTCCCATTTCATTGTTGTTAAGGAAAATGAAACAACAAAGAAATGAATTTTTGTATTTTGAAACATTTTCCTCATCTGTGATTTGGTTTACCGGATAGCTGTTGATTAAATTGAATAGCAGCTGTAGAATGTTGTAAATACAATAACAACCAAACCTTATCACACCACAATTGTGGTGTGATATGGTTGCGGCGGTCACCACAA
Organism: Lupinus albus; assembly: GCA_009771035.1. NCBI lineage: Eukaryota > Viridiplantae > Streptophyta > Magnoliopsida > Fabales > Fabaceae > Lupinus > Lupinus albus. The sequence continues at coordinate 15,779,580 of CM020002.1, read as the reverse complement.
CCGCAATATTGTGGCCGCATCACATGATGCGGTTTGCAATTTGAATCACTGGTTGTACATAAAAAGAATATAGATGTTATTGCCTTTTGCTATAGTTGACATTTTTAAAAGATTGCATGTGACTTTCTATAGGGCAATGCAGGTGTTATGGTTAACAAAAGAAAAGTTGATTCATGAGTTGAAATGTTAAGCACTGGTTTAGTTGAATCTCTATACTAATTCCTTACAACTACTTCACATTTTGTATGATTTCTTTGTTTTCTTCTTTGCCCCTCAAATCTTTCTTCTCAATTACACAAGTGTGAGAGTGTTGTTTTTAAAACACACATGCTGAACCTCACACACAGCCATGTACGCCCATATACACAATGACTTTAATTCGCTTCTACACAAGTTGCTACATGTACTTGTTTGTACTATGTGTAGGTGCATTTAGAAATCGGCGTGTTCATTTATAGTTTCGTATGCTAACATAATTCTAAATTTCGAAATTCTCGAAGTGTCTGATTTACTTTTGGTTACTAATAAAAACTGCAACAATGCCTTGAACTATAGTTGAAAATTAAAATACTGATTTATGTATTTATATGAGAAAGACTCTGATCTGTGTCGTGCACATTTAACTTCTGATTATGTTTTTGGATGCACATTGTGGGGGACTTTCTTCTGAATCTGATGTTCATCAATCATCAATGTCCAAAAGTTTGATCTTGAAAATGAGTATTCTGCCACAACAATATCACAAGACTAAGCCACTGACTTTTCAATTTCAAGACCAAGATTCAGCTTCGAGTCAATTGACCGGTCAATCTTATCCAGAAGGCGGTTCAGCACAATCAGGTATTGTGTATTGAAATCCTGTCTATTTCTGTAATTTTGAATTTTGGTTCTCAATATTTGGTTATGGTTGCATTTTCCGCTCTCGGTATATATATTTTTTATGATAAAGCTGCAGCAGCACTAAGTATGGTAAAAGATTAAAATGGAGTGATGCCAATATATGATTATGATCTAATTGCAAAGAAGTATCTCCTCATTCAGCCATAGCTATAGGATAACAACGATATCTCTTAGAATAACTAGGCCTTACTCCACCCGAAAAGTTAGCTCATGGGCAGGGTTTACCAAATAATTTTAAATTGCTCTTCGCTCTTGTACACTTGACAATATCCATATATATTACATTCGATCCATGTAGCTGACCCCAGCTAGTGGGATTAAGACTTGTTGTTTCAAAAGTTGAAACTAATCTTAAATAGCTTAGTAGTGAATATTAACTAGTGTTTGCTTTGATTTGGATACTAGGTCAATTTTCTATACAGTATAGCAATTCCTCTGCTTGTTCAACACTTAGCAACACTTGGGCAAAGACTGTCGATGGTTTCGTCAACTCATCTGTAGGGAGTCAGGATTTTGCCTTCCCTCCTTCACAAATGGGTCACAACCAATTACTTGTAAGTAGATACATTCTTATGCCTTGGTTGACAAAATATATTTGCCGATCCTTTTCATATAACTTTGCATTCCACCATGCTGAACCTTACTTTAGTGGCCTGTTAGCGGTGTATGGGCACAGTATAATGTAAGAGCATTATAGTTTATTCATTTGTTTTTCATTATTGGCTGTTTGTGCAACCTTGTTTTCAGTATATATATGTGGGTTGTGTTAATAAGTACTGTATGGACATTGTTTAAAGAATACAGAATGATTAAGTCCACAGTGGAAAACTAACTCCGACAGTTCCCAATACAAAATTACATGTTTTGCTTGCTTAAAATAATGTCCTTACATTTTCCTAATTGAACTGAGATGAGTCCTTCTGAAGCACTTAATAGCCTTTCAAATCGTTGTTGGTAGGAGTAAATGCTGCTGCAGTTGAATCCTTTGTGCCTTTATTATGCTTCTTTAAATGTATAATTGAAAAATCCATAGTTCATGATATCTCTATTTGTTTTTACATACATCCTTGAGAAAGATTCTTATTGTTCTTAAAGTAGGTTTTGGGAAGTATCTTTCCATTTAAAAAATGTGTATAAGATAGCATCTAGGACTTTTTTATTACAAACTTTTTACATTCAGAGATGCAATCTTTATAAGATAGCATTGCCATTGGTTATTCGCGTTGACCTTTTTCTTAGTTGATTAAAAAAGTTAGTGGGTTTCTAGCAACATTAGGAGTACAATTCCATCTTCAACTCTTTGGATTCTCATTGTATGACATTTTGTTCCTTGAATTAATGACCTACAAGTTGCATAAATCTATGAAACTTCTAGTGACTTGAGTACTTGTAGCACCGAGAAGAATTCTGTCTACCACTGAATTATGAAATATATGATATCAAAATCTGAACAGACTAATCATGCCCAGTTAATGGGAATGACTCCTGTCCGAATCCCTCTGCCACTTGATCTTAGTGAGGAACCGATATATGTGAATGCAAAGCAGTACCATGCTATACTGAGACGTCGGCAGTATCGCGCAAAACTCGAGGCACAAAACAAACTCATCAAAGATCGCAAAGTAAGTACGCTGCTGTGTACTCTCCTTTCTAAAGTCAGTTTCTCTTAAAAACATTATGAGTATTGTTATGCAGCCATATCTTCATGAGTCCCGCCATCTACATGCATTGAAGAGAGCTAGAGGTTCTGGTGGACGTTTTCTCAATACCAAAAAGCTTCAAGAATCAAAGACTACTTTTGCAGACGATGGTCTAGATGTTTCCGGCTATAATAATACGCGGTTGAATCTGAGTGGAGATATGTCGGAATCTAAACTGCCACAGATAGAAAACTACATAGATGGTGCTTCCACAATCACATGTGCTAATGTCACTAGTGCATCCAGTAGTGATGACATCTTCCAGCAAAAGGGGTCAGACTTCAGATTATTATGTGGTTACCCTTCTCACATCGGAAGGAATATGCAGAGTTACTCGGCTGGTATGGGCGGTGGCGGTGGTCGGAATCAACAGCATCTATCTGTCCTTATGTGACAAACTTGTATGGCACATCATAGCAAATTATTCTTTCAGCATTCAGTTGGAGAATATGACTGCTTCTGTTCCATTGGGAAGTCATCCTTGGCTCATTTATATTACATGTTACAAGTGTTTATGTTCATTTTTCGAGGAACAATGATATTGAATTACAGACACATGCTTGTTTGGGCAAACATAGCAAGTTAAGGACTTAAACTTGCTTGTCAAAAACAATACTTCTCTATTTTGATGTTATATTTCAAAATGTCTTCTTTGAATGCAAATGGTTTTGAATTTTTGGTCTGATTGATCATGTCTTGTATGGTGGCTCATAAGATCGGAAGCGAAACATGACCTGATCGTGGAGGCACCATGGTTGTGTTCTTGTAAACCCCCATAACGTAAACTTTCGATGGACCTATGGCCTGAAAGTGTTGGCCACCTCTACCGTGGATCGGCACACGCAAGGTTATACAATGATTCACGATGTCGTGTAGACAAAAACATGGTCATGGATAAGCATAGACTGTAATATGTATTGATTAGCCTTCATAAACATATGGTGGATAGTTGTTTATTGAAATATCAAACCAGAATCCACACTTTATGAATTGTTATAATTGCCATATGTAGGTGCTAAGATTAGAGGATCTTTCTTTTGCTCTATAACTCTCCAAAGCTAAAGCTTAACTTTTTTTGTATGCCCCATGACCCCCACTCATTAAAAATTTAACAACTTTTCTCCCAATAAATACTCTGACTTATTATTTTTCTTATTTTATTTATAGAATATCTCAAAATATCCTATGTAGAACATAAGTATTGTTCCAACATGTTGTCAAAACAAGATTTTTTGTTTCCAAATGTGCCTTGCTTCACTCTACTACCAACCCCACCATGAAAATTTATTCACATTTTGTTTTTTTATTTAAATTTATGACTTATAAGACCAATTGAGTGGTCCATAATTTTGGTTTAGAGAATGAGTAAGATATCAAGGTTATTGTCACTAGCCTCTTCCCTAGCTTGTTGATCCAAGCTGCAACTCTCAACCAATGAACTTGTATATATAATTACAAATTTTGTAAGCACAATAGTCCTTAATTTTTTGTTTAAATGTGAGTATTTTTGTCGTCTCACATTGGATAGTGTAATTTGTTCATACTTTGTTCCACATATTTAAATATAACTAATTTTCAACTTCCTTGATTTCTTGTGCATCAATCATTGGAGAAATAGTTGAAAAAGTGATTAAGTAGTTGTTTATATTTCTTAATTTTCCATTGAAGATCCAAACTGTCCAAATTTAAAAAATAAAATTTTAAAAGTTCATATTATTTCATTAATGTATGATAAGTGTTTTTCAAAAGAAAAGTATCAATTTTTATCAAATGTTTTCTCCAAAAAAAAATTAGTCTAACTTTCCTTGAACTAAATAATTATGTATTTCCAAATTGGTTTAATTAACTCAACACTATAGTTAAGTCCAATTAAGTAGAATACAATGTTACATATATGAATATCCCTCATTTTTTTTAAAAAGTTTTTCATTTTAAACCTTCCAAAAGAATACAAAGTTTTTCATTTTAAACCCTAGAAAAATGCCATTTTTGGAATAAAATATCAAAATAAAGCAATTTTATTACAAAAAATAATAGAAATGTTTATTTTGACCCAATAAATCATTAGCTTTGAAAATTAATTTTCAGAGAAAAAAACCCTATTGATTTTGAAAAATCAATTTAAAAGAAAAAAAGAGTAAAACACAGTAGTGACCATTCACCACCTTCTTCTCTCTGGAAAATCTCTCAAACCTCTTCTCTTAAACGACTTCGTTTTGGTTCTTTCACTATTTCTTCTTCTCCTACTACTATTACTATTCTACCCCTACCTCTCTTTGATTTGTAGTGTGTGAGAGTGCAGAAGAACGTGTACAATGGACTCGAAAGCACAGTATAATCCTCGCACTGTTGAAGAAGTTTTTAGGGATTTCAAAGGCCGAAGAGCTGGTCTAATCAAAGCTCTCACCATTGGTAATCTACCATTATGCAAAAAAAAGTTTTTTTAATTTTCGTTTTTTTTCCAATTCAAATTGAAGTAATGTGCTTTGTATGTGTAGTTCTTGTTTCCCAGGAAAAAAAAATCAATTTTTATTATTGGGTCAGAAAAAAAGTCTTCAGTTTTGTAAATATGGGTTTAGTTTTCTGAGTTTCAATTTTTTTTTTGTCTTCATCTTGTTAAAAAATTCTCCTTCAGATTCACTTCTATAACTGACAAAATTTGATTTTTTTTGAATGGGAAATTACTATGGCCTGGTTTTATTTAATTACATTCTGCACCTCTATTGTTTCATGGAACACATTTTTGAGGTTTATGTTGTTATTTCATTTAGGTTGTCGTTACACATATCTCCTTCAAATTTATGTTGTACTACCAAGGGATGCAAGTCTAATTGGAAAATTTCAAAGCTAACGTTTTTGGTTATTCAATGTTAGTTCTTCTGTAAGTTTCTGTCTAAAAACAATAGAAGACTTTGATGTGGCTATGCTGGCCCTCAGCATCCTAAGTTTTTCTTTTCGTTCGTTAGTTTTTAGACGAAAACTTGAGGGGGACTAACATTGCATAAAGAAAAGTGTTTAACCAAAACTGCTAGAAAAATCAGTCGGGCATACGAGAAAAGGTTGAGAGACGAAAAATGCATTTAAGCCTAAATAAATTTCTTAATATTGCCATGTGGAAGAAACTCGTTCTCCAACAGTACAGATGAAAGAATGATTTAAGTGGTTAATTTTTGTCTCACTCATTTGTGTAACAAACTAACAATTCATGCCTTCCCTGTTATAATATGGATAGAGGAACAGGCACTTGGTTGGTTTAGCCTGCTGGAAACTGAGAATGTTGAATCTACCATAATGGTAGTGAGTATAGTCTAAAATTATGTTATTTGAAAATAGTACTGTCTAGTAAATTTGTTAATGTTTTAGCCTTGTCATGTTCATTTCAGTATAGTTAACTCAGGTTTGCTTTTGTGCTTGATAACCTGCCATTGGTACATTTCTTGTGGTTTGCTATTAGGACATTTTTGGACTTTAGATTAGATTATTTCTGGGAAAATGGTTGCTTATTTTTTGAATGCTCTCTAACGGAGCTAGTGATTATAAACTGTTTTGGAGTTTGAACACAAAATAAGATAATCCAAACATACACTTATTTTCCTGATAATTGTATATTTTTTTCAATACTTTGTTTTGGCATTCAGATTTTTATACTTATTCCTTAAAACTTATCTAAAAATTTATAATTTCTATAGATGAAGGTTTTGAAAGCCTCTCACACTGATGAACTTTTTTTGCTTGATCTTGCTGTTGCAGATGTTGAAGAGTTCTACAGTCAATGTGATCCAGGTTCGCTATACTCTCCTATTCACATAGTCTTCGTGCGCAACATGGCACCAATGTGTTTTACATGGGGTTGACAAGGTGTAATGTTTTCCCATAAGGTCAGTTAGTGGTAATCTTTTATTGACTGACCTTGGGAATACATGACCTGTCTAGTCATTCTCCTGTATACATTCTTGTATGCAGAGCTAGTGAAATATCAAATGCTTGATACTTCTAAAACCTCTCTTGGGAGTAAATTTTTCTCTGAAAATAAAGATATTATTACTCTGGTTGTGCAGCTGTAAAGAAAAGTACTGTATAGAAAGGGTTAGAAATTATTTTGTCTGAACTATATTGCTTTCCTATTTTGTGTTTGTGTTTTACATATCAGCTTCTTCATTCTTTCAGAGAAGGAGAATTTGTGCTTATATGGCTTTCCTAGTGAGCAGTGGGAAGTAAATTTACCTGCTGAAGAAGTTCCGCCAGAGCTTCCTGAGCCTGTCCTTGGCATTAACTTTGCTAGGGATGGCATGCAAGAAAAAGACTGGTTATCTTTAGTTGCTGTCCACAGTGATGCATGGTTACTTGCTATTGCCTTCTATTTTGGTGCCAGATTTGGGTTTGACAAGGCTGACAGGTATTTCATACTCTGAGCTTAATTCTTAGCTGATGTTGTAAAGAAGTTGGCTTAAGATGATTGAAAATATCGAAGAAGTCGGGGTCCTACTTGTTTGAATTATAACATTGATTTAGTTCTTATAGTCATGTTTCTCACTCATCCATGTACTTATGAGTCACAATTTGCATTTGTATTTGCAGGAAACGCCTGTTCAATATGATTAATGAACTGTCAACAATATATGAAGTTGTTACTGGTGCAGCAAAGAAGCAAGTTAAGGAGAAGTCTTCAGTTTCAAACCACAGCGGCAGCAAATCTAAGTCCAGCTCTAAAACAGTAAATAATGTTTTCATACTCATACCTACTCCTACAAATAAATATATATATGCCATACTTGTTTCTGTGTTGCAGTGCAAAAATCAGGTTGGTTTTCAGGTGTTGTCTGTGTATAGATACATGCCCTCTTTAAAATAACATACACATGGTCATTGAGTCAGTTATTTTGTACGGGGATCCATTGTAGACTTTTAAATATTAGAAAGATTGTGGAAGTGTCATAGAAAATGGTGAAATAATATATAACATGTACTAAATCTATATATCCAATATCCATCTTTAGAAGATAAATGTAGTATAGGATTGATGGTTTTATTAGAAGATTATAGTATTACTTAATCTTATATATAGTCAATCACAACGCTATGGCATGCTATAGCTGAATTGTGAAGTGGAAATGACCCATGTCATTCCTAGTTGTTAGGTCGGTGAGTGGTTAAGTGGAGCAGAAGTCGAGAATGATTTTGCGGGGGAAATAGTGGTTGATGGGGTCACTATTGGAGATGATGGCAACTTTGGCTGTTTTCTGGCCTTTCCTAGCCATTTTCCAGCAAGTTCTTCTCCGCTGCTGCCTTCGCTTTTCAAAGAACAAGGAGGCCTTCTGCAAGCTTGTAGATTAGGGTTTTCTTTTACATTTTTGTTTCCTTCAGTTTGTTTTACAAGGTTACCGTAACTTTAATCCATCAAAGTTCTATTTTGTACTCACTTTAACTTGTCAAATGACTTATTTACACTCATTTGGTAAGTCTCAGTGTTATCCTTGCTTTGCTCCACCAAGACTTGTCAAATGTCTTATTTTGCCTCTTCCAAGTTCCACCAAGACTTATTTATCCTCAAAAAACTTTTTTCCTCCCTCTTGTCCTACCCTCCTTGTTTTCTAATGTTAAAGTTAGAGTAAACTACACTGATATATATTTACACCCTCCATGGGAGATATTGAAGACTTTCAGGCAAGTCAACATCGGGTTTTTGTGTTTTCATTTATGGCAACCTATCTAACGAAGAAGTAAGAAATGTAATGTTGTTGCTAGATCACATGCAGAGGCAGAATACAAAGCAATTTTTGTTGCTGCAAGAGAACTTGTTTGGCTCAAACATCTCTCTAAGTTAAAGTTCTGCAAATTTGAATCTATGAACCTTTATTTGTCATAATCAGGAAGCTTTATATATTGCCTCCAATCAGTCTTTCATGAACGGACAGGGCACATAGAGGTTGACTGTCATTATATTTGCCTTAAGATTATTGTTGGGGAGATTGTACACCATTTGTAAATTCCAAGGATCAAATAGTGCATATTTTCACTAAGTCACTCTGAGGTCAAAGAATGCCATATATATGTGATGTGACGAGTTGGATGCATTCGACATATATGCTCCGGTTAGAGGGGGAGTGTTGAGATAGTTAGAAGATTTTGTATTTAATTAGGTTTACGATTATGGAATTATATCACATAATTGTTTGTCTGATTCTATTTCCCTATAGTTTAAGGATTTTTGTATGTACTCTTTCATTATAAATAGAAAAGACTGAGTACACAAATCATCAAGCATTCACACAAATTTTTTACCTTTCTCAACTCTATCATTCTAATAACTTTATCGTATTTATTTAATTAATCAAATAACATAAAAACAATAAAAATGTCTTATATTATTATTCATATTTGACTTATATTATTGGTGGTGCTATCATATTTGTGATTCTCTTTTACTCAACTAGTTTGTGTTCTAATGTCATTGATTGCTTGTGGAACAGCGGGCTCCAGAATCTCAGGCTAGACAGACAAAGGCGTTACCCTTACCATTAAATGACGAGGATGAGGATGATGACGATGATGATCTGGATGATGAAGACGAAGAAGAACACGAAGAGACCTTGTGTGGTGCATGTGGTGAAAATTACGGCACTGATGAATTCTGGATTTGCTGTGACATATGCGAGAAATGGTTCCATGGGAAATGTGTGAAGATCACTCCTGCTAGGGCAGATCATATCAAACAATACAAGTGCCCATCATGCAGTAACAAGAGAGCTCGCCCTTGATACAACCTACCTTCTATCATTCACAAGCTCTATGGGAATCTTTGCTGTTTCAGTTGTCTTGTTTTTCTGCCTAGACTTTGCAGTTTGGATTATTTCTGTTCGGTAAATCCATGTTTCTTTTGTAGGAAAACTAAGGCTCAGTTGTTGTTGTAGTAGTTGTTGAAGTAGTAGTAGTTGTTGTAGGTTATTCTGTGTTGGTTTTGTTTTTTATGAGGTGCATTCAGGAAATGCATGCCTTCTTGAGTTTAATGTAGTTTATATATTGCTTAGAAAATTAAAGTCTTTTCATGTATTTTAGAAAGATAAAAACTAGGTTAATGAAACAGAAATTTATTTAATGATGTCTATTCACCTATTTTATGGTATTATGCCATTGCAGCTATTTTGTTACCCCTCCAAGAAAAATGGAAGTTTTTTGTGCTTTTTGAGTAACCCAATTTGGTATACATTAGAAAAGCTGGAGATGTTCTCTCTATAGAATTTATCACATGTTTTGATCTAGTCATGTAAATCCAATGGATGTAGTATACAACATTTACATAAATAAGCATGCTAACAACTAAATCAAGAACTTACAAACCAAATAAAAGAGAAGTGTATTGTAGTTTGTCTAAATGAATTTTAGATTATAATTTTGTTTAAATTGGTATACACTACATTTTGTAATGCAACTTGCACTTTAGAAAAAAGCCTATCTTAACAAATTATGGTTATGATCACTGCTTATGAGTCACCATTGATCCAATGAAGAAACTAGATCAACTAGTTCTGTTAAAAAGCTCATATATCTTTTGTTGTTTGATTGATTTGTTTTAGATTATCCATGTCATGAAGGTCCAACATGTAAGGATTTGCAACAAAGTACAACATGGGTAGAGTTGTAGCTGTTGATTGGTTTGTTTTGTTATAATTATTCCACAACATTGCTTCTTTTTGGATTCTGAATGCTATTCCATAGTATGGTACAAAATATTTTTACATTAATCAATGAACTATTTACATATTTCAATCTGTCTACATTATTATTCACAATTGCATTTCATGGATGAGTGCAACTGGAAATAATGTGTTACTTTACAGAGATAACTTGGAATTTCTTGCATATTTGATGACAGAGAGTTATCCTAAACTTGGCATTTCATAAATATAACAAGCAAGATACAAACTTTTTGAAGATAACTTGATACAGTTTTTGGTCTTGGCCAATTATTCTCACTTAAACTGGGAATGACTCAATGTTGGAATGTACTAGAGGCACAATTGAGAGCTTAATGGAAATTAATCGCGCTAATGATTTTCTTAAGAGGAAAATGGTGTGAAAGTTATCATTTCCTCTTAGCTAATTGTTTGATTAAGTCTGGCAGAGACTGTTCTTGCTTTACACTCTGAATCCACCTTGCTTTGATACGGATTTGCTCGATGCTCAACTTCAAGTTCATAACAATGGAAGGGTTCACGTTACTTGCGAAAAATGCTTCTATCTCATCTGCTTTCTCATTGCTGTTAACCTGCCAGAACATGAGATTCAAGAAATGAGAGATTCAATTATTCAAAGACATTCATGTTCATTACATTGGAATTGGCAATTCGGCATCGTATACTACAATCTTATTCTTCTCAGATGCTGTGTTGTTATTGATATGAAAGCAAACAGACACAAATCTCAGAGTTAAATTTGCTGTGGTTGATTTGAGGAAGCTGATAGTAATACAGTAATGGCGAATGCTAACCGGTTCTACTGGTTAAGGAATCAAAGATGAGATATATAAGCAAATGTAATGGAGATTATGGAATTGCACAAGTTGCATTCAGTTTAAACGTTTCACATACGCAATATTCTTTCCCTTTCTTGCAGTATATCAGTAGTCCTATACAAACTCAATAGGGACTCCAATCCACTCCTACTTTCAGTGGTTGTATTCCTTATTACAGATATATAAGCAGCCTGAAAAGTATATACAAATCTGCATGTAAAAAATAAGTAGAACCAAAGCAATGACACAGTAATCTTGATTACAAAGATTGAATTGTTACCCTTCTAGTATTGGCTGAGAGTTGAGTAGTGTTTCTATCATCTAAGGAAATCTGAAATCGCCGAATTGCTTCTTTATGAGTTTTATCATGATCAAAGATAGCCAAGGCCAGAAAAACTTCACCCCTCAAGAGTGAAATAGTGTGGTGTTCTCCAGATATAGAGTCCCAACCTAACTGTCTGCACAATCAGTAAGCTACTATGTCATTTTCCAGCATGAGCACACAAATGTCCTTAAAAGATATGGATTTGTTAAATTATTCAATACTTTGTATCATGTAGAACAACACATATCGCATAGTTACATGATACACGTTACAGGTGGTTCACTTGGGCATAATTTATTATGTTTTGCATTAATTTTACGAGACCTCTCTATGTCGAATATGATATGTGATACATGGTGTGGTGAATTTGGTATGCGGTAGTAGGATAAATGAGATAATTATGTTACTAAGAAACAACATGTAAATGAGATTTTCCAATTTGAGATATTTGCACCCCTTTAGATTAATATTGATTCTATAAATGCACAAACTTTAATGACACAAAGCATCCATATGCACTAAACCTTACAGAATTTCCAATGTAAATATTCAATCAAGGGAGAAGAAAAACCATTCAGGTGCATTATTTTGAGAGAAGAATTCCAAGGATCAAATAAAATTGAAAAGCTTATTCCTTAATCAGCAGAATACAAGAGAATGTTGATAAAATATTGCTTCAACTCATTTATTGAATCTGGGATGGCATCAATGGAGACATTCAGAACATTTTTACAAACCTGCATTATAAATGAATTCAGAAAACATATTCTCATGAATAAATGCTATTATTTAGAAATAGTAGAATAGAGATTAAAAGGATACAAATTACTAACCGAAACCGGTAAGTATTCATTTTAGTCCCTCAGAAATTGAAATCTCACATTATTTTTGCAAACCATGCATTTCTTACTTATTACACCTACATCTTATGATCTTGACTAAGTTTCAATCTTTCTATTGATATTTTCAGTTGCATTTTGCACATACCAAATTTATCCGTGGGTAGCAAGCAATTGTTCTGTATGGCTTTCCTCAATCGAACTACAAGGTTGTCTTCATAGTTCACCCTATAAAAACCACTCTGATCAACATTGACTTTGATCCACCTCATCTTTTGTTTTAGTTGAGCTTAAATCATCACCAATAGATTGAACCACATCAGATATATCCACCCTTAAATCACTTGTCTCCAAAAGAAATAAGATATCAGTGGCCATATAACTTATCTGGAAACATGTTAGCAGAAACAAAGATCATTCATGGTTCAATGATTAATTGGTTATAATGCAAACCAACGAGGATAAGAGAATGAATTACCCATGTTGCAAAACCTTCATTGAGCCATAAATGAGTTTACTTAAATCATAGCTATCCTTGTGAATATTTGTCAAAGAACGTGCTTGCATTGATTGGACTTTGAATAAAGAAAATATGAGATGATATCTAAGGACCATACAAACTTTTCCAACCAGTGATTGCATATTATCTTCATATGCAAGTTATGTGATTAAGATAGATTAGATGAACTAGTGGTGCATTATAATATTTATGCACTGAATAGTAGTATAAAATAGTTTTATACATAATAAGTAAATCATTTAAGATTGATTGAATATTAAATATAAATAGTGAATGATGTGTAATTTAATTAATGGGGTATATATTTGTAAGTTTAGTTTATGGAGGAAAATGATTAATGGGAAAAGTGTATGGTTATGAATGTGATAATGTTAATGTTATATTGTTACTTAGAAGCAACACATATATCCTAAGAGAACAATGTCAAAAAGATCAAAGGTTGTTGCATCACGACCTATTTGTAGTGAACAATAAGCAAGAGTAAATAAAAGCACATGTAAAGAATCTAGTTCGCCAATTAATCAATCATGGAATGTAGACACTCTATAAATAAATCAATAGAAATAATAAACACAACCACTATGAGGATGATCAATTTTATGTGCACAAGAAAGTAAGTAGGTTAGAAAAAAGGCAAGAGAATTAAACAATCAAATTTTACGTTATGATACATCATTTATGTGTTAGGCATTATTGACTTAAACATAAATATAATCATTTTTAGCATATTTTAACAATTTGTGAGATACTATAGTTCCCACTAAGGACTACTTTGACCCACATCACAAATACAAGTTTAGTCTTTTATCTTCATATGAATCAAATTGGTACACAAAAATGATTTATAAGGACCAAAGTATTACTCACTAAAGCAACTATTTACTTCCTTAATTAATTAGTGTCCTGATGGTTAACAGTATAATAAGAATCAAGTGGTATGAATTTTAATTAGTAACAAAATATTATTAATCATCTCTTATTATAAAGTGCTATATTTAAAATCAATTCAGACAATTTTTGTAGAGCTGATGCAGTAGTATAATCTTGCTTGGAATAGAATAACCCCTGATCAACATTTCAGGGTATAAAATTAATTGCCTTATCTACCCTCCATTATTAGTGTGACTTGAATCAAAAATTGATCAAGGGATACAATGAACAAAACCCCAAGTGGGGTGGGAATTTTCAGAAATCCAAGTGAACAAGTCTCATACTCCACCAAAATATCACTTGAAGATATTATGTAAGGAAGCCTTCAGTTTTTCTTACAACAACATGGATTCCGGGTTTTCAATATAGCCTTTGAATGCTTTTAACCATTCAGCACCAATTGCACCTGAACAAACAGAATAACAAAGTGTAGTCTTAGCAAGTTTTACGACCTAGTTGGGCGGCCCAATGCATGATGCTGCCACTTAGTGGGGTGGGTATGAGGAAGGTAGATATACGCAGTCTTATTACCCTCATAAGAGAAATATATTATTTTCAGGATTTGAACTCATGACCGCCAGGTCACAAGACAAACAATCCTAACATTGCACTGAGGTTCACCCTCTTTTAGCGATCTAGTCGCAAGGAGAAAAAAAGGCGATTCAACTCTTATTTATGACTTCCAAATAAAGAATGATTACCATCTATTACACGGTGATCACAGCTGAGGGTTACAGCCATGAAGGAAGCAAACTTGAATTCTTCTGCACCTGAACCCGGCACGACCCTCTTCTCAGCTGTCATGTGGAAGGCATCACAGAGATGATCATTAAGAAAACAGGAATAATGACTGCAGTTAATAAAAGATATAATGTAGAAAGAAGAGAACAATGTTTTCACCAGATCCAACTGCAAGAATGCCTGATTGAGGAGGATTGATGATAGCACAGAACTGTTTGACACCAAATGGCCCTCCAAGGTTAGACACCGTAAATGTACCTCCCTGCAAAGAGTGTCAACCAAAATATTCATAAACCAGCAGAAGGGGTTATCAATCACAGATGAATAAGAATGGACATAAAATCAATAACCTCGTAATCTTGGGGTTTCAAGCTGTTTTCCTTGGCTTTCTTTGCCAATTGTTTGACCTCTTCACCTATTGTAGAGAGGCCTTTCTTGTCTGCATCCTGCAAGTATTACAAATACAAGGTAATATTAGAACCTGTAATTGGAACTATACAAGGTAATCTAACAATCTCTAATTGAAACTAGCAAGTATTATGAATACAAGGCAATCTTAGAAGCTGTAATTGGAACTATACAAGGCAATCTTAGAACCTGCAATTGAAACTAAGGTCATAAATATCTATGATATTAGAAAGAGGCCCTCACTCACCCTGACGACTGGAACAAAGAGTCCATGATCAGTCTGCACTGCAACATTAACATTAACATTATGATACCTACACAAAAATAGATTAAAATAAATGTTACACTGGAGGTGATACACAAATTTGATGGTAAAAGTTACATTAAAAGTTGTTGACTTACTGGCGAATATAGTCATTTGTCCATGAACTGTTACATTGAGGAACTTTACGGAGAGCCAAAGCAGCAGCCTGGAATGAAGGAACAAATTAAATTTTGAACATAGTCAATGTGTACATATAAATCACTCCTATACTGAACCAATGGAGAGACAAGTTTTGAGACATAGTTGCAACTCAGACAACTAAAATGTCCCCTCATTTGTTCTTTTCCATAGAAATTGAAAAGCCCCTAATTAAAAGTTTAGTAGTGATTTGCATTGTGTTTTCAAAACAAATATAACCCTTTCACAACAAATGCAGTTGAAGACATGGCTTTTCAGTTCATAATATGCTGCTAATATGATTGTAAAATCACACGGATCCCTGGCTAGAGGGATGGGTGTCTTCCTCTAGATTGGTTACCATTTCTCTTAAATTGGGAAACCACTGGAGGAGAGTTTCTCTATTTGTTTTGTTAACTTTCGGTTCATTTCAAGCAACAAGGATTCATTCTTTTCATTAAATTTAATTTTTGCTTGAGTTCCTAAAATATCAGTCCAAATTGTTGTTAGGGAGATAAAGACAAGGGTACAGACGCTGGAAAGTTCAGTGGAGTTATTGAAGCAGATGATCAGCAAGCATTGAATTCAGTTGCATTCATTGGATTCCAATGTATAGGAGATAAAAAAAATAATGTTTCGTCATTGGCAGGGATTAAACAAATAATGGGTCAATGGTTGAAGAAACAAAGCATTGATCATGAGGAGGACAGAGATGATGTGTCTTCTCAATCGAATGGGGAAGATAGGGTGGTTCAAGATAAGAGATCCAAGATTCCAACGGGAAGTGGGCAAGGATTAGCTGAAGGTAAATTACCCAAACTGGCCATGGCACTGATCCTTCTGGATAAATTGCTAGGCTGAGAGATTTGGCAGGAATCAGATAAAGGCAGCAGAGAAGGTTAAGCTTGCCTTCATCAGTACGGAAAGAATTGTGGTCTATTGGTTCCGCTTATTGACGAGGAAAACACCAGATTTGTCATGAGGCTGACAGTGTACTAGTCGAGAGATTTGGTGGGCAACGTTTGGGTAATGTGTATTAGTGTTGGAGACTCTATGCTACTATGGATCAGCAGAGGAACACGTCCATAACATTGAGATCTTGGTGGCTTAAGCTGAAAACTGCCTGAAGCACAGTTATTAATATGGTGACCAATTTGGCTAGGGTTGCGGAAGAATTGTGGGTTGTTATTAGATCTAATGTCAAGTTACAAGCACCTGACATCCGGAGGAATCGTCATGCAGGTGGGTTCCCATATGACACAACATCAAGCATCATGACAGAAGGTCAGAATGTTTTTAATCAAACCACCAGCCATTAAAGTGTGCATGGGATGTATACAACTCCAACATTGATAGCAACCAAATCAAGCGCAGCAAGCATGAATCCGCTGGAACACCCGGGAGATCGACAACTTCCTTACCAGAAATATCTCAGAAGAAGGGCAGATTTTCTTTTGGTTTGGCTATAACATGTAGGTATACAAACAATGTCCACATGCATGCTAATTAATCACCTAATTACAACCAAACAACGGGATAAAGGAAGACAATCAGCACAATATAAGCACAAACATTTTGGTCGCAGGAAAATGTAATACCTTAATTACAAGGTCATTAACTGATATCCGGGGCCCACCAGAGGCTTCTTGTAATGAATTAAGTTTTGTCCGCAAACTGCAGACAAGGAGTTCCAATTATCACCATTATTTAGATCATAGATAAACCTATCGATAATAAAGAAACTCACCTCATAAGTTTGTCAACACATGTATCTACTGTCAAATAGTAATGAGGAATAGTTTGTTTTGATAATAAAAGACGTGAGGCAGTGATCTGTCAAAATATGTAGAGTTAGTTTCAAGTAGAAGGTATCACTTAGGCTTGAATAAGATATAATAAGATCAGAATATTGCTTAAAAGTGAAGAACACAAGACAAAAATTAAATGTGCTAGTATTAAGAGCAAAGAAGCGAATAAAACTCTTATTCATATGAAATGGAGAATAAAGGATGTAACATGGTCCTGAAAGAATGGTCTTTGATTGATGCTCAGAAGTCAGAACATAAGTATCATAAAATAAAATTTTGAAGGCTTGTCTGATAGACTACCTTCCTTATCTGAGAGACAGGAATATCGGTAAAGTCCAAGGCAGCATCAGTTGCAGTCTTGGCCTTTGAGGGAGCTGAAACTTCTTTAACTCCAGAAGCTGCATTGAATTGTACAGAAGGTTATGTTATAATGAAATATAATTAATTCAAGCCAAATATGATACTTTATGCGTTAGCTAGCAAGAGAGATAGAAAGACAAAGGACTTCTCTAGCATAAACAATGAAGCATTTGTTTCACTATAGTATGCACAGAAAGACATATAGGATGATGGAATGATACCCAAATAATCTTCAATGTCACCCTTAACAATGAGCCCTTCAGATCCTGTACCCTTAATGCTTGAGAGGGGTACCTGCATCGGTGGGGAAAATTGGTTACATTATTCTTAACAATGGATTTATTTAGTTCTTTTAGAGGAACACTTCCAATCATGGCATTTTAGTATCAGTAACTGACGTTTTTCTCTTCAGCCAACTTTCTAGCAAGAGGGCTAGCAAATATGCGATCTCCAGATGAAGGTTGGGCACTGGGTTTGGAAACCTTTGACTTAGGTTCTTGGGCAGGCTCCTCTACCACCTCCTTCTTAGGTGGAGGAGGGGCAGATGCTTCTTTGGCATTGGCATCACCTGATTCTGATGCTGAAGGTTGGTAATCTTTAAACTTCGCAATATCCTCCTCATCTTCAACAGTTATGGCAATTACCTATCAAAGAAAGTAACCACGTTACCAACAATGATGATGCCTTTCATATCACAATAAAGTTATGACTGTAAAGTGGAAATATTTTTTCTTGCACATTTAAACAATGGGCATCTCCAAAGAGAAAAGAGAGGAGGGGGAGAAAATGCTAGAATATAATCAGACACCAATACCTCGCCAACTTTAATTTCTTTTGACCCATCCCCATAAACTATCTTGGCAAGATAGCCTTCTTCCATGCATTCCATCTCTACTGTTGCTTTGTCCTTCATATGAAATACAATTTAGATGTCAATTTTCACATACGAATCTTAATAGTGATATTTTATATGCTGCTCTATTTCAATGGTACGAGGACCATACAGTTTCAACTTCACAAAGCACTTCACCAGTAGAAACCTTATCGCCTTCTTTCTTCAACCATCTTGCAATGTTACCCTGCATATCATTGTGAATCAGTTTGAGGAAACCATGAATCATTTAAGAAAATAGCATAAACTTCAGAAAAAATACAAACCTCAGTCATTGTAGGTGACAGAGAAGGCATTCCAATTGCCTGGTGCGGTGGGAGGTCTGAAAGACATTACCCAGTGTTGGTGATGAAATCAGTAATTATGCTATCATTTATACTATATTCTCAGAAGTCAAAACCCGGTTTCTATTTTAGGATAAAAATAAGGTTCGAGGAAAGGCGTTAGACCCTTGTAACTTTTGGAAAAATATCATCACATATCCAAACAACTAAATTTTCAGGAAAAACCAATCCAGTACATAGCATCTCCTTTTAAGGGGCAGATTGATGGTAACCAAGAAGAGAATGGGTCTGAGTTAGAATGTTGGTTAATATCAGTTATTAAGTAGTTATGCATAAAATCTGTCAAAAATAATCACTACACAGAATGTTACTGGAAGTTAAGTATTCGTGAGACAATTATTCAATAGCAGTTATGTATTAGGAATATATATGTGGGCAGTAGGGTGTGTACCAATGTATGTGTATTGATAATTTGTAAGTTTGGCTAGAGAATACTCGCTATAGTTATGTTTTAGGAATATATATGTGGCAGTAGGGTCTATAACAATGTATGTGTGTTGTTATTTTGTAAGTTTGGCCAGACAATACTTGCTTAGGAAACATTCGTCTCTGGGACTGCAAGTTTATTGCTGTATGTTGTGTAATTTCTGTATTCTTCAATAAAATTACTCAATTTAACTTAGGTGTTCTACCACAGATCCAAAGTTTCACAATAACATGAACGATACAGAAGCATAAGCTGCAACACGGTGTGAAGTGCTCTCATAATTATTCACAACTTCAACGAAAGTTTTACATTTAGTCACACCAAGTTAGTGAAGAAGTGTTCTCCTCCTAATAACTTTTTGTTTTAGGACACTGTCTTTGGCATGGTATAAGAGCACCTATTACCAAGTGGTCAAGAGAATGGTAATTAAAATCGCTATCCCGCTTGTGGGATAACATGATTTTACGATCTACAAGAGCTAACCCAGCTCGATCTCAGCTCGTGCTCGACCTTCGTGGAATTGGCTGAAACCATCGTGTTGGAGCATAGGATCGATGGAATCGACGAGAACCTGTTGATTCCATCTTCGGCCCGTTTTGGTGTGTGACCTTGGTTGAATAAAACCCCTAAACACATGTGCTGCCCCTTTCTCCTATGTTTACTCATTTCTCCAGTATCGATCCAGCTCTCCTTTCTCTCGCTTTTCCTTTTTCTCTCTCTTTCTTCACTTTCCATTTCTCTTTTCTATGTATTATGTTCTGTTGCAAAATGGACAACGAAGGAGACGGCAAAGCTGCTATTAGGTTTTGAACAAATTGTTTAGAAGAATGGACAGGGCCAGGCCCATTTCTACCTTTTGTTTAAGGAGGCCTGTTTGTCTATAAGTCTCTAATCCTTTTTCTTTCTTTTATGAATTAAATTTTTTTAAAATCTCTAAACCATTGAATTGACCATATTAACTATACTGAAACGTATAATAATTACCTACAAGAAAAATAATACTGAAACAAGTGAAACTTGTTAAATTCTCTATATTGGATACTATTTATCTATTTAAAATATTGATCTCGAGTAATATATATATATATATATATGTGTGTGTGTGTCTGTGTATGTGTGTGTATGAATTTTTGTACATATATATATTCGTAAGTAGGATATTATGAGTTGTGCTAGGATCCTACGCTTACGATTTTTACTCCCCTCTCGATCCTAAGTAGAATCTTGGTTTAAACTACCTTGGTCAAGAGTTTGATTCTTGCCACCCTACTTTTTAGAAAAAGGTTAAATTTAGTACCAGGTAAAGGAGGTTTGTGCATTGCTCATGCTTCAAGTTCGAAAAGTTCTTGGTTGAGAGGGCATATATTATATAAAAGGCATTCTTGTACCTCCACCCAATCGCTTAAGCTTGTAGGAGAGGAGGTCCTCCATGAGCCACACCACAGATTTTGGGATTATTAGCATAGTATAGACATAAATATGGATTCAAAGCATAAATAGGTCACATGTCAGAAGCCTCGCACCCTCGCCCACATTGCAAATATTTGATTTATGGTTTGTTCGCTAAAATGCAAAACATTTAACTGAACATAACACCAAAGAGAAATGACCTAGTGAATATTCCAATCAGATTGGTCTTCTACTCCACATGTTATAATCATGAAAAGTCGACTTCTGATGCTATGATCGTGAAATGTCACAAATGAATCTTTAGATATTATCAGTATCCATGGAAAACAAGATCATGATATATCACATAATAAAAAATTAGGGAACGTTGTTGAAAGTTTCATGAGATGCCCAACATATAACTCAGAAAAGAAAATAAACAGGCCCATAGAACCATGAAAGTACCTGAAGCTGATGCGTAACACCTCCTTGACTGAAACTGTGAACTTCTTTTTCATGACATGGTTGATCGAAAATTAAAAAGTTAGAGGTTGTGTCTTATCGAAGCAAAGCAAACAAGAAAAAAATTATATACCGTGAAATCTCTCCATTGAACACGGATTCACCGATGGAACCCCTTCCCATGGTAACCATGGACATGTTTCTTTTCTGTACACCAAATGAAAGTTTTTATGAAAAAGATAATTAGGATCAGCTGAAAAAGTTGGCATTTAGAGGGGGTAAAACGGAAGCAGTATAGGCAAGAAAAGGAGGGAGTGCTAGTGCAGGGAGAAAACTACTAGTTATGATAAAGTGTTTCATTAGCATGCAAAATGAGCACTACTCACAGTAAAGTTGGGAGCTTGTTTAGGGACACCATTTCTTGATGAAGACTCATACCCAAGGTATCGGGTTTTCAACATATCTAAACCATAACCAACAACAATTAGAAATACAGGAAAAAACTAATGAACATCAAAATCATATGGTTCGTACACAATATGCAAATATAGTGATAGATTGTCAAAGGTAATTTTCTCCCATATCACTTGTGTCGGTATACTTCTGGTTCGCACATGGATTATTTAAATAACCATCTGGCTGAGTGATTATTGCCTATGTGTGAATAGAAAAACAAGTATTCCACATTATTCCTCTTATTCACTTGCTCCAAGAGGATACGGTTTAAGACATGTACAAGAACAAAAATATAAGGGGAAATCACGATTGGCCTCCCCAAAGGTTTAGCTTAATTACACTTGGCACCCTTGTTGTTTCAAAGCTACAATTGCTTCATCATAGGGAAACCACCGTAATTTCATTCAATCACCTCCCCTACCTTCCCAGTAGGAAAGGTAATTGAGTGACAATTGAATCTCAAAGGAAGTGAGTGTAGAGTTTGAAACAAGAAGTATTCCGAGTGTGATTAAATCAAACTTCAATAAAATTAGTGTAATTTCCACAAAATATAAAATTTTACATCAAAACTGATGTCGGGGCTGGAATAAACTCCAACTTCAGATTTTTTGACATTTTTTTGAATTAACAAATACTATTGAAATATAATTACACTGCTGCAAATTGCAACATAATAAAACCTTCAACAATTCCATAGAAAACAATCAAAGCAGAAACCTAATAGAGCATGAAGCAGCTAAACAAAACCTCCCACACCATAAGGAGTTAATCATTTTCCACCCACAACCCTATGATCATTGATTCCACATATAATTAAACCCAAAACACATATTGTATAAAACATTTCTGCATAAAAAAATAAAAAAAAATGAATTTTTCAAAGAAATAATACAACAATCGAAGGAAAAGTACCACGTTTAGTGCTAACAGAGGATTGAGCATCAGTAGAAAAACACGGAACGAAAAGGGCACGCTGATGGTGTAGCAAATTTGAAGCATTTTTCAACTGCAACCAATACAACACAATTGTGATGAAATAGGGATTGAATTGAAATGAGAAAAATAAGAAGAAGAAGAATAAGCAAATTAAGTACCTTTCTGGAATGATTGAGTAAATGAGATGTGTGAGACATTTTTGCTATGAACGATTCAATAAGAAAATTAGGGTTTGGTGTTAGAGAATTTTGAGAGATGAAAATTGAAATGACAAGACAATAGCCGCAACAAACAAACCCCAAACAATTTATTCTTTAACGTTGTAACGATTTATGTCCTAATCAAGAAAGTGAAACCTAACCAAAACTAATTTGAGGTTATTTTCATGTAATGATTTTTGTCATGAAAATATAAGGGTTTTTAATATTATTATATTCTCATATTTAGTAGATTTTTAAATATTAATAGTATAAATGAATAATATGGTAAGAATATATCTAGAGTATATAGATATTATATTCTAATGGTAAAATATTATAAAGTATATATAATAATATAAAACATAAAATATTACCATATTGTCTAAAAGTACTCCCACAAAATGGATGGACAAGTACCCTCTATCACAGAATTTTCATGTTTTCATATTCCTAATCAATTAAACTTTATAAAAATAATATTCAAATATTAATTTCTGATTTTATTATTTTTCTTTTTAATTGAAATTGGCTTAGTACACATAGTGAGACATGGATGAGGATGTGTGATCCCATTCAAAATGGTTATAAGGGCTTTGGAGAATTTACTTTTATAAAGTACATATAATAATATAAAAAGGAGGGATTTATTGACTCCACATCTTAGCCATCAATTTTAGGCAAATCCAATTGTTCGAATTAGTGGGTAAATCTAAATCATTGGATTTCCCTTGAAATTATGGCTAAGATGAAGAGTAAGTTTAGAGTAAGTGGCCCAAATATGAAACATCTTAGGTTTATAATTTGTTATTTCAAGCTGAAATCATATCACAAATATAAAATAATGTTTCTAGAAAATATTGGTAACATGATAAAATTTACTCTTAAGAAACTAATTTATTTAAGATACAAAATGATAAAGAAAATATTATAAATCAATATCATAGCTTGAAAATGATATTTTAAGGAAGATATACTACATATATAATATTTACAACAGTGTTAAGGAAGAGTTCCAGTTGAGTGATCCATGTGAGGATGGTTGAGGGTAAGATGTTATATTGTGATTCAAGCATGGTACAATAACTGCAAATATAGCAATTCTTATTGATGATACTAAACATGATCACATCCAAACATAGAACATAACAATACACAGATAAGATGAAGGAAATGAATTCCTTTTCATCTTTTATTTTAAGCAGCAATACAACACAATTGTCACTTTTAGATAGAGATGCTGTTTGGAATGCCTCTGAAAGTCAATCCTTCCTCACTGGAAGGATAAAGTAGAGTGTAAGGCATCTTCACCGGCCCGTAACGGTTCCTCAATGTCTCATCATTGTTCCTCTCTATAAGCTTTTTCTCAATTTCTGCTAACTTATTACCAAACCTCTTAAAGGCCTCAATTGGTTGTGCATCAGAAGTCCAAATGTCACCACCATCTCTCTGTCCAAGGTAGACTTCATCAGAAGCATGCCTTGACAAGACCTCTATAATTGTAAGGTCAGTAAGGGTCTCATTCTTTGGGGTGATTGTTTGCAAAAACACCTTCTGAGGGTTCTTAGCTAGCTCATCATACTCGGGCGATCCTTTCTCGGGGATGAATCTTCTGCTAAGAGTCGGGCGGTTGAGGATATAACCTCCATACGGATATTGTCCAAAGTTAACAGCAGCATGAAGGGCTGAAGCAGTCCATATGAGGGTACTGGCAATTTCAATCAACACTTCACGAGTTTGCAACTTCGGCCACCACGGCTCATTTTTCTTGTCACCATGACCCACCTCTACAAGTTCTTTCCAAAAAGCTTGGAGTTCAGCATCTTGTGCAATTGCAGCATCTGAATCATAGTAGAAAGTGACATATTCTTGGACCCATGACTTGATTGCAGCCCATATCTCTAGTCCATCAGCAGCATAAGGATAGTCCTCTATTAGAAGACGGATTCCGTGGGGTGAAGACGGGTCTTCTACAGCCACTCCCCTGGATTACAATCAAGGTGATAACAATATTAACATAGAAAGATATTTAAGTTCAAGCTCTTGTGTCTTAATGAATGGACCTCAAATCTTATAAGGTGAGGATTACCTCTTGATAAGATCAGCAGGTAGTGCTTGCTCAGGGAAAACCCAATCCTTGTAAATAACAGCAGAATTTTCCAAAGAATATTTCCCCCACAAGAATGTTGTCTCAATAATACCCTCTGCATTGACCAACACATTCCGTGCAAGTGCGTTGATGTTCATCGTGTCGCGATAGTGTGGAAGTAAAAGTTTATGAATTGGGTGAACCACACTAAGGTGCCTATTTGTCGCGATGATGAATGGCTCAACAACTGCATGAGTGTTTAACCTGACATCCATTTGAAGATATTAATGAACAATTCATAGATAGTAAAACTAAGTTTACGATTATATAAACCTTATTAACAAAATTTATACCAGTGGCTGACAAGTTGGTGAAAGCACGAGTCGTTTACGACTACATAAGCCTTGGCAAGTAGCCATAAAGAACCATCAACACCTTGGTCTGCTGGTAGGTAAACATTACTAATAGGACCATAATTATCACCCTGAGGATGTGGCTTACTTAGCTCAATGGCCAATGGCTTTAATGTTCCATTGTTTTGTAAGAAAAGGATGGTTCTCGTAGCATAGGCCTTTCGAGTGTTGGTTGCATTTATTTTCCTCAAATATGGAATGATTGGATCATGGTGATTAAGTATGAACAACTTGTTTTCTGCAATGGCCTATTTTAACAAATATAATTTAGTCATCATTTGTCATTTGTATCACATTAGAACTTAAATTCCTGTATTGCTGCTTAAGTAAAGGAAAAGAAATAAATATGGTGAATACCTGTTCTACAGTGAGTCCATCCAAGTTTGGCTCCAAGTGTTCTTTGGTTATTGTACTGGTATTATCACCATAGACTTGTGTATCAAGCTTGCTCTTTGGTGGGAATTCCTGCATTGAATTTGGAACGCAACGATGTTATCAATTGGAAATTTAACTTGAAAGGAGGATCAAAGATTTTGAGTTCAATGTAGTTGCGAAACAATAAGCTACTAATTAAGTTTGGCAAATGCTAACTGGTTCAGAAATAATAGAATAATGAGTTAGTATGATCCATTAAGTTTACCTGAAGTCTTGTAATAATGTGTGGATTCACTCCAGCAATCATCTCTCTTGCAAATTCTTCATCAGTCATCCATGCAGACTTCTCCACTGTTCAAAGAAAATCAATCAACTTTCGATTGGTTTGAATTTAAATCGCTAGAGTTGGACGATGAGTCTAACATACCTTGAATCACTTTAGGTTCTGGAAACTTTAAGGCTTGTTCACCATCAGTTCTGAAGAGTTCCTTGAACAATGGAATTGGGCTAATGTCACTTAGTATATTAGTAGGAAGCTTAATTCCACCATCATACAATCCTCGAACATCTTCGAAGCTGTTAAATTCAGGCTGATTGAATTGTAAGCGAATCGCAGATTGCAACTTCGGTATAACATTTTGAGACGCAGATTTAAGTATATAGACAAGAAAATCAGAGGACTTCAAGTGACCAAATGCTTCATCTCTTGGAAGGTAAACAATGTCACTTCTGCTCTCACTCTTAGTATCTGTTTTCAAATATATAATACAAAAAAACTATATATCAGCAGCAACAAACAATAACCTTAGTATTCATAGCAGTGAAGATGTTCAATGCTGACCTTTCCTAGATGGTTTTCGGCCGGTTCTTCCCCTGCGAGGGTAAGGCAACTCAACTGATCCTCCAAGAACAGGACGAGCCAAGGCTGCATTCTTGTCCGGTTCACCGAGATCATTGTAGACATCATAATCATAAATCCTTTCCCACTCCTTACGCTCTCCTTTTCCGTCGCCTCTTAAAGTTTTCAACTCTTGTTCTCTATAATAGACTAGTGGAGCTGGTGTTTTTCCAGGGAGATATGTCTACATATATATTTTATAAAACTCGATTACAAGGTGATCGGGTCGGCTATATATATCGAATGACGACGAAGAAAGGTTAGTAAGTATACCTTGTTGGCGAAGAAAATGCGATCAGTGTCATACTTCTTTTTGTTATAAACCCATGAGTTGCATAGAAAGTGAATGGTTCCTTGATTAGGAACATCTTCAAGTGTGAAACTAACAAGGAAGAATTCAGATTGAGTAAAATTCTGAATATAAAAAGCACCAGGAATTCCAAAATCAGAATCCCATTCAAAATGAATATTGAAAGCATCTTGTTTAGCTCCCAAGTTTGGTAATGAAGGAAGATGTTTCTCCAAGTATGCTACTTTTCCAACTTTCCCTTTTCCACTTCCTGTTATGTATTTAAGCAAATTTGTTACCATAAATCCAAATGAATGAATATTAGAATGAAATAAGAAGATAGTAGTTATTACCATCAGAAGTAGTAGCACTGATGAGTTTAAGAGCAATAGATTGACCCAAGAAAGAAGTGGCAGCATCAACTAAACCACCAACAATACTACCAGCAATGTTGAAACCACCACTTACAATACCTCCAACACTTTGTGCACCTGTTAACTCATTTATGTCTAACACATTCTTTGTCATCAACACCACTGTCCCCTTCACCTTTTGTCCCTTGTGGAAAAACATCTTTTTTTCTTTGTGAATTATGTATGTAGTAAAACTATGTTGCTTGTGAGGAACATAAGCTAACAAGGCTTGGTATTTATAGTCAGAAAATGGAAGATATGAAGTGAGTAAGTGGGTTCATATTATTATTTTATGAGATACTAAAACTCCATGTGCATAACGTGATCTCCTTTCATGCTGAAAGAAACACAAATTACCGTTCTTATGCTTAATGTTTTTTACTGTACAAACTCCACGTGCATAACGTGATCTCCTTTTATTTCATGTAATTACATTTGTTTACTACCATATTATACTTATTTACCCAATTAATAACATAAAAAAATTATAAAACTTAATTTCGCAATTAAACACAACTCATTTTATCAAACAAACATTAAAAACAACTTTAATATAATGATGAAAAATTCATTTATTAATAACTTTTCAATTAACATAATATATATGAATTAACAACATAATATCATTGTTTAACAACTTAACATCATGGTTTAACAACATAACAATTACATTTATGAATTAAAATGATGTTATAATTATAGGTTAATATAATATTATAATATAGATTAATAGCATATTACAAGTATATTGTTATATATATATATATATTTAGGAAGAAAAAACAGGTTCAGGTACTCACGGGTTTGGTTACCTCACTCCCCAGACTTAGATCCACCTAACAGCGTCTCTTAAAATCGCGGGTCTTAATTAATCACAAATCCTAAACATGGAACTAAATCTGACCTAGTATTATTTACAATTACTCATAGATCAAGGCACTTCTAGTCATATTTGATAGGTTATAAATATCTTCGTTACATTATAAATTATAAATAGTTAATCTAAAACTCAAATGCATATGTGAGTTTATTGCCAAGGCCAATGCAAAAAACGCATATTGTCTTGAAAAATCAAAGTATAGATATAACATAACATAATTCCTAATAAAAGTAACACCAAACACTACTTTGCTTTAAGTATATATCTCCCTAATGTTACTCAAGGTATAATAAATAGCTATAGTAATGTTAAAGTAAAATGCATATGTGAGATACCTGGATCTAATAGATATAACATTACTATTATACCTTAGATGTGTCACTTGACGTGTTAGAAGGTATAGATATAACATAACATAATTCCTAATACTTTAACATTTTTTCTTTTACAATAATTTGTGCAACTCATTTATTGAGATAGTTTTCTCAAAAAAAAAAAATATTTTATACAATTATATGTTTGTAACTTTCATTTTGAAATAGAACTATATTTTCAATTAAAGTAATTATCATTTTGACATATTTTATGCTTTATAGCTATTTTGTTTAAATTCAAATAGGTCTCTCTAAGATAAATAACTTGAATTGTAACCTAGCATAAGATAAGTATTGATGGGACCCATTTACACCTATAGATTCTTCAATAAAACAATTGAGTACAGAATTTGGAAGTAGGACATGATGACTAGCTAGGTGTCAATTCAATAATGGTGTTAATTCAATAATATTCTTCCTAAAAAAGAACGTGCTTACTTTAATAATATTAACATAAAAAAAGGATAAACTGATACAGAATAAGTGGGTCCAATAACCCATATGATTAAGAAGGTATATAATTGAGTAGGGACAAACTTAGGTAGATTAAATGAACTTATATATAACTGGAAATACCATCATACCATGTGTTTCTTTTAATTGAAGCCTATATAAAAAATGAAAGGTTAAAAGTATAATATATATATAGTTCAAATTTTGAAAAGTTAAACATGCATGTTTTCTATATTTTATTGCTTTCCAGTTTAATATTTATGCATGTCTAAACAAATATTTTATCATTATATAATTAGCACTTTTATTTAAGAATGAATGATAAATAAGATATAAATGATGAGTTGATCAACATGTAAATAAATCTTAGTTTAGCGTATATATATATATTAAATTATTCTTTTTAAGTATGATTAACACCGGTTAATATGATAGAGATAATAATTTCATATGATAATAATTAAAAGTGCAATATTTATGTATTGTCGTGCACATATTTTTCTTAATAACTAATACAAACTTAGTTGCTACAATTTAGAGTGTAATATTTATGCACTATTAGTTAAAGATTTATACACAATTTGTATATCATTCACCGCTAATTTGAATTTTTGAAGGATCAATGATAATTAAACGTGAATATTAGAAGAGAATAATGTATCTCCTGATATAAGGAAATATATTATCTCATAGTATAAGGAGATAAATGATCTCATTCCACCACTAAAATCGTGACATTTGTTTCATTTAATCATTTTCTACAAAAATATTTCTAAAACAAAACAATACACATGTCATTCTTTTACTGACTGAAGGATATAAGTTATCTTCTGGTATGATAAAAGAATTTATTCTCATATTAGAATATGCAGTGATAATATAAAAAGTCATATATTATCGGTGTATACATTTTTATATGTATAGTTTATTACAAAAGTGTAAAGATATGCCTCGTGGACCATGCTTAGCAATTTTAATTTTTAAATGGGGATTGGGTCCTATCAACCATGCCTCATCTTGATAAGATTTAAAATACCAATATATACTAATGTTTAAATACATAACCATGTGCATTTATATGGTGTGTCTCCTCACAATTCATCTTTATATGCTTGTCCTAAATTCTTGAAAATGGTAAATGAGATAACGCATACACATTATCATCGACCCAATTAATATATGTAAATTATAACGTACAAGAATAAATAAGAATTGAAATTTCAACATGGGTAGTTTCTGACATTCTATAAGAAAATAAATAAATTTATAGGTCAAAACTTAAAAGTGAGAATTTATTGCAAATCATGAGAGAGGAATGGAAATTGATAACTTATAAAAAGAATTTAATTATCTAAAATAATTTACACTAACCTTTTAAAAAATGTTTCATGAAAATCATTAGGATGTGTGGTATAGATCATTTATTTTTGTTACTCATCCGGGCTTGAGTCAAACATAATTTTTAGCCACATTCTTAATGGAATTTGAATGAGTCATAATTTATCTATCCAACACGGAAAATGTAATAATTAATAAATGCAAAAGTATACATGATTTGTGCGAATAAGATTTGAATTATATAATAATAAAAAATGTGTAAATAAAAATTACTTGTCTAATTAAAAAAGTATACCCCTATTTACTATGCTTAATGTACAATGCACTTGAATTACATGTATAGAGGTCGACCCTATCTGGAAAAGATAGAGTATGGATCCTCTCCAATACTGAAGATGTAAGTGCTAAGTTAGGATTGTGACATGTGGCAAATCAATTTTTAACGGTTAAGATTTTAAAATATAAAAATATATTTTTAATTAAATTAATTCATAAAAAAACATCAGCCGCAAAAACCATAAACATCTCTACACAAAACTATCTTATCTGGAAACCCACCTTCTTCCCTATGAAATCTCTAGTAAGCATAAAACCATAAAGTCTATATATATTTTCTCTCCGTGTTAAGTAATGGAATATATGTTGTTGAAGAGGAAGATATTGAAGAGGAAAAGACAATACATTTTTCCTGAATTAATTTATTTAAAAATATATTCTTACATTTTAAAATCTTCACCGTAAAAATTAATTTGTCACATGTCATGATTCTAGCTTAGCACTGACCTCTCCAGTAATGGAGGGGATCCAAACTCGCAAGGATAACAATGCATTAATTCTAAGCAGATTTAAACTCTAAAAAATTATGGGAAAATATGACTAATGTAACCACAAATATTATTGAGTAGAAAAGCTATAATCATATAATTGTCGATCATGTCTAGAATGTTGACCTAGCTATGGGAAATGACAACAATGACAAAACAAAGCCAAGTCAACACCTTCTAAATCGAAAAACCTTCCATCATATCAAAAGTTAAGGTCAGACTGCCTGACTAGTCCGGGTTCAGGTTGCCCCACAATAGAATTAGTCCAAACTTACAACACTGTCAATCTAATAGGCTGAAAAATGACAAGATCACTTTGTCCACAATAATGACAAACCACATATTGAACCGTAGATCTCTCTACCTTAGAATATAAATGAGTGAAAAATACCCACATGGAAATAATATATAATTTCACTCTACTTCAAGACTCTAAACTTGCACCTACAAAAACTTACTTGAACATTATAATCCCAACATAACAACATTGTAAATTGGTGGTTGCAAAATATGTTTGTAATTTTGCATGGAACACCAAAAGCAGTGACTCATTGAATGTGACATATCAATGCATTCAACCAACCGTGCATCCCAAACATATTATTATATTCATCGCATGCACCACGTTCCTTCATTATTTTATTTATAAAGAAAATATTATGGGATTGATCGACTGTTATATATTGTTGAGAACAAGAACAATAATTTATGTTGTAAACCTTTTTGGTACCAATGTAATTTGTAAATAAGTTTTAAATTCACAGTGTCATGCATAATGAGTCTGACTCGTAATACATAATTAGGATTATAATATGTAATGGTCCAAATTTTAATATTTTTTTAAATTAAATTTTTTTTAAAACTATATTTTTTATCACATTCTCAATATTCGACTCTGAAAGGAATTCATTTCATGCATAATACCTTAAAGAAGTTATAACGTCCTTAGCATTAAAAAGAAACTTTAAAACAATAATTAATTTTTAATGAAAAGGTTGTTACAAGAATTTTCTACTATATACATATTTTTAAACACAATAATTTAGTTTTTTATCCGCCTGTAAAATATAACATCAATGTAGCTAATTAACTCTTATAGATTTCTTTTTCTCTCTATTTATTATATATATATATAATTTATTTCTTCCATTAATCATAATTAATATCACTCCAATAAGCATATATTTACCATAAATGTAGGTATTCACCATAAAAGTAGGTATTGATGGCAAGGGCAAAAAATTAAGAGGGTAATCCTTATATTTAAAAATTTATACACAATTAGTATGTCATAGACCATTCATTTGTATTATTTTTTGAATAGTCGATAGCGATTTTCTTCTAGTAGTTTATCATCTTCATTTTCACCTTTTGAGATAAATTTCATGTTTTTTTGGAAATTTTGACAATTAACATTTTGACATTTTTATACAAGATTTTTAAAAAGAAAACAAATGAAGGCAAAATAATTTTTATAATTATTTAATAAGAATAAAAATAAAAACATTATATATATGTCTTGCAATACAAATAGTCTTAATATTAAATCCATGTGTTTCATATTCTAACCTTTTGATATTGCAAAGGTAATGGACCCAAATCTACAAGCATATGTAAATAATATTTGTAATGCTTTGGTTTGGGATTGTGTTTTTGGAGTTATACTTAATTGAGATCCGAGATTTTAAGAGTCAATTTTGGATGAATCTAGGTCCGACCAATTAAGTACCTAGAGTCATGGATAACCGAACCCGCTATTCCTTCCAATAATACCATTATATCATAATTATAATATTATATTATTAGTCTATAATTGTAATATCATAATTCATAAATATGATTGTTATCTTATTAAACAGTGATATTATAGTTAAACAGTGATGTAATGTTATGTTATTAATTCATATGTCAAATATAATATTATGTTGATCAAATGATTCTTACTAAATAAATTTAATTTCTTTCACTCCAAAACTCAACTACAAAACGGAACATAAGATGTAATCGGCATGTTACAAGTTAATATTCACCATTATGAATTGTTGAATAATAATACTTTTTGGTACTACCAAGATTATCCCTCACAGGTAAAGAAGTAATCTATTTCAGGGTGTGTTATTGGCTCTCCCAAATGTCACTAAACAATCGTTTTTGTTGGTTTGGCACATGGAATATGGATATGATTAAATAGTTTGAGATCATTATGCTAAATAAATGAAATTCAGATTAGTTCAGATGACTAGTTCGGATTATTAAATGCCTCATCTAAAATGCAAAATTATACATTAGAAACTAGCTAGGAATCATTTTTCAACATCATCATTATTAATTACCCAAGATTTTCATTTTCCAACATCGTCAATTTCTTCACTTCATATTTTTGCCTCTCCTTTTTCATCATAAGGATCCATTGAGACGTGATAATGAGAATAAAAAAATACTGGCCATGATGAGAATTTGGGGCAGGAACATGGAAAAGAATTTGGCAGGGACACAGTAAGTTGGAGGGAACTTTCCCTATCTGTTAGGATGACAAATATTATCCTCAACTTTGTGATATTTACTCTCGGATGATGAAGCTCAACGTAACAATAAAATTGCTTACCCTAGAGGTCATCGTTTCAAATCCTAGAAATAATTTCTCTAAAGTGCATATATCTACCTACCTCAAACCTTACCTCATGCACCTGATCATCCTTATATAAATATAGTTGTAGAATGATATGAAATTATGAATACATGTTTTTTTTTGTTTACCAAATGCATTTATCCCCAAGAAAATAGATCAGTTATCAATCAAAGAAAATTCAAGTGAAAGCAACAGTAAGGATGATATAACATTTTCAGTAACACAAACTATGAACAGAAGCCATTTAAGAGGGGCCTAGTTGTGTCAACAAACCACCTGAGTATTGTATACTTGTGGGGGTATAATTCCCAACTTGTTTGCAGTTTTTCTTCAAAAACAAACCACAAACAACACTCCACTCTGAAGTTTGTGAAAATGGGTATAAAACTTTTCAGAATTTACATAGAAAAGTGATCAAGAGATGGAGTTGTTAATACTGTACCCTTACGTCATTGAAATGAAGGGTCTCGAATATCGATACCTCTAAGAGTTGTCTCCAAATTCATTACGTTCGATGTGTTTCTGCCAGAGGCTACTCGGTTGTGATCCGATGACAAGATAGTTGAATTTCTTTGGGCACCAGAGATTTTATGAAGTGCTCCCTGACTTGAATCCATGATGGGAGGACGAGAGGGCTCAGTCTCACTGCCAACGACTGCATCATGGCCGCCAGAGACAGCTCGTCGCCTAGTAGATCCACTTGGCTGGAAGAAATTGGAACTAGACAGCTGCACACACAATGAACAAAAGTTCATAAGTACCATTAAAAACTAACTGCAATACATATAACCTGGATTACAAATACCAGCATGAAATTTCAAATAGGATACGAATCATGAACCAACTAACCAATAAGGCACTCACAAAGAAAATCATAAACACATACTACACAGAGCCATATTCATTTCCTTTACCGAGAAAACATGCCTTATGTGAATATATACATCCCACAAAACTCTTGATGCAGATCTGAAGTTGTGAAATCCAGAGATTAATATATGACATGTCTAACATAAAGCTGGTTTCTGCAAAATGTTTACATTACCTACTTAACTTATGTTTCAGCTGTGCACACAAACACAATTGACGCAACCAATACTTCGCAATCCAGTGATGAACAAAAGCACCATGCAAAAAAACATAGCCAAATAATATTTTTTTGGTCTTGGATTGACAAAACAATGTTAATATTTTTTTCTTCTAGAATGATCCCATATTCTTAATAAATGACAATTTTCTTGATCAGAAATAGTTTGATGGGTATAATAATGTGGAAGAAAGAAATCTGAATATTAGTGCATAAATAAGCTATCATCATTGAACTCTTCGCAAGAAGTATGATGACTTCACAGGCAAAAACTGACCTACAAATAAATGTACATACCATAACATCTTTAGATACAGTTGATTCATTTATAAGTGGGGCTTTTTGTCTAGATAAAAGTACATCATTAGCAATAGGTCCGGAGTTTCTCCTACGAGTAGGATCTGATGAAAGCCAACCAGTCGGCCTGCCATCTTCCCCACCTATCCAGAAGTTACCACATCAAAAAGCATGAGTAATATAAAAAAAGCAGAAAAGAATTAGTAAAATGACAAAATAAAAAGGAAAAAAGTATCTACGCAAGCACAACAACTAACAGAATGCTTAATGGTATGAAGCTACACTCTTTAGCAATCTTTCCATAAACAAATCAATCAGGGTAGTTGAATGGGAGATCAGGATGTGAAATTAAAAGAACAAAGCATACCTGACTGTCCATCAGCATTTGCAACAGCTGGTGGTATGCCAGAACTTGGTCCAGCAGCAGAACCCTACAAGTGTCACTTTCACTAAAATAACCTAATCTCAACAATCAAACAGATAATGCAATGAGATAGCATACTACAACTTACAATAGGACGAGTAGGAGTGCCAATTTGAGATTGTTGATATTTCAAAATGGTCCAATCAAAGACATAATCAAACTGGAATCCTGGAGACAGAAGTCAACAATCAAAAAATAAATGGCACATTAAAACACTCTCCAGGCCAAAATAAGTGTCTATTTGAAAGTTTAGTTTTGTTCCATTATCATTTTATAAAATTCATTATATTTTTTCAATTATACACTGAAGCAATTATGACACAATAGGTTCAAATAGATTTATGATACACCAGTTACGAATAAGGGTAATTTAGCAAAGTATTAGATTTTTTTATGTTATTTAATGCATTTCTTAATCCTGATGGAAAACCTTGAAAGACTACTATTTTAGAATGGAGAGAGTAGCAATCCATTCACCGTGTTTTATTAGTTGTATTATTTCCTTATTTAGCATATTACAATTATAGTGTATGGAGGAGATATCCCTGAACCATAGGGATCTGATTGTATGCAGCCGCCATTGTATTTCCTATATTAGATTTTCAGCTTTTTATATATGATTGATGTATTCTTCGCATGATTCAATGAAATCAATTCATTCTACCCTAATTCTGGAGAATGACTATAACACATTCCCAAATAAAATAGAAATAGGAAAATAAGGTTCAAACCTTCACGGATGAAAAGGTCCCGGAAAAGTCTTTTCAAATAAGCATAATCTGGTTTATCATCAAACCTCAGTGATCGACAGTAATGGAAGTATGATAGAAATTCTGAGGGATAGCCACGACAAAGAGACTAGAAAAGAAGCAATCTAAAATCAGTTATAATTATAAAAACAAAATATTTACATACATAATATTAAACAAAACTTTTAATTATTACATAACCATACCTCAATAGAAGTTGAAACTTTTTTCTCGCTTATTTTCTCATACTTCTGCTTCTTATTACCTGCTTTCAATCCCTGCCAAGGCAGACTGCAGAAATAACAAATAAAAATTGTATGCAATAAGGAAATAAAAGAAATAACAAATAAATAGAAGTGAGAGGGAGATTCACCTTCCTCTTAAAAAATACATAAGAACGTATCCAAGTGACTCTAAATCGTCCCTACGGCTTTGCTCTATTAAAGCATAAAAATAGCATTGTCAGGTCAGAAGGAAAGGTTGTCAACAAAGAAATAAGACATGGTATTGAACTATTATTGATCAAGAGAGACATGAAGAGCATACCAATTCCGAGATGAGTATTCATACTAGCATACCTAGCAGTTCCAGTCAAATTCTTATTCTCTCTGCAAAGGATTACAAGAAAGTCAAATTCACAACAAACTCCACAAAAAATAGATGGACAACTTGAAGCCAAAAAAATCAAGTGCTATTTTATTTTGATCACGAAATAAATAACTTGAAACCCTATTTAAAGGTGGTAATATTTTTTTATGAAAGAATAAATTAACCAAGAAGAGAAAGAATTACAAGGTGAGGAGGATAAGGAATCCTCCGATACAAAAGAAGAAAAATAAACATAGAAAAAAATAAAATCAGTCTAACTTTGTAACAAAACTTCCCATAATCCATCAACAGATCTTTTAGTGAATTTTCATAAAAAGGACACGAGCTTTGCAGCTAATAGATGCCAGCTGTCAAATAATATGCTAAATCAAGTGATGAGCGAAGAACCCTCCTTAAAAAAATGCTAAACAATGGCATCAAGAACTAGCATCAGAAAAATGTAATAACAGGTGGGGTAAAGATTCTGAGCAAGCACAACACTCGTAATACACATACAAATAAAACAAAGACTAATTACACAATAATCAGAGAGAAAGTACTCAATGAACTGATTTAAGTAACAACAATGAGCCATGCAATGATTAAAGAAACATACATTCACAAATCACAAGTGCATAAAATAACACCAACAATTGGAACACAAAGGCATAAAAGTTCCGGTGCAAGTCAAATTAGGTTCACATCTTTCGACAATGTCAAATTTGAAGCTGCTACTCTTTTACAGGGAAACTCTAACACTACATAGTTAGTTAGACACATGAATAATTAACAATTAACAATATCAAACATCAAGATAAAGAATTTCCTTAATAAAAAGAGATAACGGTTCTAGTTCCTATTTTCCTAAAAAATGAAATTGTTTAAGTTTCACTGTCCAACCATGGTGCACAAAACAAGCAAATGTAAGAAATAAAAAAAAGTACCTATAAGGAATATGCTGATGTGTAGAGGTGTCTCTGTATTTCTTTGCAAGACCAAAGTCAATTATGTACACCTACAAAAGATAAAAGTTTGAAAAGAATATCTTAATACAGGATATGACAAATTAAAAAAAGGAAATTAAAAATCAAGAATTGAAGTAATACTTGATTTGCACGCCTCCCTAAACCCATGAGGAAGTTGTCTGGCTTGATGTCGCGGTGTAAAAATGATTTGGAATGAACAAATTCAACTCTATTTATCTGCAAAGATTTCAAGTTTGAGATGTTATGATAACACTAGTGAATGTAAATGAGATGTCAATTTGACACAAGGAAAACCTACCATCTGATCAGCAAGCATGAGAACTGTTTTGAGGGACAATTTACGACTACAGAAATTGAATAAATCCTCAAGACTAGGTCCCAGCAAATCCATCACAAGGGCATTGTATTCTCCTTCAACACCAAACCATTTCAAATTTGGGATCCCAGCTTCAAAAGAGAAGTAGACAGCAAAAAAACATATAAGGGAAGTGAGTAATACAAAGTCTATCATAAGCAGAGGTCCAAAAGACAAAAATTCAGCAAGACGGGAGATTACTTCCTCCTTGCAGTATTTTATACAGCTTTGATTCATACAACAATTGAGGGTGCTTGGTTTTGACACTTTCCTGAATCAAAAGGAAAACATTTATTAGAAAATACTCAATCAACCATATTTGATTTGGCATTCAATAATTTCAACTTTGCAGCAGAAATATACACAAAAATTCAATTGCCAGCGAGGAAGCATAGATATAAATATACAAACACACACAGGATACATTGATAAAGAAAATAAATCATAAAACAATTGAAAAACAAATAGACGAAAAAATATCGAAGTACCATACATATCAGATACCACTAGGACAACCATTTTTGAAGTATCAATGGTTCATATATTACCAGACATTTCAAAATCAATTGCTCAAAAGTCAAAACAAACTGAAAACACACAATAACAGATATCCAATCACTCCAATATTACCTCTAAAACTAAAACATTCCAATTCTCCATAATACTTCCAATTTTCTCAGTATTGCAATTTCACAAACACAACACAATAAAGTTCATTTTTATTTCAAATTAGGATAGGTATAGTCAGAGAACTCACAAGCTTAATCGCAACCTCTTCATTTGACTGAAGATTAGTACCTGAACCAAAATTTAGAACGAAAATATCAAATTAACTAAAATTGAGAAATTGAGAGTGAATATATAAAAACTAGAAGCGAATGAAAAGAGAAAGTACCAAGATAGATCTCTCCGAAAGATCCGCTACCGATTTTTCGACCAAGACGGAACTTGTTTCCAATTCGAGGCTCCATTTGAAGGAAACCTTAGAAGAGTTTTTGAGAAACTGAAATTGGAAAATCGAAGAGTTGAGCTAACTACGAGTTGAAGTAGATCATGGCACAAGAACAAGAAGACAAAATCGATGAAGAAGAAGCGAGAATGATCGTTTCGTTCATCATATCCACACTCCACCGAACCATTAAACGACGCTGTTTTAATTGTTATTAATTTTTTAATTGTATTAGTGCATCATTCACTAATATTTTTTAACGATAATTAATGGTTCTTAATTTTATTTTGGATATTTGAGTATGTGAAGTTGTGAACTGAACAAAAGGGGTGATTTAGTTTATTGATTAACTTTCTATGTAAACTTATCCTTACTTAAGTGTTGTTAAAAACTTGTGTAGTTGTCTTTTGCTTATACGATTGGTTCTTCAAGATAAGTCATAATGTTTTGACACAATGTTATGCTTTCTATGTTAACTTATCTTTAAAGTGTTGTAAAAACTTGTAATAGTTTTCTTTTCTTTATATGACTCTTGGAGATAGAGGGTTCATAATGTTTTGTATTTGTGGTTTGGTACTGCTCTAATTGATCCCAAACTCTATAAAGTGTGAATTGAACTGATTATAAATAGTTTCTTAAAAATCCCAAATTTCATGTTGATACAAATCCCAAAATTTTTAATTATCAATTGTTTATTTGTTATACTTAAATCTTTTTGTTTTATGAAATATTCATGTAAAGATAAGTTTTATATTTGGAACAAAAAAATAAATGATATTATGAATTTAATAATATGATCTAAGTTAACTAATCAAACAAGTAATTCATTGGTTCAACGAGTGACCTATTCAATCCTTTAACGGAGTCAATGACTTATCCTACATATAATCACTTAAAATGACGAACAACTTTTGGGTTCGGGGTAGGATATCAGTTGTACCAAACCCAAATCGTAAGTTGAACTCGATTAAAACTCGAACTTAGTCACATTGGTTTTTTCCCATTAAATTTGAGCTGGGATCGAACAGGTACTCATGATCCGCACAACAGACATGCATGCAGTAGAAATGGATCTGCTGTACAACTTTATCAGTTTCACACACAATTAATTGGAAAACAAAATTTTATGATCAACATTTCTCTTCTATAATTCAATTTGTTCCCACTTTCCACTAAATTGCAATGTTAACAATATGTACTCATCATGGTATTTGACATTGCAAAAGTCAAATAAAAACATTTAAATATTGGTAACCACAGCACATATATAAAGCATTGACTTCATTCAGTAGAGTTACAATAAGATCCCCATATTTAATTACCATAATCAATAAAGTTTAGCTTATATATAGACAAAAATGAATCCTTTTTTATCATCAATTATCCCAATAGCAGGGTCCATGCTACCACACAAATTGATGAAAACCCAGTTACAAATGCATGAGAACACATACCAACCAATGAACATAAATCTGCTTTCTCATATGTTGTCCCGCACCAATGAAGATGAACAAAAAACAACAATAATAATGCAGATTTAAAACTTTTAATTGACATGACATGATTTCACTGGCGCAAGACATCGTATGAGGCAAGATCTGGGGTAGCAGATCTCCGTTCCCAACCAATAACGTCAAGCAAACATTTCTATGATCCAAGAGGTGCATTTGGGTTGAAAATTTGATGACAAGTGAGAAGGATGTACTAGTAATAAAGTGAATTATCTCATAATATCAGATATATCATCAAGGTAGTAATTAAAATGGATCACAAAGATATAATAATGTCAGCAATTAGGATTAGCCATGCTAGTAGAATGTAATAATAAAACACATATATTAGGAAAGATAGTTTTGATTATCAATTATCAACCCCATTGAAGCAAGACTCCACTCTCCACACTTTGTTAGAATTCCACTTCAAGATCTCACTTTGATGGGGAGTCATGAGTGTCAGATTCTTTCTTAGGATGGATGGCTTCAACTACAGCTTCAAACTCCTCCTTCACCCGTTCGAACACGCCGGGTGCTTTGATCTCATCAGCTGAAGTTTCCTCATCAATGTCATTGCTTCTTCCATGAGTTTCTTTGTCATGCTTAGGAGATTTGTCATGGTGAAAAACTGCCTCAATCTCCTCCTTTGCTCGCTCAAGAATGTTCGGAGATTTTACTTTGTTTTCTTCCAAGATGCAAACAAAAAACATCACCACCAACAATAACATCACCACCAACAACATCAATCAACCCTTTTCTTATTAGTCGGAGTCGACTACACGCTTAAACAACTTTACGATTTTCTATCATAAATCATATCTATAGACAAACCTTTGACATCTACGGCATTCTTAATAACCGTAAAGGTATAGTTTTTCTTGGCCTCCCTTTTGCCTCTAGTGAATTGAATATCCTCCATTTGGTCTACTCTAATGGGGGCACACATATTCAAAAAACCTAAGAACACTTAAAATCGGTGTTATTACCTCAATTTTCTCTATAATGACATAAGAAATGAAGATCCAACACACAAGATTGAGGGATTTTGAGATACTATATTTACTACAACCTTACTCAAAATTCAACCATATCATTTTGCCAAAGTTCATCATCAACCCCAATAATAGAATCATCCAGATAAAAGAAATTGCATCATTTTATAGTAATACACACAACAACAACCAATAATAAAATCATCCAAATAAAAGAAATTGCATCATTATTTTTCATCATTTTATAGTAATAACGATAACATAATGTTCTATCATAAATCTTTTTTATAGTAATAGAGAGCATACAGTAAATGGGTAATAAAATAAACACCAAATCTATCCCAGAACCAAAGAACAAAGAACTGAGCAGAATGGGGAGGTAAAAGAAACTGAATCGAATTGAAAACCAAGAGCCATAAATAGATGGTTGATCTAAATCTTAAACTCAAAGGGTATTTATTATCTATCATATTATAATCAAATTGAACATGAAAATTTTATTTTATTAAATGAAGGAACAATCTTGTGAAACTAATGTCAGAAAAGGAAATATTAAGAAGAGATGAAAGATAAAGGTACATAATAGTAGCAAATTGAATTAGAAAGTGGAAGAAATGATGAAAAGATGAGAGTTTTGGAAGATAATACCTGAAAGCGAATCTTTTGGTTTTGATTCCATTTCTGCCATTCATGTGACTTAGGAACATGTTTGGTCTTAAAATGATGAACTTCTTTTCTATTTCTTTATTTTTTTATTATTAATTATTCGAGAATAGGAAACACCCTTACTTTCTTCTTCTAAAATCATTCAAGTGCCGTAGATCAGATACTAATTTATTAAACATAAAATTAAATAATCCTATAAATGAAAAGGGGTAAAAATGAATTAAATAATCGTATAAAACAAAAAGGGTAAATATAGTGTGCATTTTTTATATATTTTGTTACTTTTTCATTCCCATAATTGTTCTCTTGTACTTTATGATCAAGATAATCATGTTTCGTATTTATAGTGTTAGGTGATTTCTGTGCACATCTACCATCCTCATACCCCACTATGTTGGAGCCTTGATCAATGGTTGGTTGAGAAGGCAGGTTTTGGTTACCTAACATTACTTCCTGCTATGAGTCTTGACAATGGAGGAGAGAAACGAACACTTTTCACATGACTGTTGGATATTAATTGCAGATGAGGTTGAGTACATGCAATGCTACCAGAAGATTACTCGTAAATATTTGCCTAGTTCTCATCACTCATCTTTCACTTCAATATATGTTATGTATAAAAAATAATGGATGATCAAATAACATTCAATTTATTATGTGAAAATCATTTTACAATCACAAATGCATATGAATGAAAGGCAAACTTGTTAGGTGGCATGGATAATTCTCAAAGTGTAGTTTTATATCTATCTTAATTTCCATTAATTTGTGCTTTCTTCATGCTCCAAGCACTTAATCTTGTTATCTTAACATCTTCACTTCCATTATTAAAAGCGTATAGTTGCGCCTCATCATTGATTGCCAATGTCGGATAAACTCTAGCTGTAATGCAAGCTCTTCCTTCTCCTCCAAAACTCTCCACGACAGAGTGATCAATCTATGCAAGGAGATAAAAGACAAAAATGATCAAGTAGAATACAAGTATGATAAAAGACATTAACAACCACTCATCAATCCCTACAAGTATAAAATCTTTTGCAAAATGGAAAGAATACAAGTATAAACAAGTAGAAATCCCTACAAGTATTATAAGTGTTGTTTTTTCAGAATTTTTTATCATTTAACTCTCATTCTCAAAATTAAAAAATAAATATTAATTACTCCTTTACCAATTATATCTTTATCCTCATTACTTAGTATAAAACAATGACAGTATGTTGATTTGTATTAAAAAAATGAGAAAGTATATATTGAAATAAAGTTTGACAATTTATGTTGGCTT
Organism: Lupinus albus; assembly: GCA_009771035.1. NCBI lineage: Eukaryota > Viridiplantae > Streptophyta > Magnoliopsida > Fabales > Fabaceae > Lupinus > Lupinus albus. The sequence continues at coordinate 15,736,149 of CM020002.1, read as the reverse complement.
CATAAGTTGGAACCTACCAAGCTTCTCAATGACAACTTCTCATGAAGAGGGTCCACATCCACAAAAATCCCATAATTGGTTTTATCATTATTCTTGTCCAATGAAGACCTATTAAAGTTGCATCATTTCCACATGAAATAAGAGTTCAAATTTCAAACATTAGGTTTAAATAAAAGTTGATAGAAATTAATATTCATTAATTATCACTAAATGTCAAACCTGCTTTGGTCACTACACAATAGCACCAAATTTTTGTGTTGGTATCTGAATATTTTGAAGTACACTGATGTATACTCTTGCAACCCCTTTGAAGCAAAAACTAATAGACCAAAAGGTCCTAATCCACTTTTATAGGTTGAACCCTTTTGGCTACATAGACTTTGAGGGTCTCTCCAATATTCCAATACTTCAGCCTCTCCTAATTTATTCACTTCAAATGATATTTCAATATCAGCCTGCAAAAAATGTCACATAATTAAACTAATATCAAAATAAAACTGATTTACTTCTCTTTAATGTGTCAAACAAGAAAAAAACAATTTATATTATATATTGGTCATGCACATAATTTTTCTTATACTAACCATGTATAAATATTAAAATGAATATAATATACATATAGTATTATTTGTCTTGTTTGACTTAGACTATAAAAATTAAAATTTACTTGTGCTGGTGTGACACCATTAATTTGAAGCAGGTCACCACCCTTGAGTAGTTTAGTAGGCCAGTTAACTGGATTTGCACGTAGCTTTTCTATTTCCACAACTGGCCACTGCACCAATTGTTTACCTGACTTATGTAACCATATAGCCCTTGGAATTGCCTGCAAAAATACATGTGCATTATTATTTATGATATCATAGTTTCTAGGCAAACTTTTTTATATAGAGGTATGAAAATTGTATATATATATATATATATATATATATATGTGTAGAGTTTTGAATTTAGGTGTCACTATGCCCGAGTTTAATGTGCGCTGTTGAGCTGCAACTCTGGCAAGTGATATACTTCGAGTTTAATGTGCGCTGTTAAGCTACAACTCTGGCAAGTGATATACTTCTTTGGGACACTCCATTATTTATATTTGAGGTCAACTTGATTTTTCATTTGTTTATAAATTTTTGTGGAACCAAGTTCTAAGTCATGGTTTGAGCTGGCTATACATTATTGACACCAAATTTTAAAGAGATTCTCTCATTTTCATTATCTCTATTTTATGTCCATTCCCATTCTAAAGTCTTGGTATGATTTAGACTTCATAAACCATGCCCAATAAACTAATCTAACTTACTAATTCAAGTGATTTTAATATAATCAATTATTGACTTAAATAATTTAGAAAACTTACATGGATTCCAGACCATCCTTTCTTAATATCATGAGCAACAATTGAGGACTCATTGACCCAACCAAGCAATACCCTTCTATTCTTTCCATCATCAAAGAAAGTTTTTGATGCATAATATTTTCCATAATCATATCTTAAAAATGATTTACTATCCTTGAATGCTTTATCAGGGATAAATTTATCCTTGACTATATCATAACTCCCAATCATATAGTAATCATGTTTTTTATCATCTAAACTAACCTTAAGCACATGCCTAACATTATCACTATTAAAAGATGTGTCAACACCAATTGAACTATCATTTAGAATTGGGAAAAAATCAGGGCACTCCCACATTCCAGTGCCTTGGCCTGAATATAATGGGTATTTAGCCTTAGCCCAATTAACAAAATCCTTGCTTTTATACAAAATTGCTAACCCTATAGTGTTCCTTTTGCTCCCAATTAGTACCCTCCAATACCCATCTTTCCCTAGCCAAGAAGTAGTGGGGTCCCTAAAAGAACTTGCATTTATCTTATTAGCACTAGTTGGTGCCATTAGTGGATTTTTGGGTGACTTAACCCATTCCCTTAGTAATGGGTCAGACAAGTTTTTAGGGTAGGCTAAGTTTTGAACTTGTTGATTCAAAGGGTTAATTCCTGTGTATAAAATGACTGGTTTGCCCCCATGAAGCAATGTGGCTGATCCTGACCAACATCCATTGATATCTGACGGCTGAGATGGAAAGATGGCAGGATCGAGTGAGGCCCAATTTACAAGATCCTTTGATACTGAGTGGGCCCACACAATATTTCCCCAAACTACACCTTTAGGGTTGTATTGATAGAACAAATGATAAAATCCTTTGTATCTCAATGGTCCTACATAAAAAGTCACATACAAACACATTTTTCAGCTAACCATAGCAAAGACAAAATAATATACAAAATTTCACATATTATATAATACTTAAAGATATCAATAGTCTTTTATATCCATTGATATATGATGCGTTGACAATATTATACATATTTTTCTCTCTTTACATTGCTCTTTAGTTTGCCAGTAAACAAATTTCTTTGGCCGCTTCGCTCACCCATCAGATTATATTGTATTTATTATTATTATAGGGTTAACCATAACAATAAAATTATTGATCCAATTCTTAATCTAATATCCTAAGGTATGTGATTATCTTTATAAGTGTTGTTCATAAAAATCGAACTTTAACTTTTAACCTTATATGATACCCATGATCCAACAATATTTTATATGACAAGACCAATCCTTTCTTTGATAATGTTAGATAAGTGTGTATTTTAACAAGAAAAAAATAAATAGATAGTTAGGTAAGGATAGACCATCAATGTTTGAATTAATTAAAATATTATCTACATGTATCATGTTTATAATATAAAATAAAACACCAAAGAGAAATTGGAAGAGACTTCTTTTATTAAATGGATGCTTCTCCCACTCCATCTCTCACCCTACTATAAGAAAGGTTTAAAATTTTTGGTGGAACTAAGTTGAACATGGTCTAACTCATTATTTCAAAAATGATTTAAATTTATATTAAATTATTTTTTATAATTGATTTTGAATAGAACTTTAACATAACTTAATTCTTTCCAATTATTATGGAAGAAAAAACTTAATCTATCACCTCATCTTTCAAACTTTAGTGGAATGAGCATATTGGAAGTAAATTGAACATTGTATGTCTAATTATCTCCTGAATAATTTAAATATTTATTGAACTATATTTCTCAATTGTCAATTGGTTTTAATAAAAAATCAGTAAGATTAATTTATTTATTATATGTATCTTGCCCTACCCATGTTGGACATTACAAACATTTTTACTATGAAAATTTTGAAATCATAAAATTTTGATCAAATGGGTATAGACATAAGAACTATACGATAAATTTGGATGGGGATCACCTGTCTCAAAGTGGTGTCCCCAACTCTGTCTCAACTAATTATTTAGTGTCATGTCACATAAAAAAGAAGGAAAAGTCACAATATTTTTTAGTAGAAGAGTGATGTGAATTTTTAGATAATATAACAATAAATAATAGGTTGGGAACACCAATTCGAGACAGGTGATTCCCTTCTGATAAATTTATGATGATTATATGAAACTGCAAAAATAAGTATGGGAGGTCCAAAAGATAGCAACTAACCATTAGGATCTGCAAATCCAAACACATCCAGATTTCCATTTCAGCATAACATGTCAAAACACAACAACAAAAAATGAAGCAAAACAACATTAATAACTGCTAGCTATATATAAATGTTCCACATAAAAAAATAGTACATAAGTAATGAAAGGTGACAAACAAAATTTGAAGGAAATATCTTATGTACCATTTATCCAATTCTTTGGAGGTTGAAAGTGATAAGCAGTTCTATAAGGTTGTTTGTAAGAATCAGATGATAGATTCTGAAGTTTTCTATAAACATGGTGGGTAGCTTCAATAGGAAGAACACCATTACCATAAAACAAAGAAAAAAAGGTCAACACCCATATTGAAGATATAGTCATGGTTGCTATGTGGGAATATTGTGAAGGGAAACATGTACTATATGCTATCATTTATATACATAAAAATGGTGGATATGGTAAAATATTGAAAATAATAAATGTAGAAGTCAAGGCAAAACATGTGAAATTTTTCAATATATATTGAATTTATTAGAAAGAAAGTTCAAAGTTCATGTGAGAGAAGCAACCAAGAAGATAAGTATTCTTATATAAACAATAGCAGAATTATTTCTACACATGGCAGGTAATATCAATATAGCCACCCTCTATTTTAGGTTATAGTATTTTATTTTCATTTTTTTGGCCTACAAATTATAAGAATATAATTATCAACTTTTTTTATTACTTGAATTTACAACAAAATATACATTTTTATCACCTACTTACACCATCATGCAGCCACCACCAACCTCAAAAAACCAACATTCTTAACACATGTTACAAACAATGGATGCATTGTTACCAACACTTTCATAAGCCATCACTACCATTCTTAGTCACTAACCGGCATTGTGCTAAAAAAAACTACCATTTTCACAGTTACTAACAAATCACAAAGGTTACCGTTTTTATTTATTTAGAGTTACCAACAACAGCCACCTGGTCCACCACCACATTACGGCCATGCCATAGTCGCGCCACCTCTCTAACAGATGTGATCGGTGGTGCGTATAGTAATATGAGTGTACGATTTTATCATCAAGTAATAAAAGATTCAATCAACATACAATGAATAATGGAATACATCTAATTAATTTTATTTAATTACTTAAACACTTGAAAGATGTATTGCATTTAAAGGTTGAGGTAATTGGGGACTTTGACACCACCATCATATGCACCCGGATGATTTACATGCCTTAAGAAGTATTGCTCTAAGTATATTTTTAATGTTATGATGCTTATACTCCATATTATTTTATATATTATGCCTTAGTAGAATAAATTACTCTCTCATTGTTTCCATAGTTGAAACATTAGATTACTACACTAAAATATGTTACTTACTTTTAGAAATATATAGTGTCTTATGCAAAGTTTAACTCATGAAGATTTGCATGCATGAGATTATTCTAAATGACACTTAGCTTGTTCCTTTTTTATTTTCTATGGTATATATATATATATATATATATATATATATATATATATATATATATATATATATATATATATATTCTTTAGGTATTAATCTAGAATTTATGGAATGTGGTGCATGTATGATTCACCCCACCCCATATGGGTGTTTAGATGTATAATAGTTGGACTTATGGAGATGGTCCTCTCCCATTTTGATGCACGATCACCCCTTCTTCTATTTAATATTTATGCTCTATCTTTTGGAGATTTTCTAGAACCTTTTAAAACTTTTAACATGTATATTTTTATAGTTCCCTCAATTTGTAATTTTTCTGAAGACAAATATATCAAAGTACCTAAGTATTTTACTATAATGTTTTAATTATATTTTTAAAGGAAGAATAAAAAATATTATTGCATTATCATTACTTTAGTCTTCCTCATCTAAGTTGACACTCTCAAATAAGGGAGATGCTAATCTTCTTTTTTCTTTCTCATCCTTACGAGTTGATATCTCTCCTTTCCTTTCTATCATAAGTCTCAAACATAACCTAATTATACATCAAACTTATGACATAATTAATGTCATTCTTGGTTTTGAGACTAGTTTCTTGGGGAACTACCTGCAAATTTATTAATTAAAATTAAACAAATAATCATGTGGAATAAGAAAACCAAATAAGGTGACCTAATTTTGATTAGGTGCGATAATGTGGAGGGTTCACTTCGAGCTTTACCTTTCCCCAGTCACAAACCTCAACCCCCAAACTTAAACCCTTTTTAGGGCTGAAAAAATGAATCACATCCCTTTCTCATCGAATTTTCCTCGACAGACATGTACAAGTCTGATTATGAAATATCATACATTGCCTGCCCTAAATACGGGCAGGACAGCTTGCGGCCCGCCACTATAAAATTAAAAACATAATAAATAATAAAAATTACATAAAAGTAAAAAATAAATAATTTTATGTTATTACCACAAATTTTAATTTACACAACAATATATAAATCCGAACAATTTAACATTACTTAACATTCAAATTTAACGAATTATTTTGAGTGATTGAACAAAAAAATTTCATACCCTACCATCCAACATTGTAGGCACTAGAGGCCCATAGGCTTAACCCAAATTTCCAATGATTCCAACCTGATTTAGGAAATATAACCTTTCCCCTTTTCCCCCACTTTGTTCCCTACTCCCACTTGGTGGAATTAAGAAGAGAAAATTCCTAAAAAACCAAAGATAAAGTGAATTATTGATAGAAAAAGAGAGGCACTTTGGTATCAAACAAAAAAACAATAATTTTATTGAGAGAGGCACTCTAAATATGAGACTCTTGTAAAAACCCTATTCAAGATTTTTCAACACGCGTGGTCATCAAATTGATCATCATCATCATCTAACATAGACCCCATTGAGGTGCAAAATTCCCACCTTTTTCTCTCTCTTCAAAAGCCCACTATTATTGTTTTCCATTTTTTTTAATTGCCAATATGTTAGGGTGTACTTTTTCTGTGATTTTTTCAACCATGGAATGGTAAAGTTGTCAACTTGATTGTTCCCCACCATCTAAAATATGTTAGTTTATAAATTTTATTTATGGGGTTTGGTTTTTATTTGAGTTTAGCATGTTTTATCTATCTGGGGATTGAATTGAATTGGAAGTTTTGGTAAAGGTGAGATTTTTGAAGCATGTGTAAAAGTAGATGCTAATCAGTGAATGTTTGTGCCAGCTTGAAGTTAGTTATTACCTTGTTTCAATTAGCAAATAAACTGAACCTTTCACCTTGATTTTCACTTTCTGTCCTTGAGTGTTCATTGGATACTTGTTTTTTTAATATGGATAGGGTAACATTTCTTATCCTATTATTCTGATATGTTTTTTTCCATTATTTTCTATTTTCTTGCTTTGTCAGATTCTACATAGAGGAGTGCTGCTGTTTATAATCTCTGGAGAGTAAAAAATTTAATGTTGCAACCTAGCTGAGTCAGTTGAGTGCTGTGAAGTGAAGTGGGAATGCCTAAAGCTAAAGTGTAAGGAATCTGGTCTAGTCATGAAGAAGATGAAAAAAAGAATTTTAGCTTCGCAAAATGTTGATTATTGTAAATCTGCTGATTGCCACGATAGACTTGGTGATTTACCGGATTGCCTTATCCATCATATTTTGTCGTTTTTGGAAACAAAAGATGCAATTCGAACTTGTGTTTTATCAAAAAGGTGGAGGCATCTTTGGGCTTCAGTTACCTGCCTGAATTTCAGCAGCAAATCATTTGCTCGGCTGGTTGATTTCAGGAAATTTGTGTTGTGGGTCCTATCCCATCGCGATTCTTCCCATGTCAAAGTTCTTATTTACTCTCGCTTCGGAGTAGATTATGCGACAGATCAATATCTATTGAATAAGGTTATTGAATATGCAGCATCACATGGTGTTAAAGAAATCAGAATCAATCTTCAGGCAAAAACTTTTGGCAGTCCACCATTTGAAATCCCCTTGGCTCTATTTGCTTGCCGATCCTTGAAAATGCTTGAGTTTAAAGATTGTCATCCTACAAATGTGTCATCCCCTATAGGTTGCAGATCATTGGAAATATTGCATTTGGAACGATTCTCAATGCATCCTGCTGCGGCTGATTTTTCGAATCCATTTGCAAGTTTGGCAGAACTTTTTGGTTTTACAACATTGACAACTTTGCACCTAAACAGCTTCAGTCTGTGTTATACAGGGATTGACTGTCTGGATCCTTTTGTCAATTGTGTCAATTTAAAGACTTTGCACTTAAGTGAAATGTCGTTTCAGTCAGATCTGAACCCTAGGGATTTCGTGATATCTGCTCCCCAACTAAAGAACTTGAGTCTAATGTGCAACCGCTTCAAATGCAAGATTATAGTTGCTGCACCACAGCTTACCAATTTCAGCTACTTATATTCTACACCTTGTGCCTTTTTTGAGTTTGGCCTTCCTTCCTTGGATGGCTTGACCATTGATATTCATGAACCACATGATCAGTTGGAAAAGTCTCATCATAAGAAGAGGCAGGAGACATTACATGGTTTGATCAATATGTTACGGGGACATTGTAATTCTGAAGCAGTTAAACTATCCTTCTGCACTGTTGCGGTATAGAGAAATTTCTGTGTTTTTTATCTGTATTTCTACATGAATGCTCACACAGGATGTTGCATGACATGTGCGTGAGGAGTATAGATTTTTTCTAATACTTTCAAATATAGTTCGGTTTTTCTTAGCGTTTTTTCTGTTTTTTCCCCACTTTTTTTTTCAGGTTACCTGTGGGACTGCAATCTTGTTAAAACCAGAATGTTTGTCTTTTAGTAAATTAAAGTCATTGAATTTCGGGGTTGGATCAACATATAAAATCTTCATTAACAACCTTGACCATATAGCTGCCTACTTCCGCAATTGCTCTCAGCATGCAGACTTTGAGATAGTGACTATTTAGAAGGTATTCATAAACCCCCTTCATTCTTAAATTAGATATTCTCCTCTTATTACAATTATTATTGGTTTTTGGAACTTATTTCTTATGCGTCCTCTTAGCTGCTCATACATCTCTGTAAAATAAATATTAGTTTAATGGTTGGCTATAGTTTGTAATTTATGGATAATACTCAATTCCATTGACCATATCCATGTTCTGCAAAGTCTTAAATTTTTGTGCTCATATAGTTTTTTCTATGTCGCTTGATACATTTTGAGATAGACAAATATTCGTCGCCTTTAATTTTTGCTTGGAATTACCAATTTTCACTTTCTTTTTTTGCATGTTCAAAATTTTTGACGAATCATTTAATCTGCTATCTATTTGCATCAATTTCCCTAGTTTTTGTACCATAAAAATCTAAACTACATCAACCAGTGCACATATGTTCATCTTTATTACTTTTGGGTTGATGCTGTTATTTTATTTATAAAAAAACAATGCTGTTTAAGGTATTAACCAAACCAGATAAGAAAAGAAAGATAGAACTTAATGGCTATCGAATCCTAAACTGTTGGGTCATTATTCTCACCAATGGAAGAAGCATAACCCCATCCCTCTGAACAGCATCACGGTCTTATCCACTTTCAGTTTGATATCATGTTTGGTTCGCTGCTACCTTCCTCTTGATGGTGATTGTGAACATTGAAATGTTTCTGAGTCTGTTGTTGTTTCAGTTTTGTGAACTGGTTTTGAAAACTGTTGGAAACAGTTTCATCAATTCATTGGGATTTTTCAAATTGAAACCAACCATGTCTAGCCTTACTCTGATCTGTGAAATTTGGATGGGTTTGATTTTTTTTAAACTGATTTTCTTTATGCTTGTTTGTATATAAAACTGATTCTGTTAAAAAAAATGGATTGTATTTCCTGTTCAAATTTGTTTAGCATGGAAAATTGAACTAAAGTGCACCTTCCCCACTGCTATGTAACACTAAGTTCTGACACTATTTTCCACCTTTGATCTAATGAGAACCATAGTTTTGCATTTGAATTGTCATATTGACTTAGGATTTTGGGTTGTAAAAAGGTATAGAATGCTATGAAGAGGGGATTGTATCATGTTTATCTTGGTGAATTTTAGGAGCGAGATAAAAATTGGAGATCATGCCATACTACAAGTTACTAAATTTAAGTATCTTTGGTCAATCATACAACGTGATAGGGAAATTGAGGAGATGTAAACCATCTGATTCAAGTGGGGTGGATGAAATGACTAATGACCTAGTGCTTCTAGTGTCATATGTGATAGAAAGGTGCCCATTAAAGCGGGAAATTTTACTGCATAACTATAAGTTCCACACTGTTATGTGGACTGAATGTTGGACGGTGAAATGTCAACAAAAAAAAAAAACTTAATAACATAGATGAGAATGTTGCATTGAATGAATGGACACAAACAATATATGATTAGGAATGAATGCATTGGAGAAAAAGTCGGGGTAGCTCTTCTTGTAGAAAAGATTGTAGAATCGCGCCTTAGGTGGTTTAGGCACATGGAGACCGTTAGAGGTGTAAGGAGGGTAGACCAATGGAGGTTTGTCCGATTTCTAGAGGCTAATAAAAATCATATGCAAAAGGATTAGGAAAGACTCAGAGATCAATGTTCTATAGACATGATATTGATATATGATAGAACATCATGTCGTTGTTCAATTCATATATCAGACCTCACCTAATGGGACTAAGGCTTAGTTTTGTTTAGGATAAGCAATTACTGGTAACTACTAACTAGTATTGAAGTGTAGTGTGGCTATATTTTTGGAGTGACTTTTGTATCAATGAGGCCATTGATAATGATTATTTCAATTGATTTGTTTTTTTTGGAGTTTGGTAATAGATTTCACTTTAAAATCATTCTAAATTAGAATATCAGACTAAAATTATTAATTTTCTCCACTTGTTCTAAATTTTGAAGGATAATTTGCACAGGAGGTTTGGCTGCTGCTGAAGTGGAAGTTAACCCAATACTTTGATATTTATGATCTAAACAAGGAATAGTATTTGGTATATTTTGAATGAGAAATGATTGGGGAATACTTGTATATGTGGTTGATTTTAGACAGCATGACATACAATGAAATAGAAATTTAAAGACTTTTTTCACAATGTCTTATCTTTATTCTCATTTTATAGTTATTTGTTCAGCTGAAAAAAAGAAAAAAAAAGGCTGAATATAAATACCAAGTAAATGGGGAAAATGCATTTACCTCCATTAAGATTTGTGAAAAAGATAATTCTTTTCATTGTTATTTTAATGTTGAGATTGCAATCAGCTAATGGAACATGCTTCCATTTTTGTGATAATGATAGATTTAGCTTTAAAGAAATGATACTTTGGATATTCTTATTCAACCACCAATTGTTCACTATATGTATAAATAGGCACTTGAACTATATCTATCAAAATTGAACTCTACCATCTTCCTAAATTTGGATATGAATGAAGGAATCTAACAGCAATTTCTTTCTTAATCCTCACACAAAATTCTTTCAATCCATGTGTGATGTGCAACTGGTGAAAATAACTAGTGTTTAAGTCTATCAATTATTTGGAGCCTGTGATGAGTCAATAGCCAACAAATAAAAGTGTGTTCGGTATGCTACATATGTTCCATACAAAAACCATCACTACAGCATGGTGACAACGAATCTGGATGATGGTGATTGGGGGAAGACAGAGTAAGGTATCTGAAAATATTTGCAATGAATGGAAAAATAAAATGAATTCATAATGAACCATATAACGAATATTGAGGAGACAAGGAATCAATATCTACTAAATGTCTTAGTAAGAAGCAATCCATTAAATACTTTTTTGTTCTTAATATCTATTTTTACAATAAGAAATGTGATAGTATGAAACTTTCATAGTGCAAAACTCTAATCTAAAAAAATGGAAGGACACCTACATATTGATATAATCTTTAGAGATATAGATTTAGATAGAGATGTAGCACATAACATAAAACAACAAATTTGATCTTTTACATCAAATCACCAATTACTTCATTTTCTCTTTCTAGAGAAAGAGTGTGGAAGAAATATTTTTGTTAAATAAAAGCCATTTTTTCTCAAACTTCAATAGAATCCAAACATGCTACATCCACAGTTCCACACACCAGTCATCTGAGAATTTAGCTTTGTTAAAACAGTCAAAGCTTCATCTAAAACTTCAGCAACAGTCTAGAAATTCAACTCAATCTTATTTGAAAGACTTGAAGAGATTATTACATCAACATCTATGAAGACTATAATTCTTTCATGGACTTTTTCTTCCCCTTAAACTCAGGGAATATTCCATTAATCTACATACAATGACAAACCATGGAAAAATAAAATAAAACAATTACTTTGGAGACTGTTGAGAAGCATCCTTTTGCTCTTGTTTTGACCCTGACACGGCTGCAGTTGCGGCTGCTGTCATCGCGGCTGCAGCTGCACCCAATTTTACACCACCTGCAGCCTTCATTGCACTGGCTATTTTAGCAAATGCTGCTATACCTCCCACAAATAAGGCCCTCAATGCAACTGTTGGTTTTACTGCCATATCTACCACTTGCTACCTGCAACAAAAACAAGCCTAACTAATGTCACCTAACAAACACCAAATAACAACATGCCACATCAACATGGTTTCCATCAATCCAGCAACATCAAGAACCTAAACACGTGCCGACTAATTGTGAACATTCATGATATGCATTTTTTGGGGTAAATCTTGATTTACTAGCTAGTACTACAAAAGAAATATCTTGGCAAAGTAACATAGTTCTAGGTCACGATAACTTCAAAATTTTAACAGTTTTTTTGGGTATTACAGTTGAAGCTAAAACAATTTCCAGAGAGAAAATCTGATGTTCATAATCATAAGAAAAAATGCATGAAGCAACATATCAAGTCTAATTAGAGAACTATGAAACCTTGCTATCTGATAATGTGTATTCTTACCAACTGTTTTAAACTTCACCGGATTAAACGTTTGAAACGTAATATAGCGATGTCACTTTAATACCATATTTGAACTGTTTGTTTTTTATAGATCTTAGTAGCATTGATCAATTCAAGTAGTTGAACCCTCCTAGAATCCTAGAAAGATAGGGTCAGGTTGTTTTATTCCACCCATTCTCATCAAAGAGTTCAACCACATGACTAGCATATCCTTCACACTAAAGATGCATCTATAATTTGGATATCCTAGAAAATCATAAAAATATAAGTTTCCTTTGCAAATAATCATAAGCAGAGTTTAAATTGAAAGCACTGATGTTAATTACATATCTCATTTCCTGAGAAACTTGGTATTTGTTTTAGTAGTTAAATCTGGGTGGTGCAATATGATTCTTGTTCACTTCAATACTTTCAAAAACCAAAACCTTGTTCACCTTGTAATGAGGGCTTTGTCTCTATCACATGAATAAATCATGTTAAAGGAACTCTAGTTACATTCACATATGTAGGATTCACTTTCAACTTTCAAGAATCAAATTATGAAATAAAAAACTGCCATAACCAATTCTCACTAAATAAGACCAAACCTAAACAAAATTCTAACTCAATTCATATATTGATTAAGCTCTTCAAAAATTAATATTTTCTAATCTCTGGGTTTCATTCTAAACCTAAAACACAAGTATTTTTCACCTCAATAAAATAAAATAAAATAAAAATGAAACAAAAAGGAGAGTAAATTAGATAGTAATGAAACCTGAAATTGGAATTGATAGAGGTGAAAGATGAAAACTTTGTGGGTAATGGAGAAAGAACGCAATGAAATTGTTATACATGTTAATTCCTTTTGCTTCAAAACAAAAGACAAACAGGGCTTAGTTTTTGGTTTGTAGACAAGAAAATGGGCTTTAACAATTTTTGGGCCTAGGAAGGGTAAACAATTTCTATGACAAAAAAAAAAAAAACAAATGATGATTAAATATGAACGATGATGAATGATACATTCGTATAAAGAAAAAATGAACAATTATAATAGAATAATATGAGGAGGGATCCACTTAATCCAAGAGTAAGGGAAAAAAGACTTACTTCATATCTTAACCAATCAATCTTGAAAAATCCAATGGTATGAATTGGTAAGTAAATTTAAACCATTGAATTTTCTAAGATTGGATGGTTAAGATATGGAATAAGTAAATTTCCACATATATGTAATAGCCTATATGTTGTATACACTATCACTCTATCATTCAAATTTTTCTTCTGGTTCCTAAGTAGAATAATTAGCGAAACATATTTGAAATAAGAATTATACATCGTAACTGTTTTGGCCTTTCAATCCCATCAGGAACGATAGCACCACCGCGCCACTCCGCCAATCCCGCCGGAAAAATACCACTAGGAACCACATTTCACAACCATTATCTGTAAGCTTACTCTTCATCTACTTGTTTCTGAAACAACCATTGTTTGATTTTGCACACACCATGTTTGAGGAAATGTCTGAACCTCGTGAATGCTGTCTCAAGTTAGAAAATGAAATTTTATTTGCCTTATAAGCTTGATTATATACTTGTTGGGTTTTTCTTAGTCTATGCTTTGGGTTTAACGTGGTGATATATTATCTTAGAAAGTGAGGCTCGGCGCAACCATAAGGTTGCATGTGTTGTGACTGGGAGATCATGAGTTCAAATAATGAAAATAACCTCTTCGCTTGGGTAAAATACGATGCAATATTACGATGGAGTTTAGTTAAATTTTGCATATAATAAGATGCAATATTAACTCATTCTTTAAAGTAGTTGTGCTTCTATTAAGAATAATTATTGACAAAGATATTATGTATGTGATATGTTTTGTTTCATTTAACAGTGTCCTGCATTGCAGAGTAACATTCATAACACTTTTTTTTAAATTGTCTAATCTGATAGGAACTTTGTTTGGAAGTCTTTTTTTAAATTCTGTGAGTCTAAAATCATGGCATGTAGGTTTATATGAGGTGATCTGCTAAGGTAACTCTTCTATTAGTATGAAAGCTATTTCATTAATTCCTACTTTGTTCAAATTGATTTCAGAATGAGAGGGAGTGAAGACGAGTCAATTTCTGACCTGATGCAAGAAATTATCCATAAATTTACAGATTTCATGACAGGGTAATTGCTATAACCTTCCTACTTTCTGGCTTCTTGCATTTTTATAGGTTGCCGAAATGATTGGTAAACATTTGATAATCTTAGTTTCTATCGAGTAAATAAGTTACAGGAGAAAATTTGGGTAAAGTTCGGAAGGTGCTTGTGATGTTTTTTATCGATAAAAAGTTAAAAACTAAACATTTGTCTTACTTTTTCCTCTAGTTAATAAACAGTATGAGAATAATAGTACATGCTATATTTTTATTGGTGTACAGCACCACAAGCACCTAAATAATTTATCCATGTTCTGTTCTAGCTTATGAGTAAGGCTGCCTCGTGGACTAGAAACAACTTATTTGCTTGCGAGCATAAAGCTGTGTTCATCTACCCTCTAGCCTCGTGCACTGTACAGTCCTTTCCTTTTTTGTCCTAACTTATATGCTTGCTTGTCTGGTTGCTTGTCTTTGTGTATGTTTATATATTTTTGAGACACTGATAAGATACAAATGCTTTTTCTTTTGGAATCAGTGGCACGACCGAATTATTTTGTCCTTTTATCACAAAATATATTTGCACAAGTTTATATTTCTCAAAAGCTACCCTGTGATAGGATCACAAAGCTTGATGAGTTGGGAACTGCTGGAAGCAGGCTGCTGTCTGGATTTCAACGAGCACTTGGTAGTTTTACATAATCATGTTTATCACCTGTTAGTAGTTGGTGTAAGATAATAATATTGCTTGCTCATTCTTCACCTTTTATCATGCAGAGTTTATTCGGAGGCCTCCTATAGATACAAATTCTAAATTAGTCAACAAGATAATTGCAACTAATGAAAGTAAGAGAATTAAATCCTATGTCAATTCTGGATGTAGGAATCCCAATGATGGTGTCCAGAATGTAACCAATTGTAAGCGCAACTATTCTCTATCCCTATCACATTTTCTTTCTTTTTTGGTTAAGTTTAAGAGGAGGATAGTGTGAGATGTGCCATTCCAAAGTTAATATTGAATTCTGCAAAGCTTTTGATTATATCATAGTTTCTTACAAATTTGGGTAGTCTTACAAAATTACTCTAACCTAGTAACCTCTATATTCACAAATTTTGTTCTCAATAAATGATCCTTTCATTGTCTGTTAGCAAAGCAACGCCTTTATGGTCTGTTTATTTGGGAAGCTAGAAATATGGAGACAAGCCTTAAAAGCACATAGCTTTTGTATAAGTCAAAGTAAGACGAAATATATGGGATATAAGTTTAGCAAAAGGTGGAAAGATTGAGGATCATACCATATCACAAGTCACTAGATTTAGATATCTTGTGTCAATCGTACAAGATGATGAGGAAATTGATAGATATGTAAACCATAGGATTGAAGTGGTTGGGTGAAATGATGAGTGCGTAAAGTGTCATATGTGATAAAATTGTACCACTAAAGCTTAAGGGAAAGTTTTACCGCACCGCTAAAAGACTTGCTATGTTATACGGGACCAAATATTGGATGGTAAAATGCCAACAAGAAAATAAACTTCATGTAGAAGTGATGAGAGTGCTGCATTGGATGATTGAATGTAGTAGACAAGATAGGCTTATTTTCTTCACTTGTTTTAGTCAGTTCACCAAATGTCTACTGTTAACAAATTTTTGGTTGAAGTCACTTGAACTAGACATATCCCGTGCCTTTTGTTTATTGGATAAAGGACTCGTGTTTGAAACAGCACTATAAGATCATCCCATATCAATTCTCAATTAAATTCATTTTTCTAAAATTTATTGCTATTTCTTTGCCCTGACTATTCAACTGTTTCAATATGGCAAAATCTATATATGGAAGTGCACTCATGCAAGCATGGACTTCTTATCCATATAAGCGAAGGTATGGACTCATTTTCTCATATGATTGATCACTTATTGCAATATGCTTATGTTAGGCCCATTATAAACTTATCTAGAAAGTTGAAGCATGGTGCTAGGCTTATTCAAAACCAGAATCCATATAGTCTGGAATATACAATTGTGGACAGAATAATACAATTTCTTTTTCATCAGTTGGCTGGTTTTCTTGCCCTTAAATCTATTCAATTTTGTAGCACACATTACACGACATCCTATATTTGCAGTAACTCAGGCATTTGTTGAATATATATATATATATTTCTCTTGACTATAGAAAAAAGAAAATTGTTACTTTTATTTAACCATTTCAGTTGTTGGCCATTTATTTATGTTTGTCTTCAGTCTTCACTATGGTTTATATTCGTAAATAATCTGGCAGCTTACTTTATGAAGACTCATTGTAACTTGTCAATATTGCTTTCTGGATTCGCATTGCTTTTCAATATGCCCTTCCTTTCCTTCATACCTATGCAAATTCTCTAGTACACAGAAACTGAAGTTGTGCTTCATAAAGTGGCTATCATTAATATAAAGGCCCATAGTAACAAAATCAAGCCCCTCCCCTTGTAGTGGAGCAATGGCTCCTATGAAGTGTATTTGTTTGTAAAGTGAACAGGTTTCTATCCACCTTTAATTTAATAAAGTGCATTGTGATCTTAGCTCACTAAATGATCCAATGGTACATACACCATAGACCCCTACTTTCTCAATTTATGGACAAATTTGCTTTAGCGAAGCTTTTTCTAAATTGTAGTTTGCTTGTAACTTGTATGTATTCTTGGAATATAAGGTAATGCCATAGTCATCTTGCCTTCTTTGTCTTAATGTGACAATTAACCATTCAAGTATGTCTTGCAGCCAAACTAATACTTAATAAACTTGAAGGTTTATTGGGTGATGTAACAAGTGCTATACAGCGTACACATGGAAAATTGTTAGTCCTCTCAGATCACGAGGTTGGTGTTGAATTTAATGAGGTGGAAACCTATAATGATTTTGTAATTACATTTTTAATGCATACTTTCAAGTTTTTACCTGTGTATCCCTCAGTCCCACAAAGAAACTTAAAAGCCAGACATAATATATGTGGGCGAGATTCATATGTAATGCAAGGCCATTGTCCTCTTTTTCTGCTTTCAAATATCTTCACTAGATTCATGCATTGCTTACTTGTTCTTGATATAAATGTGATAATGGAAATTATGGAATTTCTAGCCCACTTAGAATTACATCTCATGCAGGACGAAAATGGCCCTTTATCACCAACTACTGATGTCACAACTACCAAAAATCAGAAAAATACTGATGTCACACATTTAGCTACCTTGATGGCTATCTTGTATAGTATGGTCAAGCAAGACTATTTGATGCAGGTAATGATCTATTTGTGACCTTACAATCATATTAATATTGAAAACCTTAAAATCTTCCTTGTTAGTGTTTTAGCTTATGCCATCTAATAGGACTAAGGCTTGGTTGTTGTTGTATTATAGGAAAGAGTCGTTTCTGCATTAGATCTCAAGTTGTCATCAGAAGAACTGGAAAGTTATTGCCAAATGTGGTCTTTGCGCCCCTTCATAAATGATGAAACGATGCATCAAGCTTGGGAACTTATTCGGTGATCAGTCATTTATTTCTTACTTCATAGAATCATTTAGCAAACATTTCATCTGAATCTAAGTTAATTTTATGTTCTGCCTTCTTGAGTATTAGAAAAAAGTGAAATATTTTAGGATAAGATTCCTTCATCCAAATTCTCTTGCAGCCACTGGCAAGATTCACACTCTATGCAACATACTTCTAGTTCCTGAAAATAGTTCTCTTATTACTTAAGAGTGAATGTGAATCTAAAAGAGACTATGAGGGTAAACTCTTTGAACTTGATGTGATATCTATTTAGAAGAGAGTTGGTTGGGATAAGGAGTGGCCAATTGAGTAAAGAATATTGTTCATGATAGGAGAGTCTTGGGTTTCGAGAGGCCAAGGTGCAAGAATACTGACTTGAGTGTGGAAGCGAAGATGCAAAAGCATGTAGCCTAAAGAGAATATTTATACATTTTAAAGGACTAGTGGTTGATATGTTCCTAGTTATTAAGGTTTGGATGTAATTTATGGTGCTTTTGAATGAACCATGGTAATTCTTTTGTGAGATCTTCAATTTTGAGCTCATTCTAGTTGGTTTTATTCAACTTGTAGTTCAAAAAATTCACAGAACGAATCTTTTTTTTTATTAAAACCTTCTCATTACTCTAATTTAGATTGGTAAATTTCTAACAATCCCTTTTGTGTGGTTGATTTTTTCATCGACGTTGTTTTTCGACCGAAAGACCTAGCTAATTATCGAGTTTTGGATTATCTAGACACATACTTCATAAAATGGTTCTTGCATATTTGTTACCTGGTGAGAATTCAAAATTATTATCTATTTGTCACGTTTTTAGTTTAACAATATATCCTGAGACAATTATCATACTTGAATTTTTAGATTTAACTCTTATATGTAAAAGGTAAAGTATGACCATGACCATACATATATTTTACAAGCTATTAGAGAAAATATGAGTTTCACATTAAAAAAACTTAGGAAATAAATCAGCATCCTAGCGTTAAACATAAATGTGAATGTGGTTTTCTTTTTTTATTTACTAGAAAACAGGTTGAATATTAAAAGTGTAAATGTTGTTGACATTATTATTAGAGTATGTTATTTTAATATGTTTCCCTCCTCCCTCATTAACATATAGTACATCTCTAATTAACAAAAAAAATTATAAGACCAATTAAAGCGTAGATGAAATAGTTATACTATTTTATCTATTTGGTTCTTCTCCGTACAGGATCCAATAACACTTCTAATTAAGTATAAGATTTTGTTAACTTAAGTTTTAGTTTAAATTGAGTCGATTCTTACATTAAACGTGACATTATTTCATATAGCATTATCTTTTTTGCTCGTTTAAACTCGGTCGTACAATAACAAAATCATTAGGAATAATCACCATAGGAAAAAATAAATCCAAAAGTAACAATTTCCTATAATAAGAAGAGATCATTCCACTCATCATAGAAATGAATTCTGTTACACCTCTCTGTCTCATATATATATATATATTTCTACCTATCTTTCCTTCCATTTCTCTCCATCTCTCATTTCCATTATTATGTTTCATCTTTTAACAATGCTGAGAAATTAAAGGGAGAGAAACCCTCCAGAATAAGTCCATTCCCATAGGAAACGCAACTGATATCTCACATTCACACCCTTTTTTCTTTATGTTTTCCCTACACAAACCATGAACTATAACAACAACAACAATCCAAGAAATGGTAACAATACAACCCAGGCTTGCGCCGCGTGCAAGTACCAACGAAGGAAGTGCGCGCCCGACTGCATTCTTGCACCTTATTTCCCTCATGATCGCCAAAGGCAATTCCTTAATGCCCATAAATTATTTGGTGTTAGCAACATTACCAAGATTATCAAGTTTCTTGCGCCGCAAGAAAAGGATCAAGCGATGCGCACAATCATTTACCAATCTGATATGCGCGCGAATGACCCTGTAGGTGGTTGTTTTAGGTATATCCAAGACCTTCAAGCACAGATCGAATACTGTCACACGGAACTCGAATTAGTTCTTCAACAACTCGCGTTTTTTCGAATGCAAGCTCATCACCAACAACAATCTCAACATGCTTTCAATCCAACAATGAGTAATGTTAATGTTGGTATAAATGGAGAGGATGTTATGAGTGCTGGTGAACCTTTGAGCTTGTATAGGGCGCCCGCGACCGATCATTATCATTATATTTCACAAGTGCCACAACATGAGCATTACATTATGTTGCCAGAGACTAATGAGAATAATTGCAGCAATAATATTAATGACAATACTGCTTTGCGAGAACATGTTAATGCGTGGGCGATGCAGAATTCGATGTCTTTATCGTCGTTGTCATTGCAGGGACAGAATAGTAATGCAAGTGTTGGTGATGAATATGACCCTAAGCCAATGCTTGAGATACCTTGTGATGAAAGAAATGAACTCGAGTTTGAGGCCGAAAATCTACTCCACCAAAGGTTTGTCTATTATTAACACTATGCATGTTTTAATTGTTAATTATTGTTGTAGGAATTTATGTTCTCGTTCTAATTGATCTCAGCTTCGTGTACTGGGTCGCCCTTGTTATTCTAATTGATGCTTTAGATGACACACAAAGGTTCTGAAATTGCATGCCTCTAGCTAGAATGTAGACTCAATCATTGTCTTCCATATAATCTAGACTCATTCATTGACAAATATGCATTATGATTGAAGTTATACTATAATGTGTTTAGTTTCTGATTCATTCATACACCAATAACATTTTCTAACAAAGTTTTATAATTAAATATGCAGTAATGATGCAGTTTTGTTTAAGATAGATGATGAGGTAACAAAGGAAGAGAGTGATTGTATTCAACAAGCTCAAGATCATGATCTGAAAGGTGCAGCAACTTTGTTTACTCTTACAAATTGTACTAGATGAGATGTTAATTAGCATAGAATTTTACAAGATGATTTCACATCAATTTATTGTTATTAGAATGTTTCTTACTCAATTTAGAGCTTATAATTTTTGAAACAATAATTAGATGAGGCTATAAATATAACAAAATCTCTCCTTTTTTATTAATTTGATTTCTTCAAATAAATAAAATACCATATATCATTATTGACATGCACTAGAACAACAAAACAAATCCAACTCCTAGAAGTTAAAATCAAAGTGTGAAATTTTGCATCAAATTAATAGCAATTAGATTATTCACAAAATAATAATGGGATCATAATTGCTAAAACTGCTTACCCTAAAATGTAATAAAAACCCAACCTTTTAATAGAAAAATAAGTTCATGTTATTATTACAACCCTATTCAACTTATACAACCAGATATGTACAATAAAATAAGAAATCAAAATGATATTTTAAATACATATATTGTTGGATGTAAACTTCAAGTATATGATTTAGAATATTTTCCATTGATATTGGGCAAATGAGAGAACAAAAATCATCCACCATAATTTTGACTCGGTCGAATTTCCCACATGGCCATGGAAAAACGCACCAGCATGCTTGGGAAAGCTTGCTGGGGCGCTGGGAGGGAGCCCCATGGCACGCCATCCTGACCCACCAAGGTGCGTGGGCAGGCAGGCAGCTCCCCCCCTATAGTAGGCTAATATGCAAAAACCCACTCTCCAGCACCGGACATCCTAACCAAACATAATCCTAAAGAATGAGTAACTAAGTTTCCATCTTATATATATATCCTACTTATATAAGGATAACTAGAATGAGAAACAAATTTTCCCAATACATTGTAAATAATCAATCAAAGGTTGTATATTTCAGCCTCACTCCATAAAATACAAAGGTTTTAACCACTCAAAAAATTATACAAAAATTTGCTTTCACCATTTGATGAAGCAAGTTAGTAACCCAAATCATCCATATCTGGCACCCTGCTTGGAGGTTTATTTTTGTCATTCACATTCTCTACTACAGCTGCTTCAGTTGTTGTCAGTAGCAATGAGACACTGCATTTGGAAAAATTAGTTTAACATATATAATAATACACACAAAAAACGTATGCATTGATAGCGTATGAGTTTTATACACTGTCATTGCATCATTCACCATTCATATTTAATCATCATTAATTCTTCAAAAAAGTAATCCAAATGAACGGTGGATGATATGCAGAAAAAATCGCAATGATGTGATTTTACCTGGCAGCATCTACCAAAGCTGATCTAACAACTTTAAGTGGATCTATAATTCCAGCCTTTACCATATCAACATAGACACCTGCTTCAGCAGAATAAGCACAACTAAACATCAAAAGATAACTTAAAACCAATCTTCTTTACTACAGCATTATGATTGTTCAGAAAAAATTTAATGTTAGTGTTAGAGTATCCAGAAAATATTTCTATGTACATTGGTTCTGTCTTCGAATCAGGAAATTGTTTCTCTGCTTGCAGGATAAGAAGTTTGTCTTCATCTACCCTCTTCAGAACTCACTAAGTGGAAACCTTGTGTATCAAGTTGTCCTTTACTATTGATTGTATCTTCGAGTATTCAGTGTATATTTGATGATTACCTAGATGGTCTCCTATGTTTTCTATTTATATTGTCTGATTTGTTTCCTTATTGAATTAGGATAAGGATTCTATTATCAGTATGAATAGGACTATTGATTTTGTCTAATGTATTAGGATAAGGATTCTATTATCAGTATGAATAGGACTATTGATTTTGTCTATTGTATCATATCCCCTCATATCAAATACTATTCTAGTTTACAACCTTAAATCTCTTTTTCCTTATTCCCTAACCCCAAACCAAATTTGTTCTACAGTCAAGTCTATAAACAATAAAGAAGCATACAAATGGTGCAAAACAAACTTAGTACAAAGGTTGTAACTTGTAACTTGTAACTATATAAAGTAACCAGACCAAAAGGAAGCTTGTTCCATTGTCTTGAACCATACCCAATGAGAAAAAAATGAGACAAATAATAATCATAATGCATTTTGATGTGATTTCATGTGTAAAAACTGAGATACAAACCATTAGCAGCATCAAAACCCAAATTATGATTGTCTTGTTCCAACAATTTGCTGTGAACCAAAGTACCATCAAAACCAGCATTTGAAGCTATTGTAAATGTAGGTGCCTATGATAAAGAATATGCATGATCAGAAAAGATGAAAAATTATAAAGCAGGTTAAAAAAAGTCAAAAAATAAAGAGGGGAGAGCCATTTATGTGACAAGAGAAAAAAGAAAGTCAGGCGCAGCAAAAAGGTACAACCTTAAGTGCATTCTGAATAATCTGCACTCCTCTTTTCTCATCAGCATTTTGAGTTTGAAGGTTCTCCAAGACTTTGCTAGCATATAATAGAGCAACTCCACCACCTGATTAAAACAATTACATACTGATTTTGAAGAACAAATACTCAAAGCACGCGCTACTTGGCACCCTCTGCATACTTTTTATCCCGTCAAAAAATGGGGAAAATAAGTTACCTGGAACAATTCCCTCTTCCACAGCTGCTCTAGTGGCATTTAAAGCATCTGTCACCCTATCTTTCCTTTCCCCAACTTCTGCCTCACTAGCCCCTCCAACCTGAAGATATTTTTGTCGGTTTTCCGTGTGAGGTAATGTATTCAGACTAACCATCACAAACTAGTATTTTAAGAATGAGTAACGAACCTTGAAAACAGCTACACCACCAGATAGTTTTGATAGCCGCTCCTGTGCTTTTTCTTTATCAAATGTGGCAGAACTCTTATCCATAGCCAACCTCAGCTATAAAATGATGTTCACTTATATTAAACATCATGATATGAAACAAGCCACATGAAGGCACTCTAAACTGAGTAATGGAAAATAGTTAAGATATGAAACATGATTAACTTTTTAAACTGAAATGTCAGAGTTGTACAATTTTAGTGTTTGCTCAACCAACATCACTTGATGTACATAGTAGCAAAATTGAAAACTTTGCAGTTCTCACAAAAACACGAAAATGGTATGAAATGACCGGGCGTATAATTATTTGTTTGAGATCTACAAGAAAATAAACCACAGAACAAAACATTATTGTCATGTAGTGTTGAATGTTGATTACATTGGCAAAGAAAAAGTGCTCGAAATGCATGAAAAGGCCTATGTTAAGAATCTAGTAATTATTTTCAGTGAAATCAATTATTACTGCAAGAAACGGATATATAGAAAAATCACTTGTGGCTAAACATTTTAAAAAAGGAAAGAGCAAGCTAAAATATAATACTTCAATAAAAAATGGTAAAAAAAAATACCTGCTCACATCTCTCTTCAATGAGTTTCTTATCCCCACCACCATGTAGAATGATAGAGTCATCAATGGAAACAGTAACCTATTGCACATTTAATTAGCTGCGTATATAACAGTTTGAAGAATCAAAGGTACTTATGTCGTTTCAAGCCACAAACCTTTTTTGCAGTTCCAAGCATTTCTGGTTGGACCTTGTCAAGAGTCAAACCACGATCTTCAGTGATGACCTGTTTTCAAATTCATCATAACTTATTCATAGTATATACCTGGTTGTAGTCCTACGCCTTGACTAGATGAGCCATAATTAAAGTCTTAAAAAGAAAATGAGTGCCCTAGTAACATGAACCGAAAAACACTATCTGATAAATAAAACGTGGTAGATAATCACCTCTCCTCCAGTAAGAACTGCAAGATCGTCTAAGCTTGCTCTTCTACTATCCCCAAAACCAGGAGCTTTTATAGCACAAACCTAAAATACAAGAAACTTTAAATAGAGAAAGTGGAAAACAAGTATATAAAAATCGAATTCCTAGTATCTTGGTAATAAAAATGGCTAACACAATGGCCGTTTAAAAATACATAAATAGTATTTACATCAAACAAACACCGAAACTAGAGAAAAAAAGCAACAGATACGCACTCGAAAGTTACTGCTAGAAATTCCAACGATATTAACCAAAATTCTTCTACAAATGATGAATTTTATAAAAGAAATTTGTAAAATGAAAGACTTATGTGGATAACTGCATCCACTTAATTACACATATGTACTTACGATCGCCAACTATCAGTCAATAGATGATAAATAAAAAAGTCCGAACCAGAGAACGAAAGAATCCAGCGTTCATGTTTAATGTAGCACAAACTACAAAGTAACTGAGAATATCACCAAGAGAAAAGCCACATAAATCACCTTAAGCCCAGCTTGATGCTTGTTCAGTATGAGCAAGGCCAATGCATCACTGTCAACATCTTCTGCAACAACTAGGAGTGGTCTTCGATTCTGGTTAGCATTAAAATAGCAAACTAAAGAATGAGAAAATTCAAATGCAAATGAAAACGAGCATATTGAATCAAGATTAGCTAACGCACCGTCACTGCCAGCTCCAATATTTTCAACAGCGAATTCATGCCCGAAATTTTCTTGTCATGGATGAGGATAAAGGGATTCTCCAATTCCTAACAAATGGAAATTACAATTATGAATATCACAAACAAAAATGAACGCATATAAAACTAAACCCAAATAACACTAACCAAGTAAAATAAAGCTTTTATTTACATTAGGTGCATCATGTACAACTGAATAAACCAAGTTATTATTTATGCCAAATTGATTGTACAGCTTAGCTTGAAGCCATGAAGAACAATTTGAACAAATATTAAATAAGGAGATTTCAGAAATTATTATTGTTCTGCTTTTCAGGAATTATTTATCCCTGAAATGCTTATTGTAAAACAACATTAAAGTTCAATTTTTAAGAATGTTTTACATAATTTTAATGAGAAAAGAAGAAGCCAGCACTTACACATTTTTGGGTCTTTTGATCAGTAATAAAATAAGGAGAGATGTAGCCTCTGGTTAACTTCATTCCTTCTACCACTTCCAACTCGTTATCCAAAGTGTTCCCATCCTGAGAGCTTTAAAATTTTAGATAACTTGGACAGGAACTTCTGCAAGTAATAAGTTTGCAAAAATGGATGAAGTTTCTTACAGCAACGGTAATGACTCCTTCCTTCCCAACTTTCTCCATTGCTCTTGCTATCAATTCTCCAATATCACGCTCTCCATTTGCAGATATAGTTCCAACCTAGTTGTTATATAAAAGAAATGAATGGCCAGCAAACAAAATGCAACCCAGTATAAAAAACAGCACCTAACTTATTTATCAGCAATATAATTAGTGGTACAACCTAATTTTTATCCAAAAATATATAGAGTACTATGAGCTAAATTTATTTCAAGTATCCACTGCCAAAGTAGTTAAATGTCTATGCACCTAAACTTAATGATAGCAGAGTATAAACAAGTATTATTCTATACATCAATTTTCTAAATCAAAATTCATTTAGCAGGAGTAAGTTTTTCTTGAGAAGCCCTTGCACCTGGGTTATCTCTTCCGGTGTACTTATCATTAATGCTCTGTTTTTCAAATCAGTAATTACAGCATCGACTGCCTTATTTATACCACTACGCAAATCCATGACATTTACACCCGCAGCAACTGATTTGCATCCTTCTGTGAGTATTGCCTGAGTTAAAACAGTTGCACAAGTTGTACCTGGAATCGGAGAAGAAACACTGACCGGTAAGATGAAACCATTTAATGCAAACAATATATGGCCTATGAAGGAAAACTAATGGCGTAAATAAACAGAGACCATCTCCATGATTTCCTCCTAGTGTGAAATAGGATAAAAATTTGAGAGACTAGTTTAACCATCTTTATAATATTAAATAACTTATAAATTCAATCCAATAGTTATAGCAACCATTTGACAGAATCCTCTTCATCCTATGATGTACCGATACTCTTTGATATTTCACCTATAAGTATCAACGAAGTATCCGAGTCAAACCATTTCTATAAACAAATTATAAATTCGATACTCTTAATACTTTACCAATACATATTGTAAATACCATCTGAATGGACTCACCTCTTCAGTTTTTTTGCTACACATGATACAGTCCCTAGATTTTCGCACAATATTTCTCAGTAAATAGGACCTAGACGCAAAAACCAATCTACAGTGTGGAAGCAAGTTTGAGAGAGAGAAAAAACACAAAGCACACAATCAACCAAGTAGAAATGGAGGAACAAACATGGTGGCCTAATGTACGACGCTCCCACCAAGTGGGGTCTGGGAGGGCAGATGTTGAAGCCTTACCCTGCAAGCGGAGAAGTTGTTTCCAGAAATCGAACTTGTGACCTCTTGGTCACTATGCAGAAACCTTACCCTTGCACCAAGGCTCCCAAAAAATGGAGACAAAGAGAGAGAGAAAAAACATTCAAACTGTCAAGTAGGAGTATACAAAGAAAAAAGTTGAGCTTGTGTATTGCATTGAGAAGCAATAAGAAGATATGTATCTACGTAAGGGACTCTATTCCTTTCTCCCCCTAACTCTGATCTAGAAGAGCAATCCAGGTGATGATCAAGGATGGAATGGCATTGATATTATTCCTATTTTTAAAAATAGGCAACGATTTCTCAAGACCACAATAGATATAGTTTTTATTTTGTAATTGAAAAGATCTAAGAAGAATGTTTTGTAATTAGGAATTTTTGGAAAATAATTATATGTTTATAATGTTTAATGAACTTATGCATATTTTATATTCATATATCATAAACATATTGGAGCCTATATTTTCAGAAGTAGGTGTATTGTCATATCGCATCTATACACACACACACACACACACACACACACACACACACATATATATATATATATATCATTCACTATTTGTATCGCATCTGTGCATCATAGTCGGTTTCATAAGTAACTCTTGATACTTAAGTAAGCTATATACCTAATGTGTAAAGGCCTTTCCTAAGGACTATAGACATTTGACTACTTTACAAAATGTCTCAACTAATGTTATGGCAATTTGATTTCTTAGCACTTGCTTGTAGAACTTATAGGAAGTCGCATAATCAAAGAAAATCAAATTCTTAATCAACACTCATACTAAATTTCGGATATAAAAAGGTTAGAAAGGAAAGTAATGACCATCTCCAGCAGCAGTATTGGTCGCCTTTGCCACCTGCTTGACAAGTTCTGCGCCAACATTTTTTGCTTTGTCTTTAAAATTGATACTCTTGGCAACTGTGACACCATCCTTTGTCACCCTAGGATTACCATGACTTTTCTCAATAATCACATTGCGACCCTGAATCAAGCAATTAGAAATATAAAAAAAAAAAAAAGAAAATAGAGTCACAATATATCATGTAATTTTCCCCTCTCAACATTCTCCATCCAACACTAATTATTGTCATCATCAACAAAAAATGAATAATTCCTATCAACAAAAAAGACTTCCAACTTGATTCAATCAATCAAATAGAAATTAAGAGAAAATAAAGTCACTATTGATCCATCATGTAAAATTCTTGTTTCATCTTGCATAATCAAAAAACACTAATTATAAACATTACAGAATATGAATAAAACATTATAGTTTCTTGTTTGAACATGCATCATTCACAATAATTATAAACAATATATAAGAACAATACCTTGGGTCCCATAGTAACTTTAACAGCTTCAGCAACCTCAGAAACACCCTGAAGTATAGCAGCACGAGCCCCAACACCAAAGTTGATATCTTTGGTCACATAGCTTCTTTTTGAAATAACCCCATTAAATATCTACCCCAAAAAACATCAATCAATATACACAAACATATTATGATCCAAATTGCAATATAAGATGAACAAAAAAAACTAAAATTTATTCTTACAAGGTTCTTAGAGGTGAAAGAAATAACAGAGGAAGCTAATTTAGATGCGAATCGGTACATTGCAAGCAGCCACAAGGTTGAATGAATGAATGAATGAAAGTGTGAAGAAGTGAAAAGAGAAACACACACCAAACGCTAATGGCTAATACTAATAGGGCTTTAGACAGGGTTTAAGGTTTTATGGTTTTTTGTTTTGTTTTGTTTTTTTGGGTTTTGACAATGATGGCCCAAACTAAAAGGCCATGGTTTAATGAAATTCATCTTAATTTTTATTTTATTTTTTAAATATGGAAATTTTATTATTAATAATACTTTGGTTTTAGTGGTCACGGTTTCCTTTTATTAGTGGGGGAGGAGGACAATTTTATTGGAACTAGTATCATATCCATTAATAAATGTCCTTTGAATTTCTCAATGTCCTTTCATGGGTGAAGTTGTTCAAGCCTTCACCCACAATCTTGCAACTAAGGTTCTAATTAGTGAAGTAGCATCATCTTTCATCATTAATTATTCGATATCTAAATGAATCGACCAATCAGAATCTATGACATATGGTTGTGTTGTGACATACTTTGTGGGACAGCTGATATGGTCCCTCTATCTATAACTAGGATAGAAATACAGACTTTAAGGTGCAAGTAGACTCATAAACCAGACTCTTGCTTATAGTTACAAGATAAGGCATTTCATGTTCTCCAAACCCAAAAGCAGCCATTTTGTTGGTCACAAACATCTTGACTTCAAGCAAAATGAATAAATTTGTATGAGATACTCTTGTTAGCATTTTAAGTATAGAAACATGATCTGTATCATGTATTTCATGAGCTGCTCTTGAAGTAAAACATCAGATATGGAACACTCAGAAACAGGTTTCAGAGCCAAAGCACATCTTTGTTTCATCTTTCTGTTGCATATCTGATATCTTTAGTATGTTGGATTAGCCTTGAAGTTGTTATTTGTATAGCTATTTTAAATATCAATACAATATTTGTACCAAGAAATCATGAAATGCCATATTTTTATATTTCAACATACTATGTTTACAATTTTCCTCTCTCATTTCATCACATCCCAAAGCAATAATAATACAATATTTGTACCAAGAAAACATGAATGTTGTATATTTTTGCATTTGATAAAACACATCCCTCCTTATACACCATCCAATTTTCCCAATGTTTCTCTCAAAATCTTCAGTCCCATGTACCTGTCACAAACAAAAACAGGCATAGTATCATAACATATATAAGTAGATTTTAACCAAACAAAAAATGTGTTGTGAATACCTTCCCATCATCATCACAGTTGCTTGAGGATTGGTTCCGGGTGACTCGGTAAATGTTGATCCATCCACAACACGGAGTTTATCGACACCAAGAACCATATAATCATTGCTGACTACCTTCCCTACATGACACCCACCATGGTAATGCCAAATCGTGATCACGGTGTCCTTACAGAATTGCTCGAGCGATTCTGTGTCATTGGGATGCTTAGGTATGAGGTTGACATTAGCCTTCACACTGAGGTTAAGTAGTTTCTCTATGGTTTTTCTGTCAGACAAAGTGTAGTTTGTGAAATGTTGTGACTGAACAACCTTAGTTGCAAGGCGAATACCTTCGACACATCGCTGAAGATCGTAAGGGTGGCTGAAGTAGTTGAAGGTAACAATAGGATTGTCCTCTACATTGGTGTTGTTCAGCCTGAGTTTGCCTGCTGACCAAGTACTTGCAACTTTTGACAAAATAAAGCCTCCCCTGAATGCTTCAATCGGTATGTCGCGCTTGTTATCCCGAAACGCTTGAATTGCTTCTTTCGATCTTTGCTTTGGAGGGATTGTCGAGAGCTGTCCAATCTGGTTTATTATGTAATAAAAATGAAATCTCACTTGTCATTGATATATCTTGATAGTTGCTAATCTAATATCAGATTTCTGGATCATACATGTGAATTTTTAGACCAATTTGTAGCTACCTTGTAATTGATCACTATTTTTTTCAACCATTGATGTACTAAATGCTCAGTGGAACAAATAGATACTAACATATGATAAAGAATTTAACACGGTTTTAAATTTCGGCTATAGTTGCAGTTAGTATACATGATTGTCAATAACTATCAAAAAATATGGCCAATGCGGTTGCAATTATGATAGAGTTGCAGACGCTATCAAAACTGCGATGTTGAGGCCACGACTACGATAACGGACCACAATATAGAACCATAGAACTTATAATTAACATGTAATTGTATGCACATTATTTATACTAACATTGTGTAAATTTAGAGAAAAATTGCATACCTCAGCTGATAACATACCATGGTGGCAGTGAATGCTATCATTGGATTGGCTAAACCCACTGCTAGCTTCAATGTACACACCTAACTTGGTAATACCCACTGTTTGTATCAATGATTGATTAACTGGCCTATTAAAAGGCACAAAAACTGTGTTCATGGGGTTATCTACCATTCCCTTCCCAACAAATGGATTGTCATGAACCACTGTTATGTTCATGTTTTGGAGTTCAGCTTTTGGCCCAATTCCACTAAGCATTAGCAATTGAGGAGTCCCAATTGCACCACTAGAAACTATCACTTCACTATGCCTATCATTTCCCAATATTGCTTCATGTTGTCTACCATTTTCATCCTTGAAAATAACCCCAACAGCTTTTGGTTTTTCTCCTGCAATAGTAAGTTACTTGAGAATTAATCCACATACATAGATATACACATATATTGAGAACAATGTTGTGAATCTCGGTAATTAAACCATACATGGATGTCGGTATTAAAAGTTAGTTAGCAGTCATATGATTAATTCTCACATCTTTCACGCTAGCATCTTATATATATATTTGGTACATAAATGTTATATGTACCTTTATGATCAAAAACTATCTTTTGGACAGTGGCATAGACCAAAACAGTAAGTTTGTCAGGGTTGCCTGAAGCAAGGAGTTCGGCGGTTGTGTGGCGGCGGCCGAACTTGTCGAAAATAGTTCCACCAACTTTGGTTCCATACATATGATCATAGGTGAATCCATTGAATGGAGACACCCCAGAATCTAGAAGGCTTTCCTTCACTGCATCTTGATATGGTGAAAACTTTGGATGGTGAACAATTCTCTTCTCAATCCATTGGTATGACTCATTTACTACATTGGTATCCCACCCTGCTTTCTCTATAAACCTGCATTCATATAAAATGTCGGCATAGATGTTACGAGAAGAACAAGTTAGTATACGAGACTCTCACCTCGTGTCTGAGATAAATAAAAATAAATTATTATTATAGAATGAGAAGTTATTAGTAGAGTGTTGCCTAAGTTAAATAAAGTGATATGAGGCATTAAGCCTCATAAATAAGTTATAGTTGCATTAACATTTCTTATAATTTTGTAAATAACAAGACGTTGAATGATATAAAGTTTTATCAGAAGGTTTTCAGAAAGATAAATGGTTCGATTCTAGAATTAGTTTATTGCCAATAGGATAAGGAGACATCCTTAATAATACCAAATAAAAATAGATTTATAATATCTAATTGTTTTTTCTCTTGAGTGTAGTAGTGGACTCAACCAATATTGTATTTCACAAAACATTTATGTCTACATCTCTCAAAGAAAAATGAATAAGGATGTTAATAGTTTATTTAGAGTACACAATTTATTGAATGGAATTTATGAAGAAAATTACTATTCTAGTTCTTTCTTATGACTAGGATTTTGGTTCTAGTATAATTTTCAAAGTTTTATATACAATAAATAAATGTATTTGTTACTAAAATTTTCTTATGTACTCAAATAATTTAATTTAAAATGTAAAATAATTTAATTTCATTGATAAATGACAATTTTGATAAATTTAATATAATTGTTAACAAATTTAATTATGTCTCCATAGTTTTTAATCGGCCTTATATAAAACAAGAAAACAGCCTGAGAAAGTAAAATAAAATGTTGAAGAAACAGTTTCTATTAGAAACTTGTCTATATTTCAAGTAACTAATAAAAGAAATGCACATTTGTCTTAACCATTACAATTGATAGAGTCATAAAGAAGTTTGTGTGTCAATAAATATGAGTATGACATTTAATGAGTTTAATTTAAATTTATATTATGTTGGGAATTTCTTAGAGTTATTATGTATCCATAGAAAACTTTGAGTATTTTTTACAATTGTTAGCAGTACCACATCGCTTTATTATATATGTTAATTATTATTGACTGTTTAAAAATAATGTAAATAAATAGTGAATTGTATAAAAAAATTATATTGATAATACATAAATATTAAACGGTAATTTATTATACTATAAGAAAAAAAATGTTCTCCATTATTAGTCTTGGCCATATGTCATATTCTCATGCAAAGTTTTCACACCTAAACACTTTCACCAACTATCATGCATAGTCTCACATTGTATCATTACCATTTACATTCATATCATACATCAAACCATCAACTACCATGCATAGTCTCACATTGTATCATTCCCATCTACATTCATATCATACATCAAAATGACACATGCATGTCACTTCTCATATTATACATCAAGATGACACATGTATGTCACATTTATTAATCCTTCATTTTTTCTACCAAACTTTTAATCATATTTACATATTCTCATATTCATTTTCCATCCAAAAAATTTCTTCATTTTCACTAAATCAATTCTTATATTTCTCCGTTTTCCCTAAAATCATATTCTGATTAGCAATTCTATTATATTATTATACAAATTCATTATAATATTCTCATATTAATCTATATTAAAGATATATGAGTTTAGGGGGGGGGGAATAATTCTTATCCTATTATGCTATTTGATTATGTAAAAACAAAAATAATTCTTTAAATTATCTTCCACATTATCCCGAAAATAATGAACTCTCTGTAACAAAAATCACAAAGTCAGAATAATGAAAAGTTTTGAATGAGAAATGAAGAAAATTAAAGTATGATGTAATATAATGTTACCTAAGAAGAAGAAAAAGAATCATGAGATTGTAAGATTACTATATTACGCACATATGCAACTATCATTACCTACAAGAAATTGTGGTTTGATTATGTAAAAACAAAAGTAATTCTTTAAATTTTCACCTACATTATCCCGAAAATGATGAATCTCTTTAACAAAAATCACAAAGTCAGAATATTAAAAAACTTAGAATGAGATATGAAGAAAATTAAAGTATGATGTAATGTTACCTAAGAAAAGAAAAATAATCATGAGATTGTAAGCAAAGAGTGTTGGTAATAATTGTAAAATATTGTGTTATGATGTGGTGTGAAAGCAATTCTATAAATATCTCATGATCCGATTAGCATTTCTATTATCCTATTATTATGAACATTTCTTATATATTAATTTCTATTAATCATCATGTACATATGTTTAAAATCAACATTCATCACCATTACCATTCTGGAATATTCATGAATAATTCAATTAGAATGAATATAATTATTATACTTAATGATCATTCATGATTTCATAAAAAATCATTATACATATTTATTCTTATATTCTTTTTCCCACCAAAAATCTTTCTTTATTTCCCTAAATCAATTCTTATATTTTTTCATTCTTATAATATTGTGCACATTCTATTGATATCTCATAATCTCATTAGCAATTCTATTATCTTATTGTGCACATTCATTATATATTTCCCCTAAATCAATTCTTATAAGTGAGGCTTTAAATTCGTATAATATTCTGAAAGCAATCCTATTAATATTTCATACTCTGATTAGCAATCCTATTATACACATTTATTATATATTTTCCCCTAAATCAATTCTTATCAATATTATTATATACATATGTTTAAAATTATACATAATCAAACAACTATTTATATTAATTCTTGTCCTATATTTATTTATATTAATTTCTATTAATCATCAGCTACATATGTTTAAAATTATACCCAACAATTAATTTCCCTAAATCAATTCGTATTATAAGTGGAACTTTAAATTCTTATAATATCGTGAAAGCAATCCTATTGATATCTGATATTCTGATTAGCAATCTTATTATCCACATTCCTTATATGTTCCTCCCTAAATCAATTCTTATCTTTCTTCATTTTCCCAAAATCAATTCTTATAAGTGGGGCTTTAAATTCTTATAATATTGTGAAAGCAATCCTATTAATGTCTCATACTCTGATTAACAATCATATTATCTTATTATTATGCACATTTATTATATATTCATTTATATTAATCACCAGGTACATATCTTTAAAATTATACTCAACAATTAATCATCATTCATCATCATTATCATACCGCAATATTCATGAATAATTAAATTAGAATGAATATAATTATTTTACTTAATGATCATTCATGATTTCATAAAAATATTATTATACACATTTATTCTCATATTCTTTTTTCCTCCAAAAATCTTCATTTATTTTCCTAAATCAACTCTTATATGACTTAATTTTCTCTAAACTCATATTCTGATTAGCAATCATATTATCCTATTATGCATATTCCTTATAATATTGTGAAAACAATTATATTAATATTTCATACTCTGATTAGCAATCATATTATCTTATTATTATCCACATTTTTTATATACTCATTTATATTATTTTCTATTAATCATCTGATACATATGTTTAAAATTATATCCAACAATTAATTTCCTTAAATCAATTCTTATAACTCAAGAATTGAATTTTCCTTTACAATATTTAATACTAATAACCATTAACTATCATTACCATCAACTACCATATGGATGTACACGAATAGCATGTATGTTCTTAACCATATGGATGTACATGTTTGTTTTTAGCCATTAAAATGTATGAGTCACACGTGTACTCTTAATAATAGGAATGCACGAGTAACATATGTGTTTTTAATCATGTGAATACACAAGTAACATGTGTATTTTTAACTATATGAATGCAAATATAGTACATGTTTGCATTAACTATACGAATGCGAATAACACATGTGTCTTTTTTAAAATGTCAATGTACGAATAACATGTGTGTTTTAACTATACGAATGCACGAGTAACATGTATTTTTAATAATGCGAATGTACGAGTAACATGTTTATTTTTAACCATTAAAATATATGAGTCACATATGTGTTCTTAGCAACACGAATGCACGAATAACATGTGCTTTTAATCATGCGAATACACAAGTAACATGTGTCTTCTTAACAATATGAATGCACGAGTAACATATGTGTTCTTATTATACAAATACACAAGTAACATGTATGTTTTTATATATGAATATACATATAAAACGTGTATTCCTAACCATATGGAAAAATGTCACCACGTGCATCCGGACGGATATCTTGCTAATTAATGATAGGATAATGGTTATGCATGATTTGTTATCTTATCATCCATGATATTTATTTCAAACCAAACACAACATAATAGACCAAAGAAACTTGGCAGTTTGGCCAGAAAATACTACATACCTTTTAAAGCTAAAATGAATGCAAAATGATTACTATACTTCATTAGCCACTCACTTATTACATTAATACATGTTATTTATATTTATATTATTGTTATATATATATATAACGATAATAAATTATCTTCTTATATTAAGATATAAGTTATCTCATTTTGCCAATAAAATTATAAAATATGTCTTATCTTTATAGTTTTAAAAATATTTTTGTAGAAAATGATAACATAATTTTACTAACCGAAAGAGATAACATATCTCCAAAGGAGATATTTTGTTCTCATATACAAACAAACTATATGATGCATATAAATAAAGGATAAAAGTATAACATAAAAATTAATTTTTGTAATAAAATAGTTATATGTGTAGACATACATTTACAAATGTCTCTCATAAACATATTTGTCAGAATAATTTTCAAGCCCTGAGCAATGATTATGTAAACTCTCTGCAAAATAAGAATTTGATAATTTATTTTCTAAAAAGTTTGTCTGGGACATAAGAACTTTAGAGTTTAGAGTAATTATATAGAAATTTAATGGAAGCTTAGATACTTGCTATGCCAAGGGTTATGATTGTTGTCCTTCATTCTATAAGTTGGACCAGATTTTCAAAGAAAACATTAATGCCTTTCTCAAAAATTAAGATTTAGTTGTAATAATGAATGTTTTTTATCATCTACCTTGACACTTTCATGTCTACATCTTTTGTATCAAATATTGTATCACTTTATGTATCATTTGTT
Source organism: Lupinus albus (assembly GCA_009771035.1). Lineage (NCBI taxonomy): Eukaryota > Viridiplantae > Streptophyta > Magnoliopsida > Fabales > Fabaceae > Lupinus > Lupinus albus. The sequence continues at coordinate 15,699,124 of CM020002.1, read as the reverse complement.
TTTTATTGGTAAGAAAAGTAAAATATAAATTAAAAACAAACTTTATATTTTTTTGACCAATAAGAAACATATATAATTTACATTTTTAATGAACATAGATAATTTACATTTGATCTTTTTTCCCTTTAAAACAAGTTTCCTTTATTATTATTTTCCTTTTTTGATAAACATAGAAGAAGTTGTTGAAAAGTTGAAGGTATATTAACATCATTCACGTGCTAGTTCATTAGTTTTGTACCCATAGCTCCATTAATAACAGCAAATGGTTGTTGTATCTGTAGTAAAAGTGATTCCTAGAATTTGAACTTGTAACCTCACTGTTACTAAAGCAGTGAAACATTACCTTTGACTTGCTCTAGTATAGAATCCAGCATTGATAGAACTACCACCACCTAAAATCCTTGCCCTTGCATTGTGAACTCCATCAGTTGAACAGAAATATTGAGAAGCTGAAGTTGGTGAAGTATCTGCTAAGGAAATGTGAAAGTTCCTTAGGAATGTGACATTGGAATTTGTGAAAGGAACACCCCCTCTTTCAAGTAATAGGACACTGAAATTCTTAGAAAGTGTTGCAGCTAAAGGGCACCCTGCAGTTCCACCTCCTACTATTATATAATCATATGCATTTTTTGTGTTGGTAGTAGTTGATATTGATGGTGGAATTTGGAATAAGCTAGCATTTTTTATAAATGGGTACTTACTTTCATACTTGTTTTGCTTACCTGCAATCAAATTTCATCAACAGTTTCATTAGATTTTCATTTTCAATGTATATATTTACTGATATAACTTTGGACCTATATATTATCCATATAGTGTTCAAGTATAGAATAGAATAATCTATCTGTTCATGTTCAAAAACTAGAATGTGATAACTAGTGTAAAGATTTATAGATAGTGAGTATATTAACCACCATTAATTTTATTATTTAAGTTTAAAAGTCAATGATGATTAAACATGAAATGGAAGTTATAATGCTAGTATTTTTCTCTATGTATGACAACATGCAAGGAACATAACCCAGATTCCAATATCTAATATAAAAAATAAAAGACAAGAAATATTTGTAAAAAAATGTAATTTTTTGCATATCAAATTAGTTTTTGACATAGAATAATCTTTGAGAACATAAAGGTAGAGAGGAAGAAAGATGAAAATGAATAATGTAATAAAGTTGTAAGAAGAAATAAGTGAAGAACCTTGACATGGAGGTAGAAAGTTGCAGAGCCATAAAACTAAGTACAAGAAGAATTTGAGTGCAGCAACTGAAGCCATTGAGAGTCACAGGCCACAGAAAAAGCACTCACTCAAGAAGCTGCTTCTGCCAAACCTGGCTAGCTTTGGTTGGTCTTGTTTTCTGTGTACATTATTTATATATTTAACATACATCAAACATTTCTATTAATGAAGAGTCAAATACTTGTTTTTACTGTTTTTTCAATTACAAAAGTGTTATTTCATCGTATATATATAAAATGATAAAAATGACTTATTATGTCATTATTTCCTTTATTTTTTTATAAGATTTGACTCTCCATTAATGGAGAAGATTCATACTCTCCAAACTATATACATATTAATATAATAATATAATTTATTAGTTAATATGAAACATTATAAGATCAAAATCTAAATTAAGAGCATGAAAATGTAGCTCTACAATATAGTAACACTGAAGATATCACTGAATAAAGCATTTAATGATGAAATGAATGCTACAGTTGGAGTCAATAGAATCTGGCCATTGGATCTGAAATTGTAATTTTCTGATGATGTCCGTTAATTTATACAATGACAGCTCACTCGACACCTACATATATGTAATAAAAAAACTATATATATTTAAATTTAATAAAAGGTTGGTTCACTTCACGAGACTATAAGGAAGTCGGTGAATGATAGATATATTGTATGCAGTCTTACTTTCATGAATAAATAGGTTGTTTTTAAGATTTGAAGGATTGTGCAGATAATTTATAATTTATGAATGATAGATATATAGTAAATGTATTGATGAGTAAATTATAGAGAATGCATGAATCAGATGGGAATTGGAATTGAGAAACATAGACATGAGGAACGTTGAATTGGAATTGAAAGTGGAAAAGAAAAGAATGAAAGCGCGATGGAATACTCAAAGGCGCATATTAGCAATGGAGCATTGAACTTCTCACAATACACAAATACTTCATGCACTCAAAACTTAAGCAAAAATCAAATATCCGCATTCATCATCTAATTTGTGTACTAAACTAATTAAAAAGTTTTATTCAATGATGATACTTAACAAGTTAATTTATTTAACTCCATTATTCAACTAATTAACTTTTTATACATCAGTTCATATTAAATTGGAGCTATATAGAGTAAAGTTTTAGTTAAATTATATAAATCACTCATCAGGTTTTTAAACATACAAAAAATCTCTAATTTATATATATGCATTACAATGACTACGAAATAAGTGTGATCTTTTAAACAAAAAATGATGATAATTATAATTAAGTTAAAGAAAATATGATATATCGTGTTAACAAGTCCAAATAATATATTAGTCAATACAATTATAGTATTTTTGGTTCGTTACCAAATGTATCAATAATTTTAAGGAAATAGTGTTTATACTATATTATAACGAACAAAAATAACGAAAATGCATTAATTCAAATATTGTATGGACTTATCTCCATAATATATTATATTTTGTTTAACTTAATTACACTTCCCATAATTTTTTTGTTTAAAATGTCACACTTATTTCTCATTCAGAGATACTTATAGTATAATGTATGTACATAAATTAGGATGTTTTTGTATGTGTAAAAAATACACCATGATTTGTGTAATTTCACTAAAACAGATGTTTGTGTGATTTACTCTAATTTTTATATGAGAATATTCTCACTTGAGTCACTGTCCATAAATATACATATATACGAAGGGATATACTTATTCTAAGATTAATTGGAAAAAACTTATTTTACATCTTAATACGATGGGATATACAGATGTTTGTGTGATTTACTGTAATGTTTTGCTCCATAAGTACATGCTCTAGGTTCAACTAATTTTCTCTTGGAGAAAAATATGTTAGTAATTATGGATATAATTCTAAATATAATAATATAAGAGTTGATATATCTTTATTATTTTTGGTTTGTTACAAAATGAACAATAATTCTAAGGATATTTTATTTAAATCAGTTTTATACTATTATTGTAATGAAACAGAAATAATGAAGATATATTGATTATTATATTATTTGTATAGACATATTGATTCTTATATTATTTGTTCTTCATAATAACTACACTTTTATAACTCAAAACAATCTTTCAATTGTAAACACCAATAAGGAATAATTTGCATTTCCATATTTGGCCATTCATAGTAACTACACCTCTATAACCCAAAATCACATTTCAACTATAAATTCCAATTGAATATATTCGATTGAGATAATTATTCAATCTTAATGAAAGAATACATATACAATCAAATATGGAAAATAAAGTTTTACATTCCATTATAGCATATACTACAAACAATAAAAAACAAATTGAGATACACGTGAACACAATAGTGACTATAATTGTAGAGGTAATGAAAGTTATGGTGTTAATATATTTGTAGATACATTAGAGTAAGTAGTGACTCATCATAAAAAAAAGTAAGTAGGATAGGATTCCTTTCAAATTAGTTTAATCTCTTTTGTCTCTTACACTCACACTGTGTCTGTGAAAATTTTCTAAAAGAAGAAGATGATGGGCTTAACCGCCATTTTACTCCGTTCAACCACCGCCGTCTTCCTCGCTCTCCTCATCTCCTCCGTTCACTCCTTCTATCTTCCCGGCGTTGCTCCTCGCGATTTCCTAACCGTAACCTTTTCATCTTTCTTTCTTCTTTTACGCTTTTCTTTTATTTTCTACGCGATGTCCTTATTTCATTTTTCGTTCACGTTATATCTGCTTAGATCTAGGGTTTCAGCTCTGATCTGTGTTGCATCGTACGTCGTGCATTTCTTTTTTTGTTCGGATCGGTTTTATGTTTCTCAAAGAACTGAAATCTTGTTCTGGTTATAGTGAATCGTTCCTATGTTCTGACGTGTTTGAAATTAGAATGTTGTGTAAAATTGTTGTTTGTTGCATGAGTTTAAAAATGGAATTGCGGATCTTCATTTGTTAAGTTTTGAGCTCTTTCATCAGTGTTTTACCGCTCTATAATATGTCAATTGTTGTGAGTGATGAAATGAACTTTTTGATTTTTAGGTGCATCACATGAAATCTTGCATGTTAAGTTTGACTCACTTGTATAATGTGTCATTCGTGAACTTGTGAACTTGTATAACATCAAATGTGATGAGTGATTAAAGAAACTCCATTATATTTGATTTGATAGATGCATCACATGAAAACCGCGTGTAAGTTTGAGTCACCTGTATAATGTGCCATTTGTTAAGTTTGAGACAGCAATTTACTTTTATTTGTTGATTTTTTTTAGGTTTCTAGTTATGTTATTTGTGATTGGGGACAGATTTAGGGGAGAGTTTTTTATTAATAAAGTACATGCCTAGAAATATTTGCTACATGCATATATACATAGGTTCCTTAAAACGAGGGTAAACCATTTTTTCACTGACTGTATTCCAGTCATTGATTTTATTTTCATCTGAAAGTGTTTACGATTTTGGCATTAGCAATAGTTTATACCAATGGTTGAAAATAAGATCAATCTGGCACCTGTCTGATTTTTTGGGGTTCCTCCCTTAATGTACTTTAAGATATTTATTTCTTGTTTCTTCTATGGAACCAGGGTGACCCGCTGTCTGTCAAAGTGAACAAATTATCATCTACCAAGACTCAACTTCCATATGACTACTACTACTTGAAGTACTGCAAACCTTCCAAGATTGTGAATAATGCAGAAAATTTGGGAGAGGTTCTTCGAGGTGATCGAATTGAGAATTCGATATATACGGTGGGCATCTGTTGCCTCATTCTTCTTTCAATGTTTTTTTGGTTTAACGAGGATGAAATGTAGTGATTGTTGTTTCTCGTTTTATATGCTGACCTAAAGAAAATTTTCTTCTTTCAGTTTCAAATGAGGAAGGAACAGTCTTGTACTGTTGTCTGTCATGTTACTCTGGATGCTGGATCTGCCAAGAATTTTAAAGAGAAAATTGATGATGAGTATAGGGTAAACATGTAAGTGCTAAATATAATTATATCGAAGCCAATGCTTAGTTGTGTAGTACAAGTTCATTTTTTTAAAAGATTTATTGTCCAGTTGCCTGCTTGTATGTAGCTTTCTACTTTGTGTTCTACTGACCTTTAAAGCTTTGTATCGTATATGCAGGATTTTGGATAACCTTCCAGTTGCTGTTCTTAGACAAAGGAGGGATGGCAGTCAATCAACAACATATGAACATGGTTTTCGTGTTGGGTTCAAAGGAAACTATCAAGGGGTATAACTTGGTAATATGTTCTGTTTGAATGTTTAAGTACCATTCTTGGTTCCCCAAGTCTTACAAATTTACATTTTTCCTACAGAGCAAGGAGGAGAAATATTTTATCAATAACCATTTGAGTTTTAGAGTCATGTATCACAAGGACTCTGAAACTGATTCTGCTCGTATCGTTGGATTTGAGGTCACACCAAACAGGTATTGTTTTTTTATCATCTATCCTCTCTCTCTCTGTGTGTGTGTGTTTAAGGGTCTTGCATTCATATATTGGGAATTGGCATTTAATGGTTGAAATTTGTTGGGTTTTATACTTTGTATATGGAATAGGATGCTGTTTGAAAGAAAGCAAAATGAAACAGATTAGTTTGATGATTCTCTAATAATTTTTTACCTTCAAGAGCTTGTATGCTTTCTTATTTTATTTCAAATGAATGCTTAATATTTGTTCTCTCCTATCTGAATTCTATTATCGTAAACAGTATCAATCATGAATACAAGGAGTGGAATGACAAGAATCCACAGGTAACAACATGCAACAAAGACACTAAGAATTTGATGCAAGGTAGTACTGTCCCACAAGAAGTTGATACCAACAAGGATATTGTATTTACATATGATGTTTCCTTTAAGGTATTGCTGATTAAAACCTTGGCTACTCATCAGTTTCACCTTATTTGTTATCTGATACCATAAGCTGTGTTTATCCATATTTTTCAGGAAAGTGAGATCAAATGGGCATCACGGTGGGATACATATCTTCTAATGAATGATGATCAGATTCACTGGTTTTCCATCATTAACTCTCTGATGATTGTTCTTTTCCTTTCTGGAATGGTGGCAATGATCATGATGAGAACTCTTTACAGAGACATTGCCAATTATAACCAGCTAGAAACCCAAGATGAGGCTCAAGAAGAAACTGGGTGGAAACTAGTTCATGGAGATGTTTTCAGGCAGCCCATCAATTCGAATTTGATTTGTGTTTATGTCGGCACTGGTGTTCAGCTCTTTGCAATGGCACTTGTGACAATGATATTTGCTTTGCTAGGGTTTTTGTCTCCATCCAATCGGGGGGGTCTCATGACTGCAATGGTTCTGTTGTGGGTTTTTATGGGTTTATTTGCTGGCTATTCCTCAGCGCGTTTGTACAAGATGTTCAAGGGCACAGAGTGGAAGAGGAATACCTTGAAAACTGCATTTATGTTTCCAGGCATTCTCTTTTCAGTCTTCTTTGTGTTAAATGCCTTAATCTGGGGGGAACAATCCTCAGGGGCTGTTCCTTTTGGAACAATGTTTGCTCTAGTCTGCCTTTGGTTTGGTATATCAGTACCCTTAGTCTTTGTGGGTAGTTACTTGGGTTTCAAAAAACCAGCAATTGAAGACCCTGTGAAGACTAATAAAATTCCTAGGCAGGTACCTGAACAGGCATGGTATATGAAGCCCCTCTTCTCCATTCTTGTTGGAGGCATTCTGCCATTTGGTGCTGTGTTCATTGAGCTCTTCTTTATCTTGACATCAATATGGCTAAACCAGTTTTACTACATCTTTGGCTTCCTCTTCATAGTGTTTGTTATCCTATTAATCACCTGTGCCGAGATTACGATTGTGCTTTGCTACTTCCAATTATGCAGTGAAGACTACAATTGGTGGTGGAGATCTTACCTCACTGCTGGGTCCTCGGCTCTGTACCTTTTCCTCTACTCGATTTTCTACTTCTTTACCAAATTGGATATTACAAAGCTGGTCTCAGGCATGCTTTACTTTGGATATATGATAATTGTTTCATATGCCTTCTTCGTGTTGACCGGAACTATTGGCTTCTATGCTTGCTTCTGGTTTGTCCGCAAGATCTACTCTTCTGTGAAGATTGACTGATTATGGGAGCATCATGTAGTGGTGGATTACAAGATGAACACTGAACCTGAAAAGCTGTAGGTATGTGAGCAAAAATACTGCAGGGAAGTTTTATTCCCTCTCCCTCGAAAATGACCCTTTTGTTAATTGTTAGAGTAGAAGTTGTACTGTTAATTTGTTACTGTTTTTAAATATTACTGCAGTAGTTTCTGAAACAAATGCTGAGATGTCTGCATATTTTGACATGCCCATGTCACAACATAGCTATAAGGTATTCAATCAGAACTTAGTATGTGGCATCTTATTTAATTCAAAAAAGAAGCAAGCTGTTATTACCTATAGGAACTGTTCTTAGTTGACTCAACTCTTGACTCTTGTCGAACTCTTGTCAGATCTGCGTTGGCGTATTACCATTAGTTGATTCAATCCTCCATCACCCAACCTAATGAGTATCAGCTGTATGGATTGATGACCCATCGATATGTTTTTTTGTAAAATATTTGACAAGAGTTGGAGTAAAATTATTTGTCTATAATAACAATGAACTCCACTGCTGGCTAAACTATGGTGTTTAATCCTTGCTCAGCTGTGTGATTGTTCACTATGATGTGAATAACATCTAGCAGTGGATGTGGTTAAAACTAGAAATAGTCATGTCTGATAGTGTAGCTTAAATGGTTAAATACTTGAGAGTTCTAACCCTTCTGAATACAGTCCTTCTGTAATAACACCTATGAGTCCCTTGGACAAAAAAAAAGTAGGACTAGTTGCTCCCTACATTCATATTTACTTATCTTAGTGTCATCTACGGAGAAATAAAAAAAATGGTTGTCAAATGTAGAAAAACATAGAGTAAAGGATGCAAGAGTATTTTATCAAATTAAAAAATGTTTATCAAGAAACGTATGGCTTTGCAAACAAAACAACAAATATCCCCCTTGTACTTTAAAATGCCTATTTAGATTTGTGTTAATCAATCACAAATTTTTAAATAGAAAAAAAAAACTAAAAATATGATTGATTAGTAGGGTGTGTGGATAGGTAATTTGGAATGTCAATAGTCTCATATCAAATTGATCATATGATAATTAACTTGCACAAGGAATTCCTAAAAGAATTAAAATATATTATATATTCCACAAAACCACAAACAAATGGCACATGAAAAGAACTAAAGAGTGCATTCCTATCACAGGACAAGATTACTATGTAAGATAGATGTACATAGGAAACTAACTAATGTGGGATACATTTGCATGTCTCATTTGACATGAATCAACTTAAATCTTACAATCTTTTAATTTAGGGATAAAGTATGGTGTCATTGTGCATGTTACTGAACTACAATTATTGAGAGTACATTTTGGGGTTGCATTAAAACCTGGTGTGAGTGCTATGTTTGATAATATGGCATGCAAAGACAATATGAATAGCTCCTTTAATCAATGAAGACACTGATTATGTCATGATTTCTGAGGTAATAAGTTATTTTACTTTTGCATGTATCTAATAGTGTGGGTGGAAAGTGGTATATAGGAATGGCAACGGGGCGGACCCGAATTAAGCGGGGTTATAAATAATGATATTATCCCCGAACCCGAAAAAACATATATTTATATATATATATATATATAACTTTTATATATATATATATATATTAAATTTATATATATATATATATATATATATAGCTAATATATACATATATAACTTGTATATAGTGTGTGAAATTTATATATATAACTTTTATATATGTAATTTTATAATTTAACATATATTAATCGGGTTCGGGGTGGGTTCGGGGTGGGTTCGGGGTAAGGTATTAACAATACCAAACTCAAACCCAAACCCGAAATTTGTACTCAGGTAAAACCCGAACCCAATCACATAGGGTTTTCCCCGTTAAATTCGGGTTGAGTTCAGGCGGGTACCCGCAGGTTCGGTTTTCATTGCCATCCCTAGTGGTATATAAGTTAATATGTATTTTAAAGAGCTGGGAAGGAAATGAAACTTTAAAATGAAAATAAATTCATAGTAACATGTTTATATACTTGAACATAATAAATATGAGTTGATGACCCTTTTTATATATTCTTAAATGTAAATTTGATTACCCTTTTAATAATTTATATTTTCAAATTATATTTTATTATATCTCTAAAATTAAAATCTATCATTATTACTCATAATACATTTATATTTATTAGTATATATAAATTTTATTTAATTAATCTATAATATTAAAATTATTGATTTAAAAAATACAAATTGAGTTCTCCAATTATTTTTAATCAAATGTTTTGGATTGACCTTGATTTTTTTTATCTTACACTCGTATATCTTATTAACTGTTCATGGATGAATAATGTTTAAGTTCAACATAATTTGAAATTCACAGTGAAATTGACTTGAGAAGCACATGTGCAAAGTTGAAAAACATATATATATAACTAACTATAAGCACATAAGTATGATAAATGGATATCCAAATATGTATGTTCTATAGGATATAATAATCCTTTTGATCTTATTATTATTACATGGAGAAGTTTGTTACAACTAGAAAGCAACTAAATTAATTGCCCTCCATGCAGGTAAAAGGACATTATAATATTACATGAAACAAGATGCTTCCACACAAACCAAAAAACCTTTCTACATAGGACTCAAAAAGGTATCATCTCAATGTGCATCAAACAACTTTTCTACATAGGACTCAAGCTGAACTCCTATACACACATATCCATAATCATCTCAGCAATCTTTACAGGCTTTCAACTAGATGGTGTGTTGTGTTTTTCTGCAACTTCACCTTTCTAAAGCCAAAATTAATGCTTGTGGTGATCTATAGAAAGTGTACACTTAGTTGACTCCAAAATACTTGTATTGAAATGTAAATAATCTGGAACCTTTCATTCCATTTATTTTAGAGAATACTCATTTTGGTCTTTAAATATTTTCATGTATACCAATTTGATAACCGAAAAATAACAAATCAAAACTAGTACTCAAAGATCATAAATGTGAGTCAAAATAGTCCATGTTAGAGTCGTAAAAAATGATAAAATGGACTAATTTGACTCATGTTTGATACTTTTTGAGACCATTTTGAGGTTTTCAAATTTTTAGGGATCAAATTAGTATACGCAAAAAAAATTGATGGACCAAAATAGGTCTTTACTCTTTATTTTGAGGTTGAAAATTGATCATGTGCAAATGGCCTCCACTGAGAGTTTCTTTGTTACATTGGGACATGGATCTCCTCCAAATATTTCTGGTGACACTGTCACTGTGCACCAGCTTTGCCCAACACAGTTCTGCAATAATTATATAGTAAATACCATTTGAAAGATTAAAAACTGGAAAAAAAAATGTATGCTGTAAAAAGTAACCATCCCAAAAAGCATAGAAGTAAGTACCTTTTGAAAGGCATCATATGATTTGTGAGCATGACAGTTTCCTTCATGGTAGTTTCCACAAGACCCTACAGGAGTGCCAAAGCTAGCAAATTTGATTGATGAGATTTTCTGTCCATGATCACATGACAAATGTGCTTTTGGACTCAAAGGTTTGTTAATTTTGCCTGAAGCTTGCATCTCATAGCTTACAAGATTTGGTTGCCATTCATAAATATCAGCACATACACTATCTATACTCCTTCTAACCAAATAGATCCCATTGGGGTTTCCACCCAATTCTTCAAGCACAACCAATAAATTTCCACTTCGCTTCAGCCAGGAATGAGGAACATGGTACCTGAAATCATCACCAGCCGATAACTAAGTTATCGGTAACAGCATTAAATGAAACTCCTGTGGAAGCTAGAAATTTCTTACCATCTTTGAGAAGCCTCGCCGCAGTTGCTTGCGCATTTGTCATCATTATATGTTCCTGCATAGTTACAGTATTCACAAGAACCAGATGCTGTATAAGCAGGCCAATAGCGGCCTAGATTTTGTCCGTTTATCCACACTTGACCTTTGCCCATGCTACCCATGTCTAAAGCCAATGGCGCAACTCCGGCAGGGGCATCAAAAGTAGTCTGTAATAACATAGAACAATGTTAATAAATCTAGCTTTTCAACAAGTGCAGCAGCCCCAAAGGGTCTCTTTTCATCGGTGTCGTATCAACTTGTATATGGAGGTAACCATTTTCAGTATATTACCACCATCAAAACTATTTCCTTCTAGTTATTTTTTGTCAAATACTAAAACTATCTTTAGGAAAGTTATGGCTAATCCCAGATTCAATGGAAAGTAAAAAATCTGTTAATAGAAGAAGCAAAGAAAATTATAAGAATGAAAATTAGAGAGAACTATATTAGAGAATAGGTTAGCTTAAAAAAAATTAAGGTAAAGACTAAACACATGTTTCTGTAAAATTTGCAGGTGGCAGAGGCATTGTGTAATTGTGATACTCACTTTGTACCAAGTCAAGGGCTGCTTTCTGGAAACTGAAAAACCCTGAAGCCACTCAACAGAGGAACTTCCACTAGAACGAAGACGCATAGCTTCACCTTTAAGACCAACCTAAATGAAAATGCAAGCTGGTAAGTCTCAAGCAAAATGAAGCAATGAGATAGAAAAGGCGGCACAATGAATGTTTTAAGAACCTTGTAAGACCACTTCTGCCATTTTAAGTCCCTTCTCCCCTCATTGAGACCATTTAATGTGATTGGGCCAAGAACACCAGCATTCAATCTTTCAAAATGTGGACCAACATTCTGTATGCAAATAACATGCAGCAAGTGAGTAATGTATTCACCTTCATAAGCCACAGTTCATGTTTCTGAAAAATCAAATTAGTGTGCAAGACTTCAAGTGCAGGGTTGTATCTGACAGCATCTTTTAGACACATGGAGAGAGAGAGAGAGAACAAACCGGGAGACCAACTGCAACACTTAGAAGAGAGATTTTGTTAACACCGGCTCTAAGATTCACACTCTGAGTAAAGGTTAGTTTAGGGGATTTTAAGCTTCCATATGCAGTTCCTGATAAAAAAAGAAGAATAATTAGCTTAATATCAAAGCTGAAGCTGGAGCTATTAGACAATTACTATCTTCGGAAGTAAAAGAGTGTGGGTAGACTGTTTCAACATAATCGTCAAGGAAGAATGGCAATAATATTCGATAAACTATAGAATCTTGTCTTCATATATTGAGATAGACTAGTGCGACTGAAATTGTTTAAACCAGAGGTATGCTAATCACCTGACAGCTTGCCATTTACAAAAACATGCAAAGCATGCCCAGCAGATGATATTGTAAGGACGGGACTCTTTCCGTTCCTCAAAAATCTTTCGTTGGAATTGATCACAACACTGGCAAGAAAAAGAGAGGGAGCAAGAAAAGATTTGATGTTGAGAAACCAAAGTGAATAACAAAATCTATCAAGTGTTATAACCAAGAATTGTAAGAGAAGGAAAAATGTAAGCAGGCTGCAATGTTATATGTCACACTCACTCTGTGGAGTACCACAAGTAGTCCGATAAATCTCTTGTTATGTTTAACTGCTCCAACAGGCCAGTCACTGTGAAAGAACTATCATCGGTAGAGGTTACCTCTTCATTGAATGCACTCCAAGAGAGTCCTCCATGAATAGGAACACGAGTCATCTTCATCTGTGCGCTCTGGGAACCAACCTGTACAATGATTTGGAATATTCATTTTTGCTGAATTTTGCAACTGGAAAGTTATTGAAAATAGTACTTTTCTCTTCAACAAAGGCATGCAAATTTAGGTAAGACACTAAAAGAACATGATTCTTTCCCTCTCATATATGTCTGCTTTGATGAAACAGAAAAGTCAACCTTGTAGCCAACATAAGTACACAACAATACAAACTGCATAACATAACCATTTCAATGCAATTCAATTGCATATACTTGATCAAGCTTAACAATAATAAACTATCCATTATAAGATATAAGTATAACTACCATAGCTCGAGTCATATGAAATAAAAACTTGTTTGTTTATTTTTCCTCACCCTTGCAGTGTTATAAACAGTGTTCTTGCAGTCAGGAAGAATGCTTATAGACCAAGGAGGCAAGTTATAATGCAAATTTCCAAATACCACCGATGCATACGATCGTGGGTTATAGTTTGCAAGGAATGCAGCACAACCTCCAGCCTTATATGCGAAGACATGAGCCTGCACATCAGTGATTAAAGATAAAAGTTTAGTTTAGTTACAAAGCATTTTAGATAGGAATGATAATTCTCTGATGCCTAAAGCATTTTGGTTTGGTTATACCTCTTGATAGCGTCCGAGCCGTGTTACATTAGGATCTCCGGATACTAAAGCGGGTTCACAGAGTTTTATGGCTCTGTGTAAATCCTTCAGATGACCCCACTTTGGCTGCCTGAGCAGTCCTACATAGATGAAGAAATGATATATAACTTAAACTATGCAATAAAGAAGAAATAAGTACTTTCTTTTCACACAACAGAAACATATCTTATTTGTTATTCACAACAAAGAAAAAAGTGTATACCATATTCATCAAGAGGTGCATCATAATCATAGCTTGTAGCAATAAAAGGACCACCAGCGGTTCGACCGAAATTTGTTCCCCCGTGATACTGAAACGAACAAAAGCGAGGGACTTAGTTCAAAAAAAGACGAATGAAACTACAATCGAGATCAAATAATAATGAAGTTACCATATAATAATTGACAAATGATCCCCCATTCTGTATAAACCTTGCAACTGCAAATGCCATGTCCTCAGCAGGCCTGTGAGGAACTGGTCCTCCAAACTCGGTAAACCTGTAAGTTTAAAAGAGGAACATCGGCGATCAACAGTCATCAATATCTCTAGCTTGTATATTTCTTATTCTTAGGGAAACATGAGAAGTAAGGAACAAGGAACCAAATCAAGCTACAAAGTTATTATACCAGCCAGTCCAAGCTTCTGTCCACATCTTTGGTTTGTAAGCCTTATTTGGAGAGAAATAATCACAATAGAAGCCATTACAAGTGTTAATCTGCAAAAAAATAATATTGAAATTAAAATCCAAAAACCTTGGAGACATAAAGGACTATACCAACAAGCAAAATAATAGAAGTTGACATCAGTGCCAAATTCAGAATTTTCACCATAGTAATCAGCTGAACTTACAATAGGATCAGGAGCATCATCTTGCTTGCACATGACCCACGGAACGCCGGTACCAAGTCCTATAGCCATTTGTGCTGCCCACTGAGTGTAGGCTTTACCAGGAGTACCATCCCTAAGTCCATATTCATTTTCAATCTATGCAAAATCAATGATAGAAAAGGCAAAGTTCTCAGTATATATCTTATCTCCTGTTTTACTCAATATATAAAATAATTGAAACAAGTTATTGATTTAAGCTAAAGGGTAGCTGCATAATATTTAATCTACCTGGGAAAGAATTATTGGACCACCCTGAGACTCATACAACTTTTCTGCTTTCATCATATTCACAATCTTCGTCGTAAATTTTTGCATTTGAAACTTCATTACAGTAACATAAAAAGATCAGAAGGTAAATTAGTACCACCAAAAGATGATGAATTTTTAAGTGATTCTTAAGTATAAAAATGGTTACCTTAAATGGTTCATTGTTTGTTCTGAAGCTGATACCTGGAATGTACTTGAGCCAAACAGGGAAACCACTGAAAAATCAATCAGGTAAAGGTGTTAAGATATTTTTAAGTTTCCAAATGAACAAAGATTTTGGCCAAGTAAAGTGGAAAATTCAACTCTTCCATTACCCAAATTTCCACTCAGCACATATATAAGGACCAATCCTAAGGTGAACATAGAGGCCTGCTTGCTGCACCAGCTTTATGAACTTCACAAGATCATAGTTCCCCTTAAAATAATACTGCAGTAATAATCAAGAAAAAACATTGATTATTTCAAGCTACCAAGGGAGCATTTGTTTAATTCAAAATAAAGTGATTCTTCAAAAACATTTGTAGCAGACATGTTAAAAGTTAAGGTTGATTGTAAGCTTCTTTTACTTCAAATAAAAGTTTAGTCAAATTCAGTTTTAAACAAATATATAAATGTCAAATTTTTAAATGAGAAAAACAGTGTTTTAAGGAAAAAGAAATCTAAAGAAAAATGCTATAAGTCATTAAAAAAACTGCAGTTTTCAAACATTGCAATGAGAGGTAGCATGCATTTTTCATTACTTTGCCAGGTGAAGGTTCATGCCCATTCCAGAAAACATAAGTCTCAATCACATCCAAACCTCCTTCCTTGGCCTTCTGAATAAGATCTGGCCACATCTGAAATAAAAGAACCAATGAAAACCACAACTTAGGAAATGCAAACAACATTTGAATGAAACAAAAAAGGAAGCAACTTTAAGGTACCCTTTTACCAAAAAACAAGAAACACATGTAAAAGTAAGAGTAATATTATATTTTCATACTAAATCATCTTACTAATTCTCATTCCCACAAAAAAGTTACATACATCACAAAGTGATACTTTATTTATTATTTATTAGTGATTGATTTACAAGTAACATATGTCACTGATGTGATACTTTATTTATTATTTATTAGTGATTGATTTACAATCGTGGGCATGAGTATTTACTAGGAAGATATATCATTTTCCATTCGATAAATATATTAAGAAAAAAACAAAGAAGCATGAATGAAATGTGAGAGTAATATACCTGAGGGGTGCTTCTAGGGTAATGAATGGATCCAGAAAGCAGTATCTTTCTTTGTCCATTGATGGAAATAGCATTATGGTCATAAGAGACAGATGCAGAAGCATGACCAATGAGTGAAAACGATAGCATCACCATAACAAGTACCACATTCCTCCACATTATGAGCTTCTTCAAAAAGCACATGAACATATATATTTATATATCAATAAAAGATAATAATAACCCTTCAAATGCAAAGAGATAGTTTTGTTTTGTATATGAAATGAACTATACTCTTTCTTCTTCTCCCTTATGTTACTATCTAAATAGCTATAAAAAATGGTGTGAAAAGGAAGACAACAAAAAACAGAGGTTGGAATATATGAGAGGGAAATATAGTGTTTTTGTTTTTGGGATTAAATTACTTTAATAGTTATTGTTGTTGAAAATGAAGGTGTTTTGCAACTGCTTTTATAAGCACTGAAGAGTGGATGGTTCTATGAAAGAGAATCGGACACACTTATCACTCAACTTTCTTCTTCAAAATCGAATAATTTACCATTCAATTGTATTATTTAGATTTATAAATTATCGTCTTGTCATATTAATGCATATAACTTTTTCTCCTTTATTTATATGAAGTTGATATATGATTTACCATATATTTGTATTATTTAATTTAAAATTTAATGTTTGCCAAAGAATTATGTTTTTATCATTATTTCTTAACATAAATTGGATTCATGTTCCTTAAACAACAACTGAAGTGTGTAAGAAGCTCTAATGTTATATGATATTATTGCACATTGATCTTCTTATATCATGGGTATCTTCTACGCAAAATAAAGTATCCTTAATAGGATCCATTATCCTATGTGTGATTTTTAAAAAATTGGGGTAACTCATTTTCACCTCATATTAGCATGAGCTATATGACACATGTCGACTCATAATGACATTTCATATGTTGTACTGATGACTATATCACCCCAAACATAGCGTCCATTATCCTAAGTAACGTGTATTTTGCATTAGCACACATTACATTCATGTATACATTAACTCAAAAACAAAAAATACATAATCAAATACTCATTCACTCAATCATTCATGCATCTAAAAATAAAATTCATCATTTATTGACTTATGCTTTAATTCATGCATTCAAAACTAAAAAAACATATTCAAATATTTGTTCATTCAATTACCTATTCATTCTTGCATCAAAAGGAAAAATAGTCATTCATTAGCTTATACATTAATTTATGCATTCAAAAATAAAAATAAATATTCAAATATTCATTCATTCATGTATCTAAAAATAAATTCATGCATTCAAAAAAATCTTCATTCATTAAATTATGCATTCATTCAAAAAGAAAACACATCATTCATACATACATTAACTTATTCATCCATACATTTAAAAATATATTATTCATACACTATTCTACTTATTTATTTATTCATTCATGCATATATACATTTAAAAAATAAAAAATAAATTATTCATATATTCTTTTCCTTATATAACCATTCATGTATATACACATTTAAAATATATGTTATCCATACATTCTACTTATATGCATTTGTACAATATTCACATATTCTCTTGTGTATTTATTCATTCATGTATTCAAACATATATACATAGATAAATAAATAAAATTCAACATTCATTGGTTTATGCATGTATTCATCCATTCATCATGAAAACATACATTTAAAAATACATCATGAATACATATACCTACTTATTAATTCATTCATGCATTTATCAAAACAGAAAAAATGTATGCATTGACAGTGTAAAAGTATTATACACTGTCAATCTATCATCTACCATTTATTTTTAGTCATTAATGATTTTTCAAAAAGTAATATAAATGAATTATGGATAATGTATTGATTGTATATAAATCTTTATAAATATTACACTTTTATCAGAAAAGTTATTTAAACATTGGATTTCAATCATTAATTATTATAAATCATTTCATATCATATGCATTAAAAATAAAGAATTATTATAAATTATTTCATAGCCTAATAGATTCCATATCATATGCATTTTCAAGTAGCTTCATGCATTAAAAATAAAGAAAAAAGAAAATTACATGCATTTCTTAACTACATTATTGTGTACTCTCATGCATCAAAAATTACAGTCTCATATTATTCAATATCCCAAAATAAATCAAATTTCATGCACTTTTAAGTAGTATATGCTTAAGTTGATCATTAGTTGCATTGGATGCATCATTTTGAGTTATAGGTTGTATTTCAATCTATGTAACATGATAAGCAAAATATATAAAGTTTGTTCATTTCATGCACATCATATGTAAAAAACATTTGTTCGATCTACATATATTTCACGATACATTATTGTTGAGAGCACTCATCATATAAGAGTTGATTTTAAACTCATCATATAAGAGTTGATTTTAATAACATTATTGTTGGACTCGACTGAAAGTAGTTGAAGCATGAAATTAGAACATGAATTATAACTATTTATATCAAGATCTTACTTTACTCTATTCTCATATCCTTAGTGGAGATCACCGAATAATTCATTATTATCTGAAACTAGTGACATGTTTTATTTTTATTAATAAATACAACAATAATAAAGCCTGAATCTCATTTGAATTAAGTGATGTCATAATTTTATATCACGAATTATGTTAATTGATAAAACATTCATTAACTAAACTTTTTTTATTAATAATTATTAGTTATTATATTTCTTATCTTTAAATTTTAATACAAATGGCAAAAATATATTTTGCTTTTATTTTTCATTAAAACTTTAAATATAAAATAAATTGAAAAGGGTGTATATTTATTTTTCTATATAAGCAGAAAAAAACTATTCTACGCATGTATAAAATTTAAAAACTGTTTTGTTATAGAAATATTATAATTATATTTCTTACACCTTGTCCTTATACATGTAATGTATTTTCTCCTTTTGTTAAAAGATAAATGTATAGACAAAAGCAACAACATAAAACAAACTAAGAATCTTTTATGACTAAATATATAAATCATGGATTCTTTAAGACTTCGATTAGGTGAAGTGGTGAACTATAGAAGTATAAGGGTTTGGTTATTTCCTTATATTTAAAAACGGCAATATAGTATATTTTTTAAAATAGCCTAAAATAACTTTTGTTTTAGCTATTTATCATAAAAATATAAATAAATAGAAAATAATATATTGTCTCCCTTCAATAGTGAAATATGAGAAAAAATAGGAGTTTGATAAATTTTAAAATTATTTTATTAGAACATAATTAAAGTCTAGATAATTAAAAGATTCTTCATCACGTGTAAGCATCTACATAGCAACAAGAAAACCTAGAAGGCCATGGTTGCACGTTTCTTCCACTCAAAATTATTTTTAGAAAATATAAAGTATCAAATACAATCCTAATGTAAAAAAGCCATCCATGTCCTATTTGATGCATATGTCAAGGGCTTCTTGGATTTGTCACCTTTCATCAATTAAGGGGTATTGTTTCTCATATTTTCAAATATATAAATAAGTGGTTCTTTGGTTAAATTAATGAGAGAAAAATGAATGCATTCACAATATAAACTGTTAATTAATCACTTTCGATTTATTTTTAATTATCATTGAGTTTTAAAAAAATATATAAATATATTTATTATGTATAAATATTACATTCTAAATTAATTTGTGATTTAATTCTGAATGATGATGGTTTGGTTTTAAGAGTGATGGTATCCACAGTTGAGCTCTACTTAATCAACTAACAAAATTATTTCTATAATTTTAAGAAAGCAAAAATATGCACAAAATTGAGAATTTTTTTCAAAGTTCTCTACTAATTTAGGGTCTACATACTAATCTAACATTTTTTTTAAATAATAAAACCAGCTAGTTATAGTTTTTCATTAAAAAAAACTTAAACTCCCATTTAAAATATGCAAGGAAACTTCACAAACAAGACAAGAAAATGTTCACATAAAAATGCTAAGAATGTTTATACATAAAGTCCAAAAACCTCGATTCTTTGCAATTATTGAAGTATAATTAATTTAATTTTCGTGGGGAACTTTCCAATCAGATCAACATGAAATATCTAGATGTTGTGTGGGAACTAATTGATCAATTATCACCCAAATTAAAATAAGCAAAGATTGTTGAAAAATATCATAAAGAAAGAATAATAATATGAGTAAAGGAATGGACTATAATATAGGGTACCTATAAAAGGTGAGTAAAGTGTGTATATATAAACAACTCATTAAAGTGATGAGATAAGTATACAATATACATATCTTGCAAGTAATTAATTTTGAGTCAATTATAGAATATATTACAAATGAATGGTCATGTTTGTTATGATAAAAACTTGTTGAAAGAGTTAACCCTAATATATTATTCGGATACTTGTGGTTAGACAAAAGAAATTATAACAAATATTGTATAAATTCTAACAAGGTTTTATTGATAAAATATTATTTTTATTTGCCTTAATTATTTACCTTACCATCTAAAAGTTTAGTACTATGTGAGATAATTCTTCTTTTTCGGGGTGAAAGGTATAGGAGAGAATTCATTCTCAAATGAGGTGTAATTCTAAAATCAAAGTATATGCTAATATATAGTAACAAGCTTAAAATAGTTGATGTGCAATTCTTTAAAATAGACATGTCAATTTCTTCACTCAATTTAGTACAAATTGAAACTTAAGGTACGCATGTACCATGCAATAAACTTTTGCTGAAAGACAAATGAACGCAGCTCAAATTTGTCACTAGTTAAAGTGGGGTGTGTATCTATGTTTTATTCGTGTATATAAATTGGAATAAATATATTCAATTGTATATAACTAAATAGTTAAAAAGTTATAAAAAATATGTGTTGAAAACAGACAAAAAAGGCATCTGTTTGAATAATTTTTTGTATTTCTATATTTTTGTGTGTCAAAATTATAAAAAATGAATCCTACTTATAAACTAAGACAAAGGACAAAGGAGAATATATATATATATATATATATATATATATATATATATATATATATATATATAATGATTCAATCGTAGATAAGAATTTACATGAAATCTACTTGATTAATATACCAAGTTTTCCATTTTCTTGATATTTTTTTCTTTTTGAATTTCAAATTATGAAAGAGTGCTATTAGTAAACATAAAAGTTTTAATTTTGTTATGAAAGAAAATGAAGACAAGGCCCCTTAATTATCCATAATTTATCACATGGGACCATGCATGTGGATCAAAAGTCAAAGCAACTTGAAAGATAGCGAAATATTTTGATTAGATACTCTATCTTCCACTAATCATTATTTTTCATGGTGACATTAGAACCGTTAGAGTAACTTTTATAATATATATATATACATATATATATATATATCCAAGACTCCAAGTTTCATATGATCATAAGTTAATAACTTAACTTCTTGTGTTCAACCTCTTTATCATAAATTACTTGAATTGAAAAACAACTACTCTTGGGTGAATGCTTTTAAAGAAATGAAAAGTATTAAGAGAGTAGAGGGTGCCATACATATAGTAACATTGGTGTGACCCTCACATCATATCAACTATCTCATACTTTATGTTATTTTATATCTCAGTTTTGTAATTAACTAAAATATAATAAATTCAATTCAAACTTTAATAAAGTATAATTTTACTTTAGAATTATCGAGAATAAAAAAATTAATTTTTTATTCAATCATAAATATTTAGCTAAAAATAGATTAGTTCATTATCCAACTGAGAGATAATACTATTGGTAGAAAAATTTCGTAATATTTTTGTCTTAGCATATAAACCTTTTGTCTTAGCATGATATACTTCTTCTGACCACCCACATATTTTTTTGTTTTTTATTATTTATGATTATAGCCATATCTTTGGGAATAATATTTTTCCAATAAATACTCTATTTAGGAAAATGATACATTCATATAAAAGTAATTAATCAACAAAATCTCTTAAATATATGATAATAACATGTGCCATAAGGTTATAATTTACTTACTATTGATTGACATATTTAAGTGATACATATTGTTATTAAGATGTATATAAAGATTTATAGGCAAGTAATATATCATACTCCTCTATTTATTTTGTTTATCATCCAAAAGGATAAGAATATACTAATTAATTAATAAATGGATGAGAATGAAAGTAGAGTGTATTGTTTATCAGAAATCAAATAAGAGAGTAGAGACATCAACAAGACAAATGGGAAAACATTTAAGGATAAACCATGATAAGATTGACACGTCAGCATATACATTATTCATTCTTAATTTCTTAGGATTATTAAGATATATCTTACATTGCCAAATCAATGTTTTGATTGAAATGAGAATGGATAGAAGCAAGCACGTCACACAAACCCTAGAAACTATCTTGTAAAAGGATGAATAGGCCACATAAACTTTGTGACTAATTGTAGTTTAAGTGTATTGTTTATAAACACGGTTAATATGGTAGATGATCTCATCCCCTTAACCCTTGCTACTTCTAAGTCTCCATCACTTTTCATTGGATTTGGTAGGGCCTTAATATTTAATCCAATACCATGAATATACCGAGTGTGTCATATTCATCAGTTTAAATATTTCATGCAGTATTTTATTCCCCTCAAATGGGCCTCCTGCGACTCGAACCTATAACCTCAGGGACAAATAATCATTATTCTCATGAGTCATTATCATTAAAAACATGATAAGTCGTGAAACAATTCACATCAAACTACAATATAATATTGTTTAAGGAGACCAACCAGGATTTCCTTTTAATTTATTAAAAATTGTTCAACATGTCTTTCTCTTCCCCTCCAAGCTTCTTTAAATTATGTGCATGCATGCATGCATGCACTTTGTTTTTTAAATTTTGAAAAAGTGGCTGAAAGTTGAAATTGGCATAATTAATTATTGATTAATTTTCAGAGAAAAAGCAACCACTCTCTTAGTTGTGATGATAACTTTTGTTAAAAGCAAACATATTTACATTTATATATACATATAACTAAATTGATAAAGTTGTTTGTAGTGATGCTTGTCAAAGTTCATATCTAATTTCGTTTCATACAGAAGATCGAGATTCCTTTTCCTCATGTTAGTTTAACTATCAATCATTTATTATTTGAGTTTAATATTTAGTGTTAAAAAAATTGCATGACCAATGATTAATACATGAGTAATGATTTAATATACTCACAATATATCCGTTTTGGTTATGGATTTATTCCAATTCAGAATCTAACTCGTTTTCTTTTGCTAATTGGTATTTGTATTTTGGATACTTTGTAATTTTTTTGTCCTTATGACATTGTATTTTTTAGGTTAGTATCCCTTTATGCTTTTAATGGAAATCTCTTACTTATAAAAAAAATATAAAAATCTCTTATATAGATATTAAACTCTTCTTATCTATTTCCTATATCTACATTAATTTGAAAGAAAAAATATATTGGACCTCCCATTAGACATGATTCAATACATGAATGGTATTAAATGGTATTATCCATAAAACATGATCAGAATAATGGATTTTTGGCCTGAGCATCAAGGATTCAAGGGTCTTGTGATGTCTTACCCGTTACCCACTTGTTTCCCCCATCTTTCTGCATATACACATATTCCGTCAATTCAAGTAAGAACAATTATCATATAAGAACTCTAAGAATAATAAATCTGAGTTTTAGAATCAATCATGAATAAGTATGATTAAAAGTTAGTCATTAGTTACATAACATTCATGTACATATATCTTTTAATCATGACTATTCAAATAAGATCCAATAATTTATATTAATTATTCACATTTATCAGCATATTATTCTCAAGTTACTGGCATCCTATTCATTAATATCCTTTAAGAAAAACTTAATGGAAACTAAAGTCATTGTCGTGGAGAATAAATTACCACCTCCATATTAATGTGATTACTTATTTATTGATCATATCATTATATATTTCTCAATTCAGTTGTCATCACTCCTCTATAGTTTAAAGGCAAAACAATTAGATTTGTCATTTAAATTATTTTTCTTTTTCAAGCAATTTCTATTATTTTTATTTATTTCTATTAATAGGTATTTTAAGTTGCATTTCCCATTTTTTGTAGGAACTTCTGTACAATAAACAATGGTATCTCTAATAATAATCATTATGGATCTCTATTAGTAAAATATATCTAGTTGTTTGTCATAAATTGGTCATATTGTTATTTACTCATTATTTTTGGAACATTAAAACCATTTTAATTGGTATGGTTTAAGAAAAATAAAGGAAGGATTTTGTAGATTTTTTAATCAGCTGGTCCTCATTTGGTTAACCTAGCTAGCATGAGAAAAAAAAGTAGTGGCTAACCTAATTGGCATGGAACAACTTTTGGTTCAACCACCACTCTATCATTGCCTTTAATTAAGTTTCCTCTTAAAGTTTTAAAGTTTCTCCTACACCCAATCTTGCTTACATATAAATAACTAGAGGGCATGTAAGTTATTTCTTCACTTTTTTTTATCGACAAAAATAATTTTATTAGATGTGAACCAAAGTTACCCAAAAGATATAAGATCGATGTTATAAAGATGTGAAACATAAATTACAAATATTCAAAAAAAATTGGTTGAAAAATGAGTCAACTCAAAACAATTTATTCGAAGATAAAACTATGTACATCTATTTTTTTTCCCTTCTAAAATCCATTAAGTAACATCATCTTGCACAAACCATATTTAATCCAAGTGAAATTTGCTTTGCTTTGCTGTGTTGGTAGTTGAGATGGGATCAATTTTTTTGGGTTAAATGTCATGTCACATATTTCTCACAAGACAATGCCACCAAGGACCATGTGTCCAATTAACTAAACTAACCGAACATATATGAAAGATATTGCTCTCAATAGAGTTTGAGTAATGAATTATAATGTTTGTTGCAACAAATTTTATTCCTCTTTTGGTGAGAAAGTGGAATTAGAAGTGTTACTTTAAGTTCTTGAACCACCACTTCTAAATGGCACTAAGCACTATCTTAACTTTTTTTTATAAAATTGGAAAGAAAAAAAAGAGCATTGTTTATGTAGGAGATACTAGAGTTATAGATTTGGCTTCTTTCAACTCTCTTGGACAAACTCATAAATTGAATGAGCATAGGTGAGGCTCAAACTTATATACTATTTTCATACAATGCAACATTTTTGCTTTTATTCAATTCATTTGGCAACTACTATTAATGGTGTAATTGTTTGGGAGGGAAGAAAAGGTTGAGATTTTAATGAAGGCCAAAGGAAAAAGTGAGAGAAGAGTAGGGTTTGGTTGGCTTTTAAGTTAAGAGTAAATTTTACTTTTAGAAGAAAAGGTAAGGATATAATAGTCTATTCAACCCATAAATATTTTATAATACTTATCTTCAATCATATATATTCTGAGAGATAAACATAGGCCAATCAATCTATGTAAACAAAATAATCTCATTTTATATATTTAGGAGAAGCTCAAATTATATACCAAAACTTATGATTCATGGAAAGTTAAAAAATCCAACTTGGTCATTAATAATTTGATTTAACAGTTTGATAAAAAAAGAGACAAATTTTAGGGCTTGTCCAACAAAAATGGTCATTTAAGTTTTTTAATGATCATTTTGAGGTATTTCAACTTTTAGATATTAAAAGTATTCTGGTATAAAATTTAACTAATCAAAATTGATAATTAAATATGTTTATGACAAATCATAATAAATGATACATTTTTTAGACATAATATATATTTTATTCATCAATGCCCTCTATATCATTTATTTACAACTTGAGTAGATAGCATCATTAGGGTCTCTTTGTCTTATCAAATTCCATGTCTATCACAACTTCTATTCTGGATAAAATTTAAGAAATCAAATTCATTACGGATATTATATTGAAAAAAGAGTTTATCTACTATCATTTAATTCTACATAGAAATCTCAATCTAATTCTATTAAGTGAAATTTCTAAATTATACTAGTAAAATGATAACAAATTATGAGTATGTTGGTTTAGTGCTGTAAGATCCTATTGAGTTTTCAGAATGACTAAATAATCAATAATTTGATTCTTGAGAGTGACATTTATTGAGATGAATAACCATATATTATGAAAGAAATTAGTTCTTTACTAAAAAAGGATGAATCAACCATATTCAATCATTATTGACTTTTAAATATAAGTAATATAAATTAATGATTGATAATATTCGGACTATATACAAATTTTAACACAATCAGTAAATAAATATGGCATATGTGGTCATTATCATCAAATCTAGTTCAAGCATAACTTAAGGATAATGTTATCATGGCTCTAGTTTAAATCTAAGAATGACAATAAAAACTGAACTCGCGAGTATCCACCTGAATCCAACCCGAATTTAATGGGGAAAACCCAATGTGATTGAGTTTGGGTTTTATCCGAGTTCAAATTTCGGGTTCGGGTTTGATATTTTTAATACCTTACCCCAAACCCGATTAATATATATAAAATTATAAAATTACACATAAATAAATATATATATATAAGCTATATATATATATATAAATTTCACATATATATATATATAATCTATATATAAAAATATATGTTTCATTAAGGTTTTTTCGGGTTCGAGTTACCTGAAATCTGACGGGTTCAAGGATGATATCATTATTTCCAACCCTACTTAATTCGGGTTTGGAATTTCGAGTTCGGGATTGGGTAAACACAAACCTAATCCGCCCCGCTGTCATTCCTATTTAAATCCCATTATTTCAAGCGCCCACAATTTTACAATAAATCACTATTTTTACTATTAACATAAAGAAGACAGTTAATAAAGTGTTTTATATTATTTTCCTTTCCTAATTAAGTGCATGTGTTTTTCTTATATCTTTTTAATTATGAGTTATTAATTTTTATTTATTTAAAATATTGACCATGTATATGTAAAGATAATTTCTAAACACTTATTTTTCGGTATATAATTTATCATTCATTTATATTTAAAAATCAATAACAATTTAATAGTATAACAAAGTCTTATACTATTAGTGAGTGTTATTAATATCGTATCTGTTATCAAACCGATAGGGGTACTGGTATAGTGATATAGCGGTTCAACCGGTGGTTTACTAATTAAGCCGCATACCGGTGAAGTTAGATATATATGTAATATATTAACATTGAAAAATCAATAAAAAACAATAATTTTTTTTTATTTTCATTAAAAATTAATTTTAAATAAAAATCGTCCGGTTTGACCGGTACAGTGTAATTGAAAATCGGCCAGTATGACCGGTATAATTGTTGTACCGTACTGATATAGAGACCAATTCACTGGTTCAACCGGCTGATACGAAACGGTTTTTACAACTATGCTATGCATATATCATTTTCTCATCCTTATCCACGAATACAACCCATATTATGGTCATAAGTCTATTTACTCATAACGAGCTTTAGCCACTATACAATAAGTATCTATTTCATATCTAGCATTAGTAATTTATACCTATCAAGACTCTACTATTCTAGGCAATAGATAAAGAAGTGAACAAAGAATAAGATATAAAATAAATAATATAACACATATTTTTATATTTCAAATTTCAACTACTTGTATTGAATAGTTAAAATTTAATAAACTAGTAATACAATTATAAACTTTCAACTTCCTTCACAATATAACAAGATAATAGATCGACAACATGAGCCCAAATAGCCCAACAAAAAAGATACTTGGGCCTATTCTGGTACTAAAAAGCCCAACTATTTGCTAGAGAAAAAATGAGGCTCTTTCTTCCTTTCCAATATCCGACAGTATCATGAGCCGCTACGACGGCCGCTCCGGCGACCCCACTTCCTACCGTGAACGGCGGAGGTAACTTCCTCCACCGTTTTATTCTTTTAACCATCTCTTATTTTCTTCACTTTTTCTAAAACATACATGCCCATTTTGTATTCTAATCAAAGTTGCTATCTTTTTGCTTAATCTTTTTGTACATTGCTTCATTTTGTTTAATTTTCATGCCCATTTACTCAAAATTTCACATTTTTAGCTTTATTTGACATTGATAACTACATTAACCCCCAAATCAACATACCCAATTTGTATCTCTTCATCAATCATTTTTACTAGTTGAAACTAAAGTGTGAGTTTTTAGGGTTTTTTTATGTATGAAACATTTGCAACTGCTAGTTAGTTCATGTTCTTAGGTTTAGTAGTGTCTTTACTGAATATTCCAGTGTCAATAAACTCAGTCCATAAATGAATTGCTATGTTAGTTTCATTTTCAAGGTTGTTTAACGTTTATTCTCCTAAATATGTGCATTTGAGAGAAACTCGAAGTAGTGCATATCGTAGAACAGATAGTATAATCTCACATTCTTACATTAGGTGCTTTGGGAATGCGAGCAGAAGGCTGTAGAAGTTCTAAGCAAGGAGATTAGATCAAATAGAGGGTAGCCCAATCGTTAGAGGCAGAAAAGCTATAGGCGAGACCATTAAGAATGATTTAAATGTCAACGGTTTGTCTGTAGACATAACTTAAAATAGAACATTATGATGTTGTTTGATCCAAATAGCCGATCCCGGAAAAGGCTTGGTTGTTATTGTTGAGGGTTGATGATGTTATATTTATTTGATCAAGGAGAGGATTTTGCTGAATTGCTTTGTTGTGTTTTCTTAGTGATTCTGGGCTAGGTGCAGCTTCAGGGTATAGTGGATCAGTACACTCTTCATCTAGCAAGACGAATGGCGATGGTGGGTCACCGAGGAAGCTCAACTTGGATGGGTTGCCACATTTTGAGAAAAACTTCTACTCTGAGTCACCGGCAGTAAGGGCAATGACCGATGATGAGGTTGATGAGTATCGGAGGCGGAGAGAAATAACTGTTGAAGGCCGAGATGTCCCAAAACCTGTCAAGACGTTTCATGATGTTGGTTTTCCAGGTACATAGTTTCGGTTTCCTTTTTTGTTTTATTTTTTAATTTCATCAGTTTTGCTATGCACGATTTTAAGCTTAAACTATATAACTACTATTTTCTTTATTACTTGAGGTTTTGCTTCATGTTGCACAAAACCATGTCAAGAACTGTAATTTGTAAGGACAATGGATTTAGTGATTATAAATTATAATAGTCCTGATCTGTTGCATAAAGTGGGATTTATAGTTTCATCTGTTGTATTTTGATGATGAAGTGAGCTTGGGGATTGAGTACAAGTTTGAGGTTTAGTTCTATGGTATGATATGATTGTTAAGCAAAATATTGTGCTAAATGGGATTTCCTAATGGCTAAGGGATCAGTTTGCTTATCTTATTAGACGACAGCATATGATATTATTAGATTGAAGTGGTCAAATTTTCGACTTTGGAGAAAACAAGCTACAAAAGAAAGGAGATCATTTTGTTTGGAAATTATTTTACATGTTTTAACTTTCTTAGATTACGGAATGCCTTGTTTCAGATATTGTACTGACTTTGCAACCTTGATATAACCCAGAATATGTAATTCAAGAAATTGAAAAAGCTGGCTTTACCGAACCTACACCCATTCAATCTCAAGGCTGGCCAATGGCTTTGAAGGGGCGTGATCTGATAGGAATTGCAGAAACAGGATCAGGGAAGACACTTGCTTATTTGTTGCCTGCTATAGTGCATGTTAATGCTCAGCCGATTCTAGGTAACGAAATATCGAAACGACTGCGATGATTAGGTTCCATATTAGATGTTAGAGCGTGTTTCTTTGTCTCTGCTACCTTTCTTTTTCCGTCTAATAATTCATGAACAATATTTTTAGATCATGGAGATGGACCAATTGTGTTAGTTTTGGCTCCAACTCGTGAACTTGCTGTCCAAATTCAACAAGAGGCTACTAAATTTGGTGAATCATCAAGGATTAAGAGTACATGCATCTATGGTGGGGTTCCAAAGGGACCTCAAGTGCGTGATCTCCAGAAAGGTATGTGGTGAAGTAAGTATACAAAGTGGCATAGCCATGATATTGGTTAAATAACTTACCGATTGATTGTTACCTCTTTTTACATTTTATATTGGTGAAGTATGTATACAAAGTGCTTCTGTTAATTTTTGTGGTTAGGTGTTGAAATTGTAATTGCAACCCCGGGAAGGTTAATTGATATGCTCGAGTCAAATCACACTAACTTGCAGAGGGTCACATACCTTGTATTGGATGAAGCTGATAGAATGTTAGACATGGGTTTTGACCCTCAGATTCGGAAGATTGCCTCTCAGGTTGGCTTTATTCTATTATTTGATCAACATTTTGAAAATGTATAATTTCAAGAAATGGCTTAATAAGTTTTTTGGTCATAGTCAAGTTGCTCTTCTAGAGGCTTCATTCGCTTGCTCAGTTCACTATTCCTTCTTAGTTGCTTATTCATTGCCAATTACGGACTGTGATGTTCTTGGGTTCCCTCCCCCAACCCCATTTTGTTTATAGGGAAATATGATTTTCAATGTGATTTTATTTATAAAACAGTTAAAAAATTTAAGTTGCTCCCCTAACTGAAGTACTAGGCTTTGTCATTGTTGTCAGTCAATTTGAGTTGAATTAGGAAAGATAGATTGCTGAAGCTGCATGTTTGAAACGTTGAATTTCTTTATTCTCCTAAGTACCTGATTATTATTTTTACTTTTGTTTTATGTAGATTCGTCCAGACCGTCAAACTTTGTACTGGAGTGCTACCTGGCCAAAGGAGGTTGAACAATTGTCAAGGAAGTTCCTTTATAACCCATACAAAGTAAGATTTTTCATGTTGTTACTTGTTATTATATTTTTAAATTTCAATATTCTAATGTTGAAAATCGAAATGTTTTTATTATGGAATATGAAATTTATTTAAGATACGTATGAATGTTGAAAATGAGAGTAAAAGGGGAGAGAACGTATGAATGTTGCTTCTTTGGCTTTTGTTTATGGGATACAATGGAGTAGAAAGACTATTTGAAATAGTTCCAAATTTCAGGGAAGTCAGCAGCAGAACAGTGAGGGAACAAATCATGGAGGGCATTACCATTCTTACCATGTTGAGTTAGAGGGGTTTAGATAGGGAAGGAGAAAAAGAATTAATGACTCAGAGTAAGATGAGATTGATATTGATTTAATGTCGTAATAAAGTAATACAACGAACAAATCCAATAGTTCTATTTGTACTAATAGTAGACTCCTCATGCTAATGAAAACAATTCAGGGAATAAAAATAGGAAGTAAATCCTTAATTCTGTACAGTTCATTTAAGATACTTAAAGATACAATAATGATATTATGATATTTTCAATATGTCCTAACATCATGATATTATATTTTGTGAGAACTTTATGGAATTCACTATCACTGTAATCATTGTGCAGGTAATTATTGGTTCCGAGGATTTAAAAGCTAACCATGCAATAAAGCAATATGTTGACATTGTTTCTGAAAAGCAGAAATATGATAAGTAGGATATGTTCTGCCTTATTTTCATCCCCTCAGTATTTAGTGCTTCATCACTTGGAATCACCTATAATGTAGACACCGTATTTTTCAGATTGGTGAAGTTGCTGGAGGACATCATGGATGGCAGCCGAATACTGATATTCATGGATACGAAGAAAGGATGTGATCAGATAACTAGGCAGCTCCGCATGGATGGATGGCCTGCACTTTCAATTCATGGAGATAAAAGTCAAGCAGAAAGGGATTGGGTGCTCTCAGAATTTAAATCTGGAAAGAGTCCTATTATGACTGCAACAGATGTTGCAGCTCGCGGTTTAGGTACAAAAAACTTTTGTTACTTAATTATTTGCAGATGTTCTTATTCGGGAGATGAAATTGAAGTGGTGCTATATTAAACACTTCCCTTAAATTTTCTTGTCTACCATTTATTTCCATCTTTGCTTCCTAGTTAGATTTTGCATTCATTAATAAATTATCAACTTATGTATTGTCTTGACTAAACAGTCTTAGGTAAAGTTGTATTTTAATTTTTCATGTATAATCTGTTACCAGTTCCATATTGGCATCTTTCTTGGTAATTGATCAATTTCCTTGTGAATTGTTTGCCTTCTTAAGTTAGAATTGCCTTCTGCTTTTGGCGACCGATCTCGTTATTTAGGTATCAGTCCCAACTTTCTGTTATGAGTTGTGGCAATTAGAAAAAGGCTGCTGTTTTGATTGTTTACTTGAAGCTGAGGAAAAACTCCTTGTATTAAGAAGTGTCCTTTGTGTTTGGCTGCACAGTTGCTGAAGGATTTTTCACTTCATAACCTACACCTATAGCCCGAGTTGGGTATCGTAATCATTTCTTTTGTTTGGTTACTGTCAGATGTGAAGGATGTGAAGTATGTGGTAAATTATGACTTCCCGGGTTCACTTGAGGACTATGTTCATCGCATTGGGCGGACTGGGAGAGCTGGTGCAAAAGGAACTGCATACACATTCTTTACAGCTGCTAATGCCAGATTTGCAAAGGAACTTATAACCATACTCAAGGAAGCTGGACAGAAAGTGAGTCCCGATTTAGCAGCAATGGGTTGTGGCGCACCACCTCCACTTTCAGGTCAGTTGCACCACCTCACCTTGAAGGGCATGCTTTAATATTCAGATCCCATCCTTACCCGATGTCTTGTATTCCGCGTTCAAAACTATGATGACACACTTTAATTTTAAAATCTTGACTTATTTGCTGCATACTTATGATTTCTGAATATTTCCTTTGTAATACACGACAATGATCGTTCAGGTCATCGAGGCTTCCACGATCGTGGGAGGGGTTATGGCAGTGGCCGTCCATAGAGCTGATGGAGAAGGTGTGAAAAAATACATCTTTGATGTTGTTACTATTAACTTTGTTGGAATTGTGGTAGGAATTCAGTTTTCTTATTTATTTGGTTCAAATGTCCATAAGAACATGTCCCATGAAACATTTTGTTTGTACATCATAGTAGTTTCCTTTTTATCATAGTTGTCCCATTAATTGAATTTTATTTATCTCATCTTAGCTTTTAAAATAGCTATTATTTGATTTAGTATATATATACCATTTTAAGTATAGGAGTTCTTAAATGATATATAGATGAACTTATATTTAGTTGTTTTAACTAAATTGGAGATTTGGAATTGGAGTACTTGGGAGTGTAGCTATGTTCTATATAGGATGCTTTGTTGCTCGTAATATCCCATTCTTGCTTTAAAATGTGATTTAATAAATGATGGAATAAACATTTCCCATATGAATTGAATGTGTTTACCTTAAGTGTCATTTATATAAATATGTACAAATCACATTTGTTTATGAAAAAATCACAATAATGGTATTCATTATTCGTTTCTTTTTAGGGAAAATCTATATTTTGTATGTACAAATCACATTAGTTTATGATAAAGTCACAATAATGTTATTCATAGGTTAAGATTATTCATAGGTATTTATTATGAACTATTTTTTCTAGGAAGTGGGTGAAATTAATCAATACATAAATATATTATTTAATTAATATCAATGAAAAAGTCTAACTAATGCATTTTGATTTAACTCCAACCGATAATTTATTATTTTATATAGACCAATATTATTTCATTGTCCAATTTTAACTTTGAAATTAACTTATTATCTTCTATTAGTAATTTAATAATATTTTTACATAGGGATCAATTTTACCAATTGATAAAGCTTAATGGGTAATTAGGAAAATAGATAATCTATGATGACTACTTGCAAAAATCAATGAAATTTATAAGACCTATATACATTTTTTTCCTTTTTTTAATAGGAAAAAGGTTTTGCTAAATGGTAAAGTTTAAGTAACAAAAAAATAGAAAGTGAATCATGAGAATGGATACATTTAATATTAAAAGTAAAAAAAAAACAACTTAAGTTCTTAAATATTTCTGTTTTTATTTACCGAATTTTGTTATACAACTAACATGATATATGATGTCCCACAGAAATATATGTTATATTTAGAACCAACAACCACAATTTTCCTTGTATAGATCTTAACATGAGTCCTTAAATATGCATTTTCACTTATAACAATTTCCTCATCATATCTTCTTATTATCACTTTCTTCCTCTAAGTTCCAACACCATATATTATACAAGTTTTCACTCAATCAAGAAATAACTTAACAAACATGGCAACCTATGGAACAATCCCAACATCACCAACATCACCATCTTCCATACCCAACAACCTTAACTACATCAAACATGCAACACAAACAATCAAAGATGGCCTTGGAACTCGCCACCCTTGGAACCTCATGTTCAACCCTAGTTCCTTCAATGTCCCATCTGGGATATCCTCCACCTTGTCTCGAATTCGATTTAACGTATCATTTTTCTGCATGAACTACGCCATTGTGATTCTACTAACCTTGTTTCTAAGCCTTCTATGGCGCCCTATATCTCTAATTGTCTTCACACTTGTTATGGCTGCATGGCTCTATCTTTACTTCCTACGTGACCAACCACTTGTCCTTGTTGGACGTATTGTTGATGATCATGTTGTGCTTGTTTTCATGGCTGTGGTCACGGTGGCGCTGCTGCTTCTGACACGTGCTAGTGTTAATATTCTGGTGGGGGTTTTGGCTGGGGTGGTGGTTATGGTGGTGCATGCAATATATAGGAAGATAGATGATTTGTATTTGGATGAAGAGGAAGGGTTGGTGAACAATGTTGTTGATGGTGCTACTTCTTGATTCTCATGTCACATTGTTGTTTGTATTAACCATTTTTATTTGGTTATTGGGAGAATACAAGTACTAATATTGGATTTGGTTACTTTAATGGAAAAGAACCCTTTTATATTTAAGAGTAAAAGTTGAATTGGGTAATACTAAGAATAAGAAACAAAACATAATGAATAAGAATAAGAAACATAACAAATTCACCAAAATGTAATGAATATGATAACTTTGGAAATAAGAGAGTTAAAAACATAAGAAAACAACTTTCATATTATAAGGAGATCTAGCTCTAAATGGCTCATCAGCCATATCACATCAACACGCTCTTCGTTTCCGAATTGGACTATGTTGCAAGGAATGTATATGTAATATTAAAAGTATCAATACAGTTAAATTTGTCTTGATTATAGATCCTTAGATTGACTGAACATTTGGTATTGTGTCCACATTTTTTGTGTAGATTGATATTGCAGAAGCTATGTAAGTGCATGAGAATATGTCAAGGATATCCTACATTTTACTAATTCCTTTTAAATATGTAGTGGTCCGGTAGAGAATAAAGTAAAATGGATCATAATTTACTTATAAGATGGTTACAGTTTATAGAAATTGGTCTTCTATCTAATTTCTTTCTCTTATGGAACCACAAAAAGGTTGAGTGTACAATTAATTGTAGTAACTCCTTACCATTGTCCAAAGTTAATAGTTCTACAAATGGTTAGCAATAGCATGGATACAAAATGAATAATAGACATATACAAGTATTTTGAATATATTATTAATCGTTCACTAAATCTGTTATTTATCTGCTTATGTGCAGTGGTGAGACTGCGGTTGATTCTGGCAATGCTGTCTCTACGGTAAGTAAGTGCTACCAAGCAATTTGTTAGAGCTCTTAACATTACTGTATTTTTAGATTGCAATATTTTCTTAGACATGAAATGCTGCACATAATTCCTTTCTTTGTTTCAACCAGACAATAGATAGAGACCAGCTGAATTTATCTAGTTCCAAGAGATGTTGCTTTCTTTTCCCAATAGATAGACAGTAATGCTTTCAAAAGGGTGCTGATGGTGGACCATGCTCCACTCTCTTTATTGCAAATCTTGGTCCAAACTGCACTGAAGATGAATTGAAGCAAGCATTTTCTGTGTGAGTTTCTGCTTATATCTTATTACTAAATTTGCTAAGCTAAGGGCCCTAGTATTATTATTAGATTCGAGTGTTGCTGGACCGGCTGGTTCTTGTTATACATGCGTCTACAATCTTCATCATCTACATGATTTTGAATATAGAACTCAATGTCTTCAATCCATTTTTCCAGGCATGCTGGATTCAACCTGGTGAAAATGCGTTCTAGAGGAGGAATGCCAGTTGCATTTGCTGATTTTGTTGTAAGTCACAGTTGCAGGAAATTATAGGCTTCATTGGTAGAAGAATAGTAGGCATTTATAACATTAATGCATTGTCCATGAGCGTCAGAGGGAGGGAAAGGGAGGTTTCACTACCTGAACTTGGGGTCCATGACCGGTGCACGTGAAGGGCAGACCACAGGCTACCCCAAGCCACACATAACAATTTCTCTATAACTTCATAATAGATATGTATTATGAAGTCTTAAAGGCTCGTTGGGTTGTAATGAAGGATAAAAATGGATAGGACAAAAGATATGGATAGCAGTAGGATAAGATATGAACCTGATATACTCTTATCTAATGTATGATGTGTACCATTTATAGATGACCTCATCAACATTTCTTATTTTGACAGGAAACCGAACAAGCTACTAAGGTCATGGAGCAGCTTCAGGGCAGTTTACTGCCATCATCCGATCGGGGTGGCATGCACATCGAGTAACTCCTAAACCTAGTCGGTTCTATTACTTTTTATTCTTTTATGATTTGATATTTCATCTTTGTGTCTTTTTTTTCTCTTACCTGTCCTCTCTAGATATGCAAGGTCTAAAATGAGGAAGCGTTAGGAGAAATGGAAGCTATATAATTTCCAGAAAATTAGTTGTTTGATGATATGTAAGGGGCAACATGTGTTTTCTCTGAAACCTTTGCAACATATTGGTAAAAGGTTGGGAAGGTGTCCCATTTTATAAAGTGATCATAGCAGACACTTTTTTTTGCTAATGGAATTAAGGGAGGATAAAAGTTACTACCATTTAGTAGAGAAGATTGCAAAACATAGGCCCAGTTTGGTAGGAAAAATTACTTTTGGACATTTGTTATGTACATGTAAAAATATTGAAAATGAGTTTTTACCTGTTAAAAACAGGAAACCACTTTTTATTGACATAATAAAAAACAAAAGAAGTGTTAGCAAATAAGATTATCTCATAGTTGATGAGCTATAACAAAGAATATGCATATGAGTATCTTTATGATTAAGTGTAGGTTTCATTTTTTCTCTATTATCCTTTCTGTATGGGACTTCCTTTGCAACAAACAATGGAAGAGAGAGCACACACTAAGGTTGAAGTGCGAGTTGTATTTTGTAGTGGCTTTGAGCATTCCTATTTATAGCCAAACTTCTTGAAGATCATGTAGCCAAAAAACATGCATGATGGTTTTACCATAGTCACTTCTTATGTTTGGCTTCAAGAAGGTTATGTCCTTCTCTTTTTCTTTTAGCCAATATTTAATAAATCTTTGCTTTAGCTAAAAGACTATCATAATTTTTCTTCTGCTACTCTTCTTCATGTCCATTAGAGTTTATGAACTCTACTACTCTTCTTCATGTCCATTAGAGTTTATGAACTCTAATAAAGTCTAAACAATGTTTGAACTTGGTAGCAGAAGAAAAGTTATGATAGTCTTTTAGCCAAGGTGGAGGTTTATTAAATATTGGCTAGAAAAAAGAGAAGGATGTGGCCTTCTTGAAGCCAAGCAAAAGAAGTGGCTATGGTAAAGCCAACATGCATGTTTTTTGGCCACATGATCTTCAAGAACTTTGGCTATAAGTTGGAATGTTCAAAGCCTTTGCAAAATGCTCTCACACTTCAAACTTAGTTGTGCTCTCTCTTCCATTGTTTGTTGTAACGGAAGGTCCATAGAGAAAAATGACACCGAGAAAATTAAAGTGGTTTGACAATTTGCCTACATCCATGGATGAAGAACAATGAGAATAATTGCACTATGATAAAGGAAAATTATAAGTTTACTTAGTGTTTCACTTAGTTCCCAATATCACTCTCACTCAAGTGTCTCTCACACACTCAAATGTTTCTCTCAATATTAGAATGAGAGAATAAGAAGAGAGCATGCATTAAGCTTGAAGGGTTGGTGTGTTTTGCAATGGCCTTGAGTGTTCCTATTTATAGCCAAAGTTCTTGAAGATCATGTGGCCAAAAAATATGCATGTTGGCTTCACTTCATACACTTCTTTTGCTTGGCTTCAAGAAGGCCACATCCTTATCTTTTTCTTTTAGTCAATATTTAATAAATCTTCACTTTAGCTAAAAGACTATAAGAACTTTTCTTCTACTACTCTTCTTCATGTCCATTAGAGTTTTTGAACTCTAATTGAGTTTAGACAAAATTAATATACGTAAATTTTTTGAAGAACAACATATCAGCATGGCAAATATCTTTAGGAAGAAAATAATCTTAAAATAATATGAAAAATGTTGATTATTCATTATCCCATTACTAAGAAGTTTTCCTCCCCTTCTCTATAGAATGGAGTAAGTGAGCAAGTTGGTATCTAATATACACTTTTGTATTTCATACTAATTGTGTAAAATCCTTCACACAATTTTTGGACTAGGTAGTTTTTTATTTCTCAATTTGAGTAGTTTTTTTTCATGTTACAAATTCTAGACTTTTACCTTTTTGCTCTATTTTATTAATTTATTTTTCTGCTTAACGTCCCCAAATGCAGATTTTGTACATTGGAAAGTTCAGTATCTATTCACTGGTTCAAGACCACTCACTCATGTTCTTTGAGAAACTAGTGAGACTTAGATTGACAATATCAATGACTACTTTCATATAAGTTTGAAGAATGTAGTAGATATTTCCATAGAAAGAATTATGTAGAGTAAGATAATCTCTATCCAAATATTGTAGATACACTTAGTTGTTATCAAGTGTAAGCTGTTCCCAAAGTGTGTCCTGTGAGAACTATAGGTGCAGCAGCAGCATTTATAAAGTGTTACCTCAATTTAAATGAAGTTCAATTTCTACAATCTAGAGTCATTTCTGTAATTTAATGTCATTCATTCTCATAACTGATTTAGTAAGAATGTAAAATCAAGAGACTAATTTGACATTGAATAACTAATTTGATGGAATGCTAAAATAACAAATCTGTAGATTGTAGAGCAAACTGATATCTATATTTTATAGCATTATAGCTCTCCATAATGGACCAATTACAACACCAACAACTTCAGGAAGGTTTGATTAAAGGCCAATCAGTGGGAAAAAAAAGGAACACTCCTCTGAGTTATGATACATTGCAAAGATACAAAACTAAGAAGTTAAGGTCGAACCGATAGAACTTTAGGCAAAACCTCAGGATTAGAGATTGATAGAATCTGTAGCTTGCAATCAGGTGAAATGAATTGAGAGTTTTTGTCCATAGAAATTTTGTTGATCAATTGCAATAAAATTTGTTCCTGCTCTTCACCATCATTCCAGCCATGGATTTCAGCCTTCACAAGCAAAGGGTCTTTACATATCAAATCCCATACTGGAAAGTTCTTCCTTGGCATCATAAAATCTCTCTCTTTAAGCCTTAAACTTGGGCAATAATCACCAGCACCATCACCAAGATAGATGAACCTCTTGTCATCCTTAATGGACATTGAATCTTGGATTCTATCTATGATTAGACCCTGTAGTGGGAAAAAATTTATATTGGATTCTATAGTCATGACCCATGAACATATTAAAAATACAAATAATACACCATGGTACATTTTCAGAAGCTAGAGCCAGATAAGATCTAACTTAAAAGCAGTATCTAAAATTAATTCATGCAATTTTTTCTGTATGATTTTGACAAATTAAAAGCACTTTTTAAGAAAAATTAAGAAAATTTTATTTTTAACAAAGAAAAGTGATATATACCTTGCACATGTTTGGAGGACACAAGCTGCAACCATGAGGAGCTTTAGTAAGGTCATGGTAAGGCAAAATTCTTAACCTTCCTTCTTCATTAACATAACCTGGGTTGGTGTTAGTCTCTGAAAAATATTCTCTTATTCCTAAGTGCTTCAAAATTGTCTCAATGAAGAACAAGTTTGCATCACTTACAATCCTTAAATCACACCTGAAAATAACATATGCCACCATAAATTTCATCAAACCTCAAATTTTTTGAAAATAAAAGAGAACATTGTTGCATAGGAAAATTTAAACTTGTTAGACAAGGAAATAGAAACATA
The DNA here is from genome assembly GCA_009771035.1 of Lupinus albus. NCBI lineage: Eukaryota > Viridiplantae > Streptophyta > Magnoliopsida > Fabales > Fabaceae > Lupinus > Lupinus albus. The sequence goes on along the minus strand of CM020002.1, from coordinate 15,659,028 downwards.
CCCTAAATCATGAACTGCTTGAAGTGCAGGTATTATTCTAGGATGTATAGGAATCCTTTGCAGAACATTCTCAATGTCTTCAATTGTTATACCTTGTGAATGAAGCTCCAACATCATCCTATCCTATAAAACCAAAAGACACACTTACTAATGTCCAACATGAACACAATAGTTGTTGCAAAATTAACAAAAAAGAACATAACTTTGTAAAACAAACACATCAAATTAAAAATAAAATGAGAATAAGAAAAAGTTACCATAAGAGAGTTCCAAGGCATAGTGGGAAGAAGATCATTGAACAAATCTGTGAAACCCAATTCATCAATGACCCAATTATCACTATCACAATCAATAATGGTCTTGTCAAAATCAAAAACAACTACTATTCCAGACATTTTCTTGATACAAATGGGAGTGAAATCTCAATGACCCAGAAGAAGAAATCTACTTCACAATAATTTGGGTGTCTCTTAATACTCTCAAAATCACTTCTTGGCTTGGATTGATTAGCCACATAAAAATGGGTATTTATAGGAACCAAAGAAAAAGAAGAAGAAGAAAAAGGATCTTTGATTCCAAAAGAATATTACAATAGTATTTGGTAAGTGATAAAGAAGATAGAAAGGAAATAAAGGCGGGAATAAAGAAGAATATTCGAGGAAGAGAATTGAATGTGCTTAGTGGCCATAATCAAATGCAGTTTAGCCTCCACTGGTTATAGCCTGCAAGAATATTCTTGGTATAGTCTCTTTCTTATGAAAATTTGAGAATATTTTTTTTTACTGGACCCTGAAAAATATGAAGTTGTTTTTATATTGTTCATGATTTATGTGTAATTTTTATGTTGAGAGTTAATTAATATTAACATATATGATTAGTGATAAGTGATATGTTAATGTATTAAAATTTTGTTACATTAAATTGTTATAAAAGTAGTTGTGTATATTAACATATATGATTAGTGATAAGTTATTTATTGTTACATTAAATTGTTATAAAAGTAGTTGCAAGTGTTTTGTGCCGTCCAGTTGACTTAGAAAACCGATCTCCATATCAAACACACAATCACTACATTTTCTTTTAACAGATGACGACCCACTGATTTAATGCTATATCGCCATGTGAGTACACTGTCTGTATATTATTAATAAGGTAGGAAATTGGAGTTGACATTCAATCATCTTTTATTTGTAGTAGGCAAGGTGAATGGTAGGGTCCAAAATATTGATTCCTATTAATCAGAGTTGGGTATATATACCAATCATTGCTTTGATAGAACTTACTATTAGAATTATACAAAAAATTGAAAATCGTTTTTTTCCTTCTGTAGAAGAGTAACATGGTTGTAGTAGAATAAGAATTTCAATAGCTGGCATCTAGTGGCCTGTTTCATTGTGTTTTCCTTTCATTATTTGATACATTCATTTCCATATCAGTAAACATATGAAAAAATGGCACATCATTCATTCGGGAAACTTTTTGCTTAAATGTGGAGACAGCATTAACATAACTATAAAGGATAATTATATCAAAAATAGATAATAACTACCAAAATAACACTACAGCTTCATAATGCAAACAAATTAGTACAAGTTTTATATTGAACACTAAATAACTGTCTTTTCAAACAACTCCAGAAATATAGAATTTACTTATAGAAAAAATCATACTCCTAAAGAGGAAACAAGAGTTGAATGATTCACCACTTCACTGCCTACAACAAACCCTTCACAGTCCCTGCCTGTTCCTTATCTTAGCACCAGATTTGGCAACTTTGAGGCTTTTGTGAACTGCACTCAACCTGGCAAGCGCTGCTTTCTTGAGATCTGGCCTGTAGTGATTATCACCCACCTGCATCACAGCATAGTACAGAAACAAATATCAGATAAATGTTTTAGTTAAAGGAGACTCATGAAAAATATAATTTCAAGAAGAAAAAGAAGGAAGTTCTGAATGATAGAAAGCTCAGAAGCCAAGCGTAACATGGATATTTCATTGAAAAAACCCAAACAGGGTAGTTTCTAATATGTTAGAGCCTCATCACTGCTGAAAACCTATCATATGGGCGGATGATTGTATTAAAGGAGTATGGTTAAGGCCAAATATAGTTCTTTTAAGATGATTTGTACGCATGTAGTAGAGGAAAATGATTAATTGGCATGAGAAAGAAAGGCAAGGCATTCACCTCTATTGACAAGCAATTTCAAGAGAAAAAGAAAGTTTTCAGAAAATAACTACCACTTGATAAAGAAGCTCAGAAGCCAAGCGTAACATTGATATTTCATTGAAGAAACCTGAATAAGGATTCTTCTAATATGTTAAAGCCTCATCACCGCAGGAAACCTCAGACTTGTTAGCAAAAGTTCAAGGTTTGTATTAGACGAGAATGACAAAGATAAAACATAATTATTTTACTATAATTTGTATGCATGTAATAGAATTAGAAGTGGGCAATTAACTGGCATATGGAAGAGATGCAATCTTTCTCTATTAACAAAGCAACATTGAGAATTAATCAAAAGAATACATTAAAAAGAGAACTTCTATGATAGAAGCTCAGAAGCCAAGCGTAACATGAACATTTCATTGAAAAAAACCACTCAGGATTCTTTCTTATATGTTAGAGCCTCATCACAGCTAGAAAAATCAGTCTTGATGACCGGTTCAATAATGTTTGTATTGGAGGAGAAATATGAACCCTAAACCAAATATAATTATTTTAATTTGTATGCCAGTATTAGAAATAAAAGTGTGCAATTAACTGGCATGGGGAAGAGATGCAATATTTCCTCTATTAACAAAACAACATCAGAAATTATTCAAAAGAGAACTTCTATGATAGAAGCTCAGAAGCCAAGCGTAACATGAATATTTCATTGAGGAAAACCATCTAGGGGTTTCTTCTTATATGTAAAGCCTCATCACTGCTAGAAAACTCAGTCTTGCAGACAGGTGCAATAAGGTTTGCATTGGAGGAAAATAACAAAAGACCAAATATAATTATTTTATGATAATTTGATTGCTGCATTAGAGGAGACAAGTAGTTAGCATAGGAAAGGGGAGCATGTTTTCCACTACTAAAAACACAATATACGGAAAGATCAAAAGCAAAAATCACAAAAGAAATACTGACTTATAGGAGCTCAGAAGCCAAGCGTAACATGCATATTTCATTGAAGAAATCCAACTAAGGACACCTCTTATATGTTAGAGGCTCATCAATGCCAGAAAACTAAGGACATACCGACCTAGATCTTAGGAAATCATCCTACTCATTTAAGAGTAGCACCCACAGATCAGAGCAAACAACCTTTACTCATTTAAAAGTGCAAAGCCCGTTTAAGATTAAAAACAAAGAAAAAAATTCTCATTGATGAAAAACAGCAAAAGTCCACCTAGTGACAGTTCAAATAAAATGCAAAATCGTCTAATGTAATACCAAATTTTTGCAACATATTTTATTCCAACTAACAAAAAATATGTTAAATCTAAACAGCAAGATGATCATAAATAAGATAAGATATCTGACATGACTATAACCAAACTTTCACCAAAGACACAGACTGTTACATGTGCTATGAAGTCATTCATACACACCAGAAAGTTAAGTAACTTGAACTACAAAGATTAACAAAATGAGACACTATAGCTACCTGATTTTGCACTGCCTTTGCCATCCTGCGAAACTCCTTCTTCAGGACAGATTTGTGAACCAAAGCAGCAGGCTTATTTTGCTTCTTAGTCTTGGTTGTAGCCAACAACACAGACTGATCCTTACCACCAGCCTGAATGGTAACAGTTTTCCTGTTCGCCAAACCTATCAAACAAGTATAGACTGATTTTAACAAAACATCAAAATACAAAGATTCTACCAATGCAAAATTTCATCAATGAAACCAATCCCAATATCAGTTTTCATCTTCCTGAAACCACAATAAGGTATAAACACTCCAAGAATCAAAATCACAAACTTTAATACCATATCAAGTTCTACCTAAATAACACAATACAAACCGTTCACTACACTTGCGTTTTTTATTTTACAAGGCTCAGACACGAGATCTATTAAAGGAAAGAAAACTCAATGAGATATAAACACTTCAACATCAAAATCAAAAACAATAATACCATACCAATTTCTGCCTCAATACTACATTGCAAACTATTTACCACACTTGCATTTTTAATTTTACAAGACTCAAACCCAATATCTCATAAAGATTAAACTTTTGAATAACCCATTTTTAAATTAGACAAATTATTCTGAGAAACTAGATTCCGATTCAACAAATAAAAGGAAATGAAAAATTGAAGATACCTGAGTATTTGTAGGAATTGAGATTGTAGAGATTGTTGGGTTCTTTGCTGAATTCAATGCTCTGAGATCCCCTTCCGAATTGTTTAACCAAAAATGAATTGTTGTTCTTCACGATCTCCCACACAAGCTGCCCTGGTACTGTCGCCATTTTCTTCTCCTTCACTTGCAACAAAGATACAACAATTAGGGTTTCTTTCGACCATTATATAGTGCAATGGCAAAACCCTAATTTGAGAAGATCCGGTTCGACCGGTTTAGTGGATTTACGGTTCATACGGTTTAACCCATTGAAAAGTAAACGAACCATTATAAAACTAGATAATATAATTTGGCATGTTCCGATAAATCAAGGTCAAAATATAATAGCATTCATTCCCCTTATACGTTGTTAGAACCATAATTAGTTTTTCAATAATATAGTATCATAAGTTTAATTTTGTAAACTACTGACATTGGTCTGCCATAAACATAAACATAAACTTTTAGTTTCTTTATTCCAATTATCATTGGTAATTTGGGCAAAGCTCATTGGTCGTTTGCCTGCACTTATTGGGCGAGCAGGACATCAAAGATGTGTTCATCCACCCTAATTATTTGTCCACGAGTATTTTAAATGGGCAAAATGGGTGGCCCATTGACATTATTATATAAATTATTGAACATCAAATATGCAAATGTATATGTAAAGTATTTTCCATTTATTATATATATATATATATATATATGCATTTGTACATCAAATGTAAGAAAGTGTATCATTTTGGATATTATATATATACATATGTACTATTCATTTTGTATTTTGTATCTAAATTATATAATATACATATTTTGTATTATATATTTTATCTATTATTCTTAAAATATGTACTTATTAACACATTTTGCCTGCCCATCCCTTATGGCCATTTTTGGCAAGAAAGATAGACATGCCATTAGACATGTTGAAATATTACATTTATATTTTACAACTTATACTTTCTCAAAACCATAGTTTTGAAAACCGTGCCGTACCGGCCGGTTCAACCGGAAAACCGGTGAACCGGACTCCTAACCGGTACGGTACGTATGTTATACCGCATATGCAATAAAACCGGTAAACCGGTTTAAACCGGTTGGTTTGTACATTAATTTTTTTTTTTTTTTAAATTTCAAATTTTCAATTCTTCACCAATTCTTCAACTTCAATGATTGATATTTGGGTCATTTATTTGTATTTTGCGTTTGTTAAGTGATAATTTTGGATAAATATATGTTTTGTACTTTAGACTTTGATTTTATTAAAGACTTAATGTTGTTTGTTTGTGTGAATTTGAAGTAAATTATGAATATGGATTATAAATATGAATATCTACTTATTTGAAATTTTTTGTTATAGGTTTACATATATATATATATAAGCAAGTATGTCCGGTTTAACCGGCATGCGGTTTAATTACTGAACCACTGGTTGAACCACTATACCACTATACCAGTACCCTAACCGGTTTGATAACCGGTACGGTTTTAATAACATTGCTCAAAACAAATCCCAAAATTCAAAATTTCTCAAAATTCATTCTAATATTACTTCAATGTTAATTATATGTAATTTAAAAAATATGATATCTTTATATATTTGTTACAATTTTTTGGATTTCCTAATTATATTGGAAGTCCCACAAACCCCTGGTACATATTTTATATGAGCATTACGTAGACAAGTCAAATTGTCGACCCAAGTTACCAACTTTCAAGGGAGAGAAGATAGCATGTATGTTTACGTTTCAATAAAATGGTGATACACTTTTAATGAAAATATATACTTTAGTCGGTATGTATCTAGTAAGAAAGACAAACTTATATGAGAGTGAGATTATTGATTCTTAGCCTTTAGGTTAAAAACTCAGTTGTCTTTCATCTTCCTTCCTTTCATTATTTGGTTCTTCACCATCAATAACAAATCCATTACTATCTTCTTTCAACTTCATCCATGTAAGGAACAGGGAAATTGTCAAGGTTGTTGTAGAAACAGTAGTATATGACAATTAGAGCACAAGGTTGTGGGTACTATTACACAATGTCTGGAAAAAAAGTAGTAGTAGAAACATGGTGATGAAGAAAAAAAAGATAACAAGGATTCATAGTTGAGTTAAATATCCAAGTCCAACATCAAAGTTGAGTTATTGAACCTAATAAACAACATAATAATTCATTGCTTTGTAAGAACCTATTATCATGTCAAATGCCAAATGATACATTATTTACAGAACCAATAGAAGAGCCTCATATGGTTTATCTCCTACCACTTCTATATGAGAATGTGTTTTTATAATTGTACACAACATTTCTACATTTCTACCCTCATGCCAGAGTTTATATATGTGGTGCACCAAACTGTGCATAAAGTTTTAAATAAGCAGATATTACCTTTATGTATAACTAAACTAAAATCTCTCAAATTATCAAAGATACAATCCTCTGCTTAATCCACTCATTCATGGATTAGTCGTTGGTAATTCACGGTGCGAGTCTGACCGCTCACTGCTTCATGTATCCGACTGAATACTACTGTAAGAGGAATACAAGCTATAACAGGACCCTTGAGCTTATCTACCATTGGTTTTCTCTCTTCTTCTGATTGCTTCAGACCAGTCAGTGAGGACAGTTTCCTGATCTTTTTATTCAACAGCCCAGATTTTTTAACTTTGGAAGATTTACCATATGATAAGCGTGACAAATTCTTGGAAGGTAATCTCCCGGTTATTAAGTTCGGCTTGGACACGCTACAGATGTCACCAACTTCCAAGTCACATCCAATGTCACTCAATACTTTATCAGTATGACCATCATCCAGAACCTCAACTGTCAGAGGGTGTCCAATAAAAGCTTTTCCATTCAGTTTACTCACAAGAGAAACTAAAGGGACATGTTGTGGCCGGTAGCTGGATTTAACTTGTAGTTTAACATCATATAATGAACCATCAGAGCAATAATTTCTTCTCGGAATATCGTCCATATGATATGGAGGGTTAGCAGTAAAACGCGAATGGCAATAAGGAAGCGATCTCTGGGGTGCGAGAGATCTGGCAGACAATAATTTCGCCCCTGCTGTTGTCCCCTTGACATGCTTGCTCAAGTCTCGAAATCCATGGAGTTGGCCTTCAGCAACAAGTTTGCACTTAACTTGAGAACCGCGGTTGTACGAAGCATTGGATGCACCCATGCTACTCCGATCAAATTTATGATCAGTACCAGGTGTGAATCCATTTGCATTCTTTATACCTGCCAAACAACCACTAGATTCATGATTCATGTCCACATGATTTCTCGATAACTGTTTTCTATTTTTACTTGTATGCCTCAGATTCCTCTTTCCTTTTGACTGCCACTTCGAACTACCTTTCTCTGCTCCAATACAAATAATATGGTAACCAGCAGCTGAACTAGTGCAACTAGATTCATGTTGGGCCTCATTTGTCAATGACACGGCTTCAGATTGTCCACCATAACAAGCTTGATGTCCCAATGCACTGACTTCGGGTTTGTCAGATGAACAAGTAACAAGTATGGCCGAGAAACCTGTTAGAAGGAATTACATCAGTAGAAGGTAGTTCCGATAGTATAGCTCAACTGAATCAGCAAAAGAAATTTAACCGAACTCTGTACATTGCTTCAAAAATGGGCAAAAAGGATTTCACTGAAGAAAAAAACAAAAGGGGAATAAGGGAGCAAGTACCATCGATAAGCAAATCTCAAGAGAAGAGCAAATTAACATCTTTGATTAGCAAATTTATGCCTACTCTACATCTACAGATCAACAAAACAACTTTAAACAATAAATTTATTGTTTTCTTGATAAATTTGAACAGTTGGTTTGTACTTATAACATAGGGATATAAAAAGCAATAACCATGGTAAAACAGTTAACAATCTTTAATGGGAAAAGGGGGCAAGTTATAGAATTCAGAAAAGTGTGTTTCTGCCACGTGAGTAACATAAGGGCAACTTGCTCAAATGCAAAATTAAAGGTCAATGTATCTCCCGATTTTCACTTCCAACGAAATCAATCATAAAACCATGCTTCGTTTATTTCATTTAATTGTTATGAATACATGTGGTCACTGACTTACTGCGCTCTATAGGAACCACATTCATTCTTCCATCTTTTATTACTAAATTCAATGTCCTGAGTGAGGCAGTTCAAAACTCTGAACATGTTTATGACATGCCTGTCCAAAGACCCAGTTAAATCTATCATGAAGCCGGACAGAATAATTGCCATATTGAAAAAAGCAAAGAAAAACATCGCAGCAAGAATAAGAGGTGACAGTGAACTGTAAAGTACTTGGAGGCAATCAAATGCATTACAAATTGCACATGCCAAGAACACAAAAGATTTCAAATATTGTAGCATACCTGAAGTTTGTTTCTCTTCCTCTATAACCCCAATAAATGGCACATCAAATAATTTATCAGAAGAATCACTACCAACTATCCCTGGCATACCGAAAGTCTCGTTCTCCTTGACCTTGTGACTGATTTGGGAAGGATCATTTTTACGGTCATGAGCATTTAATGAGGTCACATTCTCACAAACAGAACCAGTACTATCTGAATGATGAGTTGTCAATGAAGAAACTTTCTTTGAATCATCAGAATCTAATCGTGAAATCTTTCCATTGGGTATTTCACATGGTGGACAACTGCTTGAACTTGGAAGCTGATCACAAATGATCGGAACTGACACCACTGTTGTACTCTCCAATACCTTTGTCAAAGGCCGGCGTCGGTTTTTCCTTTTAAGAAATTCATGAACATTTGCTACTTGTGATCTCTTTCTTTTCATTGTTGAAGAATAATCCTTCCCACCATTTACAGAAGTTCCATTTGGCAAGCAATTCCGTGTGGTTGAATTGTTAAGTGAAGCACTGACATGTTTAACTGTCTCAATTGTACCCGTGCCTTGGACCTGTACCTTTCTCTTTGACACCACACCAACACCCAAGTCCTCAAGTCCTCTCATTCGCTTGACACATTCAGTTCCATCATCTTCAGAATCATTAGGCGTTCTTCTTCTTCCTTGCACAGATTGCACCTTCAAAGAACCACTGTGATTTGGCTCTTCAAAAGAAATACCAGATTGTGACAACTCCGGAGCTGAATTAGAATTGTCTTCAGAGTCACTCAGATCATCAGTCACATCCTCATTATCATGACCAAAATTAGACATGACTGGTAATTCTCCAGCTGAGCCACCATGTTCACTGCCGGATTTATCTGATCCAGAGCATAAGTTTAACGGTTCCTTGTCTATGTCAGCACTCTCTAGCTCAAGAGCATGAAGAATAGCATCTTCCCTGCGAGCATATTTCACTGCTTTCTTGTTTGAACTGGCAGCAGATGCCTTCGCCTTCTCAATGCACTCATCATACTCTCCACAACGAAAAGCTTTTACCCGCTTTGATTTTTCAAGATTATACCAATCCCTATATCAGAAAGGAGAAATTTCCAACATCAGACCTTACACAAATACCTTGAAAACTCAATCAGCAAATAAGTTCAAGGAAGACAATTGAAGTGCCAAACAGCTTACAGTTCTGAAAAAGTAAAAGTACATCGAAATTATTGGCAACCGCAACCAAGAATTCCTATACAACAACAAGGATCAACATAGCATTGAACAACCAAGAACACTTATGTTTACTAAAAAAACAGCTCCAATTATATTTTTTTTCAGAAATATAAATTAGTTCTTCTCACTCCTAAGCTAAATACTGCAGAGGAAAAAATGACACATAGAAACCCTCTTCCAATCTGTAGTACCTTGTATAATTTAAATAGGGGATACACTAAAATTCATTTTAAGTGGTTAGAATACCCCATGGCTCAATTGCATCAAAATTTCCTTATGATTCAGGACAAAATAACAACATACACTGAATACTAATAGATTAGCTGAAAACAATTCCAACCCATCATAGCTCCAATATGATATAAATCAAAAACACTAAATCCTAAGTGCATCATACAAATGCTACCATAGTGTATATATAAAGGCACATCTCAAGAACTACTGAAAATTTTGTCAAAAACTTTAAACTTTGATGATCAAGCAGCCAGTATCATACAGCTGTACCATCTACCAGTATCATGTGTCATGAAATATGAAAAAATGGTATAAAAACATGAAAAAGGAATATCAGCAAGTATCAAACACATATCTTCATATTTTGTCGAAATTCACTCATCCTTCCCCATTCCTTTGCACTTTATGCTTATCAAACACTTATATAAAATTTTATGTAGGCATGGGAGCATTCTTGAGAGTCAAACTCATGAACTATCAATCAAAGAGAATTAGAAAAAGGCCAAACAAACTCACACAAATCAACAACTCATACAGGATTCACATGAACAACAACAACCAAGCCTTAAACTTGTTTATCTGTATTTTATGTTATACATAGTCAGTCCTAGGCTCAAATAAAAAGTGAAGGTTACGTTATGCAGACGACATCCACCGTAAAACTTTATCGAATCTATATATGATATGGACCATACAAGATTCATATGCAAATAAAATTTTATGTAGGCATGGGAGCATTCTTGAGAGTCGAATTCATGAACTATCATACAGGATTCAAAAAAGGATTCATCATCATCAACAACAAAAACTCATACAAGATTCATCATCAACAACAACAACAACAACGAAGCCTTAAACTTGCTTATCTATGTTTGATATTATACATAGTCGGTCCTACTCCCGAATATATGTTAGACAGTCGACAACTAATGTAAAACTTTGTCGAATCTATATGATATGAATCATACAACATTCATTTGCAAATTAAAAAGGAGCAAAAAAATAAAATAAAAAATAGAGAGAAAAGGTTATAGAAGTTACACGCTTGCATCTTCACGACCTAAGAGCTTGACCGGAGTACCCGATCTTGGAGAAACCAAACAAGTTTCAGACAATTCATCCATACCCATTATTCGACCCGGCCACCATGACCCGTTCCTCCGTCGGACCCAAACCAACCCACCCACCGTTGCATTGATACTGTTCGATTCTCCATAACTCCCCATTTCTCAGCAGCTCGCAGCTCCAAAAAAAAACCCAAAAGTGAAATAAAATAAAATAAAGAATCAATCCCAACCCATTATTGTAGAGCTATTCAAGTTCACAAAATTGGTCCAAAAATTCAATCTTTGTGTAAAATAGCAGCACCCCTTCAAGCCTGAAATTAAAAAACATAGTGGAAAAAGATTAAAATTTGAGAATTTATTATAATGGTGCATGCAATAAAGGGAGAGAAGATAAAACATCATCATCACCTAGGAGGAAGGGTGTAAAGGGTTTATCAAAGAAGGACCTATCAATTTTTTGTGTGATTTTTGTTCATATTTTTGTTTTGTGTGCAGTGAATTACTCCAGTTATTAATATTTAAGGTTATACCCACTTTTTTAAGTAAAATTTAAAAATAAATCTATTAAAGCATTCCTGATAAATGTTATTTCCATAATTTGTAATAAGTGGATGGAAAATTTTGAAGATAACAATTAGTAAGAAAGAGTGAGTACTACATTGAAAATAGCAGAAAAGTGATAGAAGAGGAAGAAAAAAAGATGATACATTAAAGAGTGAAGACAATTTAGAAGAGAAGTTAATAAATTATTAAATTATGTCATAAATGTGCTTAAATAAATATGAGTAGATTTGAAGAAAATATATATAATTTTAAGAAATATCAAAAAGATATGTATAAAAAGTAATAATACAATTAATAAAAACTAGAGAGAGAAAGTGAGGTTGGACTGAGAAGGAGAGGGATCAAAATGTTACTTTTGGAATCTTGATGATATCGAAAAATGATTTTTTTTCCTTCTATTATAGGGTTTAATATGATATTTATACTAGGAGCCAAATTTTGTTGGTACATTTCAAAAGAATTGACGTAGAGAAAGTTCAAATCTCCTTATTAATCTATCAAGAGTTTGGTGGTGCATATCATTTCTAATATTGTTGGAGACTTAACTCATCTAATATTATTTTTTATATAATATTATTGGTGTATATTCTATTTAAACCATGTAGTGTAATATGTATATACAGTAGATATAAAGATAGTAGGGGTGAGCGAGATTTCACTTGGTTTGACTCGACGATTGGTCCTGAATATGGTTTTGTTTTATCATATCTATGATCGAGTTCACGTTCAAAAGTTATACTCAATTAATGTTTAAGATCAGATAAATAATAAACTTGACTAATATGACTCTTCCTATGTTGACTTATTCATATAACATAACTAGCAAATGACATGTGCATTTGCACGGGATAATATTTTGTTGTTGTATAATTCAGAATATACATTACATATACATTCATATGGTTAAGAACATACGTTATTTGTGTATTTGCATGGTTAAAACACATATTATGTGTGCATTAAGAAGACACATGTGACCCATGCATTCGCATGGTTAAAAACACATGTTATTCGTACATTCGCATTGCTAAGAAAATACATGTTACTCATACACTTTTGTACTTTCTTGATTGATTTTCATGCTCTATAGTCTATATATTTGGCTAACTAATAAATATAATAAAAACTTATATTGTTCATTATTAATATAGACCTACACGTGGAAAATTTGTTTAATTTTATGATTTATTGTAATAATTTCTTAATATAATTTGTTTATAATTTATTTTACTTCTAAGATATTATTTTTTAGTTGTTGTTAGTATAATTGATTTATTATTTTATATTTTTTTAATAAGTAATTTAATGATTAGTACTTTAAGGGTTTAATGATTTAGTATGACAACTTCGAAAATAATATTTTAATAGATAAAAATGAAATTTAGCAATAAATGGTCATTGAAATAGATAAGTTGTAATTATATAGTTCGGTTTTTTCTTTCAAAATAATGGAGGCCTAAATTATTTAGGATTAAAACTGTTAAAATATTTTAAAGATATTAATGAAAATGAGAAAATTATAATTAAATTTTTAGATTTTAAAAAAAATAAAACAAACATACTAATTTGCATGTAGTGATTACTATACATTATTTTTCACCTTTAATAACATCGTCTTTATCACCCCACAAGCATCACATTAAATGACAATATGTGTTTCTATTCCATTATGTTTACCAGTTTTATTTCTTTCCTAATGGTCGACGGTATTTATTCAAAGTAATTATTAATTGTTAATTATTAGTTTGCAACTGATAGACGATATTTATTCAACGCTGTTGATATTTATTTACTTATTCAATTACAAATTACAATAGTATAACAAAATTTATTGTCATTATTCACCTATGCAGTTTCTATTCCCTTATTAATTTTTCTTTAATGTTAGTTTTCTACTATGTATTTTTATATTTGATTGTTCACATTAATTACTCTTAAATCTCGAGAGTAATTCTCTCCAAAACTGTTATTATTCCATAATTATCCACATTTCATATAAATGATCATTTTAATACTTGAAAAGTTTGTCTAGATGTAAAAAGAAAACAAAACAAAATGTTAGAATTTATGACATTTTATTATTTTTAATTAACTTATACGATACATTTGAGAGATAATTAAAAATTATTGTATTATTTTTTAACAAATATATAACATATGTAATGATTAATAAATTTAATAAAAATATAAGATAAAAAAATTGTATTCATAGTATATTTTAATTTGATAACAATAAAGTTTTTATTTTTACCATAACATAGACTCAAAGATAAAAGAATATATTAAGTTAACTTCCATGAAAAGTTGCAAATAATTTCTTAGAACAATGAAGAAACATTATATTCTTGACATTTGAATTATTTAAAGATACATAGTCAAATATCTAATATCAAATATGATGAGAAAACTTAAATGAAATGAACATGTATAAATTGACAATGTTGGAGGGGAAATGAAGAAAAAAATTTGGAGGGAAAAGAGTGATTGTGGTAATGACACATGTCATGAGTAATGTGACAAGAACTTAGTTTTCTTATATAGCATATAGATGCTTTAAATGGGTAGAGTTTAAGTTGGGTGAACCTAATGATAAATCTCATACTAGAGTGATTAACCTAATGCATATAAAATTTTCATTCATACATGATTTAATCAATCAAAAATAAAAATAAAAATTGGGAAAAAGTTTATTTAAAAATGATATCATCATTCATGCTCAATCAAGATTTTTTGTTGTTTAAAATGATACTTTTAAAATCATTCCTCAATATAAAATAGAAAAACTAAATCAACACATCAAAGTAGATAAGTCAATAAAGTAATAAACTAAAATATAAAATAGAACTTATAACACAAAATTAATTGAATCAACGCATCAACTTAGAACATGTCATCTTGGTAACAACTTAGCCACAACTGGATGTGGTGGGTTCAATTTATCACGACATATGGTAATTATTCATTCTTAAGTAGTAATTGAATTGGAGTGCAATACATCATCCATTTATTAATATTGAACAATTACCTCAATCAAATATATTCAACTGCAAGTTATAATATATAACACAATTTACTATATTAGATATTTATTACAAGGATAGAACACATTACAAACGATAAGAAAACGGGTTGACAGACACAATAATATATGATAATGACATATCTCTGGGCCAAAATATCATTGTTTTTTATTTTTCTCATATCATATATACATATATGCAGATTAAACACGAAGTCGTTTTGGGGAAGCTGTGTGTTTTCTGGGTAGGTCTTGTAATGGTGGCGTGACACTGTGCCATCTTCCACACCACTCTCTTTGAAGAATAAGGAATCAATAATCCAACAATCATGACGGGTACTCATAATTTCAATTTCATTCTATTGTTTTCACTGCAAAATTTTATTCAAATTATTTTTTTATTGATTCTATTCATCATTAGTTCAATTTCATTTTGTTCATTTGTATTCCATAGACTACATGCAAGAACAAGAAATGGAGATTGAAGCATTAGAAGCTATACTCATGGATGAGTTCAAAGGTTTTATTTTATTTTATTGTTTCTAACATTTTTTTTGTTAAAATTATTTTGACAATTTACTTGTCAATTGAGAGAGGGCAAGTCTCGGTAAGGTTGTTTGCCTTGTGACATGGAGGTCATGAGTTCAAATCATGGAAACTGCCTATTCGCTTTAGAGGGTAAGACCGTGTGCATCTACCTCCGCAGACCCTATCAGGTTGGAGTTTCGTGCACTGGTCACCCTACTTGTCAATTGAGGGAAAAAAGGCTTGGTTTATTTGTTTGATATGGTATTTCATGGCAGAAATACACTCTGGTGAAACTGGCCTAAGTACTTCCAATCGGTGTTTTCAGATAACGATTTCACAGGTAAAAATGTTGTGACAGTTTATTGGAGTTTCACAAGATATAGAAGTTAGGTTTATATACATTGCTTTACCTATCAATTAAATGGGAATAAATTTATTCATGTATTTATCTGTATGTTGTACATTTGTACAGGATGAAGACCCGGATGGGTTAATTACTAATCCAGGTTTTTGTTTTATTTCCGTGATATGTATACTTTTTCTTTTCAGTTTTACTTTGCATGTACATCAGAGCTTGGGTTTCTTGTTGTTTTTCTTTCAAATATATGATGTTACTTTTGGTGCTTTATTTAGTATCCTTTCTATATATGAGACTCAGATACATATTAAGAAAGGTGTGGTTGATATTTTTATTGCAGCTCAACTAGCATTGTTCTTCTCACACACAGAAAGATATCCCGATGAACCTCCACTGTTGAATGTGAAAAGGTCAGTATTGGTATTACAATGATCTGTTATTAATTATTGATTGTCTCTGTCCAGTGCTAAAAAAATGTTCCTGTTTCGTCCATCGTGCACTAACATTTAGGTGTTTTTGCTATATTACATTTATACATAACAGTTTGCAAGGAATACCTTCTGAAGATTTAAGGATTTTGAAAGAGAAACTTCAGCAAGAGGTGGCCTTTTACCTTGCATTTGTTTTGCCGATCATTTTTAATCAAAATATTTCTTAATAGCCACTCTTAAGTTCACAATGTCTCCAGTTGTTGTTATGTATGCATTTATCGTGCTGCACAATAGCTATGGTTTTGGAACTCAGTATTTGCTGTGGATATTTATAAGGTTATGGAAATCTTGAAGGATGACTTTTGTTCTGCAGGCATCTGAAAATCTTGGTATGGCCATGATCTACACACTGGTCACCTCCGCTAAAGAGTGGTTGGATGACCGGTTTAGTGAAGACAATGATGGAGGTGCTGAAGCAGAAGAGGCAGCCAAAGATGATGTAAGACTGTGTGCTATTTTATGAATTTTATTTAATCTTTGTTTAATGCTTTTACATTTCAAGTATAAAATGAAATACTTTTATTTTGAATTTCTGAGCATCTATTAGTAGTCTGTGAAGTATGTCTATGTGCACATGGTGTAACTATTGGGATAAGATACTATTCAATACTGGTATACATATTCTTAGATTCATTTTTTTAATAGAAAAAAATGATTTTTACAATGTCGATGGCTTAAGTTAGCTTGATATGGCTGGGTACTCAGCTTATATGCCTAGACTGGTGAAAGTCCGTAGAGAGCTGCAACCAGCACAGCTACTAGGTCTAGATGTACTCACATATTTCATCTTCTCATCCAACTCTAATCCTTGATGCTATTCTCTCCATATTCCCAAATGCGCTTATGTTTACTGGCTATTTCTTGAGCTCCAAGTCTCCAACTTCTTCTCAGTCACTGTCAAGTTTCTTGACATTAGCATCACTATATCTCCACTTCAAACACAGTAACAAGAAATGGAGAGGAGAATTCTATGCTTCGAACAGGATTTGGACCCCGCCATGTGAGAATGCAGACAGTAACTTTTAGAGAGAGAAAGAGAGGTATAGGCTGCACCAGATGGTGTTGTGATGCAGGAGAGCGTTCTGTATTAACACGGTCTGAGACATGGAATACCCATTTAAAATTGAGGCTCTCCCTCCCCTCATAACAGCCTGGCTTTTGAGAGTGAACTTTCCTTAGATCAAGCAGTATCAAGTTTGTACACCCCCTGCTGTGAATAGAATGATGTTTTTAATCCTATATAAGTCTGATGTAATGATTCCCGAATCAGCCAGGTGTGAGAAACTAAGACCATCCATTTGAATCAGTCTGATTCACAGATCTGATAGTTTTTTTCATAAAACTGGTCAGACCTGGATGACCTGCCGGGGCTGACTGACCTGGTCTTTTTTATAAATAAAAAAATTAAAATCTTCAAAAAGTGCGATTTATGATATTTGAAATTGGTACATGAATGACTATTAGGAGTATGATAAGAGAAATAACTGTAATAACTGAAGAGACAGTTATTTAGTTATGGGAGCTGGACTGTCAGTAAGGGGAAGCTCTAACTGATTGAGAAGGTAGAGAAGGGGATCTTAGCTCATAGGGTATAATGAGGAATAAAGGGAAGATTGGAGATCAGTTTTTAAGTTGCAGTGAGAGTTTAGGAAGGAGAGTCATGACTATCAAATTTCCCGGGTTGAGAGGAATTTCTATCTTGTACACTCTTGCTCTTACCTTTCCTCTTGAGTTCTGTAATCGTTCTAATTTAATATCAGGAAGGAGAATGCATTTTAAGTAAATAATTCCCATTCTTTCTCTACTGTTTCTGTTCATTCACCTGAACTAATATCTATCATCGAACTATGTAATGAAATGCATTATAACCCTAAACCACACATTCTTATTGAATTATGTTATCATATTCTTACATTGTTTCCAATTTAAGATGAAAACGTACTTTCCTCTGCTATTTCATTTTCTTGGTATGATTTTATGAATTTGCATAGCCGACCCCACCTACTGAGGCTAAGGCTTGGTTGTTGATTTCATAGATTTGCATGTGGAATCTTATGTTGACAAAGTTGCCTAACAAATTTTTATGTTTCAATTACATAGGTAGTGGTACCCCATGGGGAACCAGTTACCGTTGATACATTTTTGGCATGGAGAGAAAGATATGAAGCTGAACTGGCACTGGAACGAGCCAAGTAAGCCCCTTGTAGTTTCTCTTTTTTTGTGGCACATATTTCTAAATTGCTTTATATCTTTTGGGAAGTAAGTCTCACATCGTCTGTCTCATTGTATCGATAGTGGTTTAAATACCAGCTGGACTACTCTTCTCGTTGCCATTTGGTTTTGAGATGAAACTTTAACATGGTATCCGAGCCAAAACGTAACTTCTCTCCAGTTGTCATGGGCCAAAAGATAACTTATCGTCTTGGGTTAAAGATAACCCATAGCCTGGTCCAACATGCTTATGTGGAGGGGGATATCAGTAGGAATGACAACGAGGCGGGTCAGGTTGGGTTTGTGCTTACCCAAATCCGAATTAAGCGGAGTTGAAAACAATGCTATCATTCCCGAACCCGTCGGGTTTTGGGTAACCCGAACCCGACGAGAACCCGCCCAAAACATGTATTTATATATAGGTTCTATATATTTGTCAAAATTCTATATACATATAGGTTTTATATATGTATTTATGTCTAATTTTATAATTTTATATATATTAATCGGGTTCGGGATAGGGTATCAACTATACCAAACCCGAAAGTTGAACTCGGGTAAAATTCAATCCCGAAACTAGTCACATCGGGTTTTTCCTATTAAATTCGGGTTTGGTTCAGACGAATACCTACAGGTTCGGTTTTCATTGTCATCCCTAGATATTAGGAAGTACGTCCCATGTCACCTACCTTATTGTTTCAGGAATGGTTTAAATACATATTGGATTACTCCTCTATGAAACCGTAACATGTGATTTTAAAATACATAGAGTTTCTGAAGAGTGATATTTTCTCAGTGAGTCCGTGAGACCTACTGATCAGTGGGGGTGCAGGTTTGAAAAGCATACTTATGGTAGGGAGAAAACTGATGTGAAAAGGTTGAAGTTGGAGGATATCTGTTAATCTCATCCCCAAATATTTTTATTTCTAACAAATAACTGTAAAATTTAATTGCCTGCAGTAGCAACTTTCCTTTTGATATTAGAACAATTCGTCGAATTTTGCAGGCTAATGCCCGAGGCTGTGCTTTCAGCTCCAAAGGAAAAGAAGCTCACTGGTCGACAGTGGTTTGAAAGTGGAAGAGCGGTACTTTATCAGCCTCATTTTAGCTTTTCCTCCTTGATGTCTTGAATGAATGGTTTCTGTGTTCAAATTTCTGCAATTCAAACATATAATTTGGTACTTGCAACTAAAAAAAATATTGAACCTTAATTAAAAAAAATAGCTATTAGAAATTAATAATGTCCTAGAAGTGGTTTGCGGGCTATAAAATCTAAAGAAATTCCTTTGTGACTGCAAACTGAGAATTCAGGCATTATTAGAAATTTGAGACCATTAGACAAGACATGTGGACTGTAAAATTTATCAGAAGTGACCCAATGACCATTAACTAGTTCACTTCATAATAAGATTAGTACAGTAATGGTTAATGCGTCCTGGCTCTTAAAATTCATAGCCCAAGGGTCCTTATCAATATATCTCCCTCAAAATACTTCATAACAGAATTAACCACAATCTTGATTAATATGTCTATTTCTTAAATATCATGTCCATACTTACTTTTACCTTCCAATATTTCTCACTTGATTTTTTTTCTCATAGAAAGGTGCATCTACTGTCACTGACGAACCTGATGAGGAGGATGAGGAGGACAGCGATATTGATTTTGATGATGAAGATTTCGAAGGTCTCTCTCTTTCTCCATGTTTGTACACTGTTTTTAAAAACCAAATACTTTCTTATCTTCCAATAAGTTTACATTACAATAATAAAATGCATGTTTTTTGTGTGTATGTTGGCAGATGATGAAGATGATATGCTTGAGCATTATCTGGCTGAAAAATCTGATTCATCCCCTCATTCTTCCAGAATTGGTAGTTAAACTCCATATGCATCATTATCATGCACTATGCCTTGCTGACATTGAGGACTTTCTACCATCCTTCTAGATTAGAGGAGAACTTGCTTTTATGATATTATTATTATTATTATTCAGTGTGTGTGATATAAAAGAATTCATTTTTGTTTCACTATGAATGTAAGAATCCTGTGCTCATCATATTTCAAATAGATGTCTAAATGTGGATTTTATCCACTTTGGTGAAAGAGAACATGATATAGGACTTATTATATTATTATGTCTCTCTTATCCTATTTACTAAATGAGCATTTAAATTATTTTCCAATTTCCTTATGGATTAAAGGGTTCTAAAGACACATAAGTGTTCTTCACAAGGGTGTTGGCATAAAGGAAATTCGATTTGTGAATAGAGCAATAACAGGGAGAATACGTTTAACTACACTCTGTCTTTGTTATCCCAGTTTTGATGTGCAAGTTAGATAAATCTTTCTAACAATAAGCCAATTTTAACAAGTTAAATCAACCAAGATTAATTTTGATGAAGATACTTAATAATATATGCTCAATCACTTTTTATGTTCAATATGAAATTGTCCCAAGGAAAAATTATGAAAAAACATCATTAACATATAATACTTTTAAAACAATAAGCATATTCAATGCCAACCTTTTATTTCTAATCTGAACATTAAAACATTTTCATGTTTTGGATAAAGCACAATGCAAGGTTTAAATAAGCCAAGAACAATTTCTCATTTTACTTGGCAGTAATTTAGATACCCTTTTTGTTGTATATATATCACAGCTTTTCTCATATTTGCCACACCAAATTGTCCTCTAAATTTTATCCAGTTCTAAAGTCTAAATTCTTCAATTACATATTTTACAAGGAAATGTACTTTCTCAATAGTGTAACACCCTGACATTAACACTTCACTTAGCTTGCAACTATTAAGTTCTTGCAGATTTCCAAACCATAATGATAAACAAAATCAGCATTTGGATGCATACAAGGTTTTGCAATGTAGTCTTCTATACACAGCCTTGATCAGTCATTGCTTGAGCAATGGTCAGAAATGCTGATATGACTGCTCCATGTACCAGCGCCCTGATAAAGCAAGCACATAAGTATTATACAAGAATTCACAAGGATGCTTTTTTATTTTGGATAAATTATACAGAGTGATTGGTATAAAACATGGCCTGGTGCACGAAACTCCCACCTAGTGAGATCTGACATCTAGGGAGGGTAAATGTATGCAATTTTACCCTCGCGAGTGAAGAGATTGTTTCCGGGATTTGAACCTGTGACATCTTGGTCACTGAGCAACAACCTTACAGTTGCGCCGAGTCTCACCCTCTACAAGAGTGATTGATATAGGCATTCAGTTTTTGTTATAAAATAACACGGCATCTCGCAATTCAAAAATGCCATCTTGTTCCATAGAGAAATAAACCTTGTCATTTAACCAATAAAATGTTTAGCTAATGAACAAGTTTATGAGAAAATGATAGTATGATTTTAGTTGTGATGGCCTATTGACCCATGTTTATAGGAGAAGGTGGAAGAGGAGGGAGGTGGGAATGAAGAATGGGTCTGGCAATAGCAAGTGGCCTACATGTGTATGAGAGGAGGAAAACAGCAACAACCAAGCCTTAAGCCCAGATAAAATATGAAGGGTGTGTTAGGCAGTCGACAACCAACATAAAACTTTGTTGAATCTCTGTGATGGCAGGAATGGTTTTGGGACACATCAAAGAGGGGCCAAATGTACAAAATATACATTTGTATTAACTATTGTTGAAAAATATTTTGAGGAGAGGAGCCAACGCCCATGGTTGCACTCTATGGGTAAAAATGGTGGTCCAGTGCACGAGGCTCTCACCTAGTGAGTATTTGAGAATTAGAATTTGAGTGAGTGGAGGCCTTAGCCTAGGGGAGGATGGTTAACTAACTCTAGTGGTCATTTCTATTTTTCTCTCTCCTTTTTCTGGTTCTATGGTAATTTTTCTACTCTTCTGCACTTTTTGCTGGTTTGTGGTGGCTGCCTTCTGCATATTTGGATTAATGGAAAAACTTCCTCCAATATAAAGACCTGAGCTTCGGTTTCTAGTTCTATATTATCATTGGTTTCTAGTTCCTATCACATTGCTATTGTTCATATAAGAATCGGTATCACGAATTTGTGATAAATACCATTCTTCTACATTATCACATTCAACACTCAATGTTAAAACCTCTTATAGGGAAACCATATACTTTATTCTGTGGGTGGAAAGCAAATTGAAAGAGGGAGAAGTAGAGAAGAAGTCATAGGCATAGCACTAATTTGGCAAGTAAATCACAGTAGTTAGCAGCTTTCAGCACTTACTCAGGACTTTCCTTTTTATAACCAAAATCAGTTGCAGCTTTGATAGCTCTCTGGTAAGTTTGTTTCATTGCCTCCTGATATAAGAAAAAAGCAAATTGGAAGACAAAAGTAAACATAAACTAAGAAAAGTAATAAAAAAACAAGAGCAGTTCAAATTTTCTGCATCAGCTATTTGTCAAATCTCATCTAGCAACAGCCATACAGCACACACACACACACACATGTGCGCGCACAGATATTCTTTCTTAATGGCGACCATGCACTACCCAACGACTGGCAATCTCCAAAAAAGTAAAATAACAGGAAAAACAAAAAAAGCATACACACATCTGTCTATTCCTTTGCACATATGGAAATAAACTTTTATGGAAACTGTATTGAATAGAAAAAAGATTATAGTGAGGAGAAGATTATATGCCACATCATGAACCTACGAACCATTTACAATTCCCAAAAGGCAAACTATATGATTGATTGGTAAGAACAATACATTTCAAAGAACTACCTGCAATTTAGATTCAAAGTCCTCTGGTGACCAATGCATCAAACTGCATTCATGATTCAATTCAAGTTCTCCAGCAACAACCTGCAAGCAGGGAGAATGAAGATCAAAGAAAGGTCCCTCCAAATGTCATGTCAGATATCAATTTCAAATCTTCCATAAGCTAAACAGAAGATCGATTAAATGATGCTAATCAGTCTGATATAAGCGTAAGATCACAGTTTCAATTTGAAGTTTTATATTATGAAATACTAAATAAGCCTTAAGGCTATTCAGGCCCAGCTTCACTAGAGCACCAATATTACAGAATAAGGAATAGTTGAAGAAACAAAATAGTAACAATTAGGAAAGTGACAACTTTCACTGTTAATTAGTTAATAGGAGGTAGCTTGCTATGCACGTCTCCACCTATAGTAGATTCCCTAGCAAGTTTTCTAAACTTCTATATATAGATGTGTTCAGTCATTGTGACAACTCAATCAATTGAATAAGAAATAAAAAAAATCAGTTTTTAGTTTCTCTCTTTCTCTTCTAACTTAGTTTCTCAATTGTACAATCAAATAGTTCTACTAAATTGTTTATGTAATGTAATTACATAAATAGTACTGCACAAGGGGATCACACCATACAAACATCAATTGACTTTTTTTCATTGCAACCCAGTGTACTCAATTATTAGTCAATTAAATCACCATCAAATGAAAACGTCAGATGAATGGTGGTATCAAACTATCAGTTTAATAAGTACAAAAGGGAAGGCCTATGCACAAGTCTCTAACCATTGTGGGGTCTGGAGGTCATATACACATAGACTCGCTCTCAGGAGCGGTGAGGCTGTTTTCATGACTAGTACCCTGTCGAAGGCGAAAAGGAATGCTGTTCTGATTTTATTGTTGCATTAGATTTTCATCTTTTCTTGCAAGTGTTTTGTGGAGGAATTTCCTAGGAGGGCTTTCATGCAGTTGTGGCGGTTCTTTTTCCGTTTTCTCCTTCAGATGTGTTTTTTAGCCATTTCTATGGGGCGTTCACTTTTTGTTTTCTTTCCCTTCCTGTAGAGGATACTTTCTCATATCTTGTAATCCCTTCTTATCTAATATTTATTAAACAATTAATGCTATGCCTGAAGTTTGGGGGGGTTGAAGTAAACAAAAGATATGTTAGATTTTTATGTTAAATCCCTAAACTTAAACTTAAGGGAACTACTCCATCTTTTCCCAAAAAACAACCAAGCTAACTTTCATCAAGTCTCTCCGACAAGGCAAATGCTATATAAGTATAACATCATTACAATTTTGCATTTTCATCATGGTACTATTAGAAAAGAAGGTGGGTAGTTGTACACCACCAATATCAACATTATTAATGATGTTGTTCTTTTGGTTAAGGTGGGGAGTATGTGCGCAATATACATAGGAAAAATAAAGTAAACATCTCACCCCTCCCGCTCCAGCAGCCATTGCAGGAGCTACGAGAACACTAGCTTTCCTCAGAACTTGAACTGCCTCAGGGGTACATGGCATATTTGAACCTAGCATTCAAATAATAACAGGTAGCTTCCATGATATATATGAGAAAGAAGAAGAAACAAAGCCAAATACATATTGGATCTTATAAGAACAACTACCTTCTACTAGTATACGACAACCTGAGTTAACCAATTGAATGGCATCAGATTGATCAATTTCGTTCTGTGAAGCACAAGCAAATGCAAGATCACACTGTTCATTCCAGGGTTTTGCTTCATCATAATATTTGGACCGAGAATAGGTCTTCGAATAGTCTCTACATAAGACAAAAGAGGTGCTAGATTCTTATGTTAAATCCCTAAACTTAAACTTAAGGGAACTACTCCATCTTAAACAAAAGAGGTGTTAGATTCTTATAAGTGGCAGCATAAAGCATAAACAAATGACAGGGGTGATACAAACCGCAAACTTCTCTGTTGAGCCTTGATGTCTCTCAAAAATGATATTTTCATGTAGTCAAATCCATCCTCATCAACCAAATATCCTCTAGAATCTGACAAATGCTTTTTTGTTAAAAAGTGCATAAGGGAACTCAAAATGACACGAGAATCTAAATTTTTAATCACTACTATCCGTAATGGTGATTAATGCTAAGATGAAATATGACATGCAATAATTTACACTTGCTATAATAAAGGAATACACACAACATTAAAGCAAATGCAGTGTATTCACTATATTAATAAAAATAAAAAATAAAAACCAAAATCACCTGACACTGAAATGGGAAGAGCACCATAAGCAATTAGCTTCTCTAAAACATGCATTGCGATCTTTCCAGAACCACTCACAACACATCTACAGCAAATTATAAATTACAAGTGTATTCCAGAGTCATGAATGTGTCAAATCAATTTAGGAAGCAACAATTTTCATACTGGATAATTGGTTTGAAAAAATATAAAAGTTAATAAAGAAGTTATTGAAAATTAGAGCTACCAAGCTTCTAATATAAATGGAATTTGGCATTCAAGAAAAACTATATAATTGGAATACCTAAGAGCAAGAAATGAGGGTTACAAAGGAAGCACCAATAATGAACGAGTTGGTAGCAACAATATTTATAAAACGATCTAAATTAAAGTAGAAACCTTAATCCTTTGAGTTCTTTGTTCATGTCAGCAAGCATGAGCTGGGCAAAGAAAACCTGCAGATGCAAAACATACTTATTAACTTTAAAAACAAGAAGCCTTTCATGATGATATTGGTCAGAATAATGGACGAGCATGTTATATATATATATATATGCTCTTTGTTTTTAATTGATAAGTTTGCAGATGCGAGATATAGGCAATAATGCTTACAGTTTTCTCCTTTTGAACATGTTACTCTTTGTTTCTTTTTCTTGGTTTATAAGCTTTTTTTAGAAACTAAGCTGGTTACACAAAAATGTTTAGTTTATAAACCAAAATATGCACACAAAAAATCCAAACCAAAATGCACATAGTATTTCATACTTTCACATCTCAACATACATTTAGAGCACAAGAATTAAAAGTTACAAATACCAGGCCATAGCCAGTAGCTTCAGGTCGAAGACTGGAGCCAGACCAAAATATCCTTGGCCCTGTAAAACTTCCCTGCATAAGTTAAGGCATACATATGAAGAATACAAAAAAAAATATAGCTTTCTTTTGTGCCATGAAAGCCAATATAATCAGTAAAGCACCCTTGTACAAAAAATGTCATGTTCATCAACTGATTCGATATAATATACACCCCTTGTTTGTGCACAGTAAAGCAATAAGCCAGGTATATAAAGGAGAAAGGGGGGAGGGGCAAGGGGGAAGTCATTGAGAGAATACCAAAATTACAAAATATGTAGAAAAAATAAAGCCTACCCTAGGTTTCAAATGTATGGATACGTCCAAGTTTGGGCATTTATAATCAGTTTTTCGATGGCCGGGCTTTATTCTATCAATGTTTTTACATAAAGTGCATAGAGCAAGTAATATTTGGATTGGGGGAATAAAAGAACAGGAGAATATCACACAAAGATAAAACATGATAGTTCATCCAAATACCTGAAACTGACCAGCTAGACGTCTATACTGTCCAAAAAGATACCCCATTTCTCGAGTACCAACACCCATTTCCTCTGATGGAAGGTCCTAATATACATCCATTACAAGAATAATATGTAAAACATGCCTTGAAAGTAAAGAGAATAGAAGAAAAGGAAAAAAGAAACTACTTTCAGTTACCTTGTCAGGGCCCAGGTACCGATACATTTCACTCATAAAGCTTTGGCAAAATCGCATAATCTGCCAGGTTATCAAAGTAACATTTAGAAATTACACAACTAATTTAGTAGAGATTAATTAAGTTGAAAATTGACCTCATTATCACTTTTTCCTTTTGGATCAAAATCACTTCCACCAGCTGCCCCTCCTAATTTGTATGGTGATAAGGCATTCTTTAAAGTCTGCATATAAGGAAATGTTTCGTATAAAGTGGTCCAGTACAGAAATGTAGCTTGCAATCTAGATTCTCAGCTTCTGATACTTCAACCTCAGTTTATTTGTCTCAAATATCAACAAAATAAAGCCTTGGATATATATCATTACTGAGAAAAATTCAAGACTTATTACTAGTATAATAAGTACTTAGAGTGAATATGAATATTGGTAATCTGGTATTGCATTTTGACTTACACATTATACTCTTATATTCTCAGTCTATCACCATTTTCCTTTTTATAATTTTTGTGTCACATGTTTGTGCATTTACCCAGACATGTTTATCCTCTTTAGAAATAAAAATAAGTATAAAAAAACCTTCTACATTGGATCATCAGGAACAAAATCCTTTTCCCACTAGGTGTAGCGGCTATGGATTAAACAACTATATTGACATAAAAAGAAATAAGGAGTGTATCATACACCCCAAATGTCTGTGTAACTTGGAGTTATAAAAAATTATCATTAAAAAGGGAAGAAATCCTCTCAGACATGCTTTAAATTCATGTGGTTGACAATTAGACTATAACCTTCCAAGTAATTGACAGAAATGTAATGACATCAGCATAGGCCAAGTATTGAAAGA
Organism: Lupinus albus; assembly: GCA_009771035.1. Taxonomy (NCBI): domain Eukaryota; kingdom Viridiplantae; phylum Streptophyta; class Magnoliopsida; order Fabales; family Fabaceae; genus Lupinus; species Lupinus albus. The sequence goes on along the minus strand of CM020002.1, from coordinate 15,631,319 downwards.
ATAAGTCATTACTCATTAGTTGTAGGAGAAAATGGCATACATTAATGCCAAAATAATCATAATACCTGTTCAAAACCAAGGAACTTGGCAGTACTTAAATTCATTGATGGATGAAAACGAAGACCGCCCCTACATGGACCCATTGACTGGTTAAATTGTACCCGAAAACCCCGATTAACATGTGTCTCACCCCTATCGTCCAACCATGAAACTCGAAAAACAATCATTCGTTCAGGTTCCAACAAGCGCTCCATGATGTTGATATAACTGAAATATGAGACAATTAATGAGATGCATCCAACACTACAGCATTATTAGCTTGTAATCTGTGGATTAAAAAAATAAAATTATAACCAACCGAATAAAACTTACAGAGAATTTTTTGCTATGACTCTCTCAAGAGCTTCGACTACCTCCTGGACTGCCTGAATGAATTCAACCTCATGAGCATCCCTTTTCAGTGTAGCTTCAAGAATTGATCCCGATGTTTTTGACATCACAGCTTCAGTTACAGAATTGTCAGAAAATACTCAAAAGAATGCGAACAATTTTTATAAGTATTATCGGTTATTATTTACATATATGCCAACAAGAATAAAGAGGAATTCTTATTATTTTCACATGAATGTTTAGTGTGTACATAACCAACATAAACACATTCAAGAAGGACTTCTTATTATTTTCGCATGATTGTTTAGTGTGTACATAACCAACATAAACACATTCAAGAAATGAGTTATTTAACTCGCACAATAGAAATCTATCACACAAAACAAGAGGAATGAGATAAAATTCACCAATGAAAATCTGAAGCCTGACATTTTAAGGTTCACCTTAAGGCACTTTGAAAAAGACTTCAAATTGGATAGAAATTCAATATTATTCAGGTCAGTACAGGACCATCGAAAATTGCAAAGAAACTGAAATACTATCTGAAACACCAGCTATTATATAATGTTGAGATGGCCAACCTTTTAAATGAACAGGCTTGTCGACAATAATTTTTTCTTTCGAGGCCATTTGAAGACGAAGAGCCTCTTTGTGAAGCAAACTATTATTGTGTTCTTCTAGAGCACTCATCTGCATATTACGACTGCCCTCATTCCCATAAGGATTTCTTCTATGTTTTCTGCCGTACTCCCTGCAGACAGAGCAGAAAATCCTCGCTGTTCCATCTTTCATATCAACATAAGCCCATTTATAGGTGTCTGCCCATTCATCTCTCCATCTTTTCACAACCTTCTTCTTCCTTTTCCCAGGTTGGGTCTTTGACATATCTTGAGCATCATTAGGAAGCTGAGAAATCAATCCCCTCTGCCTGGTCTCACCATGCTCTTCGGCAGAAGATTCCCGTAGTGGGGCACCAATTAAACTAGTATTACCAAATGATGGATCATCATCCCCGGGTCCAATCTCCAAATCAATCTCTTCACCAATCTCCCTCACAACCATGTGATGCCTCTGGGCTTGTGGAATCAAACTCATATCATCCATTGCAGAATTCATCCCTACTCCGACAGCAACATTCAGCATGACAGCCCTCTCCAAATCTAAAATGCTTTGTTTTCTTCAAGACAAACACACCACATAGCTAGTTTACCTATATTGCAGTTATTGAAACAATTAAAGAAACTTATTTTCAAGATAAAGGCAAAATGGGAAAGTTTCTTTATGACATACATTCAAACAATTCATGTTCCTAACCAAAATCATTCTAGTATAAATTATAATAGTGACACTGTCTAAGCCATTCTCTAGTTCTTCAAAATTGTTAAAAAAAATCTAAAACACAAATTTCAAATCTAGTGTTCAAACAACTTTGCAATTGAGTAAAGCACATCACAACTTCCTTCAATCCCAGATTTAGTGAATACCCATTTGAAATGACAATCATTTACACCAAAAGGCACAGAAAAAAAACAGAATTATAAGCAATACACAAAACTAGAAGCCATAAACTCAATTTAAAAAAAAGTTTTTTTGTCAACAACCCATAAATTACAATTAAATTTGTAGAAATACCCAGAACTTGGATTTCAATAATGAGGTCAAATACCTTGAGAATTTAAGCGAAAGTGGAGAAGTTGGATAGTGAAAGTTATGAGCAATTGATGATCTCTCTATATAGTCGCGTATCTTCTCATTGTTACAGTGAAAAGACAAAAAAGGGGGAAACTTTAATAAGGTGGTGGTAGCTCAATGGAACAAAAAGTTCTGTTTGTGAAATTTTAGGATTTTTTTCTGTGGAAATTAAGAACTTTTTGTTTTGGTTTTTGGTTCATCGAAATTGAGGATGAAATGTGAAGATCGTGGAATGATGTATTAAAAATCAAAATTAAAAAGTGTAACAATTTAATAAAATTTAAAATCAAAATAATTCTTAAAAATGTATAATATATACGCACCATGAGACTAGAATTTTCCGTTCATACATTATTCATTTGAATTACTTTTTTAAAGAGTAAAAAATAATTAAATATGAATGGTAAATTATATACCGACTATATATAAAACTTATACATTGTACTAACATTTTTTCTCTTAAATTAAATTATTTAAAAATTAGTTCTACAAAATTGTCAAAATAACTAATTGGATCTACTTTTAACATTTTTAAATCATTTTGAGATTTCTAATTTTCTAGGTGTTTACTTTTATGTATGTGTGATGTAATCAACAACAGCAAATCAATACCACTTTGCCAATTTTGGGATCAAACTTTGGTTTAATCTTAAAAAAAACTCATTTTTACCAAATATTTTCATCCTATTCTTTTATTTAACAATTTAACTAAGGATACGACCTAAAAGTTAAATGTGAATACTTTGGCAAAAAAACAAATATATAAATAAACAATAATTGAATTTGTTTGACTATTTATTTAAAATTGCAATTATGATAGTTATTATACCTTGACCCCAAAAAAAATAACTTTTTTTCATTATTGGCAGTTAGGAGAACACAATTTGTTGCAAAAAAATTGAAATAGAAACTAACCAATTTGTTGTAAATAGTGTTTTTTTTGTATGAATGAATGTAATAATGTTGTAGGCTATAGCAAAAGAAAAGTATATAATAGTTTATGTTGATCCTTCTACCAAAATTTCAGCAAAGCTTTATTTAACTGCCAAAATTGTGCAATGATTGATGTTGCATTGAGCTTTATTTGCAATGTTGATTGTCTTTCAATTACAATATTACTAGAAAGGAATTCAAATGTGTTAGAATCTAGATGGAACTAGATGTCTTGCACAACATTGTTGCTTTTATTCATTATATGCCAATAAATGTATTTAATGTCACTCAATAACTTTATCAAATGTTGTATTTCTATCATTGGTATCTTTTCTCTTTTTTGATATGTTTGTTGAACATTGTATATCTACTTACATGCATTGCCATCTTTTAATGTGGCCCATATATTTATATTGAATTCACCATATTCTTAGTCATGTCTTCAATTATAGATCTTCTTAGTAGGGGTAGCAAAATTATCCATAATCCACGGTCGATCCAAAATCCATCCAATTTAAATCCATCCAAATCCATTCATTAGAGCTAATGGATATAATCCAATGGATAATGTTGACAATGGATGGATTTGTTATATCCGATGGATATCCATGGATATATCCATTTGGATGGATACCCAATCCATCCAAAAAAATTAAAAGTAAAAACATTTTTTTCGCAAAACAATGTGCAAACTCATTTTTAACAAAATAATTCATTCAAAGTTGCATTACTCTTTCTAACAAAAATATTCTTTCAACAAAAGCATGATTTCTTCATCTATGGAGGTTTTTTTCCCAATATTTTCATACATTCTCATCTTCATTGAAGGTTTCGTTTCTTCCAATAATTTATTTTAATTTTGATGTTCCTTCAAGATTGATTGATATATCTTTTGATTCCTAATATATAAATTAAAATATTATTTGTTGTATTGTATTGTGGATGCTAGTGTTGGAATGATAAATTATTTGCTGATTATTGTACATGAGGCTCCCTCATCACAGTAATTGTGTTACTAGTTATTAAAACTTATATTAATGCAACATTGTAAATTTATGTTATTTTAATCTCAAATATTGATGAGAATATGCTTTAATTTTGTGGATTTGTGCTTGTTAGAAGTTTATTGGTCATCTTGCTTTGGGTATAAAATCTTTTTTTATTTAGCCTTCACATAAAATTGCATTGATTGTTTAACATTTCTTGTCAATTCTATTTCTTTTATACTTCCTTCAATTGGATATTTTAACTATCTATCAATCATGTAATTTAACTTTGATAAATATAATTTATGTTTGTAACCAACAAAAAAAACATGAAGAGTGAGACAAATAGAAAAAAGAATATATGAATTTTATGATATACGTCAAATTTTTCTAACAACACTAAGTTAGGTTTTAACACCGAAAGTTTAAGTTTAACAATATAATTTACGATTAAAAACTTTAACTTTAATTTTTAAAATTTATTATTTTTTTAAGTTTCGGATAAAAACTTCAGAAGTTCACATTTTTAAATGTGTTTTAAAAAAAAACTTTTTAAAAATGTTTTTTTATAAAAGAAAACATATTGTAAAAATATGAAGTTATGGATTGGATTGAATATCCATCCATCCCAATCCATGAAAATGGAGCCGTAGATGAATTATAATCCATTGGATATGGATGGATTGAATAACTTAAAATATGATTTAAATAGATTGATGAATAACTTTTCATCCATCCATTTTCATCCAAATCCAAAACCATCCAAATCCATCTATTTTTTGTATTACTTTAAAAAAAATCAATAATGAATAATAGATAATTCAATAAAAGTGTATGAGAAGGCATACATCTTTTTTCAACTTTTATTCTACTTTAATGATTGGCATTCATACATTCATCCTCAATTTCTTTTCATTTTTGTATGGTTTATACTTCTCATTCTTAACACAACAACTAAGAGTTATCATTGTTTTCTTATCTATGCCTAAGTTGTCCCACTTACAGATGAAAAGAACAAATCCATGTTGATGTACAATAATTTGACACCATTTCAATAAAACCTGCAAATTTTGTACCCATAAAAGTAATTAATAATACAAGGATTTTTCAACTTCATTTAAATTTTGATTACCTCGATAAATATATTGTCAGATGACATTGAAATCTTCTATCTTCTAAAATCCAACTCACAAAAGAAACCTTCAATTTTGTTTATGAGTTGAATTTTAAAGGATAAAGAATGAAAATGGAAAGTTCTAATACACTTTCGAAAATATATTTTTTTGGTTCAAATACACCCTTCCAAAACTAAAATTTGAAATAAAAACTTATTTGCCAAGCAAATTTATGAATGAAATAGCCCCCAATCCCCATTGTGATTAACTCATGTTCAGTTAGAAATCTTCTGCATTACCTATCAAAATCACAATGCTTCTTATATCTAATGTAATTGCTTTGTGTTTATTATGCTTCATTATATTAACTTTATCATTAAATATCTTCTGATTCATTTTGATCTAATCATCTAAGTTAACTCCTCAAGAAAAAAGAGAGGCAAGTAGACATGCACATAAGAGACTAAACACTTGAGCCAGGGGCAGAGAAAATGCCTCGAGATAATGTTTGTTGGCAGAGAAAATGCCTCGAGATAATGTTGGTAGAGAAAATGCTTCAAGACAATGTTTAAGTACCAAACTCTAAGGCACTGCAGCTTGCAAAAATCTTTGTCATACTCCCATGAAAAGCTCGCATAAAAGATACTTATACACGAAACCACCGCCGATAGTAGAGAAAACCTAAGTTCGCCCGAGAACTTTCAACAAGGTAAAATAGCCCATTAATTTAAAGGCAATAGCATTCCACCCTTGGCCTGAGAATCCATTAATATTAGATGGCTTCTTTTAACCCCACCCTATTTATCATTTTACACCATTCTTCCATAAACACTTACTGTGTGAAATGAAAAACCAAGTGGGGTTAAAAGAATGACAGAGAAAAGCAAAAGTGGAATGAAAGCTAGCTTCTTTCTTTCCATTAAAACATGACTATTTAAGCCTGAAAGCAAGCTAAACTTGTTTAACAGAACCAAAAATATAAACTTTATCTTAACATATAGACAAAATGAAGGTCAAGATATTAACTTCAAAAGAAAAATGAAGGTCAACCGAAAAAAGGACCTATGCACAAGCAGTCTACAAAATTTTAAATTTATGTACAAAAATAAAGCCCCATCGATATTTTGTTTTAAAAGCTAGTGCACATAAAATCCAACATAAAGTATCTACTCAACTGTACTTTTATTTGTCACCCAAAACTTCCAAGTTTGATGAAGAATCAAATTTATGTATAGAATACTTTTGAATCTTCAATCTTTATTGTATGATTCTGCAAAATCTTTGATCCTTCGCTTTAGTTGCTGCAGGAAGTGGGTAAAGAAGTGAGAAGAGCATATAGAAGGATGTAACAATTATGAAAAACAGCAAAAAAATGTCACTTATTTAACAAATATAGGTAAAACTCCAGATTAAAGTTTAAGATTAAATAACGACCTCTATTTCCTTGTGAAGCACATTAAATATCTTCTTCAGCCTCGTGTGTCTCTGCAATTCACACCAACCAAGTCCAAATATTAAGAAGATGATACACACAAAGAGAGCTTTAAAAGTTAGATGCCACATGAGGCACTTGAAAAAATATCTTTTAAAAAAATTCTCCATTTCCCAAACACAAATTTCTGATAGATAAATTAAATTGATAATTTGTTTAAAGTCAACCACAATTGCATCAAGTTAAAGTAGACAATTATCAGTGAATTGCCATTGCTGATAATGCTATATCAGGTTGTTATTTAAGGTTAATAAGATCAACCGTGAAATACATGAGACATAAGTACATGACTAAAAACTAGCGGAATAATCCTTCTCCCGTGCACATGCGATATCAATGAACATAAATTCCTCACTACTACTGTTTACTCAGATGATTCAGACATCACATGCATTTTAAAGTTTAACAGCCAAAACAGAAAGATAAATGAATGAGATTAGATTAGATTAAAGGGGCTGGAGTACAAATAAAATTTTGAGAACCTGTTGACTGCAGAACAAAAGTATAAGAAAATGTGATTTTGTCCAACATTTGAACTCTATACAATTATAGAAATACTACATGCATGGGTGGAGCCATATAAAACATACCGGTCCACAACGTCGATAGGATTCCCTCAGCTGCTCTACAATGTCATAATATCTATTCATATCCCTACCTTTAGCATCTTCTAAATCATCTCCTAGTTTCTGAAATTCATCCCTACAAATTATGGGTGAGATGTTAAGACAGAATATCAGACAGGCAACCAAAAGAAACATCTAACAGAAAAGCAACAAATATTGAATAGTAAGACAGAAGCCTACCTGTAACCCTCGAAAATCTTGTTCAGCGATAAGTAACTATCATATTTATCACGATACTCCTGAACATATTCTTGGTATCTAGTATTGAGAAGAAAACATGTATCAGATGCCCAAAAGATACACACAACCATTAACTTCTACAACACTAACACTAGAAAAATGCAGAACACATGCTTACTGGGAAAAAGACATTATAGGTCCCTTCAATTCCGGCTCATCCTTTTCGTACTTTGAAAAGGAGCAGCTATTTTCATCTGAAGATGATTCTCTCTTCTTTTGATCGCCATTATTTCTATCTGCCAACACTGAATCTTTTCCTCCATCAGCCATCTCATCCACTGAATTACTTTCTTTCACAGGGTAAGGAGCTATTCCACGTTTATTCTCTTTTTTAGATGCATTTGCATGTGCTCTTCTATTGCTTTCACTGCGACCTTCCAAGTCAATGTCTTGGGCCATACCAGATTCATTACTCCTAAATTTACTATTCATTTCTGCCAACTTGTCTCGAGATCCACCTTCCAGATGATCTGGTTTCAAGTGTTGTGAATGAGATTGCATAACTCTAGAATGAGACCTGGTTGAATCTTCAAAATGATTATCTGGGTTCTTTTTTTTCATGCTTTCCACATTGCTAGGAGAATCATAACTTACAATGGCTGGGGATGGCTTTCTTGAACCGAGAACTGCTTTTAATGAAGGATTTAGTTTAACAACATCTGAATTCCTGTCCTCTGAAGTACTTACTCTGTTTTCCGAACGTTTAAATGAACCTTTTCGTTCAAATTGCTTTGCAATGTGGCTTTCATCGGGAGTGGACTCACGAAGTTCACCCAACTCCAAGTCTGAAAGCCCTCTTTGAAGAGAGACGCCTCTCCCATTAATTACAGGGGATTTATCAACACCAATTCTGTTGTTGCCCTTAGGTGATGTTCCCATGTATGATTGTGCATCTTGTCGGGCTTCCTTTAACATACCAACCATTTCACCCGGTTTTTGGTAATGGGAATCCTGGTATAGGGACTGTTTACTTCCATTGCTTCTGTCCCTGGAATTCCTGGCAACTTTTCTCTCGGTGGCATGAATTTCTTCATTTTGGACATCTACATGGGGTTTATCTTTCTTCATAGAAGAAACTTCATGCACTGGGAGCTTCTTGCTGTGCCTCAAGCTTCCACCATGTTTAGCTGAGTTTTCGAATGGATTGGAAATATTTCCCAGAGAGGTTTGGTCAAAGGACCTTTGACCAGTTTGTGGTACATCTGAAGTAGATTTTCCAGGAAATGCCCGACTATATCCTTTCTGCAAAGCAACATTGGAATTTCCTAGTGTTGTATCAGCTCTTTTCATGGCTTGTATGGTAGGGTCCTTATAGGTGTCTTCAGTAAATTCAACAGGTGATATGTTGCGAGAACTCTCTAACATATGTGCATCCATACCGGGAGCAAATGGTTCTTGAGTCGAGTTTCCTGATTTCAGTCTCTTTTTATGTTCAAATTTCTCATCAATGTTCTTTACATCAGAAACCCACTTATGTTTGCTTTTAGATAGTCTATCAGAACTGTCAGACTGTTCATACCTAGAGCTATCCTTAACTTCATTTTCTTTTTCATCAAACAATCTTCCTATCAAATTTTGTTGCTCCTGGATCTGTTGATAATCAGGTGAGGAAAGTTTTGTCTCTTCTGCATATTTTCCACCTTCATTGGAAATTGTAGCTGCAGTTGGAACCATTTCAGCTTCCTGTTCCTCAGGGAAGTCTTTTTCTATCTCAACTGCATCAGAGTCATTGCCATCCTGCTTCTCATCAACCTCATTCTGCAGAGATCTTCCATCAGGAGATTTTACTGGAAATGGTAGGGACACCCTTTGATCAGAGGCTTCTGTTTTAAGCTTTGACTCTTTTTCATCATTACTAGTCATAATATCTACTTCCTCATCAGAACCTTCCAGTCCCTCCTTACTGCTGGAAGATGCATCACTTTCACTGTCACTACTACTACTCCCAGTCCGAGCAGGGCTTCTACTTCTGCTTCTACTATGGCTGCCACTGTCACTTCCAGTATCAGTGCTGTCAGATTCGCTGTCACTGTCACTGTCACTAGAGCTGCCTGCCTTTACTTCACTATGATCAGAACCTTTTTTGTCACTGAAGATATCGGGTGAATTATGTTGGGCATCAATTTTTTCAAATGTGTTTGATTCTTCTTCATGTTTGGATTTTACGTGCAGCGATTCCACCAAATAGCCAGTTGGGACTCTCTCTTCGGAGCCTCCTTGAGGTCCAGATGTCTGATCATGGAACTCTTCGCGAGCAGGTGTATGGTGACGATTGTCGTCAGGTGAACTGTAAATAACAAAACATTACTCAAATTAAATGCATGACGGGTCCCATAAGAGCAACAAACTTGTGGCACTGGTATAGAATGATATTATCATGTGAAAATAACAGGCACCTTCTAATTTCAGTCTGAGGTTTTTTGATGCTTTCCAAATCCACTTCTGGTCTCAAAATGCTCCTGCCTGGAGCATGGTACTTTGCACCCTGATGCTCAAAATTAAATGAATAATTAGTCAACAAATGTATCATAAAAATTAGGTTCAAAAGATTTCCCACCACTTACTTTTTTTATAATTGGCTCAATTTTCTTTGTGGAATTTGGAAGTGTGTCTCCGTCAGCTTTCTCCAAAGCCTGTGATCAAAAGGGAACACAGTTAGGAAGATAAAATCAGATCAATTAAAAGTTAGAGATATAAAAAACAAGATAAGAACTACATCTTAGATTGTATACGACGCCTTCGAACTCATTCCAATGGATTTATCCATCGGAAGAGAAATTAGCATGCCCTGTAAATCTAATGGTTTTGATCGATTACTTACTTTGCCTCTTGGTGTGTTTCTCATTGCATTGTTTGTCCTGGTGGGCATTTCTTTCTCGGGGACAGCATTAGCATCTTGCATGCCTGTCATTTGTGAATGCACAGAATCATCGAGGCTCTTGGAGAAATTTACAGCTCCCAGCGGAGAGGTTGAAGCGGCTAAATGATCCGGTGGAGATGGAAAAGGAGAAGAATGTCTACCCTTGTTAGTAGTTGTTGAAGGCAATCCAGATCTGTGGGTAGATTTTGGGGGCCCTCCAACTATAAAAAGCAGACATTACAGATATAATAGATGACCTAACAAAAACTTGTAGAAAAGGTTTAAATGCTGCTAAGTAATGTCAACTTAAGAATGATTGAGATTGTGCTGGAAAGATGTAAATTTTAATCACCTTGAAGGGTTTTCACTTTCCTTTTCTTCATTGCGGCCTCTTTCTTCTTAGTGTAATTCTTCCATGGTGTAGCTGAAAAGGGAGGTGTAAAGCACTTCAGTAAGATAGTCCCACATATAAACAATATTGACCTAAATACAGTAAAACTGGAAGGCTTTGCCAGAACATAACAGAGTGGGGATATGCAGATAATCATACCAATCATCATGAAGAATTTTTCATGTTTCTCATCTCAACGACATACAAAACATCACTTTGAAATTTTCACACTTAAAAAGTTCAGAAGCGTTAATTAATAAAGTACATACGGAAAAGAAAATTACCCTCAACAGCAGCTAATGCCTTTAACTGACTCTTCATAGACGGATTCCCGGGCTCTAAAACAATGGCTCTGTTGTATAGGACATAATTAAATGATCATTTGGCCTCCCAAAAAACAATGCAAGAGATATGATCAAAGATCAGAAGCTCGCTTGGTATAGGCATATAGCTATCACTACGGAATGTAATATGACAAGTAAAATATTGAGTTCCATGAAACCAGTGCAACCAATTTAGCATAAGAAAGATAAAGGAGTAAATCAGGATTATAAAACAAATATTCTGAACTAAGAAATACTGTTGCAGGCTAAATAGTCCATTTAATTTTAAAAGAATCAAGTGTAAGCTGCATTTCGTTGTAACATTACACAGTAGAAAATCCATAACTCTACTCCAGTCCATATGAAGCCCACCAGCCCCTATACAAGTAATGTAATCTACTACTACAGACATTCCTTTTATTAAACAATCTAATATATGTTAGAGAATCCTGAAAGAAACGGAATTAAGTACAACCAATAGTAGGGACTACAAAAGGGAATGTCAACTACCGTTAGCAACGTAGGATAAACCTTAACGATGTTATAACTTTCATAAAATAGTAAGGACTAGTTTGATAATGTTTGTAATTAGGAGGACTCATTTGATAAGTTTTTAAATATATGGACCAACTTAAAATAGGCGTAAACTATAGGGACCAAAACTATTTTAACTAGAAACATATAAAAAAATATTCACCAGTAAGTCTTTAAAGCTGAGCTTGAACAGTATTACCCTACTATGTGCTTGTAATTTATACATGCTCATATGTATTTTAATTGACTTTTGATGCATACCTTCAAATTTGAAATTACAAATGTAATACTTTGACAGGCTATTCCACTAGTTACAACAATCAAGCCGTTTTCCCACTGGTGGGGTCAACTACATTGATCAAATGAAGCCATAATGTTCCATAATTAATCATGTCCAGATACTGCTTAACTAGCTATCATCTAACAAATATATAAAGATAAATTTGTAACATGTGTATCACATCATTTTCTAATTAATGCATGTCAATTGCGAGCAGTAAGAAATCATCGAGGAAATAGAAAGCAGACTGCAAGATTATAGCAAGTTGAAGACAAGGTTTTCTAAGGGAATGTATGATAACAATGTGCATCTCTGATAAAAGTACATACTTGCGTGACTTCTTCTTTATATCAGCTTCCTCTGAGCGCATTTTGACAAGATTCTTAGTTGACTCATCCAATATACGTTGTACATTCAGTTTGCGCCAGGCACACCCCGATTCTACAAGCAAACCATTTCCATCTTCACCACTTTGGCGTTCTTCATAAATATCACAAAGATCACCAAATTCCCTCGACCACGTAAAACTGAATGACTTCCCACCAACATCAATAATCTGACACAAATACAATATAAAACCCTTTTAAACTACAGATAAAAATTGCTTTAAAAACTCAGAAACAAGAGAGGGTAGCTAACAATCGAACTACATGGGGAACTAACCTCTAATTTTTTTTATAAATAAACTGATAGCTTATAAGTTAGTACACTCTTGGAAAATGCATCAAATTAGGTACAATATTCAATTAAATGCTCCTACTACCGACATTTTTTTTCCGGTTGGTTTCCCAAAGTATCCCTCCTAAGGTACTCCAAAAATGGGAAAGTGTTGCCATCATAGCTATATCTGACACTGATTACACGTATGACACTTGCAGATACATAAGCAAGGAATATCATGCATTTGTTTTTATTTATTTATAAATTTATCTGATATATTTTAGATATGTTTGACTTTTTAAATGTGTTTCTCACCCATTACCCATGTATACAATACCCCTATGTCTTTTGTTCAAACTTGACCTAACCTAAACCCTGCTTCTCTCTCACATGCTTTACTAAAATATGGACTGTGTTTTCTTGTTATGATCACAAGTATCTTTTTTTTTCTAAATTGTGATCATCATGGTTATGTATTAAGGGAAAATGATCAATGTCCTACTGAAAGGATGGTGGCTAAGCAATACCCCTCCGAACAGTGTCTTTTTTATACATACAGATAAATCAATGGATCGAACCCAAAACCACATGTTCTAGGGGTCTCAAACCCTTCAACGTGTACCAACACAACAAACATTTGTCTCCTACTTAATACTATTATCATTAACAATGCTGTTCAAAATTATATATATTCCTATAATTATTTCAATCAATGCAAATGAATATATAAATTGGAAGAGTATATAACATTTGATTCCACAAAACAAGAACTTCAAATTGCAGCATCAACAAAACCAACCAAAATTTCAACAATACAATTGTGTTAGAAAATTTTGCACAATTTAACTGAGAAAATAGAGAAATTCTGAACTTACATTTCCATTAGGGTTATTCGGGTTGGGATCAAATTTCATACGCGCCTTCCCACCCTGTGCCTCCACGCGCTTGATCTCATCGACCAGGTCGGGCGCGAGCCTTATGATCATGGAGAAAGCGAGAGGGTTCCTTCCGGAAACGAGGCTGAACGACTCCTCCACCGCCGGCGCCGTTGCTTTGCCGGCGTTACGGGCGGAACCTCCGAGTGAGAGGCGGCCAGATGAAGGAGCGGGATGGCGGTGAGAAGGAGGAGGGGGGAAAGAGGAATGGAGGCGCTTAGGGGCGGCGCGGCCCAGCTTGGAGGAGGGTCCGCCGTACATGGTCGTCGCGGTGGTTTCAAACCAACGAGATTATGGCAAAAACACTAAAAACCTAACTAGAGAAGAGAAAAAGGACTATTAATATAATCTGGAGACTAATTGACTCGATTAGGGTACTAGGTCAATGATCGGAACATTATGATGTCGATTTAGTTGAATTACATTAAATATATCATATTATATTAGTTAATGTTATTTAATAAAAATATTATAATCGTTATATTATTAATTAACTGATTTTATTTTAACATAACGTCGCAAATAAGTTGAAAATATTATAAATTAACATATATTTCACACTTTAATAGAATCAAAAAGTGTATAATTAAGTTTTAAACTAAATTAAATAACTTAATTCTTTCTGATCAAAAGTAAGAATGTATTTGGACCAATTATATGATTTAAGCACAATCTAAAATCCTTCCATTACTTATGAAACCTGTAATTATTAATACAGTATAGGGTTAACATTAGTGTCATATATCCAAGATCAACGAAATATGGGAAAGCAAAGTGTCATATCCAAGATCAACAAAATGTGCAAAGCAAAAGGCAATCAAAACAAACGATCCAAAATAAAAAGGTTTCAACGAAAAGTAAATGCTAGTAAAAATCAATGACATGATGGTAATAATCTATTATTACTATTCTTAATGTGTATGTGGTAGCTTTAACCATGGATACCATAATAGCATGTATCAATAGTAAATGAAATGCATTCAATTTCAAACCTTTCAAGGGACGTTAATGGTGGCGTGCGGTTGGCTTGAGTTTCGACAACGGCGGCAAGTTTGGTGTCTTGGACGAGGATGAGAGAGTCTTTGTGAGAAACCTAATTCACTTTGAAAAAGTGCTTTTAAGTCTGAGAAAAGGTAACAAACATATACATTTGTAAACCTTTCAAAACAGCGTCGTTTTGAGCTTTTTTATGTAAATAAAAAAAATTCTGTCAAAACGACATAGTTTTGATATCTAGGAAAAATGTTGATTTAATTATGTGTTCAACCAAGAATCAACATTTTTTAATTGAACTAAAGTGAAATAGATGGGAAATACAATATGGGTATGGATGAATATGGGCTCTTAATCTTTCAAATTGTCTTTTAAAAAAATATCTTCATAAATTAAAATTTCAAAAAATATATATCTTATCACCTAAAATGAGTCAATTTATTTTCCTCTAGTCTTTTTATATTTTTTGTTCTTCTATATTTTGCACTCTCTCCATCCCACTAGTTATTATTAACATGATAAGTAAAGTTGATTATAGTATACTCAAACTAGAATCAACAAAAAAAACATTAATTTTTTGGAATAGGAGTCATCTCCATTAATGGAGATGCACCACATTTTTTTATGTGTATTATAAGGGTAAATGTGTAATCATCTTTTAAATAAAAATGGCAAAAGTGATATTACATCTTCCACTTTCTTTGATTTTTTTTTGTACTTGTCTCTCCATTAATGAAGAGGAGTCTTACTCAAATTTTTGTGATAAGGACAAAATATTTGTCATATGTACCCTTAAGTAGACAAAATTGTGAACAACTAATTTTATTTGGCCCATAAAATATAAAATATATTTTTTTATTTAATAGTTAAACATAAAGATAATTGGAATTTTAAACAAAGATAATTAATTTTTAAATTTGATTTTAAATTGAAAATAAAAATAAAAAAGTGTGGAAACCTCCCATAATGGGAGTGACAAACATCTTTTGCCCCACTTGGTTGTATTGTGGTCCCCTTCGCTTGGTTGTATTGTCGTCCTCTCCATCATGGGAGTGACAAACATCTTTTTGTTGTGGTCCTCTCTGCTTGATTGCACCATTTTCTTTACGCCGAATCGCCTCTAACGTCAGTGACCTCAGATCTTGTGTCGAAGTAAGTATGACTTGAGTGCCTTTTTGTTTTATTTTAATTTTATTTTCTCCATTACAAACAATTGTGGTTGCTTGGTGAAATATAATGATTATAATTATCAAATAATGCATATACTGATAATTACAGCAAATAAAATGAAAAATAATATTAAAGGAATATATAATTCCATTAGTGATTATAAAAATAAAACAAAAAATCAAGTTTGTGTTTAATTTAATATATTTGATATGAAATTCATATTTATTTTTCAAAAAAGAGAAATAGCAAACAATGACCTTGAAATAAAATTAATATTTTCATTATAGAGACATAAATAATAAAATTAAGTTGTGATTTTGAAATAAAACTAATACAACTCATTACAGAGATACATGATAATAATAAATGAATTATTAAATAATAAATTAACAAATGAATTTTTTATATTATTTTGACCACCTTTAATTTGATAACTTAAATATTAAACAATGAAGATTAAGAGAGTAACAATAATTAATTATTTTATCCCTTTAAGTTGAGACGTTATAGGACTCTCATTAAGTGAATAGACAAATAATGATAAAGGTTGGACCATTCTCTAACCTTATAAATAAAATTTTAAAATGTTGAATGAGCTGACATGGTTGATATCTTATTTTATCTTTCATATTCTCTTGTGGTGAGGATACAAGGAGCAACATAAATGGATACAAGAAATAAAAAATCCAATTTTATTCCATTTAAACTAATTAAATAATGGATATTTAAACAAACCTAATATTTAAAATAATTCATACAATTAAATTAATTAGAATTGAGCATAAGTTGGGTTGGGTTGGGTTGGGTAAGACATGTCTCCTGCCCGATCCTAAATGTTAGTATGATTATTTTTATGAACTCAAACTCAACTCTATCATAAATATTGATTAGGATAACCTTTGAACCCGAACATAGATCCGATTAAATATAATGCATACCTTTTTAGATAAAATATTCTTAATATTTTACTTATTATTATAAATATGTAATTTGACATATGAAATGATATATGTATATATATTGTTAATCATGTATATATGATAAAAATTAGCAAATCATTGATATTTTCTACCAAAAAGATGTCGTTATTTATACATAATTGAATATAAACACATACAAATATGATAAATGAGTGACATGAGATGGGTCGAGACCCGGCCCTACTTTGTTTGTGTCTGATTTTTGAACTTAAACCCGACCCTAGACCCGATGAGACTCAACCCTATTTTGGCTCGTTCATGATCAGGCCAAACCGGTGAGCGGATATGGTCAGGTACTGCTCACCCATACAATTAAGTAGGCTATCATTTTAATACGAGTGGATGATGTGTTAATACATTCTTCGATCTGTAATCGACTTTCAAGCTTAAAATTCTAGTTGAAAGACCATATTATCCAATTTAGGCAAAAAAGAAAGTATGATGAGTGATTGCAAGCCTATTTAAAGGCACTTGAACACCAAATTCAAAATACACTTTCACACAATCATTCAAACAACTTTCATATCATCTTTCATACACTTTGTTCATGCAATTTTGAGATTAAACTTTCAGAATTTTGTGAATTTGTTGTCAAGTGTTTTTCTAAGTTTTTATATACCAAAAACACTCGAGCATTTTGTATTATTCATAATTGGAAGACCATAATGATTTCAAGTTTAGAATTATTATATCATCTCAGCATTCATTACCTTAGTCATATTCTTTATTCTTGTAAAGTTGTTCTAAACTTTTCACCATAGGGTATGGTGGAAAAGGAGAGATGTTATTCTAAGTGGCGAGATTATGGTAAGTGTGTATTGTGCTTAGAATCTCGAGGTGAGATTTGTAATTAAAACTCATCAAAACTATAAAATCTCTTGTGTGTTAAGAGAATTAGACACAACATTCAAGTGAACAAGAAGATGAAATAATATAAAAAATGGTGTATCTCTTTCTTTTCTCTACTCTTTACTTTTACATTTTTTGTTGCACTATACTCTTACATTTTAAAATTGCAAAAAATCTTCAATTGTGCAGAAAACTAATTCATCCTCTCCCTCTTAGAATTGCACTATACTCTTACATCAACCTAGTACATTTCGGAGTACAAATCAAATCATGGGTCATGTGAACCGGTCAAAAAAATGTTTATGTTTA
Organism: Lupinus albus; assembly: GCA_009771035.1. Classification (NCBI taxonomy): domain Eukaryota; kingdom Viridiplantae; phylum Streptophyta; class Magnoliopsida; order Fabales; family Fabaceae; genus Lupinus; species Lupinus albus. The sequence goes on along the minus strand of CM020002.1, from coordinate 15,613,561 downwards.
TAATATGTCATCACAAAACATAAAAATAAGTAGGCATAATAGTGATATTTCCTTATTTTTTTTTATCCAAACCATAACATCTCTTTGTTTATTATTTTGTTTTATTTCTTCAAGCCATTTGTCACTAATTTTTGTAACGACCATATTAGTTATTTACATATGTGGTTTCATGTGTTAAGAGTTTAGAAAATGAATGTGTCGTGAAAAACATATTTTTTAGTTAATTCCTACCAATGACCCATTCCAAAGAATAAGATACACGTTTACCTATTGAAATGTATAATTAAGTTTTAAACTAAATTAAATAACTTAATTCTTTCTAATCACAAGTAATTATGTATTTGGACTAATTACATGATTTAAGCACAATCTAAAATCCTTCAATTACTTATGAAACCTGTAATTATGAATACGCTATAGGGTTAACATCAATGTCATATATCCAAGATCAATGAAATGTAGGAAAGAAAAGTGTCATATATCCAAGATCAACAAAATACGGCAAAGCAAAAGGCAATCAAAATAACTATCGAGAATAAAAAGGTTTCAACGAAAAGTAAATGCTAGTAAAAGTCAATGACTCGATGGTAATTACAAAATCTATTATTCCTATTCTTAATGTGTATGTGGTAGCTTTAACCATGGATACCATAATAGCATGTATCAATAATGAAATGCATTCAATTTCAAACCTTTCGAGCGACGTTAATGGTGGCGTGCAGTTGGCTTGAGTAGCAACAACGGTGGCAAGTTTAGTGTCTTGGACGAGTATGAGAGAGTCTTTGTCAGAAATCAAATTCACTTTGAAAATGTGCTTTTAAGTCTGAGAAAATGTAACAAACATGTACATTTGTAAACCTTTCAAAACAACGTCGTTTTGAGCTTTTTCAAGTAAATACAAAAAATTCCTGTCAAAACGACGTAGTTTTAATATCCAGGAAAAATGTTGATTTAATTATGTGTTCAACCAAGAATCAACATTTTTTAATTGAACTAAAGTGAAATAAATGAGAAGTAGAATATGGCTATGGACCAATATGGACTCTTAATCTTTCAAATTTTGTCTTTTAAAAAAAATATCTTCATAAATTAAAATTTCAAAATATATATAGCTTATCACCTAAAATGAGTCAATTTATTTTTCTTTAGTCTTTTTTATATTTTTTTATTCTTCTATATTTTGCACTCTCTCGTTCCCACCGGTTATTATTAACATGATAAGTAAAGTTGATTATGGTATACTCAAACTAGAATCAACAAAAAACGTTAATTTATTGTGATAAGGACACAATATTTGTCATATGTACCCTTAAGTAGACAAAATTGTGAACAACTAATTTTATTCGGCCCATAAAATCTAAAAAATATTTTTTTTATTTAATAGTTAAACATACATATCATTGGAATTTTAAACATAAAGATAATTAATTGTTAAATTTGATTTTAAATTGAAATAAAAATAAAAAAGTGTGGAAACCTCCCATAGTGGACGCACATTGTTTGTTTCAACCTTCCAACAATTGGTTTTTTTACACCACTATTGTCTTCATCTTGGAAGCGACATGCGTCCTATTGTTGTGGTCCCCTCCGCTTAGTTGTATTGTCGCCCTCTCCATCGTGCAGAGTAACAAACATCTTTTTGTTGTGGTCCCCTCTGTTTGGTTGCACCATTTTTTTTACGCCGAATCGCCTCTAACGTTAATGACCTCAGATGTTGTTTTGAAGTATGTATAACTTAAGTGCCTTTTTGTTTTATTTTTATTTTATTTTCACCATTACAAATAATTGTGATTGCTTGGTGAAATATAATGATTATAATTATCAAAACAATGCATATAATGATAATTACAGCAAATAAAGTGAAAAATAGAATTAAAGGAATATATAATTCCATTATGATTATAAAAATAAAACAAAAAATCAAGTTTGTGTTTAATTTAATATATTTGATATGAAATTCATATTTATTTTCCTAAAAAGAGAAATGGCAAACAATGACCTTGAAATAAAATTAATATTTTCATTATAGAGACATAAATAATAAAATTAAGTTGTGATTTTGAAATACAACTCAATACAGAGATACATGATGATAATAAATGACTTATTAAATAATAAATTAACAAATGATTTTTTTATATTATTTTGACCACCTTTAATTTGATAACTTAAATATTAAACGATGAGAATTAAGAAGACAAACTTTCAAAAATTAAGATTTATATAATCTTTTAAGATATATACTTCTCTCTTAAAGTTTTTTAATTATATTTAATTATAATGCTAAAGTAAAAAACACTTTTGAATCATATTGAAACTTAGAATCAAATGAACTTAATTTTAAAAAATCTAAGTAACTGATTACTTGATTTGAGTAACAAATTATTAGACATGAGTAATAGATTACTTGAACCAAATAATAGGCAATCCAACAAATTTAACAGAGAGTAACCGATTAGTCATCGTGAGTATCTGATTACTTACACAATCATTTAAACAATTTTCATACATTTTGTCCGTGCAATTTTGAGATTAAACTTTCAGAATTTTGTGAAGTTGTTGTCAAGTGTTTTCCTAAGTTTTTATATACTAAAAACACTCGAGCATTGTGTATTATTCATAATTGGAAGACCATAAGGATTTCAAGTTTAGAATTACTATATCATCTAAGCATTCATTACCTTAGTCATATTCTTCATTCTTGTAAAGTTGTTGTAAACTTTTCACCATAGGGTATGGTGGAAAAGGAGAGATGTCATTATAAGTGGTGAGATTATGGTAAATGTGTATTGTGCTCAGAATCTCGGGGTGAGATTTGTAATTAAAACTCATCAAATCAATAAAATATCTTGTGTGTTAAGAGAATTAGACACAACATTCAAGTGAACAAGAAGATGAAATAATATAAAAAATGATGTATCTCTTTCTTTTCTCTACTCTTTACTTTTACATTTTTTGCTGCACTATACTCTTACATTTTAATGTTTCAAAAAATCTTCAATTGTGCAAAAAACTAATTCATCCTCTCCCTCTTAGAATTGCACTATACTCTTATATCAACCTAGTACATTTCGGAGTACAAATCAAATCATTGGTCATGTGAACCGGTCAAAAAAATGTTTATGTTTATAATATGTCATCACAAAACATAAAAATAAGTAGGCATAATAGTGATATTTCCTTATCTTTTTTATCCAAACCATAACATCTCTTTGTTTATTATTTTGTTTTATTTCTTCAAGCCATTTGTCACTAATTTTTGTAACGACCATATTAGTTATTTACATACGTGGTAGTTAAGATTCATGTGTTAAGAGTTTAGAAAATGAATGTGTCGTGAAAAACATATTTTTTATTGAATTCCTACCAATGACCCATTCCAAAGAATAAGATAGATGTTTACCTATTGACGTGTGAAAATAAAGTCTTCACTTTCTTAATCATGAACTTTGAATTTTTGTATGGATAACAATATTTGAAGTTTTTTTTATCATAAATAATGAATCCTTGATGAAAATTGATTTTTTGTCAATCACCATTGAGCACATCAAAGTAGTCATGTCTTATTTGGTTCCATACAAACATATTTGAAGACATGTAAAGATTATCAATCAAGAAAATCTCATTATTTAGAGTGTTAGAAGTAAATTAGGAGATCCAAACTTTCTCAATCAATGGAGGGAACACATCTTCTTTTCTAAGATGTGTACCATTCTATGTACCATTTCATTCTCATTGGTTAGAAAATTTGAAGTTAGTATATACTTAATTCTTGTTTTACTTTTATGACTAATAAGAAACAAATGGTACATGAAGTGATAGTCTATTCTCACACAATTACTTACATCTCTATGACCAAAGTCATTGTATAGTCTTGTCATTTTGTCCAAATATCTTTGTCCAACAAACGCATGAAAGTGACAAACTTATATAAATCAACAATGGTTTCTTAATGCCTAATAGTTGTTACCGTAACTTGCAACAATTCTAAATGACACGAAATAATACTTATTAGTTGAGTCACGACCATATCGTTCTCTTTAAGACGTTTCGTGGTACTACCAAAAAATGTGTAAGCAGACTATCAATCACGCCGTCCTCAGGATAAAACAACCAAGTTCTCTATTATGCGATTTCTTACTGCACTGTAAGAATCGTTCTTAAATACACTCACCACAATATGGCTACCACTGCCAATTCTCGAAATTCCCACAATATGGCTACTAGTGCCAATTCTATTCCCACAATCTGACTACTAGTGTCAGTTCTCGAAATTCCCGCCCTTTGGCTACCAGTGCCAATTATTTTCCACAATCTCACTGCTAGTGTCAGTTTCCGAACTTCCCACAATATGGCTGTCTGTGCCAATTCTTAGTGCCACAGAAAAAAGGAGAAGAAGTTTGCCGAAAATGCATCGACGGAAATTATGAGAGAGAAAGAAAAAATCAAGTAAAAACGTACTCAATTTTTGCATTGATATGAATTATGTGTCATGTATATAAGATAATAGTATTATGATTCTATTTACCGAAGATAATTCTATAAGTGGTTCATAACCACGTGTGCACTAAGATTTTATGATATCTCCACTTACACATTGTAAGTATGCTATCCTACTTTATCAAAAAAAGAAGTATGCTATCCTATATATTCTTGCAATGGTGACAATAATATTAAAACTTTATTTTAATATAACAAATATTGAGTGATACATAACAACACATTGGTGTTACTCAATTGATAGGAATGACTATCATTTGACATAACATTTTTTTGAGTAAATTTTCTATATAGTCTATTGCATTTTAAATAGTCTATTATATTTTAAATATGTGATTTAATTCGTTTTGATCAGTTCCAGAATATTTAGAATTACGAATTGAGTCAATTTTAAATAATTTCTTCAAAAAGGACCAAAACAAACGGTGAAATCAAATCAAATTTGTTGATTCAATTTAGTTTGATCCGACCGATTTCATACTTTAAACCGGAACAACTTACACCAGACAATCTCACAAATTCATTAAAACTTCTATTATGGGCTTGTGAGTTGGCAAGGTGGGCCACATTTTAATCCGGCCCTAAAAGAAAGTGCATATTAACACGTTCTTTTCTTCTTTTCAATTTTTTTGCTTCCTTCATAATTCTTCTTCCTTCTTCTTATTCTCACTCTCTTCTAGATCCTTCTATTCCATTCTTCTGTAACCATGATTACAGGTACTCTTATATTCACTTCCATCTTTTATAAATTAACGACAATTCGTTTTTTTTTTTCATTTTAATTTCGGTGCTGTTTTTGTAAATTTCTGCTCCGTATTTGAAATAATCGCGATGTGACGTTAGTTAATTAGGATTCGAATGTTCCTGTGTTTGTTCACTGTGGTAAAATAAAGAAAAAAATTGTTATTCGGAAAATTTATCTGAATGTAGGGATTTGAACTTAGATTACATTTTTGTATTGTGTTTTGAATAATTTGCTGTTTTAGTTGTGCTAGTTTGGCTTTGATTTTTCAAGTTGCATGCTTATTTAATCTCTACTATAAGTATTTAATGTTCGTTTCTGTGCTTGAACTTTGGAAAGTAGAGTTGTAGCTAGCTGCATTTAACTTGTTTTGAAGTATAACTATTCCGTTCTTATTTGTATTAGGCCCCGTTTGTTCGTGATTAAAAAAAGGGATTTTCAGATATTCTAAAAAAATGTTTTTCTTCTTCTTATTTTCCCAGTAGCTGAAAAATATAGCTTCTCATAAAAGCTGAGCTTCAGCCTTTTTTGGTTGGCTTCTTCTTTAGTATTAACCAAACAAACATGTGAATTTGAAAAGAGATTTTCTTATAATAAACCACATTTTGTTTAAAGTGGTTTAAACAAACAGGACCCTAGTTTTACATCTATTGGGGACTGATACAAATAAACAGATATTTATTTTTGAAGATGACTGTGGAGGTCCCAGATTTGCTATAAGATATGAATATCAGTTTGATACTAATGGGATTGTTGCACTGTATCTTTCTATGCAGTGAGCGTAAAATGGCAAAAGGAGCTTTTCAAAGATGTTGAACTTGATATGACCCAACCCCCATATGTTTTTAAGTGGCATTTGTTTGATCTAACAGGGGTACCTCCAGAAAGACAAAAGATTATGGTCAAGGGTGGTCTGTTAAAGGTAATAATTTGAATTGGAAATTTTTACTTGTTAATATAAGTTGAGCCGAATCACCGTCGGTCTTATAAAATATATCACTGAGTATATTAATATATTATAAATTGGAATGAAGATTTTTTATAACTCTTTGCCTCATTTCCTCTTTTCTTATAATCCAGGATGATGCAGATTGGTCTACATTAGGAGTGAAAACGGTCAGTGATGCTTGTGTGTTTTTAGTACTATTCTAGTGTGTCATACGTCCTTATATTTAAGTGATCTGCATAATCTCTTTTTTGCAGGGTCAAAAGCTAATGATGATGGGAACAGCAGATGAAATTGTGGAATCTCCAGAGAAGGGAACTGTTTTTGTTGAAGATCTTCCTGAAGAAGAGCAAGTAATTGCTGTTGTAAGTTCCAATTTTTCCTCTATATACACTCAAATTACTTCATGATCTCCAGAATATTTGTGATTGGATAACAAGGGAGCTCTAAATTAACATGCATGGTTCACAAGTTCAAGTTTCTTAACTGATGCATAATGTTTCATTGATCTTGAGTCTTGACGATATCAGCCAGTTATACAACTTGAAAGTGGAAAATAGTTTTTCACTTGTTTAAACTTTCTAAGCTTTCCAATAACCTTGATCTTGAATCTGAGGGACAGATTGACAATCCCTTTTTGTCTCCTCATACTTATTTCTTCTATTGACTATCATCTATGGGTCTTGGTCAGTGGTCACTTGACTCACTTTTCCTTCTATACACACTCCTTTCCCCCGGGTAGCATTGGGGAGGGGGATGAGACGCCTAAGCTTCTCAAAATTGTATGGTCTATGATTTTGAACCTTGAAGTGAAGCATGGCGTTGGCCGTGAAAATGATGTTCTTGCAGTTCTGCACACTGCAACTTGTTCTGAGGATTGTGGTTACCTTGATCTATTTTCTTTGCCATCTGACTTTGTGATTTCTTTATAGTTAGGTTATCTTAACTGGAGATATTCTAGTGTTTGATTTTTACATATTCAGTGAGTCTAGTTGCTGTCAGCTACATGACATAACATTTGCTGACATTCATAGAGTAAATATGCATTTGTCTTTCTAAAGATATCTGAGGTACTGCGATTGGTCTTTTAAATACATGAGATTGGTTCTCTAAAGATATACACGACATTAAATTAGTCCCTCAATGTCACCTTTTTTTTATATTGGTCCATGAAGTATGAAACTGATGGTGCTAATTGTCATCAAATGACCAATGTGATGTCATTGATAAATTGAGGACCAGTTTGATGTTGCAAATATCATGAGATATTTACTCCAGAATATTTTTTATATCCTAACAATGTCTAATACTATCAGGTTGGCATTACTCCCAGTCCATTTTCTTTTGTATTTTCTACTTGTGCTTCCCACCTAGTGGGATAAAGGCTTGGTTGTTGTTGTTGATGTATTTTCTATTTGTGTTTGGCTGAGTAATACAATACTTTTATGTTTTAATATCTGATTTTTGATTTTCTCTCTCTTTCCTTTGGGGGTGGATGGGATCTATATGATGGTTTGATTCTTGTAGGGACATACTGCAGGCCTTTTCAATTTGGGAAATACCTGTTATATGAACTCAACATTGCAATGCCTCCATTCCGTGCCAGATTTAAAGTCAGCTCTGATTAAGTGAGTACTTTCTTAGGTGACAAAAATTGACATTATATTTGTAGCTTGTGGCTGATAAATGATAAACAATATGTGAACTTTCTTTGGATCAGGTATTCACATTTAGGACGAAGCAATGATGTCGATCAGACTTCCCATATGTTGACCATTGCTACCCGTGATTTATTCAATGAGCTTGATAAAAGTGTCAAGCCTGTAGCTCCAATGCAATTTTGGATGGTGATTATCTAGTTTTGTTATATAACTATTTTGCTGCATTTCTTATTTATTTTGTTAATATATATCTTTACATTATATGATAAGATTTTGAGAAGACTACTTTTTAAATTTTTAATGTCGTAGTAATACAATAGTATTTGGTAGATTATCATTGAATTCTGGTTCGAATATTTGATTTCAGGATTCAAGTTGGAAATAAAATATCATTTATAAAAAAATCATATTGTGCTACTTTATTCTTTTTTTCTGAATCCTTTTGACAATGTCTTAGGAGTTAGGAATATCATATTTTTGGAACTTGGCATCTGTGATAATGGTGTATTTTGTGCTAGATTGAATTTTGTTGTGTTTGGTATAGAATATATTTGTTACACATCTCAATAGAGTAATGTCACAAATTTTGCTTGCATTCTTTAAGATATTTATGTTTAGCTGCTCAGTTTGCTTCATGGGATGTAAATTGTGGTATGTGTTTTCTTGAATTGGTCAAATATATATTTATAATGTTTAAAAACTTAAACGGATACTTAGCTCAATTTGTTAAACATGATTTTTGCTTACTTTCTGTTCTTAAGGCTGGAAGTCTTCTCATAGTATCCTCCTTTATAGTGGCCTTGTATACCCTGTGTTAGTCTGTTGGCTATCAGCCACCTCTGTTTGTGGTACTTAGCATATTTTATGATATTTGTCAAAGCATAATCTCAACTCTCGACCCTCAATCGCCCGGCGGTTCTTTTCTGTAAAGAATGTATATTTCAGTTCTTCGTTACAAAATTTGTTCGTTGTTGTGGCCAACATATTCATGATATGATTTTGAAATCACCATCTCAAGTGGACCATTATCACTATTAGATTGTGATTTTAGAAATACATTGTTTTTATGCCCTGCAACTTTTATTTTGCAGCTTTTATGTCATTTGAGCAGGTCAAGTTATCCTCCATCATTGTAATTGAAAATTACCCTTTTCATAATTTTTTTTAAAATTGGTTTCTGTTCTGCTTCCTGTCATAATGTTGGGTTGGGGTTGGAGAAATGAGGATGTCCTGATTTGTTACTAATATTTTCAGGTATTGAGGAAAAAGTATCCTCAATTTGGCCAGCTGCATAATGGAGTGTTCATGCAACAGGTTCATAAGCGGCATATCACTTTGTGGAATTTGTCTTACTGCATTAATTAATATGTATACTTACTAAATTTTTCATGTCTAATAGGATGCTGAAGAATGTTGGGCACAACTACTATACACACTTTCGCAGTCTCTCAGATCCCCTGAATCTAGGTAATTTTCTTCTTTTTCACAGTAATATATGTTATTGGTCCTGTATGTCAATGACACCCAGATTCCAAAAGTGCTACAGAAGCATAGCGTGGGCTGTTGAGTGGGATCTTTGCTAAGATAGTGGATGCATTAAAAAACACTTTTTGTAAATTACACCTAATTAATAGCTACAAAAGTTTATTATGAACATTAAACAGAGTTTTCAGACTCAAAACTTAAAGTGTCATCATCGTTTAGATGAAAAATAAAATAACATCTAAAAAAAGATAAAAAGACAAAGTAAAAGGTCTTTGTGCCTGGAAGATATAAATACAATGAAAAATAAAATTGCATGCAAAACAGAGGAAGCTGCAATTGGGCGAGCTTTCTAGAAACGGGGTGGCTTGGCTAGAAAAGGGGTCACAGCTTGGGTGGAGATAGGGTAAGTTCAGTCGAAGAATGTGTTGGGTGCCAGGGTTTTGTCAGAAAATAGATGGTTGCAAAATAAAACATGTGCAAACGGACATGTTCGAAATAGCCACTTCTCCCACTATTCTGCCTGTGATTTTTCTGCTATGATAACCGTGCCTTATTTGGTGCTGTTGATTACTCTTTTTATTATTTAGGAAAATGTTGCAGATTTAAATTGAATTATTGAACCGTTGGTCTGTATTTTCTTCATGACTGGCCAAATTAGTGTAAAATGCAATTTCAAAGTGTTCTACTGTGCTTTAGAATTTCTCCTAATTGTATAATGTTTATTTTAAAGTCACTTCTTTATGCCCTGTATTTATTCCAATCTATAAAAGTAATGAAAACAGAAACTAAAACTAGAGAGATTGAACTGAATATGCAATTGCTTTATTGATTGATAATTGTTAAAATTACAGAGAAAGCTTATCCCTTGTATAGGAGGGAAAGCAGTTACAAGAGAGAAGTAAAAGCTGTCAAGAAACTTGCATGTGCATAGTTTCTTTCCTAACAAACTAACTAACTAACTGATTTGTAACAGAAAAACAGTTACAAACAGTTGAAGACTTAGAGCCTAAAGTAGCAAATCTGAAACCTATCTTGAATTCAACTTAAACTGAATGTAAAGGCTCTTATTCTCTAATACAATCTAACAAATTTATGTTATTTTCAGTGAAAATCCTGATGATGCAGTGAAGGCTCTTTTTGGTATAGAACTAAGTAGCAGGTACAATTAGACTAATTTCACAACTATTGGCCACTAATGTGCAATAAGCTAATTGCATTCATAAAATTTTCTGTGCTTACTGTCAGATTTATGACTTCTTCAATCTCTGTGGTGGCCATGTTTCAATATCTATTGATCAGTGTTTTATAACTTTTTTATGCTTCCTATCCTAATGTATGTTTCATGTTTTAAAGGCTCTTGTGCATAACAAATGCTCCATGAGCTTTTATCCTTCTATGTTCTTATTGTCTGTCAGTGAATTGATAAATTGGTAGGGTCCATTGCCATGAGAGTAGTGAAGAAAGCTCAGAAACAGAATCTGTTTATTCACTTAAATGCCATATATCGCACGAGGTGAACCATTTGCATGAAGGACTAAAACATGTAAGTGCTATATTCTCCTTGCAAGCCTAAAAAGTTATTTTTGTTCGTTTTGTTTTACTAGCTTTTTTATCCTTTAAACTTCATTACTTAGATCTGTTTCTCTTTTATGTCCTACTTTCTTCCATCATCATTTCCCACTATGCTTTTGACCAGGCTATGCAATTCTGTGATTGCATCAGTGGAAACGCAATAATATGGTGGATTGCTGAAAATTACTTGAACTGCATAATTTAATTACTTTTTTCTATGATTCTGTTTACAACTGCCTAATGAGGAAACAATGGTATAGTCTCACCTTGGTCGTTTTGGCTACCTGGGGAGACAGTTATTAGAAGCCCTAGTTAGGAGACTAGAGTCCAATTTAGAAGTAAAGGAAGACCAACGTTTTATGAAGAATAAAATGATAGTTTTATCTATGTAAGTGGAAAAAGGTTGTTTTGTTACTGATGTTGCTGAATGATCATGAGGTCTTGGTTTTTGTGCAAAATTAATAACTTCAACTTCTCTTGCACTCTTCCCTGTACACATCTTTTCTCGGTTGGTGCAGAGGTCTTAGGCCTGGTTCAAATATGTACACACAAAAACAAAAGAAGATGAAATTTTCTTCTAAGGAATTCCTGATAAAAATGTTTCTTGGTTAGGAATAATTAATTACTTCAACTTCTTGCACTTTTACCTGTACACATCTTTTCTCGGTTTGATGCAGAGGTCTTAGGTTTGGTTCAAATATGTACCCAAAAAAAATGGAAATGAAATTTGCAAGTAAGGAATTCCTGATAAATATATTTTGTTTATGAATAATTAACCATTTAACTTGGTGTTTTTGCCCAAGTTGTGGTTAATATGTCTTGATGACTTCAGTAATTCTTGGGTGGTTAGTTGTTACTAGAATTGAAAATATGTTTACCTCCTTTTTTTTTAATTCTCCCAAAAGATTACCGTCACTTGAAAAATTTAAACTTAGTGTGGCCTAATTGATGTCTAGCAAATGAACAAAGCTTGATGTGGAGCCTCTCCCCAAGTGTAGTGTGTAAGGACCAGGGAGTGTTAAATTTCCTAGTTGAATTCTACATGGTTTCCTACTCCAATTGTCTAATGACAAAACTAGCGGTTTCGTTTTTTGACTTCTTTGTAGTTTTTCCTCATGATGAGTATTTCATCTTTTTAAGAACTTTTTACCAAGTTAGCTGACTTTTGTAGGGGTTAAAATCAGAGTTGGAGAAAGCTTCTCCTGCTTTGGGCCGTAGTGCTATCTTCCTGAAGGATTCATGCATCAATGCCCTTCCAAGGTTGATATTCTCTTTTTGGCTGTCATCTTTGTTTTAGTATTTTTTTAAATAAATTTTAGGGTTTTTTGTAGTCGATACCCTGTGATTTTGGAGTGTACAGTTTAAATCTGCAAAATTTAAGCCACCTTTGATAATATAACTTCTACAAAAGGTGTTCTTCTGATATAACATTAATAATATCTTAATTGGTAGAGCATTTAAAATCTTGATTATGTCAATGTTTTAATTTGATGCTCAGCTATGAAGTCGAAGTCCAAAAACTTAATCTGCTAACACATACCACTCAAGAATCATTTGTGGCAATGCAAAGACCCAGTTTACTTTGTGCTAAAATTTAATAGAATTGTTATGAATGGAACTGACAAGGACCAAGTTCCTTACCACTATAGCTTTGATACCCATATCAAGAGCCAAATCAACACAATAGTTATTTTTATTTGTAACAAGGACAATTACGTGGAATAAGATTTATTATTTTTTCCTCCTCCCTCCCAAAAAATCTGTGCTGATACACAAATATGAAGACAAGCCATGATAGTAAACTACCAATTTTGATAAGGTTTTATTTTAATGGTGTAGGTCATGTGGCCTGTGTGCATAGTTAGGTTTTGGTTTGTAGATTGAATCTGCCAAGACCCTTCAGTTTGTGGTAAAAAAAGTGAGCATCAGTCTTGTCTGGGCTGTACATCTTAATCAGTATGGTTTAGTGTGGTTACCGTCAAGTAACAAAGCTTAATTATGATTCCCCAGTTTATCTTTTATGATATTACTAATTTAAGCTTCACATCTTATAAATTATACGTGTTAGTTCTTAACATTTTGATATTAGTCAAGTTTTGATGAAATTGAAATATTGAATCACCAAATATAACTATTTTAGTCTTGTGGTTGTTTAGATGAAGTTGCTACTTTTTTACCCCTTGGTACTTGCCACTTTGTTGAGTTTCATTTATTCCTTGTTAATTGCTCTATGATGGGCTCAATTCTGAAAGTGGTTTCAATTATTGCCTTCTCAAGGTACTTGACTGTTCAGTTTGTTCGATTTTTTTGGAAAAGGGAATCCAATCAAAAGGCCAAGATCTTGCGGGTAATGTTCAGCTCATCATCTTTCTGTTTTCTTGTTTTTGGATAAGGCTGGGGTGTGAATGATTTTCCTGAGTAATACTCACTTTCTTTACAATGTATTTATGAACATGCTTGCTTATCTCAGAAAGTGGGTTATCCTTTGGTGTTGGATGTTTATGATTTTTGTTCTGAAAATCTTCGTAAAAAGTTGGAATCTCCTAGACAGGTATCCACTCTGCTTTGACATTTGAATGTTTCAGACAAAATGATGCTTCATAATCAGAATGGTGGTGACTGTGGTCTATTTTATGATTTTGGACACTGTAACGTACAGATCCTAAGAAATGAGGAAGGCAAGAAGTTTGGTCTGAAAGTCAGTGAGAAAAGCTCTGTTGACAAGGAAAGTGATGCACAAATGCCTGATGCTGAGGTGAGAAAACAAAACTTACATTTGGTTTGACATGTAGGAATGTTGATTCCAGTCTTTGATTTCCATGTCTGCTTCCAAAATATGCATGGAATAGTAATTTGGTCCCATTCTTCGTTTTACAGAATTATAGTGAGTATGGAAATCCTATTCCCTCTTAGATGCTCAGTATGGGATTTCATGCTCCATGGAATGAAATTTAATTTTTTGTCAGTAAGCATATCCTTGTTAATACTTACAATAAGACATCTATTACTCATTAAATTTGTGTACACTTCAATCTTATCACAACACCCCTCTGTTTTTTGGGCATTCACTTTCTTCAGACCTCTCTGTCTTTGTTTTATTTTAATATTTTTATAATAGTTTCTACCTGTGTATCTCTCACAAGTTTAAGCCCATGTTTGGTTGAGAAGAAAAGGGAGAGACAATAGGAGAGAAAACATGAGTTAAGAAATCTTTTCTCGTTGGGTTGGAGTAGAAAATGGAAGAGGAGGAAAAAATTGTGTTCATCCCATCTTAAAGTTCTCTCCAAAAGGAGAACACAAAAATCATGGCATATTTGACCACTTTCCAATCATATCCCCTAACTTCCTATCTAGCCATCAATTTTTTAATTTTATGGACATTTAACAAAATTACTGTTTTCTCTTTTCACTTTTCTTTCAACCAAGCAAGCGGAGGGAGAACTCAACATTTATTTCTCTCCATCTCATACCAAACAACATTCAATTTCACTATTTTCTCACCTTATCCCTCTTCGTCTTCTCTCCCCCCAACTTCGTCCTTTCGATTTCTTTCCTAATCTACTTAAAAGACAATTTATTTAGGAATGGAGGAGGGACTATATTTTTTTAATATTTTTTAGTTTTTAAGCACTTATTTGTTAGGGTTGTACATTATTTCAAACAAATACTTGTCATGTTATTATCATTAATATAAAATTATAAAATTTTGTAATTACTTGTAATCTTTATTTACACATAAAAAGGCAATTTCATGAATGCAATTATTTTTTGTTATTATATTTGCAATTTTAACATAGTGGCCATCTTGTAATGTGCTACACCATTCTAACAGATTTGGGGTTGGCCACTCATATCCAGGATTTACTACTATGATTTAATCAACTGACACTAAGATTTGATTTCTCACAAAGCCATTCCATTCCTAAAACTGCAAAAGTTTGAACTAGGACTGGTCTTTTTGTGAAAGCCCTTTGCATGTTGCATATACCACAGTTGTCACCACTCACCATGTGCTTATAAAGCATAATCACTTAAAATTTATATGCTCTTTTGATTTAGGGATCATCAAGTGGAGGAGGGGAGCCATCAGTAGTTCCAATGGAAGAAGGTAACACCATCAACATTATTCTACGGAATTTATATCCATTGCAAATCCTCTTTCTACTTTTGACTCACTTGTTTTTGTCTGTAGGTGAAAAGAAAACACAGATGACTGGAATTTATGATTTGGTTGCTGTGTTGACCCACAAGGGTCGAAGCGCTGATTCAGGACATTACGTTGGCTGGGTCAAGCAAGAAAATGGTTGATTCTCAAACAAATTTGTTATTGGTATTACCTTACCATCTATTCTGGTCTTTTTGTAGTAATCTAATATTTATTTTGTTGTTGGCAGGGAAATGGATAGAGTATGATGATGACAATCCCAAACCAAGAGTAGAAGATGATATCACTAAACTATCTGGAGGAGGTGAGGATGAAACTGATTTTATCATATAATAAAATTGTGAAAATGGATAATATGAATTTTTTTGTCACCACACTTTTTAATTGAGCCTATTATATGATATGAGATAACAACTTGACACCTAGTTGAAGATCTGCTTATGCATATACATCATTTTTCTTTTCTCTCAAAGGACTACATATTTTTAGTTAGTAAATCATAAATTTAGTCCTCCATCCATGTGACCAGTTGGGTCCTTGAAAGATTTGTGGCACCAATTAGTACCTAAAAGTTTAAAAGTTCCACAATTTGGTGTAACATTAAGTCCATGTGAGATTGAATGTCACCAATTGAGTCCTAGACAGACGAATAGTGGGACTTTTTAAAACTTTCTGAGACTTAATTGGTAGAAAAAATCTCAGGTTCAAACTCATGACACTCATATTTAGAGGGCTGAATTGATGATTTCTTCTTAGTTTTTATTGTTAGGAATCATAAGGGCATGCATATTTTTTCTCCCTTCTAACCTGTAGCATGTGATGTTGAAGTAATTAAAAAGTTTGTCAA
This sequence comes from Lupinus albus, assembly GCA_009771035.1. Classification (NCBI taxonomy): domain Eukaryota; kingdom Viridiplantae; phylum Streptophyta; class Magnoliopsida; order Fabales; family Fabaceae; genus Lupinus; species Lupinus albus. The sequence continues at coordinate 15,597,643 of CM020002.1, read as the reverse complement.
CTTTGTCTCTAGGTGATTGGCATATGGCTTACATAATCATGTACAAGGCTCGTGTGGTATCTGTGTAATTTCTAGAAAGAGCACATTTTATGTTTCTACCAGACATTTGAGGATTGTTCAAAAATATTTGTTTATGGGTCCTTGTATTGTACCCTTAAGGTTTGATGCATGTTAGTTATATTTTATTTGTTAAATTTAGCTATTATATTTTTATATATTTTAATGGCTGGTTTATAAATATTTGAATTAAAGATTGATGTCCAAGAGGCACTTGAATATTAGTTATATTTACTATGATAGAGCATAGTCTGATTTTTGTAAATGAAACTTAGGGCAATCTTCTTGACCAATAAAGGAAAACAGTCACATAGGGCAAAATATTTGTTCAATACTTTATTATAATGGGTGAATTTTGAATATGGTACTTTTTCATTTGGGCTCAATTTGTTAAATTTTATTTTCATAAAACAAACAAGTAACTACAATTTTAATGGATGACTTGTGCCAAATTATTAATGTGTGGAAAGAATGAAACAACATTTTATAGCTAGAAACAAAACCTCTTTAAGTCCTAATTACCTTGTCATGTTAGGGTTTCTTCTCTATGTCCTAGGCTTCTCCATAGCTTTCTCTTCAAAATCTTATTTTCACATTAACTCGAAGTACAAAAATTATTTTGCTCTTGTTTTTACTCTTAATCCTAGTAGTTGATATCAATTCTATAAATAAAAATATAATATTGAGAATATTAGTTAGTAATTTATTTAACAAAATATAAATAGTCATAAAAGAAATCTAATTTGAATTCACTTTTATGAGATCAAAATATTAAAATATGATAAATATATATTTGCTATATTTTTAATGCAAAAACAAATATTTTTCTTTACCTATTCTATGGGGTCTATATTTAAAATTGGATTTTGTATTAAATTTCCTTTTAATTCTTTACGATGATTCACATATTAAGCGTACTCATAGATATTATGAGGAAATGTAGGACATAAGATATGATAGATTGACTTATCCTATAGATTTATCTTACTAAGATATGATTTCTTTCTTATATTAGGATATAATATCTTAAGATATGATCTCTTTTTTATATTAGAATCTTATACAATATCTTAAGATATGATTTCTATAGCTATCTATGGGGTACATATTTAAATTTGGATTTTGTATAAAATTCAATTTTAATTCTTTTGCATGATTAACGTACTCCTAGATTTTAGGAGAAAAAAAATAGGACATAAGATATGATAGATTGACTTATCCTCTAGATTTATCTTACTATCTTAACATATGATCTCTTTCCTATATTAGGATACAATATCTTTAAGATATGATCTCTTTTTATATTAGAATCTTATATAATATCTTTTAAGATAAGATTTCTTTTCACTAAATCTTTTTGGGTTACTATAAATAGCATATGCTATGTATATATCTAGGTGTAACTATAACTTCTTCTATTAGGTTACTGTGCATTGCAAGAAAGAAAAAAAAGTGATTTGTGAGAGTAACTAAGCAATGGATTTCATATCCAATCTTCCTGAACCAATCCTTCATCATATCATGTCAATGCTTCCTGACAAAGATGCTGCAGGAACATGTGTTTTATCAAAGTCATGGTATCTTACACATTCTACTTTCCCCATCTTGGTTTTCAATGAATCAAGGTTTGTCAAATTTAATGACAAATACAATAAGAACAATTTTACAACTAAAAGAAAACAATTCTATCATTATGTGGACAATACATTGCTACAGTTTCATATTGAAGATTTATCTATACAGCAACTTAAGCTCTGGCTTAACTTAAATGATTGGATCATTAAGTCTAGAATACTTCCTCATATCGATTTCTGGATTGAACTTGCCAGGCAAGGTAATGTACAAGTTCTAGACCTTACTTTGCATGGAATCGATAATCTTCAACTGAATTGTATAAGATATTGCATACCTTCCATTGTTGCTCAAGCGAAATTCCTAGTTAAGTTAAGCTTGGATGGATGTATCTCACTAGGCGAAAAATTCTTAAGTCATCCAATAGAGTTTTCTTCCTTGAAAGTATTAAACCTTGCTCATGTTTATTTCGAAGATAAACGAGTATTTCATAATCTTTTGACAAGTTGTCGTTGTATAGAAAATATAAACTTGTCTTCGTGTTTTGGGATTGATTCTGTATACATACAAGGCCTTTCTAAGCTCAAGGAAGTTAAGATTTCGGGAGTTATTACAGAGATTGAAATCGATGCACTAAGTCTGCAAAGTTTTCAATTTAGTCGTGGCAGAGCAGATATAAGCAATACAATCAAAATCGACAAGTGCACTAATTTAAAAGAATTATCTTTGATATGCTTCAACATCACCCACCAATGGGTTCTTCAGCATTATCATTTATTCACTTCCATTCAGACCTTAGAATTGCAATATTGCTGCATGCCTCAAAGGATGAATTTTTATTTTCCCAAACTTAAAGTCATAAAGTTGCAAAACTGTGTTAGATTAGGGAATGCATATATTGATGCTGCAAGATTATATCAGTGCAGCTTCATTTATTGCATTGTTTCTAACATGTTACCTATAGTATCATTTGTGAATTGTTCAACTCAATTGGAGATTAGTGTTAAACTTAGTATACAAGGTGACCACTTCACTTTCGATTATTGCAAGTTGAAGAAATTTTTCCTAGCATTACAATGCAGAAATATTTCAGCAAACATATCCTTATGGAATATTCAAAAAGATGTAAGTGCTTATCATAGAAACAACAACGTATTAAATTTCATTTTAAATTTGTTTTATTGATTTGTAATTTACTTTGGATTCTATAGTTTGTGCTGCAGGAAAATCTATTGCATAATTCCTCAAACCATCCACCACTATTGAAGCACTTACATCTTGATTTTCTACTTGAAAATGAAGTCAGTTTTTCTCATGTAACTAGCTTGCTTTGGAGCTGTCACCCTTCCATTATTACTTGTAGGTTAAGCAATAGAAAACTCATTAAGGTATGTGATTGTGTTAATGTTTGTATATTGATTTTCTTGAGGAATTGTTTCTTACTTAGAAAGATTTCTTTCATATCTAACTAACATATATGAGATGATTTATCAGTTATCATAACATAAAGTTAATATTCAAAGTATGTATATTTATTTTCCAAAGAGGTTTTAACTCTTTTTTCTGAAATTGTCTAAAACAACAGGTTCTATGTGAGACTTTAATGAATGGAAAAGAGTGTTTTTGCAGTTCAAGGGATATCAAATGTTGGTGGCATGATTTGAAGGATGTTAAAATCACTTGCCCTTCACTTTTTGATGGAAATGAAATTTGTTTTGATTGTAAAACACTTTTAGAGGCATTGCCACCTTTTATTAGGGGAGATGCTACCTTTACGTTTGAATGACTAGAAAATGTTTAATAATGGTTCCTTATGCATGGAACCATGTCTACTTTTTTTTTTATGCTTGTTTGTCATTTCTTTTGTATTGTTGAACCCAATTATTTGTTAATTTATGATTGAATTTCATAATGGTGAATGCAATTTACTTTGCAGCATAGTTACGGTACTAAAGATTAAACATTGACCCAAATACATGAGGCTCCCACTTATCGGGGTATGGACTAAGAAAATAGGTAGGTAATAGAGGATCATAAAGTGACCAGAAAATGTAACTTTGCACATGAGAAAACATTTTCCCAAAAAAATAATATAATATTGAGAATAATAGTTAGTAATTTATTTAACAAAATATAAATAGTAATAAAATAAATCTAATTTGAATTCACTTTTATGAGATCAAAATATTAAAATATGATAACTATATATTTGTTATATTTTTAATGTAAAAACAAATATTTTTCTTTAGCTATTCTATAGGGTCTATATTTAAATTTGGATTTTATATCAAATTCTCGTTTAATTCTTTACAATGATTCAAATATTAAACGCACTCATAGATTTTAGGAGGAAAAATAGGACATAAGATATAATAGATTGACTTATCCTATAGATTTATCTTACTATTTTAAGATATGATCTCTTTCTTATAGTATGATACTCCTAGATTTTAGGAGGAAAAATAGGACATAAGATATGATAAATTGACTTATCCTATAGATTTATCTGACTATCTTAAGATATGATCTCTTTTTTATATTACAATCTTATATAATATCTTAAGATATGATTTCTTTAGCTATTCTATGGGATCCATATTTAAATTTGGATTTTGTATTAAATTTCCTTTTAATTCTTTACCATGATACACATATTAAACTTACTCATAGATTTAAGGATAAAAAATATGACATAAGATATGATAGATTGACTTATCCAATAGATTATCCTACTATCTTAAGATATGCTCTCTTTCTTATATTAGGATACAATATCTTTAAGATATGATCTCTTTTTTATATTAGAATCTTATACAATATCTTAAGATATGATTTCTATAGCTATTCTATGGGGTCCATATTTAAATTTGGATTTTGTATCAAATTTCATTTTAATTCTTTTGCATGATTAACGTACTCCTAGATTTTAGGAGAAAAAATAGGACATAAGATATGATAGATTGATTTATCCTCTAGATTTATCTTACTATCTTAATATATGATCTCTTTTCTAATATAGATATGATCTCTTTTTTATATTTGAATCTTATATAATATCTTTAAAATAAGATTTCTTTTCAGTAAATCTTTTTGGGTTACTATAAATAGCATATGCTATGTATATATCTAGGTGTAAGTAGAACTAATTCTATTAGGTTACTGTGCATTGCAAGAAAGAAAGATATAGTGATTTGTGAGAGTAACTAAGCAATGGATTTCATATCCAATCTTCATGAACCAATCTTTCATCACATCATGTCAATGCTTCCTGACAAAGATGCTGCAGGAACATGTGTTTTATCAAAGTCATGGTATCTTACACATTCTACTTTCCCAATCTTGGTTTTCAATGAATCGAGGTTTGTCAAAATTTAATGACAAATATAATAAGATCAATTTTACAACCAAAAGAAAACAATTCTATCATTATGTGGACAATACATTGCTATGGTTTCACATTCAAGTTTTATCTATACAACAACTCAAGCTCTGGCTTAACTTAAATGATTGGATCATTAAGTCTAGAATACTTCCTCATATCGATTTCTGGATTGAAGTTGCCCGGCAAGGTAATGTACAAGTTCTAGACCTTACGTTGCATGGAATTGATAATCTTCATCCGAATTGTATAAGATATTGCATACCTTCGATTGTTGCTCAAGCGAAATCACTAGTTAAGTTAAGTTTGGATGGATGTATCTCACTAGGCGAAAAATTCTTGAGTCATCCAATAGAGTTTTCTTCCTTGAAAGTATTAAACATTGCTCATGTTTATTTCGAAGATAACGAGTATTTCATAATCTTTTGACAAGTTGTCGTTGTAGTGAAAATATAAACTTGTCTTCGTGTGTTGGGATTAATTCTGGATACATACAAGGCCTTTCTAAGCTCAAGGAAGTTAAGATTTCATGGGATATTGCGGAGATTGAAATCAATGCACCAAGTCTACAAAGTTTTCAATTTAGTCGTGGCAGGGCAGATATAAGCAATACAATCAAAATCGACAAGTGCACGAATTTAAAAGAATTATCTTTGATATGTTTCAGCATCACCCACCAATGGTTACTTCAGCATTATCATATATTCACTTCCATTCAGACCTTAGAATTGCAATATTGCTGCACGCCTCAGATGATGAATTTTTATTTTCCCCAACTTAAAGTCATAAAGTTGCAAAACTGTGTTAGATTAGGGAATGCATATATTGATGCTGCAAGATTATATCAATGCAGCTTCATTTATTGCAGTGTTGCTAACATGTTACCTAAATGCAATTTAGCAGAGTTAGGATACTAAACTTTAAAACGTTGGCCCAAATGCACGAGACTCCCACTTAACGGGATATGGTCTTAGAAAATTGGTAGGTAAAAGAGCATCATATAGTGACCCGAAAATGTAACTTTGCACATGAGAAAACATTTTTCCAAAAAAAAGATAGCTAAAATATTTAATCAATTAATGAGTAATATTAGGCTAGATTTTGGCTAGTACTTGTACAAAATCTGCTCTAGATTCAATGTGCTACACATATAAATGATAGAGTAACTCAAAATTTCTTCAAACCAGGGAGAATATCTGATAGCTAACTAACATGCTCCAATCAGCACTCCTTCAATAATAGAACAACTCAGAAACCAAGCCCTTTTTTCCTCTTCAAATTCCGAAAACTTCCGGCGCTATTTTTAAAAGAGCAACCAAAGAATTAGGTGCAAATTTTCTCGCGAATAAGAAACAAAGGGAAGATGGCTGGTTATTATAAAGACAAGTCTGATTTTGCAAAATTTTGTTGAAGAATTCCTCTTTGATATCATCCTTTCCGAAGGTAGCTGGGTGAGCACCACCCCTTGACCAATCCACATAAGTGAGGCTCCGATTTGCCAAAAGATGAGGCGTATTTATTGTCAACATCGTTTGGAAATAGTGCTCATCGACATAGCATTTGTGAGGAATGCAGAATTCTTTGAGCTTAGGGTAATAAGTAGTGTCTTCAACTATCCTAACCGCAAGTTCTCGGTTAATTTCGAACCACTGAGATCCCTTACGCCAGTCAGTAAAGTTAATCTCAGGTGCCATGTTTTCATCGTAGCGTCCTCTGCCATAAGGGCCAGGTTCATCAATTGCACCCATAAAGCTATACCGTGACCGTGATATGTAACGGTAGATGATGCTGAAGTTCTGGAGAGGAATGCAGGACTCGGAGAGGAGGATGAACCATTCATTTGAGATATCAAGCAATGCATTAGCCAAGAGTCTTCTTTCGGCATCACACATGCTCATCATTCCCCACTCTGCCACCTGCGAATGAAGACGGAAACTTGGTAAAATCTTCAAAATCTGGATTAGTCCTTATACCACACTCATCCACATGAAAGAAATGTTATTTTTAATTGCTAAATATTATAGATTTGTTACAAACGCAACAGCGATAACATCATAATGAGGAATGAAGAATATTATCTACACTCTCCATACCCCACCAGGTGGGAGCTTCGTACACTGCGCCACCCTTTTCAAATTGTATCTCATTCAACAACTCTTAGATCAACAAAAGACTGGGATCTAACCATCATTTAATATGACTATAACTTAGCCTCATCATAAAACTTCATAAAAAATAACAGTGGATAGGATGAAACATCAACAAATTACGGGTATCACTACGCCTCAAAATGCCGAACTTTGCTGACAGACATGTCAAATAACACATGGCAAAGCATACAGATAAGATAGTGTCACTTTCTTGGTGGAAACATATCATATTATCATATATCACCTATTGCCATGAGTCATATCTAGAAAAAGAAATTTAATTAAACTAAAGCTAGATTATACCTGGCTAGGTATCTGCCTCTTATAAAACACCGATGATTGCGAAAAATCAGCAGTGTAAGATGGCAGTGAATGAACATAGATGGAATAAAGCCCTTCATGCCCTTCAAAGAATTTCTCCCAGAGTGGCGCCATTGGCAAGGGTCCCTTCGTCAAGAACATGAACGCCATCTTAGGAACTCTCTTAAAAGGATAACTCTTGATCCTAGGAACAAAAGAAGCCCTCCAAAATAGTTCACTGTCATTCATAGTATGCATCAAAATGGATGCAGGCCTAATCCAACTTCCAATGGTAGCACCTGGCTGCTGAAAGCAAGGCATAAAAGTAGAATGTACCAAAGCCACATTGTGAATACCGAAATGCCGAATCATGTACATACTAAGAATCGAAGCACCAATGCCAATAACCAAAAAGAGCAAAAAGAACTGTAAAAGTCTAAAAGGGAATGGCCTAGAGGGACTAGTCCTTAAAGTGGTAGCAAGATCCTTCCCTTCTTCAAACCTAGACATCATTTTTTTTCCTCCTTTTCTTTTCCTCTATTCTATTCTATTGCAAACAAATCTAGGATCTTCCAACTCCTATGCTTTCACACATAATTCAAATCTAAAAAACTCACCTTTCATGACAAAACCATATCAAAGCAATAGTATCACACTATTCTACAACATGGGGTACCCTTCATTATTGTAAAAATCAACTAGAACCCATATGAAAAAAAACAGATAATCTACCCATAAATTGAACACTTATGATATGTTTTATTGACAAAAATCAAAACTTTCCTATCCTAATTTCCTGGGCATTGAAAAAAGAAGAGAACTTTGTTACCCAATAGCTGGGATGTGTGGAGTTATACAGAGTGAGAATCTAAAGGGAAAGAAAAACGTTTACATAAGAAAGTGGTGGGATGGATCTGATTCACAGTTTTCAGCTTTGGTCATGAATTGTGGCAGATTTGAATGGAAATAGAAGGAGTTTTGTTTGGTAACTCTATTATGCTCTCTGCATTCTACACTTTTCATTCATCACTCTGCATAATAATAACGTGGAAGAGGCATGATAATGGTGATAAGTATGTCAGAAAAACACACTTTGGAAAACATAAAAAACATGGAATTTGTGGAAAAAATAACCTGTGTTAAGAATGTTTTCCCATCCCAAATTGAGTATGTGTCTCAAATATGATTTAATAAGAATCTTACTATTTAATCATAATTAACTAAATAATATAAATGAACAATGATGTATTGAATTATAAAAATATTTTTAAAACGGTTGATAATAAGTATCTATTAAACTATGAAATAGATGAAATAGTTTTTTCTTTCTTTTCGGTTATGTTCTGAATATCAAGTTTTTTTTTATACATCGGAAAGAAAAACATAAAAAAACCTAAATTATAAGTGAAAGGGGAGGGATTCATTCACTCCAAGAGTAAGTGAAAAATACATACTTCACATCCTAATCATCCAATCTTAGAAAATCCATAATTTAGATGTAATCATCAATTCAAACCATTGAATTTCCGAAGAATAAATTTAACTTGTGTATTTAACAAATTGCTAGTTGGCATATAAGGTGTTTGTTGACATGTCAATTTTATGACTCAACTTACCACTTCTTAACTTGGAAGCATCATTAGTGAAATTCAGATCTTCTATCTTATTTCTATATGCCTAATTTATTATTACTAATAGGATTTTAATAAATATGTGTTAAATAAGTATTAAATTAATTTTTAAATTAACAATATTGTATACAGTAGTATTTAATTGGTTGAGAATATATGGATAAAGTTATTTTGGCATAGATAATTTTTGTCATCATTAGTTACTTATAGGTTTTTATTAGAGTAAATTACACTCACACCCCTTGAGTTTTAGTGAAATTACACAAATCACCCCTCCATTTTTAGTCCTTACACAAACCACCCATAATTTTGTAACTATGTTACACCAACTACCCCTGCATAATATAAAAGTATAATATTTTAAACAAAAAATGTGTGACATGTGTAATTAAGCTAAATAAAATATTGTATATTATGTAAACAAATTCAAATAATATGAGAGTCGATGTGTTTTCATTATTTGACTTGTTAAAAAATATTATAAGAGTTATTTAAACATATATTTGAAATTATTAATGTATTTTATAATGACACAGAAATAATAAAAAACATTGATTTTTTGTACTATTTGTTAAACAATATATAATATTTTGTTTAAATTAATTACACTCACAACACATTTTTTGTTTAAAATATTACACTTTTATATTATGCAGGGGTAGTCGGTGTAACATAGTTACAAAATTATGGGTGGTTTGTGTAAGGACAAAAAATGGAGGGGTGGTTTGTGTAATTTCACTAAAACTCAGGGGTGTGTGAGTGTAATTTACTTTTTTTTATAATCTTTGGATAGGTTAGGTTTTAACATTTTAATATTGTTTTTCATTTTTCTAAAATATAAACGATTTAAGAGTGGATTTACTATCTAAAATATAAACGGGTTTTCATTTTATAATAAATTTAAAAAATTGAAATAACTTTACTTCCTTAAAAGTTTATAGTTGATATGATCTCGTTTAGGCAAAATTATTAAAATTAAAATACTTTTTTTTATATGATCGCTCAAGTGATGTTTTTTCTTGTTTCCTTTTAGTTTTTTTACTTTCTTGACTCACTCGCATATTTTACTTTACTTTCATACATGAAATAAGAATTGGTTCATATTCTTAAATTCCATGTTTGATTGTATAAAGAAATAAAAAAAAATTATATATATAAGTGAATATTAATTATGATCCTTATAAAAAATGTGAATTAATTTTATATAGAAAATGTAAAAATTCAAACTCACCATTCATCTGAGTCAAAATATTCTTTATCAAAAGCCATAAAAATGTTAAAAAATATATTTTGACTCACATTTAATATTTTTAGGGACCACTTTATGGTTTTCAAGTAACAAATTCATTCATACAATTTTTTTTTAAAAATAAATTAAGTATTTACTATATAAATTGTTGGAAGGATAAAACTTTCAATTTAAGATGATGGAATGTGAAAACTTTCAACATAAAACAGATTTCCTTTTCAACATTTTGATAAGTTGATGGAAGGTGAAAACTTTCAATTTAAGATTCTTAAGTGATAATAATGACAAAAATGGCATGCCACTTGATTAGTTAATGCTTCATATCACTTATCTTTTGTAAAAGTAGAGATAAGTGTATTTAGTTAAGGATGGCAATGGGTACTCGGATTCGCGGGTACCCGCAAAAATACTTGAAATGGGTCGGATTTTGATCCATGTTTTGGACTCGTGGGTAATTGAGACCCACAATTTTAAGATCCGCTATTAGATGAGTCTGGGTCTGGGTAATGAGGTACCTAGACCCGTTGGTACCCAGACCCGCTATTTCTTCATATATATATATATATATATATATATCATGTAAAATCATGTTAATTTATATTGTAATATTGTATTAATCCATAATTATAATATCATATTAATTAATAAATATAATTGTTATGTTGTTAAGCATTGATATTATATTGTTAATTTATATGTATGTTATAATGTTTTGTTAATCGAAGAGTTCTCACTTAATGAATTTTACATCCTAATGTTGTATTTGTTTTTAATGTTTGTTTTAGTTAAATGAACTGTGTTCAATAGTCAAATTAAGTTGTGTTTAAAACTTTAAATTAAATTTTATAATTTTTCTCTCTTGTTGATTGTCTAAATAATATATAAGATCGACGGGAACAAATATACAACTGTATAAATTACTTGTAATTATTTTTAATATTTTTGAATTTATGGGTATCCATGGATTCGATGGGTACCCAATGACCCTGGAGTAGCATACCCATTGGGTATTAGCACGAGTCTGAGGCGGATCTAGGTCCCAAAATGATGCAACGGGGCGGATCCGGATAATGCACTACTCAGACCCATTGCCATCCCTATCTTTAGCACTTTTTTCCAAAAAGATGTTCCACTCAAATAATCATCATGTGTAAAAGCCATAAATAATGTATTATGAATAAAAACATTTATATGTAGTTAATATATTTTTTTTATTAATAATTTCAAATTAAATGAATTTATTTCAAATCAATAATAAAAACGTGATTGAGTCATCCATCAAATATTCTGAACAAAAACAAATTGAATAAGTTTTGTTCCACTTTTGCATTTTGAGATGTTAGGTTTAATCATTGAATTTAAATGTCTTTAAAAAATACAGTTAGAAACTATTTTCATTTAGATGTGTAAATATATTGTGAGTCGTTGATCAAATGAGAGAATATAGAAAAGCAAATTGAATAAGTTTTGTTCCATTTTACATTTTGAGATATTTAAAAACAATTTAATATATTTTATGTTTTGTTTTTCCTTTCCCACTCTTATCTCTGCATATTCAACTAAATTTACCATTGTAACAAAAAAACTAACTCTATTTATGTGGTTTAGATGTGTAGATGTACCTCAATTTTTTTTGAATAAGTTTGGTTTCATTTTGTATGTTGAGATAATTAATAATTTTATGAAATACATGTAATGTGAGATTATAAAAATAAATTGTGAAACCAACTTTAAACAACAGAAATCATACATATACCATGTTTGACATGTTGTATGTGCATCAAGTTATTCAAATACAGTATATGATATCGACTTCCGACTATTTACATTAAATGTCATATCTTTACCTAATACCCTTCTAGGATTGTTTCTAGTTTTTTTATATCATAAGTACATTCTAGAGTCGTATTTCAAGTATTTCTTGCTCTAGAATGTACTTTTGCTTGACAGGACTATAAAGAATCCTAAAAGGTTATGCAAATGCAGATATAACTAGTGATATTAGTGATGGGAAATCTACAAGCTGATTTGTGTTTACTTTTGCAAGGGGGGTACACTTGTGTGATGCACTCAAAATTGCAAAGTGTGTTGCCTTATTTACAAAGGCAAATAAATGTTTTGCTTGTACATGTTTTTTCAACAATTAGGAATGAAGCAAGAATATGAATGTGATCCATTGTGATAGTCATAATGCTTTGGATATAAGCAAGAATGTGATGTTTCATTTTTTTTATGGATGGATATGTGACCCATCCATTTATAAGTAAACTTGATTTACATTAATATATAAGTGGGGCTTGTATTTCCTAAGCAGAGATTTGTGGCTTGAAACATTTAGTGTATATAGTCTATGTAGCATGTGTCCATATGTTAAAAGTATATGAATCTAAAATCAAAATAATATGCTAGTTCATAACCAAATAAACCATAGTCCAACACCTTTTCTAACTTTTCAATTATCACAACAAAAGAAATGAGAATTGAAAAAGTACATGGTTATGTTCAAGAAGTAGATCATAAAATCAAAGTATTGAAGATATCACACTCAAAGTTACTGAATATTCAAGTACAACTTCAGCCATACTACATTCTTCAATGATCCATGCACATTTGTAAGCATTGAATTTCAAGCATTGATCATGGTAGAATACCAAGTCATATTTCTTAAACATTAGAAAACAAGATTCATGTGATGATTACCAGATTTCAGAACTCCTCAATTTCCATCACAATCTTCCTTATTCATGTTTCTTGAAGCCTATACATTGTGATCTCCTGCTGCTTAAAATATCGCCGATCTTCTTCATCAACCAAAACAAGATTTAAAAAGTACTTCACACTGAATTTGTTATTGATGTTATGATGAGTCGGTGTTAGCTCGTAAGGACTCAGGAACAGTCTGACAGGGATTGATTCTCCTGTAAAAACAATCATGCATTAGCTACCAAATACAAATATGAGGTTTCCCTAATAAGATATCCAATCGAAATTATCATGTAAGTAGAAACTACCAAGCAATATTTTACTCAACCAATGTCAAGGTTAAATTACCTCTGACAGGAGCACCATCCATCAACTCAAATTTAGCCAATGTTTCTGTCTCAACATGGGTGTTGGTCCCTGATCCTGTTGATTCGCGACGCCTAATCTCAAGATCCATGTTTTTTATCTTGATTCTCACAAGTAAAAAATATATCTTACCAATAATGACATCTTTCAGATGATACCTGAAAGGTCAAAAATCCCAATAAGTGTTTACAGCTCTCCTCATCTTTCACATAGAGTATAAATTAGGACTTGGTAGATGAGAAAAATATTCTCTTCAAACCAGCGCATTTACTGGCATATACATGGAGTGTCAAATTTAGACAAAAAATACCTTTGGGGCAGATACCTACCTAATTATCTATAATTGGTGTTTATAATCAATAGGCAGTATGTAAATTGCAATGCAAAAAATTACAGGCTATTAGGCTAATACAACTAAAAAAGATAAAGCAATAAATAAATTTCAAATTCCAAGCTGTAAATAGAAACTCTATAGGAGACAAATAGATGACTTTTTTTTGGTACTACCAAGGGTATCCCCCAACTCTAAGGTTAAGGAACTAATCCATTTCGGGATGTGTCGTTGCCCCTCCCATTTCGTGGTTATTTATCTTTGATTAAGATAAATAAACACGTAAAAAGTGACATAAAAAGCATATGCTATTCCATCCAAATGGTCGTCAAAATATCCCAACTTACTTGCTTTTGTTGTATTCAAATTCAATGTGTAGACAATCTTCAATTCCAACTTCCATCTGTACCATGTATAAAAATATGGTGAACATAAAGTAGAAATAAAAGCAGACGATAACAATGTTCTGAGGTAAAGCACAAGGTAATAAATACATATGCCCATAGATATTTTATCAATCACTACTTGAAAGGAAATGGTTTATGACACAACTTCACTTTACCATTGCTACTGGGCCACTGTTGTGTTTAATTGAAGTGAAGTGTAGAGAACGAATCACTATTATGGTTTATATGGTGAAAGAGATTTTTTGCTAGACAGCATTGAAATTATTTTTCAGTTATTGAGCTCACCTTGATGCTATTGTTAATTGCTGGAGTTGGAATATAGTTGCGAACCTGGCCAATGAAGACGGGAATAAAAATATATATAAATAAAAGTATATATAACCTGGGGTGTGGGGATAGTTCACTCCTTAGTAAAAGTATATTTTTAAAGCTTATACAATAGAATATTATCCATGAAATGAAGTGCTTGGATAAAATAACATTCAACTCGATATCTCAGACCATCAATCGAAATTTATTTTGCCGATGGAGAACATACCACAAAATCCTGGTATTCTACTATGCTTCCTGCATAACCACGATTTATGGTCACTTTCAAGACATACCTGGAAATTAAAAATGCATAAAAACATCACAAATTATCATATTTAAGCTACAAGCTTATTATTTGCTAAGGAAATATTCCATAACAATGATCCTCAAGCAATCATACCTAAGCCTCACATTCACCCCATTGTATGTCTCATATGGCATTTCAACGGTAGAAAATTCAAATGGATAGATTTTCCTCTCATAGATTTCACCAGGAACATCTAATTCTCGTACTGCAAGAAGATAGAAAATGAAAAGCTATTATTTCCAAATGTTATAAGTAATGCATGTAGCATTAAATGAAAAGCTAACACAACTATGAAGAATATTTTCATTCAAGACGAAAGTCACAGAAAATTCAGTTACCAAGGGAAGTGAAGTCATAAAAGTTTCCTCTGTCAAAATACATCTCTGCACAGTGAAACAAAATTTAAAATGAATTTTGTACCACTACTGAAGTAAAAATTTATAATAGGCATAAAGAGTAACTTATTGCCAAAGCAATAATGGAATAACAACTGCATATGATTTGAAACAGGTGATGAATGTATTTTTTTTCCTGCACTGGTGGTCATTATCAACTTAGATTTAACAGTTACACCATTGTTAAATTAAAACTAAAGTGCTTAAATTTGAACGTGATAAAATCATCAGTGCGGGAATATTATATCAGTTTCAGCTACAGATTCTCAAAGACAATAAGGGTAGTACAAATTCATAGAGAACATTTTCTACAAACTGTTTAAACAAAAACTGAAATGGAACTCAGTCAAATTAAGGCAACCCATCTCCTATGTATAAGACATAATTCATGATTAATTGTAAGGTTAAATTTACAGCTTTAGGGCTGAAAGCTTTAAGTACGATCATCCAATATCGTTTTCCAAATATGTACATCATTTTATGCTTCATCTCAAATAAAATAAATTTTTTAACAGAAAGGCAACAAGTGAGCTTGCCATCATGTCCGGCAATAACATAAAGACAGAGGAGCAAGTTGGAAGTTGGAACATCTAGCAGATATAACAATTTAAAAGAAAAAAATAACTACAAAAATACTTGAAGTAGATACATCCTCAGTACATGGTATACCTGTCAAAACGGGCTACCCGGACGGGTTCGGGCTAGCCCGCTTTTGATTCGGGCTAAAACGGGCCGGCTAAAAAGCCCGGTTATATTTTATGTTGCTAAAAATGAGGCCCAAACCCGACCAAGGCGGGCTGCGGCGGGCCGGCCCGGATTATTTTATTATTTACACCAATGCAAAAAACTGATGCTTTTAATATGTTGTAATCGATTACGAGTATATTGTAATCGATTACAACATATTAAAAGCATTATTTTTTGCTGTTTTTTAAACAGTGTAATCGATTACCAGGATTGTGTAATCGATTACACTGTTTAAAAAACAGCAAAAACTGATACTTTTAATGTGTTGTAATCGATTATGAGTATATTGTAATCGATTACATCATGTAAAATGCACAGGTCTAATTAGTTTATCAGCATGTAATCGATTACCAGGATTGTGTAATCGATTACACTGTTTAAAAAACAGCAAAAACTAATGTTTTTCATATGTTGTAATCGACTACGAGTAAATTGTAATCGATTACATCATGTAAAATGCACAGGTAAGAAAAGCCAAATGAGAGGGAAGAAAATGAGTAGACAATGGCCCGAACCTGAACGGGTAAGCCCGGCCCGAGCCCGAATTTATTGTGGCCCGGCCGGTCCGGGCTAAAAAGCCCGGTTTAACTAAAATACTCAAACTTTAGTACCCAAGCCCTATACCTTTTCGGGCCTTGGCGGGGCGGGCCGCTATACCCGGCCCATTTTGACAGGTCTAGTACAGGGACTGGACTTTAATAAGGCAATTCCAGTGCTGTTAATGTTATGACTTATGAACATCGATTACAGATAGAAAATCACATATTTACGTTACATGCACATGTGACACACCCTAGGTAGTTCTAGCCGGATGACGGCAGACCCCAAAAACACTATAGAAAGATAGCATGTAGAGGGATGGCCGCTACAACGAATATTAGGAAAATATAAATGATGTATATTACACACATATAAATGCTAAAAAATATAATATGCATAAAATTAAAGAGATTTATAATTAATAATCACAATTTAATTTCAATAATATTAGATATTTTGATCAATATTTTTTGATAAATCATATCACAAAATAACATTTACATAATTATGGTAAATATTATGTTATCTATAATTATTATTTAGTTTGATTTTTATGATTAATTAAAAAAAGTAGAAAGCAAAATTGTAGTAGAGCACTTCTGAAGTAACTCAACTAAAGCCTATTAAAACCCCGGATATATAAGCCCATTAAAAACCCGAGTTTATAATGACAAGATTTTCTTCTTCGTTGCGCAGGTGACCCAACATCAGAACCCATGAACAGTGAGTGCAGCTACATAGGGCTTCAACCCGAAAAAATCAGGAGTGGCCACTACAGCCAGGATTTTGTTGCAATTTGGGCATGATAAACCGCAACCACCATCCGCTCCATTGCAGCAAATTGTGCCGCTGGTCCATGATCAAACGTGATTGACTACTTAGGACAGACCTAAGAGTTCTAAGGTGGCACTCTGATAAATTCCTCCAAGAAATTGCACCAAAATGCTACGAAGTATGATAGGACTTTGCTATCATCACTATATATAGTATCCTGACAGAAAAAATCTTTTAAACAAGTTAAGATAATTAGTCAAGTACAAACCAATCTGTCCAAGAAGTTCGACTTTTACGCCATTGTGGTCAATCTTCTTCCCTTGCATTGGTTCAATGGTAATCTAAACATGGGAACAAATATATAAATAGTCAATCCAGTAAGGCTCTAAAGACAAGATATCAAAGATTATTACAACAAATAATAACATGTGTTTAACCTGAACTCCATAACATAATACAATGAACATTTACAAATAAAATACCTTCCCAACAATGTTTTCTTGGCTTTGGAAAAGCGGGACCGTAACTGTTTGACCATTCTCTTTTTTAAAAGGAACCTAAAAACATAAACATAATAAAAAAGAACACATACAAGTCACTAAAATGATGAGGTGGATAGGCATGCTATTAAAAGATTGAAATGCATTAACAATACAACAATAAACTTCAAATCAAGAAACAATTTTCCACCTGAACTTTTACTAGGCATCAACCTTTACAACAACATTACAGAATGCAATACTTTCCCATTTAACAAAAAAAGTGTCTCACCTGCTTACGGTTTTTCCCATCATTGAATGTGATTAAGACATTACAAGCTGGCTTGAAAGCTCCAAGAAGGTAATTCTAAATTTTGAGTTCCATCACCAAATCAAGTGAGTCAAAGTTATAGAATGAATACACAAAAGCTAAAAAAAACCAAAACATTAACACCCAAAATAGCAAAAAAAACACTTACCATGCTGTTCACACCTCAATCTTCTTCTACCTCAATACAAAACCACCTCTGAAACACAATTTCAAATTTAAATCACCAAATTAATAACATTAATACAAAAAAAATGTTCCTAATCAAACAGATCTTCAAATCAAAATGACTAAGTGGACAAAAGGGTATCCAAATTCATAGTCAAAACCCATAATTTCGAAATCATAAACAAAATTGGAGTAAACAAAAACAGCGTACCGTGAACTGTGTGGGGCGATGACGTGGATATCTATGGATTTGGAGGGTTAGTGAAAGGAAAGAATAGAGAAATTGCGAAGTAGTGATGGAATTAAACACATTATTTGGTAGTGGTGATTGGAATGGGATATGCAGAGTATGAGGGAATGAAGAGAAGGGAAGAAGAAACAAAACCAAATTGCATATTCTGTATTTCTAAACGCTATAGGGATTGTCGTTTCAATGTTGTGTGTGCCTGAGCTTTAGATCCACCCTTCATACATGAAATCAGTTATTTACTTATTTTAACATTTTTTAATTAATAATTTGAATTTCTAGTTTTTAATAGAGCACATATATGCCACATGTTTTAATAACAATAAGTGATTAATATCATGAAAGTGTTACTTTCCAACTTTCTATTCCTATAATTCATGTTTAATAATTATTCAACTAAAAGAGATTAGTTTATTACCAAAAGATTAGTGGATATGTTTGATAATACCAAAAAATAATAAGTGAGTAATTTATGGGCTGGAAATGTGATTAGTTTGAATAAAATGGATTTTGTTTCATGATAGTTTAGAAAATAATAATTTGGTTAAAATATATATTTAATTTTAATTTTAATTATTAAGTATTTTTCTTTAACACATATTATAATATAAGACATAAAAAATACCTCAAAGACCCTACTATTCTATTAGGCTAAAGAGGGCTCAATTGTGATAAATTGCATGAGATGCTTTGCATTGTGCAACTAATAATATGAAAAAAGTGATGGTTTGCATTGTGCAACTAATATTAAAAAAGTGTAATATATATGCACGGACAAAAATTTATACATAGTCAACGTATTATCTATCATTCATATATATTACTTTAATTTAAAAGTCAATAATAATTAAAAATAAATGATAAATAATATAAAAACTCTTATATTATCCATACTTACTTTATTTTTTTCTATCATTATACTGTGCAGGAAATATATGAGTCAAGGTTTGGGGCTGCACCTTTTTCATTCGTTAGCAATACATATACTCTCCAAATGTGATTACAAATATCTAGCTTTATCCAAACATGTTCATAAGTTGCTGTGGTGTAGTGGTTATCACGTTAGTCTTACACACTAAAGGTCCCCAGTTCGATCCTGGGCAGCAACAATCTCTTTTATTAAGAGATTTGTGTTTTATCCAATGTTGTATCATGTCCAAAACAACTATTCTCAATCAGCATTCTCATCTTCTCTCAAAGTTTAAAACCCCCTCATCTTTTATTATGCTCTTTTTACAACGAGTATCCAGAATTCACTCAACATCTGTTCTTATTATGTAATATTATCTACTCCGTCGTTGAACAATAGTAGCGCTTTGCCTATTAACTCAATCCTCAATTTCATGAATCACATGGGCATGGTAAAAGATATGAAACGTTGGAAAATATGAAGTGTTATTTAGTTAGCTACAATTTAAAATATGAAGGGTGAAAGCGTGACTTTGGACCAAGAGTCAACACTGGATGAAACCGGTTTTTCATTCAGATTGGATTGCTAATCCCCTTAATTATCTCAATATTGTTTTGTAACTTTTCTCCTTTAATATTCCTTTTGTAATTAACCCATCCTAATAAAATTACTTTGCCAATCAAATAAACATGTGCAAGTACAGTAGTATGTTGGATCCACCCATCATTTTATTTGTCACTATGCTTGATTATGATTCATATGCGTAGTGAATTCAAACACCGCTGAATTTTATTTTCTATATCCTTTGTACCAACTACAAATAATATTGTATATTATATATGATATAGATAGTAACATGCAACGTGTTTATCATATATAAGTTTGTCTGAACTTTCATAAGATAATATTTTTTAATACGAAATAGAAGTCCCACTCCTCAAACCAAAAAAATGTATATTGTCCCACTCCTCTTTAACTTAGTATAACTTGTATTTTAAAACTTAAATTGCATGGATTTGAATTGAACTTTAAACTCCTCAATTCTATATTGATCTCAATCATATCTTATAAGTTGAAGATCTAAACTTTAAACTTTCATTACTACACTTTAATATTTATATATGATTAACTCCAAAATATATGTATATTTTTTATAATGATAAATTATCCTCAAAATGAAATATTTATAGAAAGTAAGAAAAACAATTGTTTGGATGATGATAGAACATGTGGAGGTTTTGTGCATTTGATTCCACGTGCTGTATAATAATGCACGTGTCGAATTGTTGAGGGGCAAGGGTGGTGAAAAAAACTGTGAATGAATGCCTTATAAGAACAACATCTGTAGTACAAACTTGACTGTATTCCACGTCATTGGGCCCCACATATTATAATATGAGATCCAGCTCACAACTATCTGTTAAATAAATAAACATATCACATCTTATCTTATATCATTATTTATCTTATATGTATATTAAATTAGATAAGAGATCCACTTATTCTGAGATTTTACGTCTTAGAATTGATGACTAATGAAATTTATTAAAAAATTTAAATATTATTATTGTTATTTATTATTAATCTGATACAGTATATCTTTATACCTGTTAAATTATTACATGACTCGTGGTGGGCCCAGAAATTAAATTATAACAAATTATTATTTTTTGGATGCTTATTATTTCTTAGACTTTATCAGCTAGTAATTTGGTTTACTAATTTGTCAAATTAATATGTTGCAACCACACTCGTAATAATAATAATGCAACAATGCAGATTAGACAACGTTTATATCCAAAATTGTCATGAAAATATGACAAATAATTTTGAGAATTAAAACTGAGTAATGTAATAATATTGATATATATATATATATAATAATAATAATAAAATTAAATAGTATTGATCTAACAATTCAATTTTAAATAAAATTCCTGACATGATTTTTCTTAGAAATTAATTTAGTATTATATTTTAAGCGGAGACCAATTTTACCAACAATTAAAGTTTAGAGGTAGTTAGAAAAAAATAATTCATGATAACTACTTATAAAATATATAAAATTTAGAGTGTTTTTATAGACTTATTCATGAGAAAACTGATATATCTTCCTAATTAACCAACAATTTTTTTTATACAATGTGATAAAGAGAATAAATTATCTTCACATACAATGAGATGAGTAATCTCATCCGGCCACTAAAATCATCACATATGTCTTATTTAATTCTTTTACAAAAATATTTATAAAAATTAAAAAAATAGTTTGAGAGTGTGTGTTTGTCCCTTCCAAAAAGTGTCGATTCATCCCGAAAATCTAGTGAAACCTTATACCACTAAATCAACGCTTTTTTCATACATTTTATATGATATAAGAAATTTATAGGATAATGTAATATTAATTAAATTTCTAAATACCTATGTGATTTAAAAAATATAATGTAGCAAGTATTTAGTAATGTTTGCTTAATTCATTAAAGGATTTTTTTCATAAGCCCAACAGATTTTGAACATATAGTTGATATGTATAATTTATAAATGATGACATATATATTCTATATAATTTATAAATGATGACATGTATATTCTATATAATTTCTAAATGGCATTGATCTCATAAACCTTTATTCTTTATTATAAGAGTATGAGTGCAAGTATGAGGAGTTCTAATAAATTAAATATATGAAATCACAACTAGGAAGAGATTTTATATCTCATTCCACACTCTTAATTCAATAAGAATATAATATTTATACAGTATAAAAATATATATATATATATATATATATTTATTACATTATTTCTTATAACATAAATGCATGTATCATTTTCTTATTTAATAATTAGTTCATCAATCTTCCCTTGATTTATAAATCTAAGGATATATTCCTGCACCATTTTTTGTTGGAAAATCTCTTCCTCCAATGAGTTGATCTATTTTAAATTGATTGAATAATAAACTTGTCTTGTGTCATTGAATTCTACAAATTATTTTTGGTATATCGAGGGAAAAAACAATTAAATCAATGATTCAATTCATGTGAGCTACATTTTTTAGTACAATTATTAATTTGACTAATAACATTAAATTGGCAAACATGTTGCCTCCCTCCAAATATAGTGCACTTCCACAATCCGATCCTTTGCAAGCAAGCGACGAATATCATCCACAACGTGTAACCATATGAAGACGAACATCCAAACCTTCAGAAATAATAAAAACTAAAAGCAATTAATTGACACGTTATTATAACATTTATCATTATCTATTCATTTTAAATTTATATTAAGAGGAAAAAAATGTATGCAACAATAATATAAGAGTTTTATGTAATGTCACTGTATCATTTATAATTTATATATGATTATTATCTAATTTTAAAAAAGTAATACAAATGAAAGACAAACGATATAGTTAGAAATATTTGTATTAAAGATATTTTGGAGATTATTTTAGAAGTTAGGTAGTTAATAATTATTTTGTAAAGTTTGTATTAGTTGCTTGATTTATAAGCTTTCTTTTTCTTTTTTTCTCTTGTATAAATAAGCTTGACTCACTTTTTCATTAATGAGAATGAGTTAATTTTCATTCTTTGTTTTCTTTTTCATCTTTCTTGTTCATCAAAAAAACTTCTATACATGGCTCCTAACATTTTAAACATTTGTGAAAACAATAAATATATATATATATATATATATATATATATATATATATATATATATATATATATATATATATCATTATCTTCTTAGAAGCTTTGAAACACATTTATAATACGATAAATTCAAGATGGAAAGAAAACGATGTATATCATATTCACCTTTGTATTTTGTTTTGCTGTCACATCTTATAATAATTTAACAAAAAATACATTAGAAAAAAGAGCCCACATAATTTGGTACGTGAACTTGTTTGATATGATTTTAAAAAAATAGTCTTCCCTATACTATATATAAAATCTAAGGACATGTTCTTGTACAATGTTTTTTAGATATATACTAAAATTAGAAACATTTTGAGCTCCATTAACAAATGTAGTTGCTCGATTCAAAATGATTGAATAATCTCCCCTCTATATATATAACTTTAAGGACATGTTCTTATACTAAGTTATTATTTTGGAATATTTATCTCAGATTAGAAACACCCTCAATTATATAGTTGTTTTGTTTCTAAATACTTGAATAAACATTGGACCACTCTTTATTATATTTGTTTTAAAGTTAAGAATAACAATTGGGACGAACACACATAGTACTTACATTTGCCCATAATTGCACCTAATTTTGGGTTCCTAAACAATTTTTAAATTTAATTATATATTTTCTAATAACTAATATATAGAGAAATAATTTTTATATGAACATATATATTAAATTTGTCATTATAGTTCAACCATAAAAGTTTATTATAAAATAATAAAAAATATAATAAAAAATTATATAAAATGTATTGAATTAATTAAATGATGAATTTATAAATAGGTGGGGAAATATAAGGAGTATTATAATATTTTTGATATCCACATACCAAAATAAATATATTACTTTTGTAGAATTGAAGTTTAGAATGATAAAAATCGGTAAAACTCAAATATGAGTCAGTCCAAATAAAATGGGCAAAATTGGTTACAAAAGATAAGATACATAATTCAAACAATAACAAACTATATATAAATTAAAATAAAATAAAGAAACTAAATAGTACTATCTCAACTAAAATATATTGAAAAAGTGTGAGGTTGTAAACTTGTGTACTCTTTTCTCTCTCAATCAGATTTCTTAGAACCAAGGTTTTATTTTGGGTTGGTGGGAGATACATAGTAGTATTGAGGCATAGTATTAAAAACTTTATAAAGATGTTTGTATTAAAAATGTGAAAATATATTACATGGAAGGACTTATGAACATTCAAATCTCAGGGAAGGACTTTCCGGCCACCTATAAATAATACCCACATTTTCCATAACCACATCAATTTCTTCCTCTTTCATTTCTTATATACTCTTTCTCTCACTTTCCATCATGACTATTATCATTCACAAATCTCTTCATTTTGGTATTTTATTTTTACCCCTTCTTTTTTTATACCAAATTTTACTTTTTTTTTTAATTTTCATATGTCAATCATAAAGAAAATTTTATATTTTGATGGGTCTTCTTAAATTACCTCTCTAATGACAAAAGAAGAACAATAACAAAATAGATCTACTTCATCTAAATTTTTTTAATGTAATATGATTTCCTATTATTTTCATGAATTTTGCAACCATATAGAATGATTTTTGAAGTTTGATTATTTTTGTACAATTTCAGAGGGTGATATAGAGGCAAAGATGGCACCAACAAATGAGAAAGAGGGTGGATTTATGATGCCACATGCCAACTCATTTGGCCACACATTTAGGTCTAAGTCTCTTCCTAAATTATTCACTCTTTGGGGTATCACACATTAATTATACATTATACACTAATATGTAAAACTATGCTAAATAATGGTTTGCGTATGATCCAGTTACTCTAAGAGTAAGTGGAAAAATCTATTATGACCATCCAATTTTATAAAATCCAATGGTTTAGATGTACTCACCAATTCAAAACATTGGATTTTTCAAGAATGAATGATTATAATATGGGATAAGTTATTTTCACTTACTAGGTGGATCTATTATATACTTGTTTCCATTATATTAAAACCCGTTATACTGAGCTATTTTGTTTTATTCATTTTTGTTTATAGTGATCAATCTATAATTCATTATTCATATCATAATACTTATTAGTCTTGAACTAGAATAACATATAGTATTTGGTAACAAATAATATAATAACAATATACAATAGTGGGTGAAACAAAACTAATAGTATAATATGAAAAAAAGAGTTTAATACCCAAAAAAATAATAGTAGTTTTGAAACATTATTATTTTGATTTTATAAATATTTTTAATAAGATGTAAACTTCTACGATTTTGTCGGTGTAACTTTTGTATAGTATTATTTTTATTTAAAACTTAATTATATTAACTTGAATAATAGGATGATTGTGTAGTTTATCCTATCTTTAATGTAATAATCATCATTAAATGTCTAAAAATGAAATAATCATTTGTATGAAGGTAATATATATATTTTTATTGTTATAAATTTTTGCTAAACTTTAGGCCTTATATTTAAATTTTGGTTAATTAGAGCTATATTTGTATTGTGTGAATCAGGAATTATGATGCTGAAAGTGAGAGGCAAGAAAGTGTGGAGAATTTCTACAGAAAAAATCACATTCACCAATCAGTTGATTTTGTAAGCTATCTATTACTACTAATAAGTTGATTCAATATCGATCATTAGAATCGATGTTTGCCTTGTGACGTGGAGATCGATCACGGGTTTTAATCCTGATAGTTTGTTTATAAAGTTACATACGTCTATCATCATGATACTCATGTATAATACAGGTGAGGAAAATGAGGGAGGAGTATGGAAAATTGAAGAGGGTAGAGATGAGTATATGGGAATGTTGTGAACTCCTTAATGAAGTAGTGGATGAGAGTGATCCTGATTTGGATGAGCCTCAGATTCAGCACTTGCTACAGACAGCTGAAGCCATAAGGAAGGACTACCCTAATCAAGATTGGCTACACTTAGCTGGCCTTATCCATGGTATAAATAATT
This sequence comes from Lupinus albus, assembly GCA_009771035.1. NCBI lineage: Eukaryota > Viridiplantae > Streptophyta > Magnoliopsida > Fabales > Fabaceae > Lupinus > Lupinus albus. Next base: position 15,571,616 of record CM020002.1, on the reverse strand, counting down.
ACTGTAATATCTATCTACCGTCAATATAAAGATTTATACACACTCAACACATAATTCCATAACGATCGATAATGATTAATTATAAATGGTATCATACTCATAAATAATTACAATTAGTATTGTTTAAAAAGTTGCACTTGTGATAGTACAATCATTTAAACCAATTTCAATTTGGTTTTAATGCAGATCTTGGAAAGGTTCTGCTGCTTCCTATTTTTGGAGAACTACCTCAATGGGCTGTTGTAGGTAACTATATACTTTATATTGAAAAATCATATCTTATATTTCTAATTTAAGCTATATAGTCTTCATTATTTACTATATTTGTGTAGGTGATACATTTCCAGTTGGTTGCAGATTTGATGAGTCTATTGTTCATCATAAGGTAATGAATCAATTCATTTTCTCTTTGGGTATGCAACAAACAACTTATTTCACATTAAACAACTAGCTTATGTTGCATTCCCCTTTTCAGTATTTCATGGAAAATTCAGACTATAACAATCCTGCATACAACACTAAATATGGGATTTACTCTGAGAAATATGGACTTAACAATGTGCTTATGTCATGGGGACATGATGACTACATGTATCTTGTAAGTCCTTCAAAAAATCAAGTAACTTTATTATATTTTACTTATGTGGGAGGTTGAATGCTGTTATTTCGTAAAATGCGTAAGAATGAACTTGGCCCAACAGTAAGGTTGTTGTTGCTTAGTGACAATGAGGTCAAGTTCAAATCCTAGAAACAACCTCTATGCTTGAAGAGGTAAGGCTGAATACATCTACCAACCATTCTTAGACCCCACTAGGTGGGAGCCTCGTGCACTGGACCGCCTTTTTTTTATTGAATGCTATATTTCATAAAATGTCTGTTGCAAGCTGGTCGTGACTCGGACAATAAGTATTATTTCGTGCCATTTAGAATTGTTGGAAGCTACGGTGTGAATCAAATGTCTTTAAGTTTTGGGTTGTGTTCAGGTGGCAAAGGAAAACAAGACTACTCTGCCCTCAGCTGCTTTGTTCATCATCAGATACCATTCATTCTATGGTAAATCCAAATTTATAAGCAAGACTTACATTATCCAGCATTTAATTATACGTGCATAACCAATAAATTGGTGTTTTTTTGCACTGTTATTTGATACACAGTTTTTGTTTTGCAGCATTACATAGGGAAGGAGCATATAAGCATTTGATGAATGATGAGGATGTTGAGAATCTGAAATGGCTTCATATTTTCAAGTAACATTGCATGATATTTTCTATTAATTATATAGTTGATTGGTGGCTATGTCTGCAAAGATTTGTTAATATTTTCTCTAACTTTCTTCTATGTTCTGTAGTAAATATGACTTATACAGCAAGAGCAAAGTTAGAGTTGATGTTGAAAAGGTCAAACCATATTATCTCTCCCTCATTGAAAAGGTCTTCACTGCTTGGAAACTTCTATTTCCTTTTCTTCCAATTGAAAAAGAAAAAACATTTTTCCTAGTTTGTACTAAATTTTGTTTTTATTTTGTTGTTGTTGTTGTTGTTGTTGCAGTACTTCCCTGCAAAGTTGAAGTGGTGAAACATTGGAGCCTTGAATATTCTGGAATGATAGGCAACTAGTTATAGTATGCAGTAGTGGAAATAAGTTATTAGGCAAAAGTAACATTAACTTGTGTCCTGTAGTTGTGGAAGATTCTTGCATGAAATAAACTTGTACTCAAGGTCTTTTGTGAAATATTTTTCCTTTGGCTTAACATTAACTACATTGACCAAACAAAAAGGTTATGCACTGGAATTCTAGTCACAATTTCATTCACATTACCTCAAAATTTTGAGGAGAGGATTAATTATTATGTGATTCCAAATTAATAGTCTAAGATACATCTAAACTATTGATGATGCAAACACATGTAAGTTACCGATCATTACCGCCAGGACCATATAGTAATTCCTCAATTTTCACCCTTTGCTTACATATTGTCTTACTTTACGTTTGCACCCCTCGGTACTAATTGTCTAATTTCACCCCTTCCAGTAAGTTTTTACCTAATAGATTAATCTTTTTAGTTGGACTCTTCTCGTGAGTTTAAGTCCTAACAATTCATCTATTTTGCATCATGGCTATAACCTCTTTGTCTCACAATATAGAATGAACTACAGACAAAGAACTTTTGAACAAGTCCAAGATGTATCACTGTGATGGAAGAAGCAGGTTTAAGGGAATCTTGATATTAACCCTGTTATCTCAAATCTTTATATTATGCAATGTAACTAATGTTATGAAATCAATAATTGAATAGAAGCAAGTAACAGAAGGAGGTATCACTAGAAGTTAAAATGGTATGACACTATGAATTGAAATACAACACCAATACTTTTCCATTTTTGGAGTATTTGGGCTGCATAGTTACATGTTCAGCATGTGATCTGAACAGATCTTAATGATTAATATTGTATATCAAGCTTTACTACTAGATAACTATAACCTGTTAATCTGAAATATTCACATTAGGAAAAGGCAAAATCTTTGCATATTGCTAATTACTGATAAGTTAAAATGGGCTATATGATGCTGATCTTCTATGTGTGATAATTTTGGAACTTCCACTAGAATCTTTCAAAGCTTCAGCATATTTCACCAAATTAGATTTCTCCATGCATGGAGATTCTGAGAAAGAGCCAACGCGGTTTCTAAAATCTGCCGAACCTCTCCTCGCTAGACTATACTTCTTTAAGCTTCCTGCAGCCAAGCTATCAGAATTTGTCATATCTTCATCCTTCAAACTCAAGGTCCTCTTGATATCAAGAGAATTCATACTTGTGTCAGTGGGAGTTGCAAGCTCACTCCTATGACCTTCAGCATCAATACCATTCCCAATTGATCTACTTGATCTTAAATGTGAAGAGTTGATATCATCTCTAGATGCACATTTTTCTAGTGATGTAACTTTACTATCGCGATGTTGGCTATCTTTGCCGCGTATCAGCTTAATAAACCTGCTAAAAATCTTTGACTTGCTTGTCGGTACGGTGTTATATCTGGTATCGGATAAGTTATCAAGAGGAGAATAATCATCGCACTCTCCAGGTTCGGTACGAAAAGAAGTCTGAGGGGAGGACCATTGGTCAGAATCAAAGTCTGAAAGGCTACCTTGTGCTTCAGAGTTTGCATATTCAAGTATAAGCTGCTTTGCTTTCTTCTCAGAAGTAGGACTTAAGCTTTTACTCAAGTCCCTTGCAACTGTTTTACCAGGTGGTGGTTGATAATTTTTTAGTTCATGTCTTAAACAAGCATTTATCCACCTCAAATACACTAATTCTTCAAGATCTTTACATCTATCCTCTTGTAGTTGCTCAATTTCCTTCACCAAGCCCTCATTCTTTTGTCTAAGGCGCTCGCCTTCTTCCTTCACAGCATCTGCCTGCATCGGAAAGAAAAATATAAAATTGCGTTTAACAAACGTTGATCGATGGTTATAAAGTAGGCATGAAAAAAGTGATGTCAAAACAAGTGTGATAATATCGTTGCTCTTGATTATAATCATTGTACCTCTGGGTCTTCTAGAACAGCATTTGCGAGGATCTGAGTAGAATCCAATCTTCGAGCTAAGTCAGCATTTTCGATATGTAGTCTCAAATTAGATTTCGTCAACTCTTCCACCTCAGACTCTAGATCCTTAAGCCTTTTCAGCTTTATTTGAATATCTAAATAATTGGCTGCACCTTTCAATTCTTGGTCTTGTAACTTGGTAACTTTTTGTTTAAGGTTCATGATCTCCTCTCTATTCTGTTCAGCTTCATACTTAATTTTCTTCTTCAAAAGTTTAACTTTTGTTTTCGCGTTCTCAAGCTCAGACAACACTTTCGCGTGATCAACAACCCTCGCTTCTAATCTCCTGTTCTCAGATTGCAAGGTCTCAACCTTCAGACTAAACATCTTTGTCTCCATATTACTTATCTTCAATCTATTCTGAAGCTCCATCACAGCTGCTTCTTGTTCTCTAAGGCCACAGTACTCAAGCAGTTCGATCTCGAGATTTCGTTCCCTCTCTTGAAGCATTCGGATCATGCTCCTGAGTTGCCTTACCTCTTGCTCATAATCTTCCTTCTCAAAACTACCATGTGCTTGAGGAGAACCTACTTTTGACCTTGATGACTCTACATCTTTCTTATAAGAATTTCTAGTAATGGTGACTCCAAACTCTGCATCCTTCACTAGATTATTAAATTCACCTTTCTCTCCATTTTGTTTACTACCAATTGGGGAATTAGTACTAATCACCTTGTTGATGCATATTTCTTCCTGGTATAATATAAATTTTAGCACCCTTTTTCAGCAAAAGCATCATATCAATTACTATCTACATTTTAAGATGTAAACAATGAAGGGAGAATATATACACAACCAGAAAGATATATTTTCTCATGTAACTTACAATATCCTGAATATTTCCCTCTGAAATAGAGCTGTAAGATCTAGATACCCTTATACTTCTTCCCAAATTAACTTCATTTCCATGACCTGATAAAAAGACATTACACATAAAAAATATCAATTGTATATTCAGCATTCAAAAAAAAAAAGTGTTGGGTTTATTCAAGTGTGAAGTCCCACATTGCATATGAGGGGATGAGTGAAACATTTGCCTTAAAATTTTGGTTAAAGACATGATGTCTTACTTGTGACTCTCCACTCTTCTCATGCCCCCGTAATAATGGAACTCCCGCTGATTGGAGACTCCCTGGCCCGGGAAATTGTATTCTCTCATTCCAATACTATGCAATGAGTGTAATATTGATTTGAGAAAGAAACAAACCTGAAGGGTGCCCCTTAGGGGAAGGTTTGATCCTTCTGACTCTTCTGCGAGAATAGAGAAATCCAGCAAAGGTAAGAGCCAAAGCCAAACCACATTTCACTACAATAGGCTTCATAACCTTCTTCTCCTTCACTATGAAATTTAAAAAGCTTTTAAATGTTCCTTTCTTCATGGAGAAAGAGAGAGATGACAAGGTCCTCTTCATCATCATTTTCCTCCATATCACTAAAAAACACAACACCCATTTTTGGTTTATGCCTAGAAACACAACAAACATAATATATATATAAAAGAAAAGGTAGAAACCATTAAACTTACATGCACCACGTTAAATCAAATCATACAAGGCCAATCATGTTAGGTAGACTTTACACAAAGACCATATACAAGGTTCTAAGTTGTTATTAGGATTGTGTTTGTTAATGTTGCACTTACAGCAATTGCATTTGGCCGCAAAAAATGTAGATGATGCAGCTACAATGTATTTGCGAAAACTACCAAAATCACAATATTATATTCCAAATCGCTATTACTTACCACAATTTAGAACATTGGCTATAGATTATTGGTTACCAATTAATAAAAAACATGCAAAGGGGATATGAAAAATAGCAAAACCCAATTAAAATTATGCAGAGAGAAAATTAAGAAAGATAAATACCCAAAACCAAGCACAGAATAAGATGAAAAAACATAAACTTATTGTAGGAAAAGATTAGAACTTTACATTTATAGGATCATGGTAGAACTAATGGCGTTTTGATGTTGTCTTTTGGTAACAGAAAAGTTTCAATTCTGTATCTGCTTGTCCCTCTCATAAAACAAAAAGAACAACTTTATGTAAGGCAACCTTAAAAAAAATAAAAAAACAATTATTTGTTTACCAAGAAACAATGGCCATTATATAACGGAAAAATGCAACTGTTATATAAAAAAAAATCTGATTTCATTGACTTAACAACCAATGACAAGGAGAAACTAGAACAAACTGCAAAATTTCATTGTCTTGGTTGTTTAATTATAGATATTAGTTTTGGTATCACATCAAATATATATAGTAAATGGAGAAACTTAATTAAACGCCTCTTTCAGCTCAAACATAAACTATAATTTTTATATTACTTCCTTGTCATCATTTTTTGTTTGCACATGTCTGTAGAAAGGAACCAGGATTAATAAAGAATTAATGCATATTTTCCGTTTGTTTTTTAATAATAAAAATATAATTTTATTGAAATCAAATGTATAATTGAAAATTGTATTTATAATTTTAAATCACTTTAATTTCCATTGGTAACTGCAAAGAAAATATTTAAAATTGTTTTGGTCATAACAAATATCTCTTCATTGGACTGCAACTAACTCTTCAAGAAATGATTTCCTTCTCCATCTCTCGTTTTCCTTCAACAAGCCCTTCATTCTCATCACAACCAAGTGCAACTGTAACTGAAAGTTTTCGTCTTGACCTATACACCACAAGTTCTAACACCCCATCTCATAGTTTTGAACACAAGGTTCCTTCTGATGTAAAAGTTGGAAACTTTACGAGAAAAAGTGGGAGGAGAGTAATGGGGATGAACCCAATTGAGATTGGTGATGGTGGGTTTGGGAAGAATAAGAAAAAAGGGAAAGAGAAAATATATTGGGTTTGCAGCAATTGTGGGTACACTGCAGGGCAATGGTGGGGGGTGTGTAGGTCATGCACTGTAGCTGGGACTATGAAAGAGTTTCATGAGAGTAAAACAAGTGAAGTTCATAGTAAAGTTAATGGATTTATGGTTTTAGAAGAAGATGGTGTTGGATCATGGCTTCCTCAACAACAAGGTGAACTTAGGCCATTGAGATTGATAGATATTAATAGGGGACTTAATCATCAGCATTGGAGAATTCCTTTGTAAGTTTTTCTTATTTTTTGGTAAGTTTTTCTTATTTTTTGGTAAGTTTTTCTGATTTTTTGGTAATGATAGTATAAAAAGTGAAGGTTCATTTAGGAGTGTAACACCCCAGTCTTTGACATGACACCCCTCTAGGCCAATGAATTTACTAAGAGTGCCACTCTTTATGCTTTAAATATCCCGTGCATTATTTTATTCCCCTGAGAGGGAGCCTCCTTGACGAACCCATGACCTTAGGATTTATAGTCATAAATTCCATTGAGTCGGTACCACTATGACGGTGAATCATGTAACCATGGGTTTGACATAATTACAATTGACATTCATTTCAGAAATTACATTGACATCTGGTTAAGTTTATGTGGTAAGGGGTTTGTGCAGTAATAACGTAAAACTTAAGGGATGTAAGTGTAATGAGTAATGACAATATGAACCTGGAGAGATGGTTGTGTAATATATGAAACAAAAAGGGTGTTAAATGTAATGTAGAGAAATCTCAAGGGAGGTAACTGGTCTGAGTGCATTTTCAAATGTGTGTGCACTTATAGTGTCAAGAAAAAATATGGTACTTTTTTGAAGTGTTATATACCCTGCAGTTTGCTCTGATTTCAGGTCTGGTTCTTTTGGAAATGAAGTTTCGAGAGTACTCGGTGGTGGTCTTGTACCAGGTCCTAACCAATTTCCTATATACATTAGCATGACAACAACCATTGACGTTGTGATTATTGTGTTTTTGTTTTTCCTTCATGGGTTTTCCAATTCACCATGCAGTAAGGGTATCAAACCCCGTAGGCTATTGTTTTGTATTTTTATATTAATATTCAAAAATTTAACTATGCATTATTTTTTAAGAATTTGATTAGCATAGCACACATTTATGTGGTTCTTCTGTTTTTCTGTAAAGTCCACAGATATTAATTAGATTGGCCATTTTTAATATGTATTTTTGATAGGTGGGAACTAGTTTTAAAGAGTTGGTACTTTTGTTTTTTTTATCTTGGTGAATGGCTGATCATTATTGTTTCATTGTTTTTGGGTTCTTTTCTCTATGATCCTAATATATGAATTCTCATGTGAACGGTTCTAGCTGATTGTCTGAGAAGTCATCATATCTTTCTTAGTTCATGTTCACTAGAAGCTTCACTGCGTAGAGGATTGTGAATTCGTGGCTAACATTTTACTTTATAATTGTGGGTTTGAAGGCTCTTTGAATTTAGTTGGCGGTGATCCTGGTGTTGGTAAAAGTACATTGTTGTTGCAGGTATGGATTTTTTTTGAATGGTTAACTTTCTTTTTTGGACTTGGTCAATCCCCTTTAAAACTTGTTTTAATTGTAATCATTTGAATTGAAAGATTGCTGCAATGATCTCAGAAGGGGGCAATGATGGTGAAGTATATCCAGTAGTATATGTCTCTGGTGAAGAGGTTTGTTTTAGCCGAGCTTTATAATGGTTTTAAAATTCAAAACTTATTCATATTGCTGAAAAACTCATAATGCTTCAATGATATTTATTCCTTGCCTGTATTTTTTATAAAAGAATAATAATTCATTTAAAGATCAAAGATCCCAATGCTTTTATAGTTGAAAGATAACAGGAATTGATGCTATTGCTAAGTTAATCTGAAAAAAATTACTGGTAAGCCTCATTTCAATATTGTTGACCTTTTCCCCCTGCAGACATTAATGTCTCCTCATGCTGTAGTCTTTACATTTGAAATGTAACTATTCATTGGGTCTTTACACTTGTTGATGCAGCTTCTATTGACGTTACTTTTGTTCTTTGACATGACAGAGTGTTGAACAAATTGGTAACAGAGCAGATCGCCTTATGATTGAATCAGATATTTATGTATATTCAAGTAATGATATCGAGGTGCTTTTCTTTGGATTCTCCTGACTAGTTTTTGTTCCTAGTGTTTTTCTTGCTTTATTGCTTTTTCTTTTACATGAATTTTGATGATTTATAAATATGTTATTACTATCAAAAGGATGGTATGACTTAATTGTTATTCTTAATTTGCTAGAGTGGAGCAATGTAAAAAATTTAAAATAATTGTATTTTTTATTGTCAATGTCGTCAGGACATATTGAAGAAAGTTCGGGATATCTCCCCTCGGGCTCTAGTTGTTGATTCAATACAAACTGTTTATTTGAAAGGGATAATGGGAAGTCCTGGAGGCATTATTCAGGTGGGGAACCTATTCTGCTTAATATCCGTATTAACTTGCATCATCCTAGTATTGGCCATAGGGAGATGAAGTCTTTAATCTTTATTAAAAAAAAACATAACGTGTATGATGCATTTGTTTTATATTGCTTTAAAATATGTAATTAGTTAATTTGGTTGCTGAAATGAACGGTATACATTCTTATGTTACATCTTATTGTTCATATTTGATTTTGAAGTCCATGAATAAGAGCATTTTAATCTGCTTCTCTACCAAAATCTGCCAAAAGTGTATTAACTATACCTTTTTGACAGTGAGATGGAATCATGGAATGCTGGTTCTATGGTATATGACATTTTATAGGTGTGTGACAGGTGAAGGAATGTACTTCAGCTTTGCTGCGATTTGCGAAGACGACAAACATCCCGGTTCTTTTGGTGAGAATACATTCTATCAATTTTGTGAATTCTACCTAAATGTCGAATCTTGAATCAATTTATGTATTATCATGTTTTCTTTTATCAGTAAATCTTACTGATATTTCCATTTTCCCATCTCATAATAAAGGCTTCATGTTCAGTTAATACTTGCACTTTCGGTTATGGTAAATTGGGTATTGCTTTTATTAGTCTCAAATGAGCTAAAACAGTAGACATGTGTACTATTTAATAAGTGATTGGTGTTTGTTGTATGTATTTTATTTATGGTTTATATGTGGGCATTTGTTTCCAAGTGATCTTTGCATTTTTTATATTCATGATATGCGATAACAGCTTTGCTCATTTCAATTTTTTGTTCTGTATTTCAGATTGGACATGTTAATAAGTCTGGAGACATAGCAGGACCTCGTGTCTTGGAGCATATCGTTGATGTTGTTTTGTATATGGAAGTTGGTACCTTGCTACATCTTTCTTTCTTTGGGTAGTTGGTAAAGCTTAGTTATACCTATCATTTGAGTTTCTGTTTGGCGTGTTTCTCAAATTTGTTTGCCCTTTTAAATGTATAAAAGTCCTCTTAAACCTTAAGTTAGCACATTATTGAATCTAGTGTCATTATTCTACCTTTAATTCATTTTATTATAACATATAGCACAGCATAATTATGACAAGAGGAGGGGCAAAATTACCATTTTTTGAAAGAGAATGAGAGAAAGATCTCATTATGACATTTGGTGGACCTGATGTTTATTGCATACCTTTCTTCATGATTTTCTGGTAACTTGATAGTTCATTTCTCGGTCCCAATTTTTCCATAGAAAACTGTGTTTTTTGAGCTGTGATTTTGCAGATAATCACTAATGACAACATGCATAATTATTAATGATAGGTCAGAAGAATAAGAACAAAATGTCATAATAATAAGAAAGGAACAGTGCTCTGTTCTCAGTGGTCAAATATCAAAGAAATTGTTGTCGACCATAATTTATTTATAATTACTTTCTGCCATGAAATTTGGTTTGTTTGCAGGACATGGCTCTTCCTATTTCCTTTTCCATTTTTTCACAATATCTTTTTCTTGAAATCTCGAAATTTTGATTGTAATTCCATGCATTTTCTGTGCACTTTACTCATAGTTGGCTTGTTAAAATCACTGCATTTTCTTTATACTAATAATTGCTCAGGGCGAGAAGTGCTCTTCCCATCGTATGCTTCGAGCTGTGAAAAATAGATTTGGATCCACTGACGAGGTATGTGATAACATATTTTGGATCCACTGTCTTCCTTGATTGTAACTTCTTTATTTCTATCAATACTTTCAATGAACTATCGTTATACTACACACTTAATAATGCGCCTCATTGGAACTGCCAAAGGTTATTAAAGAGAAATATTGAATTGTAATTATTTTCATAATCCACTCTTATTCTCATTAACCTTGCCATAAGAAATTGTTGCCGTTCTCTTAGGCACCGGGGGCTAAAAGATTGGAGAGAGGAAATACCTTACCTGGCTCTGATTGTCAAAATTTTAGAGTAGATTCTTAGTCGTCTAGATGGGCGATATTAACTTTTGTAGTTAATTTCACATCTAGCCATAAGTGAGCAGTATTGTAAAGTAGAGGCACGACGATGTATGATATTATCTACTGTACGGAGGATTGAGATTTGTTTTGTTGTAAAAGATTCTACATTTCAAGCTTTTTTTCATATTGCAAGTTGCAATTTAACAAAATAGATTATGTCTTTTTTGTGTGTGTATTATTATGAGTGTGTTTAGATTAGCTGTGAAAATTTATTATTTTCATAATCGATTATATGTATAATCCATTGACACTATAATCATTTATGATAAATTAATTATTTACATATGAAATTTTATGGTTGATCGGTGTTGTCTTTGATTTATGTGGTCAGCTTGGAATTTTTGAGATGTCACATTCAGGACTTCAGGCTGTTTCCAATGCCAGTGAAATGTTTCTCAGTGAACAACATTTAGATTCAGAAATTTTAGCTGGGATGGCTGTTGCTGTAATAATGGATGGGTCCCGAACATTCCTTATCGAAATTCAGGTAATTTTATTTTGTAATTTTAAGTTCCAATGTATCAAATACTTTATGTTGTCAAGCCCGTTATGGTAGAATTAGGAACGAAAAGCGCTTTGTGTGTTATTTATGAGTTGTTGTCTTCAATACCTGGAGGAATGTTGCAGTTCGACCCTTTCACGCAATTTGATACCTGGAGTAATGGTGTTGTCTTCAATTCTTAAATGATCTTATTTTCTAAAGTGTGAAACAAATTCTTCTTATAAATGAAAAAATAGATCCATTTTAAGGCTATCCCACCCCATGGCCACCATCCCAACCACCCTCGCCGCCACCACCAACCACCCTAACCCCCACCCCATCTCCCCCTTCAATAGTCAAATTTTTCATCAAAACTCCAGTATTGATATGGACCAAAATATAAGGGAAACCATTAGTGAGGACAAAGATTTCATTGGCTTTTCTTGAGAAATGGTTTATGAAAGAACACAATGGCATTGTTTTATCCATGTGTTTGAACTTAGTGAGAAAGTACTTTGTTGCTTTTTGACAAGTCTATTATGAATTTCCTTCTATAATCGATGGTTCTGTGTTGAGAAACATCACCTTTGTCATTAATTGTGATATCTTGCAACCCATCTTAAGACATGATTATGCTTAAGATATTATCAGCATCCTTTCTGACTTTTTCTCTTATGACATCCTTTAAAAGAATTATGTGGGCTCAATTTCATGTGTATTCTGCAGGCACTTTGTCTTTCTGGTTCAACAGGATCAAGGCAAGTTAATGGAATCCATGCAAGTAGAGCTGATATGATCATATCTGTGAGTTATTGTCAAAGATTTTATCATTCTTATCCTTTTTATCAGAATATCTTCTAAGTTATGGCTTTTCTTATCAAAATATAAATTCGTTTCGTTTTTATTCGATCATCTTACCATTCCTTGGACTGTGTAGGTTCTCATAAAGCAAGCAGGTCTTCGTCTCCGAGAAAATGTAAGTTGATTCATAAATGTGAAATATATCCTTCCAATTTTGTCATTCCTTCCTTATATATTTCCAGTAAGTGGGTTTTCAATGTTCTATCTTATCATAATACACAGATCAAAGGCCTACTCCACACTTTTCTGTGAGGAGAGGGCAGTGTTAGTTTGCTCTGTCTTTACTTTGGGAATTTAGAAATGTAGTGTGTCGCGAGTCCGCTCCGTTCATCTTAGGTCTATATGGCGAAGAGGTGTGATGTTTAATTTTGAATTCATCACACATCTCCATCGTCGCTTCCATCGGAGAAGAGAAGTGAAGCCACGAAAGGTGAGCCATGGGAAGAGGAGCGTGACCCATTACGACGTAGATGCCTTCTCCTACCGGCAAGAATCCGAGCCGTCGTGGAGGGAGTGATTGAGAGGATGAAGGAGTTAGGGATTTAGATCCCATTCTAATTCATATAGCGAGGGTACCACTGTAATACAGGCGGACTGTGTGCTTAATACCTTCTCTGATCCGTAATCGACTCCCGAGTTCAGAATATCTGTTTAAGGACCAAATTATCCTAATTGAGCTTATTAGAGAGTTTTATATCCCAAAAAACTTAGTGGCGACTCCAAATTATTCGGAAGAGGTAGAAATCGAGTTCGCCTCCTCCTAAGTCGCAGGGCCGGTCTTCCAACTGAAAATCGGGTCGCGGCACGGTGATGTGGATAATTTCAGTGTATTAGATTGACACTAAACAAATAATGTTATTTGCATCTGATTTTTGCATGGTGGTAGTGGGTTTTCCAGCAAAACTATGAAATCACCTGTCATTTAAAACATTTGCTCATCACATCTCACTATTACTTAACAAGTTATAAAGTTCATCGTCTGGTTTTGGCTTATGATTTATCAGGTGGATTTAAGTAATCATCACACCATATAATTTGTTGTTGATATAAGTATTGACTAATATTTGTCTCCATGTTTTGCCTTTGTACAACAGGCTGTGTATTTGAATGTTGTTAGTGGATTCATATTGACTGAGACTGCAGGAGATCTTGCAGTAGCAGCTTCAATTTGCAGCAGGTTCATTTCTCTATTTCATTTATTTTTCTCCTGTTCCCAATATACTATTCTAGATTTTAATTTTTATTACTTAATTTATTATTTAATAGGTGAGCCTTGATGCAACGGTAAGGCTGTTTGTCTTGCGACCTGGAGGTCACGGGTTCAAATCTTGAAACAGCCTCATCGCTTGTGAGGGTAAGACTGCATAGATCCACCCTCTCTAGACTCCATCGGATGAGAGTCTCGTGCACTAGGTCATCCTTATTTTAACTTAATTTACTGTCTCCTATATCCTTTTCTATTTCCCAGTTTCTTGGAGCTCCCTATTCCAAATGACATCGCATTCATCGGTGAAATTGGTCTCGGTGGTGAGCTTCGCATGGTGAGCATACTCTTTATAATGTTTCTGCCCTTATTATGATACTTGAAGGCATGTATGTCTTCACACATGCATCTATTCCAATGTGTTCATGTTATACCTGTGTCTCTACAACTTGCCTTGCTTAGAAACATTGCATTGGCCTTGGCCTTATATATTGGCTGGGTCAGGGTAGTAAGCTATATATGTATTATGTAAATCCTAATTGATTTTAGAACTTGCAATATCAAGGACATAGGCACTGTCAGTGGTGGATCTAAGACCCGAATATATGGGGTGTAAGTTGCATTGAATGATCCAACATGTATTAGAATAGGACAAATAGAGCGGCATGAATGCTATTTTATATAATTAGGGATGCAAAAAATATTAACGGATAATGTATACAACTTTTTTTGGCTCGCACAATTGGTCAAACCCCGTTTATAATGCTTTTGTCTTCTCTTCTTTATTCCTTGCACTTTATTTGATTGTTTATACCAACGCTACAATTTCCGCTTCACCAACACATGCCATTTGATTAGGCTAGTGATGTTTGTAGTATGTGATGATTACAGGTTCCTAGAATGGAGAAAAGGATACATACAGTGGCAAAATTGGGTTACAGAATGTGTGTAGTGCCAAAGGCAGCTGAAAAGGCTTTAGGAACTGAATCTTTAGAAAATATGAAAGTTGTTGGTTGCAGGAATCTGAAAGATGTTATTAACACTGTATTTCCCAAGTTAGTGAAGAGAAGCTAGTGGATCAGTCTCACTCATCAAAATTGTGTACATGTAGCTTTATAATGTATTAATTTGCACATTAAACTTTCTACATCATTTTTGCACTTGTGGTTAAAAAAGGGTAGAGAATATGTTATTATGTGTTTTTACTTGGTTTATTATCTGAAAAGATGATGCAAGTTTTTTTATGTGCAAATATTATTCTGTAAATGTACCTTGTACCATGTATGATTTTCTCTATCTCTTTTTTATCTTTTTATTCATTTTCTTCCCTATATACAATAAGTCTTTATCACACTAGGTATGATTAGCTACATAGATTGAATTATATCATAATGCTCTTTTATATCATAACTCATGTGTCACATTATTAATATTGTTTGACTCTTACATTAAGGCCATGTTTGGTGTTTTTTACTAAATGATATGGATGTATCATGTATTAAAAAAATCATTCGTGACCTTAAGTTAAGTATGATATTGTGACAGGAAAAATGGGTTCAACAAAATACTTCGATTATTATTATGTTTATGTTATGAATGTCACATGCAAGACAAGGAGGTTTTTATAACTTTGAAGTATAATTGGGTTATAAATCATTTTTGGAATTGATGAACTGATTTTGAGAAATAGGAGATAGAGGTTAAAATATAGATAAGTCTGCCTTTAACATTTTCGAAATTGTTGGGTTTTGAATCATTTTTATAAACATGAAATATATAAATAAAATTCAAAAATCCACAAATGTTACAACTCTAATATCATAAACAAGAAAGATAAGGGGAAAATGTATTTAAGGAATTAACACTTGAAAGTTCAAAGTTCACATATGCAACAACATTCCATCAAAACAGTAACAGAAACCTAAAAATGTCAGAAAATGATTTGGATTATTGAGAAAAATTGACAATTAGAATGTGAAAGAGGAAAATGAGTTTTTTTTTGGGTAAAAGGGTAGCTAAGTATTTTGTCACTAAAAAAAGATAATAAATCTTTATCTATGGCTATGAATCTCTTTATTTTCCTCTAGTGTTGCGCCTTGCACTGTTTTTCTCAGAAGAAAACACCAACTCTGTTTTGATTTAGGTTTTCATTCATTCTCTTCATCATGTATAGATCAGCAGCTTCATACCACAGGATTTTAAACCATCTCAAGGTCATTCTCACTACTAATCCATCTCTTGTTCTTATTTCTTATAACCTCAAGTGTTGAAGTTTTTTAGGATCAGCATTTTTTTTTTCATTTTTTTTTAATCTACCCAGATAAAAAAATTCATTTTTTATTGGTGAAAAATTGTTTTTTTGTACCACTCGTATTAAAAAAATAACTTTTGTTTGGTAAAATATGTTTTTATTGGTTTTGTGGAGAAATAGTACTGTTGTTGTTAATACTGGACCTGTTGTTTTTGTTTCTTTTATGATTCATCGTTTGAAATTAAATCCCACATAAACTTAACTGTTTTCAATAATTCCTAGATTGTCTTTCATGCTACAATGTTTACTTTTCCTAAGAAATGGTGTAGTTGGTATAGTGATTTATTCATGTGTGTTTTAATTTTGTGATGAATCTTGATTTTTGTGTCATGTGTATTGAAACAATATGTTTCTATGAAAGGGTGTAAGTGGTAGAATGTGATATTCATTTTTGGTAAATTTTGATTTTTGTGTCATGTTGTGTGATGAAACAATGTGATTAGGGCCATGGAGGGAGTTTGGGAGCTACTAGGCTTGCAACTTCAGCTGTAGTAGCTTCAAAGGCTTCTTCGGGTGGTTTGTTTAGCTGGCTTACCGGGGAACGTTCTAGTTCTTTTCCTCCTTTGGATACACCCCTTGGAGGTATTGCTTTCCCTGATCCTCTACCAGATCATGTCGAACCAAGCAAGACCAAGATCACAACTCTCTCCAATGGTCTCAAAATAGCATCAGAGACCTCACCGGTATGTGCATGTTTTTAGTTTTCTTCATGTTAATATGTTGAATGGCAATGCTACTCTAAGTTTTGGTAGTGCTTTTGAGATGTTTAGCTTTTTTTTCTCCATTTTGGTTGTTAATTAGAACCCTGCAGCCTCAATTGGGTTATATCTTGACTGTGGTTCCATCTACGAGACACCATTGTCAAGCGGGGCTTCACACTTGCTAGAGAGGATGGCTTTCAAGAGCACTACAAACCGTAGTCACTTCCGTATTGTAAGGGAAGTAGAAGCAATTGGTGGTAATATAGGAGCCTCAGCTTCTCGGGAGCAAATGGGTTATACATTTGATGCTTTAAAGACGTATGTTCCTCAGATGGTTGAATTGCTTGTTGATTGTGTAAGGAACCCAGCCTTCTTGGATTGGGAGGTCAATGAAGAGGTAATTATTTTTAAGTATTGGTCATTTAATTCATAAGTTAGCAAGCTCAATTACAATTTTATGCATGGGATTTTCCCTGTTTTATGGGGCCCATTTAGTAGGGTAACACTTTGTGTTATATAACTAAACAAATTATGGGAAAATGACATATCAAGAGTGTCCTTTTATTTGAATATTCCTTCACCATTTATAGAGCAATGGATTAGTAACCAGCAACCATGTAAATAAAATAGAGGGAAAGCTGTTCCATATTGTTCCTTGTGTGAAGGGCAAGATTAAATATCTTTTTTACTGTGTTCCTTTAAGCACTGCCCATTTTTATTTTTATTTTGCAATGAGAAGCACGGAGTTGTCATAAAAGCATGTCATCTCATCTTAACTTCTTAGTTTTCTTTTCTTCTGATAATGGTAGTTATTCCGATGTTCAAATTTTTTCTGCTGATACCCTTCAAAGGGGGTGAGCCTCGGCACAACGGTAAGGTTGCTTGCGTTGTGGCTTGGAGGCCATGAGTTCAAATATTGGAAACATCCTCTTTGCTTGCAAGGGTAAGGTTGTGTATATCGACCCACCCTAGACCCTACTAGGTGGGAGCCTCTTGCATTGTGCCACCATTTTACGTAGACCAGTTGATTAATTCTTCAATTATGTCAATCCTTATGAACTTGTTGAACCATCTATGGTGCAGCTTCGCAAGGTGAAAGCAGAGCTTGGAGAACTCTCAAACAATTCTCAGGGCTTGCTTTTGGAAGCAATTCACTCGGCTGGTTATTCTGGTGCATTGGCTTATCCTCTTTTGGCTCTTGAAGCAGCACTGAACAGATTGGATGGCCCCAGTTTAGAGGAATTTGTTGCTGTAAGATCTGTTATCCCTTCTGATAGTGCATGAATAGAACTGGTATTAATTTATGTAAAACTTAGCTTCGATATTTCTGCTTTTGTTCTTGCAATAATTTAATCTGATTATTGATTGTTGTGAAAAATCAGGAGCATTACACTGCACGTAGAGTGGTACTTGCAGCATCTGGGGTTGATCATGAAGAACTTCTATCTGTTGCTGAGCCACTTCTCTCTGATCTGCCAAATGTTCCTCGTCCTGAAGAACCAAAATCTAAGTATGTTGGGGGTGATTTTCGACGTCAAGGTGAATCAGGGGTGCGTATATATTTTCATAATACTATTTGAAATTATTTGTATCTGTATCCCCTTACAAAAACATATATTGCTACTTACCTTCTAAGATATGTTGCAAGGGCAGGATACACATGTTGCTATCGCTTTTGAAGTGGCTGGTGGATGGCAAAATGAGAAAGATGCTATAGTTTTGACGGTTCTTCAGGTACTCATCTTGTCTCCGAGTCTCTCTGATTTCATGGGCTGCCATGCCTTTGGAGTTTGTCTTTTCTTTTGTTGCATAAAAAAAAGAAGAAAAAAATGATTGAACGGAAGAAACAATTCTGAGTCATGTAGATGCTTATGGGAGGAGGTGGGTCATTCTCAGCAGGGGGTCCTGGGAAAGGGATGCACTCAAGGCTATGTAAGTTTACCTATATTTTATTTTGCTCAATAATGTGCTATATCTTTGGCATTATGTTTTATTAACTTTTCCCATTTGACAAGAGCACAAATTTTACTTATTTGTATGATGTCTACATTTTTCTCTATCCTTAATTTTATCATCTCTAATATATTGACTTGTTTTGCATCTAAATTTGAAATCAGATCTTCGTGTGTTGAATGAATATCAACAGATTCAATCTTTTTCTGCATTCAACAGTATCTTCAACAATACAGGACTGTTTGGCATTTATGCAAGCACTGTAAGTCAAACTCTTTGCATTTTATGGACATACGTTTCTGTTGATGCTTGTAATTATTGCCATGATTATGCAAAGTAGAAATTATATCCTCTAGTTCCTTTTCCTTTAACCCTTCGTTTAAGCTGTGATGAGTTTGTAATATTATCTTGGGATAATGGGATTGGAAGGGGGAGTTACCTTTCTGGACTGGATTCGGGAGCTTTGCTGCATTCTTACCCTCTAGGCAGTGTGTTTTTTCTTTCTGTTTATGGGAGAATTTTTATATTTCTTTTAGCTTTGTTTTCCCTCTTCTCAAATAAAGTTGTTTTGATTTAAAAAAAAATATTTCACTTTTAATAGTAACTTCTATCTATGTTTTGGTGTTGTCGACACAATTTATAATTTGTGCTCTAGAGCTCCGATTTTGTGGCAAAAGCTGTGGATATTGCAGCCAAAGAACTAATAGCAATTGCATCTCCTGGACTAGGTTTATTTTCATTTCTTCTGTTTCTGCAGTATGTTAGTGAGTATCTCTATTTTTGCCAAGTTAAAATTATGCTTCTTGCAATGACAGTTTCACAGGTACAGCTTGACCGTGCCAAAAAATCCACAAAGTCAGCAGTTCTAATGAACCTGGAATCTAGAGTATGCTCTCACTTTCTCTATTTAGCAATTTTCATAAACTGTGATGTTTTGAATACTGTGGAATTGGCTTGTGATCCTCTTTTTAGACTCTTTTGTTTTCTTCTTCCAAGGGCGGCACCTTATTTCTCCTTATAAGAGGACCTTGGCCTCTTCAAATGTTTTTAACTCTATATTAGTCTTTCATACAATCCCCCTCCCTCCTATTTAAGAATACCCCTACTGTCCCATGTCAAAGACAGCTACTTTTTCATGACACCGCCTCCTTCCTCCACTTGAAACAAGGAATCTCTTAAAAGTATGTGATGATAGTGCCGTTGCACTTTTCTATTAAAAACGGGCATCATTGGAATTGCGTGCTTCTATCTTCTTTATTGGGGAAATGAGTTGGGTAGATCTTATATGTTATTGTATGGTTAAAAATAATTTTTTTTTGTTTTGCAGGTGATTGCTTCAGAAGACATAGGAAGACAGGTTTTGACTTATGGAGAAAGGTAAACAATCCATTTCATTGGTGGGTAAGATTATATAATGATAGTTACTGTATTTCTACCAGTCATGTCCTAGGTGACATGCAATTTTTTCTAATCATTTTGCCTATGATTTTTCTCGGTCTCCCTTTCCCTCTAGAAATTGGACTAACCTCCACATTAGCATTTTCCATCGAAGTTAATTGCGAGCACGAAATTATCATGGCATTATCAATTGATTCAATTCAACCACAAGTCGGCAACCACCAACACCATGGGAATACCTCAGAAGCCTCAACAGCTGTCTTATCTCCTTACTCTCGTTGACTTATGTTATTGACTTGTTAATTGTTGCTTGGACTGATGGTGATTATGTTTGCCATATGTGATTATTAATTATAAATGCCTTCAATTCTGTATAATTTTTTACTTTGAAGCATACACTACAATTTATCTATAATCTTTGGTGTAGCGGTCATCCTGCTATCCTGTATCTTACTACATTGTTTTCGGGGACGGCCACTATGTGCCAATAAGCCATTTTTCCCCGACACTGTGGATCCTCTCTTTTTCCTATTCAAAGATCAGCCTTTTGTCTCCGTGTTTTCACATTGAGGATTCCTTTGCCACTATTGACAGCTATGTTTGTCACCCATTTCAGGAAGCCAGTGGAGCTGTTCTTGAAGGCTGTAGATGAAATCACTTTGAATGATATCACTAAAATTGCCCAGAAGATCATTTCCTCACCTTTGACCATGGCATCATATGGGGATGGTAATTTTATAATTTTCCTTTCATGAAATATTTCTTTAACCATTGATTAACTAAACATCATTTTTTTCTTCAATGGCAGTTCTTAATGTCCCTAGTTATGAATCTGTTAACAGAAAGTTCCATGCAAAATGAATCTGCATGTTATCAACTTGACAACTTCTGTGTCATCATATTTTTTGGATCACACCATATTCCAATTTTCAAGAGCATTACACCATCTCAACATTGCTGAAAATAAATCCCAGAGAATTCTTTGTGCTGATCTGAGAAATCAATTATTCAACTTCCATGTTCTTTTTGCTGTTTTATAATGATTCGCCTAGTTTATCAGGTGAATGATATCATGAGTTCAAATCCTGACAATAATCTTTTTTTGCTTGTGAGGGTAAGGCTGATTGTATTTACCCTATCGAACCCTATTAGGTAAGAGCCTCGTATACTAGCTCGCCCTTTTATTAATACATTAATTCTCAAATTGAGTGCATTTATATGAATACAAAAGACATGAAACCTTGTTCTTTAAAAACAATACATGGTACAATGCTTATTTATTTATGTTGCTCTTTCCTTCTAACTACATTGGTGTTTGGTTCATTTCATTGGAATAATTTTGGTGTGAATGAGAATTAAGAGTTGGGTTTTTCTAATCTGCATTTTGCTTAATATGCATCAATTTGACCATTGAAAATAATGAATGATTGAGATTATTATAGAGAAGTTTCACTTTTGGAAAAAGACTAAGCTTTGTTCTGCTGAACATAAATTAATTAAATGTTAAGAATATAATATATGAAATAACTTATTAAGTTGCTGGTCATGCTGTATGCATGGTTGATCTATGTATTTGGAGTGGTTCAAATCTACAATATTTTTCTTTACTATTGTCACCATCAACTATTACATATATATGCACCACATTAATTGTAATTAGCTTTTCATATTTGTTTCTCAATTTACAATCTCAAATGTCAAAAGAGTATGGAGTCGCCAGTAGTTGTGTTTTATTCATTCTTATATTTATTTATGGGTGTTGGTATCAACGTATATTTAATTATATATTTATATATTTTTTAATAATTAATATATATCAAAATAATTGTTACATGAATAATAATATTATATATATTATTGTTACTTAACCTTTCAGATTAGGACTTATATTATCGTAGTCAAATGTGTTAATCACTTTTTTGTTTTCCGAATAGGACAGTGACCTCCAATTAGTGATACTTCAGTCATGGATTACCTTCACACATTACAAAAATTGGTATCTATCATTAATATATAATAATAATCATCGAATTTTAAATACATAATAATGTTAGATTAAAGTTTTTTACATAATCAACTCATTCATCAAAATGATGAATATATGTGAAGATTATGTACAAAACTATATACTATTAATATATGGTCATTAAACGCTTTTAAAAAAAACATGGAGCATTAATAATGTAAATGTTTTTTATATACTATGAGCATATTCACCATTAAACTATAATTATACTTCACTAGTCCACAATCCACCATTAAAACCCATTAATAAAAAAGGCTTTTACTTGAATAATTTGATTACATATGATTTTGCTCATTTTTTAAACCCATCAAGGAATTACTAACATACATCAAAACATGTTTAAATATTTTTATTGGATTCAATGATTCTTTATGATTTGCCATGAAAACAAACAAAGTTGCATGTTCAACTAATGCACTTTTATGTATGGTGATGGTTGTAGTTGTATTTATCACAATTGCGAAAACTCTAAAAAAAAAAGCTACACTATTGTAATCACAAATACAATTATGAAATGTAATTTAAAACACTAATTAATTTTGGGTTGTATTGCAGGGATGTATCAAAATATAAAGGTAAAACAACAATTACATATAAATCGAGTGAGAGAAAGAAGTTAGAGGAAGAAGGATATAAAATTATTGGAAACATAAGAGATCAATAGAGTGATATTTTGGGAACAAACACAGGCAATAAGACTTTCAAGATTCCTGATCCACTCTACTACATTGCATAATTCAAACAAATTATGGTCATGTCTATGTGAAACAAATTCACAAAAGGGTTCACTAATTAAATATTGTTTTTTTCTCTTCCTTTTTTGTGGTTTTAATAAATTGTGTTTCCTTTTAAGTTTAGATATTGGCTATGTCCTATAAGTCAATATTTGGTTTTATTTTCTAATAAAAATGTATCAATAAGAATGACAATAATCTTATTCATATCGTCGACCAATTGTTCATTGATCAGTAATTAAACCATATATTGGTTAAGTTATATGTATTATATTTATTATAATACATTTATCAACAACTGGTAAAAATCATATTCCAGAATAAGCAAATATTTTAGTATTAGTTCTCTAGGTGTTTAAGCTGCCTTAACAAAAGTGATTGTGAATAAGTTTTTCTGATATTGGGCCTTAATTATTGTAGCTTATATCTGAATTTGGAATGGATTTGGATTTCACAACTTATAAAATTTTAGTTAGTTGTGTGAACAAATCATTAAATTTGAACTAATGCTAGATTTGGATCTAATAGTGTATATGGGATTTAAATAGTTCCACCAAATGACAAATCAGCAACATTATTAAGCCTCTCAATCAAACTAATTGGACCTCCATTTTCTTGAACTAAGTGATGCCGAGGCCACAATATAAAATAACTCTAATTATTAATGTTTGAATCACAAGTTCAGAGATATAATGTTTAATTAAGGAAACACTTAATACTTTAATCCATTTTGGCCATATCTTAACGTCTCTTTCTGAATGTTCAAACAATAGGGGCTAAATAAAAGAAAGTTTAAGGAATAAATTATATTATAAGTAATTTGTTTTTAATTTTAATTAAGATACCTTATCTCATCATCGATATCAATGATTTGATTAGTGTTGATCTACAAATGGTTATGAGTTCGATTCTTGTGAACAACACTTATTGGGAGGACAAAGATACACTATATAAGGGATTAGCTACTTACCTAAAAGGTGAGAGAATACCCGTGGTGGTACCAAAAATCTTAAAAAGGTGGAGCAAATATAATAGGTTTTATCCATTCAAAAAAAATAAAGTATGATTTGTTTATTATATAATAATGATGATTAAAAAATCAAAACTGTGATTTCTATATACTTAATTTTTGTATTGCTATTATTTTAATCCTCCTTTTTTATGAGAAAGAAAAGAAAGTGATTTTTCATAAATAAGAAAATATAAAATAAAAGTGTAAGAATAATACTTATGTATTTTTGACAGAAAAAGTTAAAATTGATACAGTGAGTTCTTTTAAAATTAAAAAGTCCAAAAACACCTCTTCAACTTAAGTGATATTTAATATGATCCCTAAATTTTAAAAATGCATAAAAATCAATAGTTTTTCAACTCTGGTTGGGATATAAAATAGGTCATTCAACTCTAATTCAGGTGTTATATAAAATATTCACATGCATCTTCCATCTTATTTTGCAACCTTGTTTTAATTATTTTCATACTGAATCTTTTTTTGGTTAGAAAATTTTGAAGAGTAAATTTTCCCAACCAAATTACATGTCACTAGCATTAATTAAATGACTTGAATACATCTTTAGGATCTAAATATATGCTTAACAAAATAAACTCATTTTCTTGCTCAAAGAATGTACTATTCAGTTATTTCAACTAATAATCTATGACATAATTAGTAAATATATCTACATGATAATGTTGCTTAGAAAATGAAAACAAATTCAAAAGACATTAATATGCTTTAAAAGCATAAGTAGCATCACCTTGCAATTCATAATTTTGTTTACAAGAACACACAACATTGACAACTTAGTCAAGTTATGAAACAAAACAAAAACATAAAAATCACTTGATTCTTTAACTACACCATTGTAAACAATATACATAATATGCATAAGAACCTTCACCATTTCCTCTAAAAGCACAAGTCTGAAATGATGTCCTATGAATTTCATCTTGTTGATAAATAGGATAATCCCAAAGTTTTGCACATTTTTCTAGGATCACATATCATTAATAATTTTATTCAATCCTCAAAGTTTTGGAAGCAGGTGGTTTAACAAATTACTCTACATTTGTAGTTAACACTCATGTTCAGCTTAGACAACACTTTTAACATCAGTATCTAAAAGTTTCCATATTAAATATACATTGTGTTTCTTCATTATCTTTCCCTTCTACTAAAAAATGAGACAATAGTCTACATTATCATATTTATGTTAAAGTTTCATCCCAAAACCAATTGATAATGAGATAACTAATCTAATAAGTATTCAAACCATTTCTAGTAGAATAAGGCAGGTGATGTGAGACTTATTTTCCACCTTGTCCCATGCACAAAATTTTGTCGGACTATACAAAATATTGCCTTTGACCTATGACTAAAGGGCATATTTTGACCTATGATAATCATAAAGAATTTATGTTCTGACTCTGATAGTATTTCAAATCCAGTTGAAAATGAAGGGAGTAATCAACATTTATTTAAACTACATATGTCTAGGAGAATGAATATGACGATGTGAAATAAATGTATACTAAGCAATAAATGTATTTCATAGTGCAAAGGGAATAATTCAAATTAATGGTGAGATTTATATTACATGGCAATTCCCAACCTCTTGATTAAGATATATGGAACCAAGTAAAAATCCCTATTAACTTTTTTTTCTAATTGTAGCAATAATAATTAGAAAGACAATAATTGAAGGGAAAGAATGCATTGTATATCCTTGTGAAACAAAAGATGCATGAGAGAACCATTTATCATGTGTTCTTGCTAGGAATGAAAATGAATATCAACTTCCAAAAATGACCATGAAAGTACTCATTAATGTCTATATATGTAAAATAAAATATTGCGGGTAGAACCATATTTATATATATACTATTTATTTTTATTCATAGTTATGTGAATTCAAAATCACTATATATATATATATATAGATACCAATTATTCCTTCCATCCAATTTTATGATTCTATAAACTATAGTTTTATATAATCAATAATATCATTTACCCTTCTAACCTTACCGACAAAAGAAAGAGAATAATGTGGGCATAATTATTATTATCTTTATGCCAAATTATTACGATGACGTTTTCACCATAAAGCACGTGACCCATCCCATAGGTTAAGAAAATGTTATGTACCCATCAATCAAATGAAACCTTAATCATTGCTCATATCTCAAATCCAACACTACCCGTATAACACTCCATCTTCATTCTATCCCCACACAAACACTTTAGTGTGTGGATTCACGTGCTCCAAATTTTGATCTTGTTTTTTTCTCAATTTAAATATATATAATATATATTTATTCATTCTCAAATAAATTCAAAATTATCATCTTGATTTAGTTGTATAAGGTCTCATTAGTTCCTAAAAAGACTAAAAAATTAAGAGTTCGATTTATATGTGTAACACTAGTTAGGATAAAGAACTGGTGCACAAAAGAAGATTAATTCCTTACTTATAAAATGAGAATACATTTGGTGGTGCAAAAAAAAATTCCTAATACTTGTTTTTTATGGTAGCTAATTAATATTTGTTTTATTCAGATATATATATTTTGTTAGTGTAATTTTATATATAATTTTATTTAAGTGTTATAGATAATTAAGAAATAAATGATAGGTGATGGAGTGATAATATAAAATTAGTATGATCGTTTTTTGTATAACCAATGATATTTCTTCACTCTATATATAAGGAACTAATATCTTTTAGAAATTGTGTTTATTTTTTCCAACAAGTGTGACTCTCGGAAATCAAACCTTAAAACTTTTGGTCATTCTAGAATGTCGTGAGGTTTTACATTATCATATCAACACCTTAATAAATATTATTATAATATGAGTGTAAATATTAAAGTAAGATTTGTTTTTAGATAAAGGTGGACATGCTTGAACGCTTAAGACTTGAAATAATGAAAATTGAGTATGGGTGAGGAGAAATGTTATTAATACACTGAATGATTATTATTTGGATTAAAAAAAATGAATGAGTATTAAAACTGAAACCTACTCATATCTATTGCATGATTATGTAGCCTTGTCATAAGGGCCTCATAAATAATAAAAAACAACACCAGCAAATATTACAAACATTGCACAATGCACATAGTGCTTTTAAAACCTAATCATGTTCATTGCATAATATCTGTTCCTTCTAGTCTCATTTATTGGCAGAAAATATTAATATTTTTTATCTTAAGAATAAGCAAATTTAATTCTTTTATAGTTTTCAATGCCACTTTTAATTGGAACAATTTATCATATATTAGCTGCTGAATAATAATTACAATTATTTGTATGTTGTGAAATTAGTTAAATTTATTTATAAAAGAGACTATATAAAGCAATATGTAAGAATCAACAAATATTCATGTCAACTAGTACAAAATTGTTTAGCTTAATTAGAATTCTCAAGTTCTATTTTGAGGAAATAGTTAAGACACAAATAATTAATTTATTTGAATAATATCTAATTCAAAAAATTACTACCTAGAAAATAAAAATATAAAATGTTCTATATATATATATATATATTTATAATTGAAAATAATTTTAATTTAGAAATAAAATATGCCACCCATGACTTTAAAAAGAGAATAGTCAAAGAGATTAATTCACTTTTATGCAGTTTAATTTATGTATTTTTTGATGTATTATCAGTATAAAGTCTCTTTAATAACTAATCTTATCTATGAATTTTGAAGTATTTATTATAAAATTGAACTAAAATAAAAATTAGGGATGTGTCCATTTTGATTGATTGGCAGTATAAAAATATTTATGTCATACATTATCAAATATTTAAAAAAGGACATGATATTAAAAGATTAGGTTTATCTACACTAGCATGTTGACAAGCCATATCGGGCTTGTCAACCTGCTTTCCTATCGTATGTAACATGTAGTCTAAATGAAATAAATGTTTAATATTATAGTTGTGTTACATTGCAGTTGAATATACCAAAATTGATATTTTTTTTTTGGGATAATAGAATAGATAATTTGTTTGGTGGCCGTTCATGTACATTGAAGACAATGTGTTACCTTATAGCCTATCTTACCGATTAATAATAGTGAGTTAGCAACTTAACATTGCAATTGGCCGTTGAAACTAACATGCAGTTCCAAAACTCTTTAATGGGCACGACACACAATAATGACACAAAATTAATGGCATAACACACGTTTTTATTTAACTTTTCTCTTAAAACCTGCTCTTATATATATATATATTTGCACTGTTACATATAATTACACCGCTCACATATATATTTACACTGCTACATATAATTACACTGCTACATTTGTGGTATATGAATTATGGATAACTTCCTATACTTTTTATATCCATAATTTATTTTTAAATTAAACAATAAATATATTTTACTTTTATTTACATTCCCTTCCATTAAAATATATCATCTACTTTCTTTATTTTGGCGAATTGTAAATATAATATATGTTCTAACATTAAAAATTAATAGAAAATAAGTAATATTCTTAAATTCAAGGAATGACTTTATATTTATGGTCCTTATTTTTAATTAAGTAATGTTCTTAAATTCAACTTTTAGGAAAGTATTAAAACTTGTATTTCATATAATAGTGTCAAAGTGACCAAGACTCAAATATCCAAATATTTGTTAAGGTGTTATAAGGAATATGCATGTAAATGTGCTATAAGGTGTTTTATATGGTTTTTTTTGGTAAAATTTATAAAGTAACGAGGGCAAGATAGACAACCACAAATTACATTATGGTGGGTGGTTAATTTGTGTTTTTGCCTTTAATAATAGTATAGAAATATATATATATATATATATATATATATATATATATATGGTTTTTTGGTAAAATTTATAAAGTAACGAGGGCAAGATAGACAACCACAAATTACATCACGGTGGGTGGTTAATTTGTGTTTTTGCCTTTAATAATAATATAGAAGTGTGTATATATATATAATATATATATATATATATATATATATATGGTTTTTTTGGTAAAATTTATAAAGTAATGAGGGTAATATAGGCAACCACAAATTACACCATGGTGGGTGGTTAATTTGTGTTTTGCCTTTATTAGTAGTATAGATATAGATGAAAGGGAGAGATCCACTTACTCTAAGAGTAAGTGAAAAAGATTTACTCCACATCTTAGTCATCCAATCTTGGAAAACTCAATGGTTTAGATGTATTCATTAATTCAAACCATTGGATTTCCCAATAATGAATGTGGAGTAGGTTTTTTCTAGTTACTCTTGGAGTAAGTGGATCTCTCCCCGCATAGATAAAATATGAGCTATTAATTTTACAGAACATGTTGGAGCTATTAATTCAATACTAGATGGTACTAGTTGCTGTTTATACTACAATTTCATGCTGGCAATATCAGTATATGAATAAATTATTATCAAACATTGGGTTAAATTTTTGGCCTAATGTCTTTATAACTAATAATTTTTCTGAACACCCAACTAACGTCCTTCCACTTTTGGTCCCAAAACTTATGAAGTATCAATAGCAAACTATTTTTAGTGACAGAGACATTTCAACCATAGTCCTTTAAAAATATGAAACATAGTTGGCAATATAATATGCCTCAAAATTTGACACCATTAAGCAATTTTATGTTAAGTAAATCCAATTTGATAGATTAACCTGCAACACTTTAAAATTGTACTTTTTCTTAATGTTCAAAATGCTTTTTAAATTAATCCTTAAATGAGAAAAATAACCGATAATCTAATAATACACGAAATTAATTTGACCGACATTTTAGATGATTATGTAGGATAGTACAACTTTGGAGTATCTAATACTAAATTGCGCAATACCTTATCTTTTAGGAACCAAATTGATATTTACACATTTTAACTTTTTTCTTCCTGGTTTTTTGCTGCATTACAAATGCAATAAAACTTTCATTTGGTATAATAAGTTGTGTCCATATAAAATTAAAAACAAGCCAAATACTTTACTAAATGTAAATCATTTGGTACAAAATGAAAGAGCAAGATTTAACCAAAAAAATCTAAAAAATATGTACAGCAACAGATTTCTCCTATTCTTGAGTTTATAAGTAGTAAGTGGAAAAACAAATTACAAAGTACTAACATCATAAAAACTTCATTTTGATCTCAAATTTTCCCTTTGATTCTCCAAGAGTGAAGAACAAAATGCATGCTTATATAATCAAGTATCAACTACATCATAAATTCCATGATTCTTGAGCCTGAAAATCTGATGGCCTTTGCATTTTAACACCACTAATGCTATTTCTTGCTGCCATCATTTCATTGAGTGAAAGCCTTTTCTTAGGTTCAGGTCTTTGCCTTGGAGCACTGTGAGATCTTAGTTTTGCATTAAATGATTGAGTATTGGCCATGTAACCAGGAGAATTGCAGTAAGGTCGAAAGTAAGCATCTCCACAAACACTCTTGGCCGGTGTAGCAGGGGTGTTCGGCCTCACAAAACTTGCGAAACGAGGCGTGTTATGAGCTGTCGCGAACCTACACTCGTCGACATTGAAGTAACATTCAAAATCTTGAACATGTTTGCATTCAGGAACTGATATTTTACCGGGGACAGGACTAGGAAGTGGAGATGATATTGCATGACAAGGCATATCTTCTCCATATTCCGACATTGTAGAGGTGAAATGCCTAGATCTTGATCTAGTCTTGTAAGTATCAATCTCAACAATTTTCGGGCTTTCATCAAATCCATTCAATGATGTTTCATATGATGCAGGTAGTCTTTTGCTATGGAATTCACTCCTTGGTTCATCGAATCGTTCCTAATAAAGAAATGAACAAACACACTAGTAAATAAGACACTAATGTCGGGTGAAGCTAAATACATTATAAATCGCTTATTCACACTCGATCTTTCGATCATAATTTTATAAAACAAAAAAATATTGCTAGTAAGAAATGTGAATAACAATTTGGAATGTCAATAGCATTGGCCTATTTGTTGAAAAGTAATGTTTGAGATTGGTATGCAGAGAAGAAAACCAGTACTTACCACAGATTTTCTTGCAAGAACTTCGGGTAAAATTCTATTATCTTTGCTCACGGAACGACGAGCTCGCTGTGATCGAACCGCAGCCTGAGCTCTTATTAGAGCTTGCATACTGTGAAGAGTTGCAGCAGCCCTTTTCCGAACTAGATACCCTTTAACAAGAGCCTGAATCTTAACCAATCCTTTCAGTGCTCTAAGAGCCTTTCTTGCCTATAACCAAGTTAACTAAAGTTCAGAAATTGAATTCTCATAGAAACACACAAAAATCTATATATACATACACATTAAGCCCTTAAACCATAAAAAGTTTTGCATTGGAATGAGAAAGAGTGACATAGATAAAGTATGTGATGAAATTATCATGAAGCATTGCTAAAAAAGACATGAAATTAAACAAACATACCCAAATTACATAGAAAAACAGCATAAATGAACACCAATAAAAGTCACATACCAAATAGCCTCTGAAAAAAGTTTGGATCTTCACTGCAGCCCATTTCTCTCTGCTCCCAGTGAACAATGTGCCTCTCCCATGGCTTGTCAGTCTGACAACTGCCACGGCCGCTTGTGCCGCGGCCACAGCAGCGTCCGCGGCGGCGGCTGTGGCAGCTGCAACAGCAATTGCATGCTTGTTCTGCTCATTCTCAGATTCAGCAATATAGGATCTGAGCCAAGCACTATTATGAGAAGGTGAAACTTGAACATCACCATTATTTGGACCTAGTGCAATATCTTTCCCTTGCTTAGCAAAACTCCACCTTCTCTTCTCCTTCTTGTTGTTATCAAAAACCAAATTGGGATCATTGTGGTCCTTCTCCTTCTTCATCCCCAACAAACCCTTCAACCATCTTGTAGCTTTTCCCATAATAGCTTATCTTTCTCACTACAACTTTTTTGGCACTATCTGAAGTGAGAAAAAGGTGTAACAAAATGAAAATTGTGAATGCATATCATAAGTGAACAACTATAGTAGAAGTAACCAAATAATGTTGGCTAATGTAATATAAGGGAATGGGGTAATAATAATAATAATAAATAAAAAAGTGATTTTAAAAAATAGAGAGACAAAAAGGTATAGGGTCTGAAGAATCTAGCAGAATTTCAACAGGTTGCAAGCAGAGAAGTAATGAAAGCAGGATGTGGAGAAAAAGATAAATAAAACGGTTCAAAAAGCATCAAAATTTAGAAAAAAATAATTGGATGAAAGAAGGAACTTTTTTTGAAAATCAACTTCTGACAACACCTCGTGAAGAACTGCATTATAGGACAAAAAGAGAGCCATAAAAAGCAATCAGAGACTCAAAATGAAGAACAAAAAATAATAATAATAATAATAATAACCTCAAAACCCCATTAAAATAAACTTTATCAAACACTTGAAAGTTCAAAATCTCACCGGCACAGCTAAGAGACAATAATTAACAGACAAAGCATAAAAGTGAAACTTTTTATGAAAATAGTGGTAATAATCATAGGGAAAAGCCAACACAAACATAAACATAGTACACAGTTTCTTATCTTAAATTCAAACAAAGAAAATAGATAGAGCGCCGAACTCATTTCCCACTCACTCCAATAACAATCTCCACAAGACCACAACCTTAAAAAAATTAAAATTAAAAGCACTTTCACTTCTCTTTCTAACTTTGTGGAGCAACGTGTATTAGTACTGTACTTTTCTCCCTGACAATCCCGTGAGCTTGATTGGGTTCCTAGTTCAAACCCTTCATTGAGTAACAACTTGGGTTTCTATACTTTTCTCTTTCACTATCTAAAGTTTCTTCCTTTATTCAAAAATCAAATGAATAAATATAAAAAAAGAGACTGCGAGTTAAGTTCTGCAACTTCATAACACAACTTTGATCACATTTATATATAGTACACTGCATTTTTCTGTACCATAACATTTAAAGCTTATACCAACTAATATGGTTCTTTTATCTATATCATCTTTTTTTGTCCCATAGTAATAAGCCAAAAATGGGGTCTGAGATAATGCTTAGTTTTAGAACCAAAAAAAAGATCTTTTTCTGTTTCCATATCTTTATGACAACAGTGATTCCAGAATAAAAGCACTTACTCGCTTATCACTATCATGATTCCATTGCTTACTCTACCTTCTGTGAAGCACAGTTTCTTCTGATGAAATGATTCTTTTTGTGAGGGAAAAAACCCTTTTTTCAAATGGGGTAGTGATAAATGAAGGGAGTAGTGAATTGGATTTTACAGAATCAAAGCAATAAATTTTGAGTTTTCTGTATAGTGAAGGACTGTGTAGAAGTAAGCCCATGTTACTATTTCTTATTTTTTATTTTTAAAAATTTTATTTTATTCATGTCACAATATGTTATTGACTTCGGATAGAGAATGAGATATTTCGGAACTTGTGTTACCTGTCCTTCTACTATAAATTACCCCAAGAAATTGGTCTCATCCATGCTGATTTAATAGCATGTGATGTGATTACTAATATAACCTTATCTTAATCTGATTTGAATATTCATAATTCTGTTCTGACTTTTGATTCAAATCAAATCTAAATGTTTCCTTAGCAAACTACACATTGTTTCTATGCCACACATCTTTAATAGTTTAAAGTGTAATAAGTGTAAAGTTTTATATAAGTCCGACATTCATTTGTATTGAGTATATTTAAGATTTAATCAATGATAAAAGATGTATACATTTTCACACATTGTTTAACTTTTAATTTCATCCATATAATTAAACATTTTTAATTTAATCATTATACTTCTACACATTATAAATTTTGTATATATACGTAACATTCACTTTTTTATTTGATAGAGGCAAATATAATTTTTTATTTATATTCAAAGAGAGGGGGGAGTGAGTTCACTTCTAGATATATGAACCCACATTTGTATATATATCCTCCATCACATTATCCTAAATATAAAAAGAGTTTAGTAAATAGATAAGTTATCCAAACTTTAATTTCATTGATAATATCAAAGCATGATTGTGAAATAAGTTGAGTGATATTTTTGGATCTAGATGGGACATTAGTGTTTGCAGCTCACATCAATGATTCATAAAAACAAACTAATTCAAATGAATAAACAATGATATAATGATTGCGTATAAATTTTTACATTAACAATGTTTAGATATCACGCTCGTATTAACTCTTATTTGTACTAATATTATACTTCTAATTAAACAATGAAATAAATCATAAAAGGTAAAATAAGATAATATTCCTAAAAGATTTTGTAAGTATTCTCTAAACACTTTAAGATATAATAATCATAATATGATATATTATCTCTAGAGAATAAAATATATCATCATACCAGAAGATAAGTTATATCACTCGACCACTAAAATCATGATATGTGTCTTATTTAATCATTTTCTATAAAAATATTTCTAAAAATT
This sequence comes from Lupinus albus, assembly GCA_009771035.1. Lineage (NCBI taxonomy): Eukaryota > Viridiplantae > Streptophyta > Magnoliopsida > Fabales > Fabaceae > Lupinus > Lupinus albus. The sequence continues at coordinate 15,537,603 of CM020002.1, read as the reverse complement.
AAAGAAATGGTACGCATGTCATAGTTTTAGTGGCTATAAGAAATAAATTATCTAGGATATACTTTATTCTCTTATCTCTATCTCATCTAAATATTTTATATTATATAATTTATGATATTCTAAGAAATTTCATATATTCTATCTAATACATATTACTTGAAGCCTAATACCACATTTCACACCACAATTGTACTATGATAATCAAACACAATGATATTTTAAGAAATGCATACTACTCCGATTGCATTTGGGTATCATTCGGTCAAACTACATTAAATTTATAAATAATTTTTAATCCCGCAATCACAAAATCAACCACAATTTAAAACAATGTGTCCAACTAAACTTGGTGGTGAAGGTCTAGAAGATGGTTTATCTTTGATCTTATTGGTGCAGGTTGGTCTGAATAAAGTAGATTCTGTGGAATATTCTTATTGTAGCTATAGTTGCCACAATCAGAGAAGTAGAATATGTGTTCTGCCTTTTAAGCTTCAATGGTCACTATCACTACCATACTATTTTTCTTCTTTTCATATTGTCATAAACATTTTTTCTTCACACATTAGTTTCTATTGGATATTGCATGTACATGGATTAAAACCAAATGTGTATCACTTATAAGGGCCGAATTAATAATGTGTGTAACATATGCAGATTAAAGTTAAAAATATAAGTCACCTACAGGAATCAAATTATTACAGAAGGTATAGAACAATTCCCAATTATTACAAATTATTAGTTGAATATGAGCAGTATCAAATTGATCATATTTTTATGCATATCTATACACTTAATATAATTTATCATCAGACATATTTTTATATCTTATGAATAAATCTAGGGGTTTATGAGCATTATTATTATGAAGATGACATGATTTTTGATATGCATTAAAGATGAAAAGTAGAATTAGAATATGAAAATCATAACATCAATCATGCATACAAGAACAGAATCAGAATGGCACACTACAGGCAGAAAGAAATGGAACTAATGCAATTTCATTGGTATGCAAAACATGTTCAATATTAAAATTATGAGCAGTGACATGATTCCAATTAGTCTATCATATTTTCTCCATTTAACTTTTTTTATTTTCTATGTATTGAATATAAAACCTATATGAGTTTAAAAGCTGCCTACAGTCTGAAAGTATATGCATTGGGTCAAAACAAACATAAGGGATTGATTCTTCACTAAGGCCACTACAAGTTCAGCTATCTCCACCAATCCAAGCACCAACATCATTTGGAACAAAGAATCACTCAGACATGTCATCTTCTGTTCCACTAGATTGATAATTGTCCTGCCGCGATGTAACTCTGCGGTGCTGTTCGAGACCATCATCCATTTCCAAACCCCTTTTCTTTGATGAACTGCCCTTTGAGCTCGAATAAACCTTGAAGCATCACGGCATATAGGAAATTATTTAAAGGTTCAAAAGCAATGACAAATTTAAAGATAAATCCAGTGCCATACCCAAGAATCCTTCTGCTCAATTACAGAAGCACTTGACCTCCATCGTACGGTCAATCTTGAAGGTACTGGAAATTGCTCAACATCATCACCTGACCTTCCCTCTTTAGCCCTCTTTTTTCTTAAAACAAGTTTTGTCGGAAGAGGCTGCATATCAAATTTAACATAAAATTAACACATTCACACTGGAGTAATCAAGAATCATGGGCCAGCAGATAAGTTGAGAAAGAGATAGATATTGGTTTAAGGAAATACCAAATATCGTGCCTCTGACTCATCAAATGAAACTAAGAATGTTGTAGGGTCATCTGCATCCTCACCCCGAACCTATTAAGATATAAAAAAACGTTGTCAGAACAAAGTGAAAAATTAAGAATTTCTTTAACAGTAATAAAGGGTTAATGATAAAAAGCTGGCTACCGAAACTTGAAACCAAACCATTATAAAATTTTAAGCCAAAAGTTTGAATTTTTAAAATCTTTCGACATACATCCCAATGATACTCGCGAACCCAAGAGTAGGAGACGTCTTCATTTTCATCATAAATATCCTTTGACAACTGCCATCACAGTTTCAGATAAATCCAAAAGTTAATCAAAGAACTATTTGCAATAACTAATGTTTCAAAATTGAAATCCAGATTTAAATTGTACGCATACCTCTCCAAGTGTTGGGGCCATGTATGCCAAAAATTTCTCAGGATTTGCAGGATCTGAGCCTGTCACAAAACTTTTCATGACTGCCTGTGAGCAACAAATGGATAGGAATCAGTCTCAAAACATTCAGCAGACAACGCCATTAATCAATAGGTTAACCAAAGAAAAGACACTTATGTATTTGGTAACTTGTTACTTGTGAACACATCAACTAGATGACTAACAATCAGGTTAAAAGTTAATGAACTAATAACTATATTGTAGTAACTGGCAGTAGGGAATACGAAAAAAGTCGATTAGCACAGGTCATGAATTATACACAAGCACATATCATATCCTAACCAATGTTATTAGAGTCTGACAGGTTAGGATACTGGGTCACTGGTTGAACCAGTAGGTCACTAGTTAAACCGCATATCCGTTAAATAAAAAAACATTTCTATGTAGTAGTATATAATAAAATATTAGTAGATGCGTATTAAGTTATGATTTTATATGCATGAGGGTGGAGTAATAATGAATAAAAGTTGTAAACACTACATAATTAGATTATAAATATTATTTATGCAACTTATCAGTAGCATCTCAATTGGTAGTGGCAGCAAGAATGTTTTGGCACAAAGGAACAATTTTAAAGGAAGTAACACATGGAGCTTGGGATCTGATGGCTGGTTCAACTGACCGGTTCTCACATGTGTAAGGCCATTTTGGCTGGTCCACAGTTGTTTCTAACGGTTCCTAAACATATCCAGTCCATTTAACCAATCGGACCGGACAAGGGTCCGGTTCACCAGTTTTTCAGTTGAACCAGCCAGTCCAGTCCAGTTTTAATAACTATACCCCAACAAATAAATGAAGGTAACTTAAATATTTAAAAATAGATAGCTCCACCACATAACAAGTCTTTACTAACAGGAAAAAAGGCAACAAGAGATGTAGTGTATGCAAACAGTTTTAGTAACAGTAGAATTCCTCCTTATACTTGAGTTATTAAATTTCAAAGTTTGAGTTATTCAATATGAATATATTCCTCCTTGCAACATAGCTTACCCTTGATTCATAAGTATCACGAACAGATTTGCTCAACTTAGTGTACAGTTCCGACTCAACGGTGGGAGCATTATCAAATGCAGCAACAACAAACTGACCATCATACCTGCAAAGCAGGATAGCAGAAGACAGCTTAGTTAATATGGAAAAATATGGTCATGGAGCAGTATGCATCTTCTAGTATCCAGTGCCTAGGACTACAAAAACAATGCTAATTTATACTTAATGGAATAATCCAAGGTAAGTATAAATTATTTTATGAAAGGTATATACAGTAGCATACCTATCAAAATCAGGCAGCAAAGGCATAACTTCAACAGGATACAAATCCTTTTTAGTTGCATGAACAGGGTGCGACTTAGCAGCTTCAAATGATGCATCAATTTCCCTGATTTGTCTTTCCCTAAAATAGACAATTTAACTATAGTTAGAAGATATTAATTATTCTCACATAGTAACTTCTATGTTGAAATTGAGCTTAGATTGACAAACCAGTATATATGTACCTATTGTTAAGATTTTCAAGAACGTTGCGGCCTCCTTTCTTCTCTCTCAGATCCTTAGCTTGTTTTTCAGTCAAAGACTGCAACATGTTCATAAGTTACTGCTTCTAGAGAGAGTAATGCATCATTTAATGACATAAATATCTACCTGTTTTGCCGATTCCATGCTCAGAGGGGATATATACTGTGTTTTGACAAGCCAAGCTACACCTTTGTCTGTCGGCCTATCTTTTCTTTTTATGCCATCTTTTTTTATAGGAGCAACCGCTTCATCATCTCGCAGCAATTCTTCATCTTCTGGATCAAGAGATCGTCTGACACTGGGAGGACTGTGAGACATGTAAAAAGTTCATCAGATCCAGCATAAAATTATTTAAGTATTCAAATTTATTGAAGGGATTGAGAATAATACTTGTAAACACTGAGATCAAGCAGGTCCAGAGGTATCCCAAGATCTGGCTCCACAAAAAGTTTGGGTTTGTACATTTTCTCCAGGGATGTAATTCTATATTCTGTATATCTGGACAAGACAATGATCATAAAATTACCAAAATATACACATACTGACATAAATAAAGTACAAGCCAAGTAAACTTAATTTTGAAAGTGTGACTGAAATATAGTATTTTCCATTAGAACCAATGATCGATACATCACCGACACTCCTAAAACTTCCAAATCCACAAACACTGATTCCATCCTCAGTTCCTCAGCAAACTCTTAACATTTTACAGGGAGTCAGGGATACCATTTAAAACTGAAGATGAACATGTCCACCAAAAATATATTTTGAAAATTAATCTCTTTTACCTACTCTTCAGTTTCTCTCTTTGTCTCTCAATTAACCAAATAAGTAAGAAATACCTGTATCCACCCCTTCCCCAAATAAATCATCTAGGGAATGAATGTATCAAGTGATAGGAGTCTTTAATGTGATAAGAATGAAAAGTATATCCTAACATTGGATCCTACTTGATTGGTCAATATGAAAATAAATCATGTAACATCTTAAAGTGGTTGGATGACAATCAAATCGTCTTTCGAGCTTAAACCTTCATGCAAATTAAGTGGTCACGACTCACTCTTCTCAATTGGTATTTACCCTGTAGATTGTATTACTAGAAGATCATATCTCATCAAATACCAGAGTTTTATATCATGTTTACAAATGTCCTATAAACCCATTATATGTTTGGCAATTCTCTTGTCCAAGTATCATTATTCCTCTTCATCTTCCCAATCCTCCTGAACATTTATCACTTACCACCACCATGAAAAAACTTACTAACCCATCAATTTGGATAGATAGATTTTGGTATCTACGTAACAAAATAAGATTACTTACTGATCTTTATCTTTCTTGAACGCCATAAGCTTAGGTTGTGCACTTGGATCTGGAAGTTCATTTCGGAATCTTAAATGAGAATACACACAAAAATATATCAGTAATGGAAGCACACACTACAAAACCACTGCAAAAAAAATGCATCAACGATAACAATATTTCATTTGTCTGCCTTATGGACCATTAGTAACGATGATAAAATTAATTGAGAAAGCATAATGAATAATAGAACAACAACAACCAAAAATCATTTGAAATCAGAATCTCCATTCAGAAATGCAAATTCTGTAAGCACCAAAAGCAATATCAAGTGCATTGTGCATACAGAAGAAACGGTGACTACTGTTAATCACTAACAAAGAATAACGGTTAAGGAAAACATAACCAAAAAACGATCTCAACATACTATACTCACTTCATCTTGCACAAAAATGTGGTCGGTTTTTTCAACCTATTTTCGATCCTGTCACCACTCAATAAGGTAGTAGCTTTCCTTTCTCCCATTCGAGACCCTATAACTGAACCATGCCCCTTCCCTAACATCTGAGTCTTTTGAAGAACATTGTTCTGTGATTCTTTCAGCTTCTGCCTATGCTTTTCTTCTTGCCTTTGTTTCTCAAACTCTCTCTTTTTTCTCAACCTCCTTTCTTCATCTGTCTCAACTCTTCCCGAGGAAGGCCCATTCGCCTTCTTCATTGGCATTGGAGGAACAGCAGCAGCAGTAGCAACCTTCTGTTTTTTATAAGAACCCCCGTGATTCGAATGCTCGTGTTCGCGCCTACCAAATGTCGAAACATCCTTCACCAACCCCCTATCACGATCACGCGCATCATTATTTTGATTTTTCGGGGGAGGGGGTGGCGAAGTCGGGGGAGGTGGAGGTGGGATGGAAGAACTAGGCGGCGACGAGGGAGGAGGTGGAGGAGGAGGCTGGTAATACTGAGTAGGATAATACATAGGAGGAGGAGGAGGAGGGGCATTGGAAGAAGGTGGAGGTGGGGGTGGTGGAGGAGGGTATGAAGTTTCTGGTGGTGGCGGCGGTGGTGGTGGTAGTGGTGGTTGTTGTTGTGGTGGTGGATATGGAAAATGGTTTTGATGGGAAGGAGGAAATGGAGGAACAGCAAAACCAGAAGCATGACGATTATGGAAATTTGAATTTGGTGGGATTTGGTTATTATAAGATTGTGGGAATGAAGGAGCATTGGGATCATAAGCACCACTACCCCAATTCTGCGGTGGTGGTGGTGGTGGTGCAGCAGCAGTTGACGGTGGTGGTGGTGGTGGTGGGAAGGGTCTATAAGATGACATTGTTGAATCTAAAAGCGAAAAAAATCAGAACTTTACAATACAATCTGAAATGAATAAGCAAAACAACAAAAGGGTTATTATAATTATTCTTCGATATAAAGAATGTAGGTGAATTGAAGAGAGAGAAAGATAAACCCTAAATAATAAAAACAGAGAAAAACAAAAGTGGGTAATCAAACAGAGATGGAATGAAATGCAATGTATGCATTAGAGTTTTAAAAAATGCAAAAAGTTAAGAGATGAGAATAAAGATACAGAGATTGTAACAGAATGAATGAGAATGTGGATAAAATCTTGAAGCCAAAACAATAGAGAGAGAATAGAGTTTTGGAGATTGAGAGTGATAAAACACAAAATTAGTCGCCAAAAACAAGTTCCATTTATTTATTATTTTAAGAACAAATATCTCTAATAGGGTTTTTTCACATTTTTGATTTACAAGTATACCTCGCTTTTCTTCATCAAAGTTTTATTTTAGTTTAGTAGATATGTATTATTTTGGATTGGGATGTAATAAAAAATATAAAAATATCCTCATCAATACTCAAAATATAATAATTTATAAGAATGAGTATCACAATCCCTGATCCTAGTTCTAGGTATGACAATAGGGAATATGAATAGTATTTTCTTGTGCTCTTATCCTAGTTCTAGGTATGACAATAGGGAATATGAATATGAATAATTTTCTTATCTATATTCATTCATGTATTAGTTTGGGTGATGGGTATTGACATATATCCAATGATTTTTCAAATTTAATTATATATTTATAAAATCAAAATATGTATAACAATAATTATTATATGAATAATAACTAATGCGATAAATTAATCATTATTATTTATTCAGTATCAAATGAACAAAATAGTCAACATTTAATCTTAAAGAAATAAAAAATTATAATATATAAAAAATATTTAATTAGCAACATGTTTATGAATATGTAAGTACTAGTAGAGTGAGTATCATAATACTCATCGTAACTCAAATATTTTGTCATATCTATTTATAGGTACATGCACATTAATAAATTTATTTTTGTATTAACTATTTATAAATTTTATTATCATTACGAAATTATGTATAATTTGTTAATTATTTTATAATGAATTAATTATTATAAATATCTAAATATATAATTAAACTTAAAATTTTATTAGATATGAACATATATATCAACAAATAGGTTCAATATCCATCTTTATTTTATCTATTCTTTAACTTGTCAAATGTATTATTTATAGTCATTTAAACTTCATAAATTTCAAATTATTCTTGCTTTGACTTGAGTTTCTTTAAGTTTTTCCTTATTCTCATACAACAAATATTGTAAGGACCCATAACATAAAAGAATATTTGGAAGCTACATTCTTCTACCATTATCACATAAAACAAAGAGATATAAATAATGGTTAAATAAATCTTTTAGACACTACTGTTGTAGTAAAAAATAAAATTAATGGTTCTTACGAGTTAGAAATATTTAATTAAATCCTAAGACGTTTGATTTTTTAAATAGATTTTCATACTGAAATAACAAATTTTTAATTAAATCCTCACTAAGCATAATTTAAATTAAGTCCTAAAATAATACTAGGAAGGACAGATTTATATTAAGGGCGATCTACTTGAAACTTTTTGGAAATATGAGGATCTAATTAATGACTTTAAAATGTTGAATCATAATTCAAAGTTAAATGAAATTATAAGTACAAAACAATGTAACACAAAAAGAATAAAACTAGTGCAATTAATGGTGTTATTTCACTTTAGTAGCAAATTAAACTTTTACACATCCCCTAAACACAAAAACAAACTAAACAAATAACAAAACTATGAATGTTGCATATATTTTTTGAATCCACATCCTATCCAAATGATCATTAGATGGAGAATTAGAGATGATGCCATATGTCTTAATTTTTTTAATATAAATATATATCATATTTTAGTAAGAGAAGATTACCTTCCATATTTTTTATGATTAAAGTATGTACTAATTCAAAAAAATTATATAAAATTTTGATACAAGTTGATTAAAATAATCTCATTTCATTCCTATTAAAACTAAATTAAGGGATATGCCATTTTTGATAGTATGTGATGTGTGCCACTATATCACATTTTTTATGTATTTTCAACCACTTTTTGATAGCATGCATATATTTTCCCACACATCAATATATTTGTTGTTTAGGTCTGACCTAATGTTTTAGCAATGCACCTCAATTTACCACCATTACTTATGATGTAGTAATGTTTTAGCAAACTACTTAAAAAATTTATAAAATGTAAAGTAGTGCAAATATATAATTTAACTTCAATTCAAAATTCAATCAACTATCATTATTCAAAATATCCATCTCATCATTAGAAATCAATTTTTCTTTTAGAAAAGTAAAATTTTATAAAAAAAATCCATGCATGGGTTATCAGCAATTCCATTTTATTTTTAATAATAAATTTGACCCACCACCTTTTCAATTTCTTTACCCTGGGAATTTCCTCATCCATCTTTTTTTTTATCAAACTTCAAATTTCTAATTTTTTTCGTGTGTACTATAGCAAAGGGTCCAACTACATATATATGGGTCTCCTTAGCTTAGGCCCAATTACAATGAAAATATATTTTCCATGATCACATTACTATTTCATAATTGTTGTCACAACTTTTTTTAATGACTAATTATCACATTGAGATTTCTGTTTTGAGGAGAACGTTTTACATTTTCATATCTCATTCCAAACCAAATTTTGAGCAGCTTCATTTTCTAAATTTGAAGCCATAACAAATCTAAATTTAAAGCATAGAAGATATAAATATTTCAAGCTATAATAACTACCAACCACCTCTCTTCTATGCCACCCAATTCAAGTTACAAAAACATAATTGGAACAATGAATTCAATAAATAAAACTAAGTAATATTATTTAATGTTAAAAACCCAAAATTTAAAAAAATTGAAAAATGTGGCTATTGTCTCTTCATCGATAGTTTCTATAGGTTGGAGTATACATACAGCTCTCAGCAAACTTCACCAAATCTTTAGGTTGAGGAAGGCGAGTGGCCAAACCTGAGCAAAATGTGAACTCAACTTTAAATATTATTGACTTTTAAATATCAAAGTCGTACTCGTGAATAAATCATTCATTTTAAAATATAATGTGTGAACAACATAAAAAAACCTAGATCATGGGTCCTCATGAAATTGTAAGTTTTTACTATGTTTGAATGTTTAATGATGGATGGAATGAAGTTGTATATTGATGGAACAAAACTACCATACCATTGTTTAGATCATTGTTACCTAGTACACTGTATGGTTCACTTGGGTATGTGGTTTCGTCACTTTTTAACTAATTTTATGATACGATCGAATGCGGTTGGACAAAAACCTAGTATCATTCCATTTAGTTTCCATTAAGGAAAATGAAAGGCTCACCAAGGTCATAGGCCTTAGCAGCAACACTGGCAGCTATGTGTGCTGAAATGTTTCTGATGTTAGTGAATGGTGGGAATATGAGTCCATTGTCATAGTTCTCCTGAGTCACTTGTGAAGCCAATGCTTCAGCTGATCCAAAAAAATAGGAATTGTGATTTGTATCAGTTATGAGTTACAACTTCAAAGCTTAACATTGTGAACTTTGGAGTGTATGTTTCAATGTCTAGTGCACTTACAAGCTGCCAAAAGCAGATCATCATGAACTCGAATGGTCCCCGACATTATTAAACCAAGACCGAATCCAGGAAAAATGTATGCATTATTGGCCTGATAAACAAAGTTATATTCACATTAAAACTCATAACATATGACAATAACTTGAGCATTTTCAAAAGTTTTGGTTGAGCTAAGACCTGGCCTGGCATAAAAACTTTTCCTTCATATTCAACTTGGGAAAATGGGCTACCACTAGCGAAAATAGCACGTCCCTGATAGAAATGCGATATCGATAAAACAAAGAGCCTTGAATTTTAATACAAGGATTCTAACTGCATCTTCATAGTACCTGGCTCCATGTGTAAGCTTCTTCAGCAGTACATTCTGACTGTGATGTTGGGTTGGAAAGGGCAAGAATAATAGGTTTCTACAAGCAGTATCATATAATACATAGATTAGCTAATGTTGACATCATATTGTACCGAAAGTAGACAGATGGATCGACTCGTAGTACCTCATTATTGGAGGCCATAGACTCAACCACTTCTTTAGTAAAAGTTTTCCCTTGCCCCGATGTTCCGATCAACACCGTTGGCTTAATTTGCTAAGAAGAAAACATTGAAATATAAGAAATAAAACTTGTGTTCAATGTGTTCCTATGTGGGAGGAGACTTGAGAGATAGAGAAAGAGTACATTAACACAATCTAAAAGTTGATTAACAGGTTCATGTTCATGAGCCCAAGGCTTCTTAAAATGTTGGAGCGACTCTTTACGGGAACTAACAATCAATCCCTGCAAAGTAGGAATAAAAGATTAATCACACAAGATGAAAATTTTACTTTCTATACGTAGGAGTTAATCGGATTTTACAACCTTCGAGTCCACCAACCAAATGTTCTTGCGCACTTCATCGACCGGGAGACTTGTCTGCATAGACACTAGTAGTTAGTGTCTTGATAAATCTAAATCATTCATGCAATGCTCACATCATATAATGTGACTTTCCTCCCAAATCAAAACAACTCCCTCCCCCAAACCAAAGAAGTTGAAGAAAAATCAATAAGTAGTGACTCTAAAAGTGGTTAGCAACCCGTTTCGATATTTCAAGTGCTATGAGTTCTGCTATTCCAGTACCAGCCTGCAGCCACAAACAATACAATTCATCCATAAGGGCATAGTAGATGAAGTAGATTGTCATAAGAGAATGTGAGCCAACAGAGCTTATAGTGTTCAATTCTCCTTTTCTTTTTTCTGTCATGAATCGGTTGACAACGCCCGCTTCTCCAAGAACCAATGGTAAGAGACATGACCCCCGAATTGTATGCACTTACCTCTCCAGCACCGAGAAATAAAAACTTGTGGTCAGCTAAGCTTCCCCCAACTAATTTCAGAGCTGCAACCAGTCCTGCAAGGACCACTGATGCTGTTCCCTGCAACAAAATAAACAGAACATATGAGACAACTATTGCTTACCAACACACCTGAATCAATTATGGAATACAATAACTTCTTACCTGAATATCATCGTTAAAAACGAGATGCGTCGACCTATATTTTTCAAGTAGATCAAATGCATTGTGGTTTGCAAAGTCTTCAAACTAAAAGATATGGCAAAAGAGATTCAGGAAATAGGAAACTTGAAATCACAAAATGAGTAATTTTGCATATGCACTTGCAGTTCTATAAACCAAAAAAATGATGTCTAAGCACACTGCTTAGTACCTGGACAAGGATTTTTTCACCATAGTTTTTCTTCACAGCAATCATAAATTCATTCAGAAGTTCAGCATATTCCTGGAATAAAAAATAGCGATACAAATTCATTATTATCGACCAACGAGACATTGGTCTAGTAGTGTAAAGCCCCACTGGATCCTCAGGTATCGTACTAGGCCAAAGGTTAAAAATTCGGTAACCAGGATGGCTGCAATTAAAAATGTGGCCAAGTTGAGAAAGAAAGTCACAAACCTGCCCAGTTGCTCTTCTATGTTTGAGCCCTATATATAATTCATCATTCAACAACTTCTCATTGTTTGTACCCACATCAATGGTAATAGGCAAGCACTGAAACAATTTTATAAGATAATAATATATAGTTATAATTAAAAAAGAAGCCACATTACGCAGCAACACAAAAAGAAATAATAATAAAACTCCAGAACCATTAGGAATCATTCTAAGTAACCTCTAAGAATTGAAGCTAGCTTAGATGGCATTATTTCAACAGTATATGAAACATGAATCACTATAGCAATCACTAAAACTCAAATTTCATTAGCAACTTAAAAAAGTGTAACATCACTACAAGTTTGTGACAGGCACCTTAGGCTGAAGAAGAAAAAAACTTACTGAAGAAGGACGAACTCCACCAAGCGCTGTATATAAAGCAAGTTTTCCCACTGGTATTCCCATTCCCTGACAAAATAACATAGGTGATAGGTACAATATTAGATCTTATGATTTAACATATTTATCATAAATTATACATCGGTTATCATAAAGTCGATTATACATTTGAACAAGTATGATGCAAATTACCTGACAGCCAAGATCTCCAAGACCCAAGATTCGTTCTCCGTCTGTTACAACAATGACTTGAATCTTCCTTTCAGGCCAATTCCTTAGTACCTCAAGAATCTTTCCTCTTTAAACCGCACATAAGTGAAAAGGGAACATGATCAAAGAATTGTAGGAGAATAAAGGAGCAAATGAACTTGATGAAGCTTACTTTTCCTTCAAACTTATATAAAGACCATGAGGACGCATGAAGATGCTTCCATATTTCTGGCATGCTTCACCAACGGTTGGAGTATAGACAACTGGAAGTAACTCCTCAACATGATCTATAAGAACCTTGTAAAACAGCCTTTCATTTCTCAACTGAAACTCACCATATATCAAGCTGAAATCATTAGAATACAATCCCAAAATTGTAACAAACTTTCTGTAAGATATAATTTATGGTAAAGACAAGATTCTAAGTTAGTGGGAGGCTAAGAAAAATCATAGCTGAAACGATTAGGAAATTAAGGTTTGGTTGTTGTTGTGCAACGTTCCAAGTTCAAAACAAAAATCATGAAAAAAGTACACAAATGTGAAGACAAGAACAAATGTTGGGAAACAGGTTTCCATGAAAACGTTTTTTAGTCTTATCCATAGGTTATGTATGTACTTACAATTTTGTCATATTGCATCATTCTACAAAACCTTAAGTTTAGAGCTGTAAAGTAAAATTTGTTTGATAATGTCTCGTTAAAAATAATGAAGAGGTGTTGAAGTATCACCTGAAGAGCCATCATTGCTGTGTATTTCTGCAATGGAACTTGATACTGGCGTATGAGTTGGATCTGTTTCTTCACCTGGACAAATCAAACAGCAATAGCTATAATTGGATGTAACAAAACATAAACATACTTATGAGTTTAATATCTATATACTCATACGCAAGTAAATAAAAGTAATATGAATGATGTAGGATAAAGATGGTTAACCTGAGTATCTTGAGAAATAACTGTAGGAGGAAGAAGACCACGCAAGTAATGAGCATCTCTCTCTTGTTCAGTGAAAGCCAACCCTTTGTTGTAGTGTGGATCTCTCAACAAAGTATACCCACTACAAACAAACAAACAAACCATGCTCAACAAAGATACTTCATGCATTGCTCTAAAACATGCTATTAGGACCTAAACAAAGGTATAATATATATATGATTAGAAATATCACCAAAACAGCCTCACCTAGCAACAGAGGTACTCCATGGAGTAAGAAGCTGATCCTCTGTGGCCCTATCTTCTCCATACACATCCTGAACACCGCCGGCGATGGTGGCGCAACCGTGTATATCAGCCACTACCGGAGAATCATCATTTTTCATCTCATTCTCCATCACAATAACACACCACCCTCAACAAAGAAAGCACCAGAGAAGCTTCAACACCACCCACGTAGCCTTGTGTACAATGTTTACGTAAAAATATGAAGAAGAGGTGAAAATATGAATACCCAGATAAAGTAATATACTTATCTGAAGATAGTAAGAAGAAAGATCAATTTTTTTTGTTCTGATGAATGAAAGATAATATAAAGGTTGGTTTTATGAGTAAATGTGTGAGTTTATAAGTTTATAGTACTATAAAAGTGGATGTATTAGAAGAGAACGTGATGGTGAAGAAACAAGTGTGTGAAATAGAGAGATTTTCGGTGGTTGTTCATGTAGAGAGAGAGTCTTTAGGGAAGTTGTCAAGTTGAGATGGAAGAAATTATATCTTAAGTTGGAAATTACACAAGTGAGAAAATTAAGTTGAGAATAATTGAATTTTATTTGAATTTCATCATATCACACTCACATAAAATATCTAGGTAATTAGAGAGAAAAAAGGAATGATATAATAATGTATGAGTTTTATACATTGTCACTGCATTATCTACCGTTATGTTTAATTATTATTGACTTTTCAAACAAATAATACAAATGAATGTAGATAATATACATACTGTATACAAATCTTTGTACTAACATTATATAAACTAGTGTGTTGACAAGCACTATCCTGCCTGTCAACCCACTTTCCTACCGTTTCCTGTCAACCCAATAACTAATGTGATTAACTAATGTATAGATATATTAGTGTAGATAGTAGTATAGAAGATAGTTATTAGCAAGGGCAATATGGGAAACTAAAAATTACACCACTTTTGTAGTTATAACATGTTTTCCCTTTATATTAGTATATTAGTATAGAAGTATAAATATAGATTTATATTAGTATAAATATTAGTGTATCTATTAGTATAGAAGATAGTTATTAGCAAGGGCAATATGAGAAATTAAAAATTACACCACATTGGTAGTTATAACATGTTTTCCCTTTATATTAGTATAGATATAGATATAGATATAGATATTAAACTTGTGTATAAGAATATGATATAAACTATCATCATGTCTTTAAATACTTCTAATATCGTATTGAAAACGAATTAGGATCATCTCTAGTAACGGAGAGACAAATTCTTATTTTTACGCTTACAATGAAGAATAAAAATGTTATATCATTATATTTAAAAGATAAAAATGACATATTTTTCATATTATATGTGAAGTACCTATCTCTCTTTACTATCTCATTCAAACCAACAACTCAAATAAAAAGGGCATGGAGACATGGATTGCACCTTTTATTCTCACCTACAATGAGAGGGCACAATCCCCAACACATGAGGAAGCAAGTAATTCTATAAGGGGAGGGATCCACTTACTCCAAGAGTAAGTGGAAAAACACTTACTCCACATCATGACCATTCATTCTTGGGAAATCCAATGGTTTGAATTGGTGAGTACATCTAAGCCATTGAATTTTTCAAGATTGGATGGCTAAGATGAAGAGTAAGTGTTTTTTGGAGTAAGTGGATCCCTCCCCATTCTATAATGACCACAAAATCTGTAAATAAGTTCTAAGTGAGCTTATTAGAAAGGAAAAGGATGGTCGCATACATGAGTTGTTTCTTTTGGTGAAGAAGGAACATAACGTATAAAATACGTATATAATACCCAAAAATGCATGATATTTCAGTTTATCGTCTTCTAATAATAAATTATATATTTCAGTTTATCATCTTTTAATAATAAATTATAACTTTTGAAATTGAGAGTCATTCGTTAATAACTTATAACTCACTAAGCCACCAAAATTGCAAAGCAACATTGATTTTTCCGAAATATGCACAATAGAATATATGGTTTGTTTTAATAACACTTTTGAAGTACTATAGAAAATGAATATTCAACAATGTATATTCTAATGAGCGTTGTTAAATATCTACTCACTGAAATGAGTGCTGCATAATCTAACACTTTCTAATGATATTGCTCTAGTAAGGGCCATTGAAGCTAACAACAATACTCTTAATACATGAGTTGTTATATCAAAAAGTACATGAATACATTTAAATCGAAGACATTCAACAAGAAATATATATCCAAAACCATTATATTAATTATATACCAATGCAACAATATTTAATACATTGTCTTTTTACAATCCAAAAGTGACATGCATGCCAATGTTTTGGCAAATGTACTACAATTAAAAACAAATAAAGTTGAGATAAAGTTATATATATCCAAATATATGTTTAAGTATGTTTTTTTATTGATAGAGACTTGTACTATCTTTGTTTGAAAGAAAATATGGATTCATCCAAATCCCCTTAACATGATCAACTTTTCTATCTAAATCATCATTATCTGCAGTTGGACTGCTCTCATGCGATTATGATGTTCCGAAGAAAGGTTCATTTTCAGCATTAATTGTGATATTGATCATCAGTATTATTGACGATTATTTGGTTAGTCAAAAGAATGATAGACCATTTCATATAATAATAGGGTTAGGGTGGTATTAACTATTATCTTATAATAAGTTAAAGAAGTCAATACATTGAGAGGCAACTCTAGCCACTACTGTAGAGAGAAAACATGGATTGTGATTCTAGCAAGTACTTTGCAGAGGACTCCATCAATATAAAACTTCGAGGTTTTGCCACTCTATTTGTGTAAATGTTGATAGAGACTTTGATACTTTGCTTCTTTCATAATTAGCATATCAACATTTATAATTTCTATATATAAGAATTTGGTTCGAGGAGCTTAAAATGTTAGTGATCAAGAACAAGGATTCACAGTTCATTAGCAAGAAAGCAAAGTTTGGAACTTTACTCTTCAAAATATAATCTTTTCTATACACAAATTATGCCATTTCGTTTAAATCTATGGAGGAAATTTCATGAAATTTTTTATATTTAGTATAATAATTGCCAACAATATATATATAGTATACATGAGAATGATAAATCAGGATAAAATATTATATAATTAGGTTAACATGTCAATATTTTAATAAAAAATATATATAATATTTAATGAAAGAATAAATAGAACAAATGTTACATTTTTATTGGAATAAGAAGATAATTTATCTCCTTATATCATAATATACATTATTCATATGATAAACTTTAAGTTCCTTCAAATTATAGAATAATTTTTTATATTTGGGAACCCAATAAAAATACAACTTAATTATGCTATGATTTCTCATGTGAATAGAATCATGATTCTTGTAGCTTTATACTAAGATGGGAACTCCAAATGTGAGTTTTGCAATTCATTTTGATAAATCCATGGCAACATCAAAAAAAAGTGTGAACATAAAGCAGTACATGATACACAAGGTTAAGAATTATGGCCAATATAACTTGCTGGCCAAGTGAAATAGTTCCAATATTCCTATTGGTTTGACAAATTTTCTTGTTGTATTGACTAGAATAGAGGAAAGCCATTGAAGTGTTGTGTTTATTATCACCTTTAAATAATGGCCTTCCAATTACATGCTTGTAGTGTCCACCACTCATTATCTGTACCACCAATATCAATCATGTTAAATTACATACATATGTATAATTATAAACAATAGCTATTTATGAAAAAGTATAAAAAAATACTGATTATGCAAAGCACAACTACTAATCATATAAAACATGAGAAATATTTATATAATTGAAGAGGTTACTTTTTTTCTTTCATAATTTGTAGCGAAATTTGACAAGAGGTTGGAGGAATTAGATTTGATTCTTTCAATATCTTAGTTGGTAAACAAAATATTAGCAAATGAGACTCCTCTCCATTACCGGAGAGGGTAGTCATCTTAAAATACATACAAAAATTAAATTACAATGACATTTATACCCTTTACTTTATACTGAAATAATTATTTTATCCTTAAAATTATACTGAAAAATGTAACTGTCATCTCCATTACTGGGGAGGAGTCTGACTCAATATTAGCACTACCCAAAATTCGCATTTAACAATGGTACTTAAACAAACGGTGTTAATATTGATATACGGATATAAAATCAACAGTGTATCCGTGAATGAGCGTTGTTGAATAACAGCGCTCTGTGTAGTATGCGCTGTTATATTTGTCAATTATATAACAACCCTTGTTTGAGGTGGCGTTGTTGTATGTATGATATACATCAACGCTCGCAAAATCGCGATTAAAATATACCATATACTATTGCGATCAAACAGGTAGCACACATAAGCATTGTTATATACCTGAAATCAGCGTTATTACTTTACATATCTAGCGTAGTATTAAGGAATTATGTTGGTTGGATGGGAATACTCTAATGACATTTAACTTTATATTTACAATGTATAATTATGTTAATTTCAATATACATAATAATATAGGATAAAATAATTTCTGATTAACAGTTAGTCAATATATATGATGCATAAATTAAGTAGTAATTAATTAACCTGAGTTTGATCTCCACAAGTGATTATAAGTGCAGATTCTTCTGGTCGGAAAGAGAGCCAACTTTTTTTGGAGTAAATGTGAAACTCTGAAGACCCATCACATACATGTAAACATAAGGAATGAGAATAATCAGTTCCCTTAATCAACATTCTAATCACATCATATCTTAAAGAATCAACCCATTTTTCTGTCACATTATCTTCTTGATTATGGTACTTGTAAATACAACACAGTGACCCAATAAGTTGATGACCACGATTAATAATAATATCAGCATCACTAGCAAACTTTTTCAGCATCACAAGATCAATTTTCTCAGCCACTTTCTCTATGCGTGACAATAGAGTTTCCATCTTCTGGCTGCAAGTTAAACAAGTTTAACATGAACCAAAATCTCAATAACTAATAGGTGCATGTATCTAACAATATAAAAATTGAGACAAATGGAAATTAAAAAAAAAACATACACTTTATGCACGGGTGCATCATTGGTTATAACTAATTAAGAATCATATCATTTAGATGTTGGATTATATGTAAAGCTAGAAATTATGGGAAGATTATAATTTTAATAAGCCAATATAAACTAAGAGCAATTTATAAACTTAGGTTATCTAAAATATATAATTAGTATTTTAAATTGTATTTTAAAACAACAATATTTGAAATTGTATTACAACCACACTATGGCTGCCTTAACACATTTTCATGCAATTTTCTATAATTGAGATGCCATCTTCATATCTCAATTGAAATTTGCAGTCTATGTTAGTTTTGACATTATTCCTCTATACCTTATATATATGATTATAGATTTACATTGACTTATAAATACCTTAGTTTAATATTTATATACTATTAGAATAAAATAATTACATCAATCAATTATAGATTATTCATTTATATTAGTTTTATTTTAAAGTATATATATATATAAACACTTATGCATCCTACTAATATTTGCACTAAATGTAATAAACAATGTTATTAAAATCGTACCGGTTATCAAATCGGTCAGGGTACTGGTATAGTGGTACAGTGGTTCAATAATTAAACCGCATGCCGGTTAAACTGTACATACTTGCTTATATATATATATATGTAAACCTATAACAAAAAATTTCAAATAATTTCAAATAAATAGATATTCATATTTATAATTCATATTCATAATTTACTTCAAATTCACACAAACAAGCAACATTAAGTCTTTAATAAAATCAAAGTCTAAAGTGCAAAATATATATTAATCCAAAATTATCACTTAACAAACGCAAAATACAAATAAATGACCCAAGTATCAATCATTGAAGTTGAAGAATTGGTGAAGAATTGAAAATTTGAAATTTAAAAAAAAAATTAATGTACAAACCGACCGGTTCTATTGCATATGCGGTATAACATACGTACCGTACCGGTTAGGGGTCCGGTTCACCGTTTTTCCGGTTGAACCGGCCGGTACGGCACGGTTTTTTAAACACCGGTAATAAACACATATCTTTTTGATAAAAACTATATTTATAACTATAAATTAAGGAATGAGATTCAATGATTGAAAAGTAAGTTTGAAAAACTAATTACACATTATACTCATCAATAAGATGTTTTGAATTATTTTATTCATAACTAATAAAATGTGAATAGTAGTATGGTGTTACCTAAATTTTGGATATCCAATTGGCAAAATTGCCTCCATTTTCAACTTGAGTTCTTCATCTATGCACCACACGAATTCTTCACTTAACTCACTTCCCATCCCCTCCTCTTCAAACCCCCACGCTTTCTCTTCCGTCATCATCACCGCCGCTCTCTTCTCCGCCGCCACATCAAATATCCCCAAGGCGCTTTCCGCCGTCAAAACCATCAGTTCCCTCGGTATCCCATGGTTCACCAGCTGAAAGCACCCTATCCTAGCCATAGAATCTGAAACCACATCATACACAGCCTCATCCTCGTGGAAACACAATGACACGAAATCAACCTTTGGAGGAGTTTCTAGATTCTTCTGCTTCGGGAATATCTTATCTGGTAATACCAAATTAGGTACCCGAAGCGATGTCTCTAGAAACTCCGAAAGAACATCGTCGTTTGTAAGCGACGATGTTTTGCCGGAAGCAACTGGAGACGGTGGTGGAGCACGGAAATCAACCGGAATAGTTTGAGACGTTAACATTAATGAAATTAGTGAATTATAAGAAGTGATGAGTATTTAAATGGAAAACAAAAAGCGAAGGAAGCAGCTATGATAGCGTGTCTAGGGCATCACCAACATTGGTTATGGGAATCATTACGACGTCGTTAGCTTTTTCTTTTTCCCATTATGCTTTTTCTCTTTTTTGCTTCCTTCATCTTTCTTTACACCAATGCTACCACTATGTTACTCATTATTTTCATTTCATCATACCAAAGGGAATATAATAACTATTGGTTATTATGGTGTGTATTGTTATGGGGTAAATTTTGTTAGGATTTAAAATTAATTTTGAATTCGATATGATATGTACTCCAAATGCAGTATGATATGAGTGTATTGCGATTGAAAACAAATATATTGTTGTAAAGCAGTGACAAATCACACTTACCATGTGATATGGTTATAGTAGTAACACAACCACAAAATTGTTGATGTATTATGTGATTTGATGTATTCACATTGGTCATTATAAATTTTTATGTAAACCAATTTAATCCTTAAACAAATAAAAATTTAAATTAGTACTATATAAGGGGTCATAAAATTGTTTAATTTGACTCATAAAATTTTTGTTGATATTTCTCAATTTTTCAATTTTCCAATTATCAAAGTATACACATAAACTTGAGGGACCTAAATAGGTCTTTGGTCCAACCATACACTTTTTTAATTTCCTCTCTTTATTTTATTGTGTAAAAAGTGTTTTCCAATAGACAAAGTAACAAAAAGAAAGTGGCACTTTGGTTGCAAGCTAAGGTTCAACTTTAAAGTATACTTCTATAGTAGTTGTTGTAGGGTGGACTTGAATGCCATGCCCATTTACTCGGATGAAAATTTGAGGAAGCCTCCAATTAAGTCTTTATTTTAAGATGAACACACAACACCAATGGGTGGATAGTTACATTTGGTATTGAGATATCAATCAATAGAATCTTGACAATATATTAAAATTTAATTCTAATTAAAACTTAATATAAAATGATATCAACTTTGAGATTTAGATTCTCATTCTTCTATCCCACGAGTAATTGATATCTACTTTCTATTTAATACAATATTTGGTCAAGCTATTAAAAGGCATTATTCTCAAATCCTTCCTTCTAGAATAGAGCGGAATGACATGAAACTAGGTCCTTCTTTTTTCTAAGCAAAGGGAATAATGGATTAAAAAGCATAAGAAGTACTAACCATTACAAACGGAACCATCAAAACATCTAGGAAAAACTAATTTCACCCTACAATACAAGTACAATGATCCATACACCGGGACATTATCTAAATTAGGTTCTTGAGAAGAATGACACTAAATTCCTTCCCTAAAAAAATAAATTCATTTCTCATAAGCCAAGTTGACCAAAACAATTGAAACCTATAATGTAATCCACATCTGAGATGACCCTTTTGCCTTCTCGCATAAGCTTTGAAATAAAGTTTAAAAAGATATATGTAGGAGTTAGATAGAAGAATTGGAATACTTAACGAAGAGTAGAAGCTCATCCATACATTTTCAGCAAATTTGCACGAGACAAATAGTGGATCAACCGATTTCGAATCCTATGAACAAAAAATACAAACCAAGTCCTCATCTGTCTGAATGATCAACCGATTTCGAATCCTATGAACAAAAAATACAAACCAAGTCCTCATCTGTCTGAATGATCAACCTCTTTTGAAGCTCCATCTTCGTTGCTACCTTCCCCCTAAACAACTTTAGATTCTTATTATCAACCATCAACATATTAATTACCATCTATAAAACTTTGAACTTTTTTACTTGTTTTTGTATGGTATGTTATATGTATATGTGTATATGTATTATGTGTCAAAGTCCCACATCGGGTAGTTCAATAAGTTTGCTTCAAGTTTTATGTATAAAAGGAAATGACGTCTAATCTGTTGATTCGTCAAACTATTTGGTTCCACTTGTGAATTGTTCTGAGGTTTAATTCGCGAGGACAAATTCACATACAACAATAACAAGGTAACTTTCTTCCATTATTTCTTTCTTTTTATGATCATTTATTTATTTAAATTATGTCTTATACTATTTTGTTTCTATTTTATTTGTGAATTTAATTTTCTTGTCTTTATTCATTTTTTATTAGTTATATTTTCAAATAACCTCTAAGCATTTTTTTGACTTGAGAATGGTATTTTAATCCAACTTTTATTCATTCCACATATAATAATAAGAGTGAAACCCTTAGTCATTTGATGTATTATCTCGGAATGTGACAATTAACCAATAATATTTCTTGAACTAGGTTTTATCATCAATGATAATCTTTCCTCTTTTCGGATGGTAAATATTTCTCAGAACATGGAGTGTGAATCAAACCCATGTTTGAATTGAAATTGAGATACTGATGCAAGTTCTTCCCTTCTGAATCAGGTAGATTCATATCTGAAAGAGGTTGACAATAAGTTCTGTCAAAATTGACTATTTGTCCCTCTGTTAGAGGTGTTCCAGAAATGTCTGCGATCGATTTGGTAGACAATAAAGTGGTGTTCCAACTATTGGTTTTCAGCTCAGGCACAATAAGGCAATTAGTGAAATGGGTGACAAAATGTTGGTCAGGTGAGAATTTTCATCTTTTTGTGATGGCAATATCATTTGCGTTGAAGATAAATCATTATGAAAATATATGGTTAATGTTATTGCAATTGCGATCATTATATGATTATGTAGACTATTACCAAACCACAATATTGTAACCTTAAACTTATTGTTCTTCCTTTGTTTTGAATCTGTCCTTAGCTTTTTCCATCATTAGCTAAAAGAGGAGTAATCTAATTCCAGATGCCAACTTCAACATGATAGCAAATGGTTTCTTTGACTTTCACCAAAGCTTCCTTCAAAGTTGTTTCCTGATCTAGCCCAGGCCCTAGGGCCCTAGAAGAAGAAAAAGGAAATGGAGATTTTGGTGTACATTTGGATTTTATTGACCATTGCTTCATGTTTGTAAAGCTTAGAAGGCACATGAGTTGCAAAGCTTTGTGACTTCTCAAACTCTCTTGCATACATATTCGGTGTGTATAGTACCATTTTTATTATTTGGAAGAATATGGATATGGATATGGATATCACCATCATATTCGTTCGGATCTTCAACTTGGTAAGAGGGTGAAATTGTGGGTGTTTGCTTTTGTTGATTTCATTTGGTGAACGAATATCACGAAGACGATTAAGACTTGGTTATTAATTATATCTTGATCATGAAAATTGATATTGAGACTGGAAATGTAATATCCCAAAATTGATGTATCATACAAAATATTGAAATTCATCACTTCTAGCATGAATATTGCTTTAAGAATCATAATATAAAGATTGATTTATTTAAAGAAATTTCTTATTCAACTCTTGAATTTTTATATCTGACATTGCGTCACATTTATTTGTCTAGCCAAAATGATTTTGTTGTTACATAAGCTCTAATTTGGTTTATAATATATTGTTGCATTAGTATTATTGCCGAAGATTTAATAGCAGTTCAATAAGCAAAAGTGTGTGTCTTCAAAAATGAGAATCATCATCTCTTTATTCATATGAAAAATGAATTCTCTTTCCATATTTTAATCAATATACATATAATACCCCCATAATACTTCTTTTCTATATGAGTAAGATTCATTCCACAATGTCTCCAAAGTAAAGAAGATATACAAAGAAAGTGTTTGGTGATTATCAAGTTAGCATAAACCTTTGCTTGAGGAGTGTTTTGTATTAGTCTTATATGTATATTTGAAGACATGATTATAAAATAGTTATTCAGGTTTTGAAAGGTATTATGTAATATTTGAAGGATTTGTTAATGAATGTTATCTTATTTTCAGGCCAGTGATATAATTCTTATCTTATTAGTTGTCAGCCATATGCATTGCCATCTCTTTAAGACTTAATTATATGTACTAACACTCATTTTTTATCCAAGTTCAATTTTTTTACCAATCAGCCTTCTCAAATATTATACTAATACTTTTAATCACTACTCATTTTTTTCTATCCTTTTTCACTTAATATCTTTATCGTACAAATGGTGATTAGGTAAAACTCTCTAAAAATCGGAAGTTCTAGAAATGAAACCTCAACCTACCTTATATGTAAAGTTCATCTAATAACTTAGCCTACTTTAAACTGTTTTCATCATTGAATTAGAAATAGAATATAGACATGTTGTTCAATCTAAAGCACAACCTCATATCTAGGTCATGAGGTCTCAGTTCATTAGACAAAAATTCTATTATTATATAGTTCCCTATTTCTTTCTTTGCCCTTAATTACAATTTAACTATTACTCTAAAGATATAATACAATTAAGTTATTGAAAGCCCATATATATCTTAAGCCCATACTACAATTTCCATAACCCATCCCCTAAAACTCAATTATGTAGGTTATAGTAAAGTAAAGACTTTGCACAATCCCTTCAATCAATTTCCCCTTGTAACTTCTAACCCATTCTTTTGACTAATAAGCATGTTCCTCATAACATTAAAAACATCATATGCTCTACGTGTGCAAGCAAGGTGGCTCCATCCCATGCCCCATTAAGTTCTTACTACCTTAAACTAATCTCTAAGGACTACAAGGTTGTGAAAAGTTTCCTTCACTTTCATGTTTATTCCTCCACATGAAAAGATAATTGATAGAAACTCAAGCCCTAAGAGCTTTTTCACAAAACATCACATTTATCAAAACTGTAATTCCATTTCTTCAAGAAATATTTTTAAGTTACCACCAAAAAGGTTTGACTTGACACCTTCGCACATTTGTGATAAAGTGTACTCCAACCATTGTCACCACCCCATAACTTAATGGATAATATCATCTTGTCCTAAGAAATGATATAATCCACATAAAGAATCTTTTATTCTAGAGACTTGGACCTTACTAACTTTTATCAACTTTGAGATTTAGATTGTCATTCTTCTATCCTAGGAGTAATTGATATCTACTTTCTATTTAATACAATATTTGGTCAAGCTATCAACATGCATTATTCTCAAATCCTTTCTTCTAGAATAGAGCGGAATGGCATGAAACTAGGTTCTTCTTTTTTCTAAGCAAAGGGAATAATGGATTAAAAAGCATAAGAAGTACTAACCCATTACAAACCGAACTAGCAAAACATCAAGGAAAAACTAATTCCACCCTACAATACAAGTCCAACGATTCATACATCGGGACCTTATTTAAATTATTTTCATGAGATGAATGATACTAAACTCCTTTCCTCCAAAAAATAATGTCATTTCTCATAAGTCAAATTGACCAAAACAATTGAAACCTAAAGTGTAATCCACATCTAGAGGCCATTTTGCCTTCTCGCATAAGCTTTTATAAATGCAGCTTAAAAAGATATATATAGGAGTTAGGGAGAAGAATTGGAATACTTAACTAAGAGTATAAGCTTATCCACACATTTTCAGCAAACTTGCATGAGACAAATAGTTGATCAACCGGTTTCAGATCCTGTGAACAAAAAATACAAAACCAAGTCCTCATCTATCTGAATGATCAACCTTTTTTGAAGCTCCATCTTCGTTGATACCTTCCACCTAAACAACTTTAGATTCTTATTATATCATCAACATATTAATTGTCTCCTATAAAACTTTTTTACTTGTTTTTTTGTATGGTATGTTATGTGTATATGTGTATGTGTATTATGTGTCGAAGTCCCACATCGAGCAATTCTATAAGTTTACTTCGAGTTTTATGTATAAAAGGAAATGACTTCTAATCAGTTCATTCGTCAAATTATTTGGTTCCACTTGTGGATTGTTCTCAGGATAAATTCGCGAGGAAACAGACACATACAACAATAACAAGGTAACTTTCTTCCATTATTTCTTTGTTTTTATGAGCATTTATTTATTTAAATTATGTCTTATACTATTTTGTATCTATTTTATTTGTGAATTTAAATTTCTTGTCTTTATCCATTTTGTTATTAGTTATATTTTCAAATAACCTATGAGTTGTTTTTTGACTTGATAATGGTATTTTAATCCAACTTTTATTCATTCCACATATAATAATAAGAGTGAAACCCTTAGTACATGATTCATTTGGTGTATTATTCAGGAATGTGACAATTAATCAATAATGTTTCTTGAACTAGGTTTTATCATCAATGATAATCTCTACCTAGATGCATTTGGTAGAAAATAAAGTGGTGCTCCAACTATTGGTTTTCAACTCAGGCACAATAAGGCAATTAGTGGGTGACAAAATGTTCGCCATGTGAGAATTTCCATCTTCCTCTCTATCTCTTTAAACCCTATTTTTCCAATAGTCAAATGCAAATTATTTCCTTGTTAAAACT
The DNA here is from genome assembly GCA_009771035.1 of Lupinus albus. Classification (NCBI taxonomy): domain Eukaryota; kingdom Viridiplantae; phylum Streptophyta; class Magnoliopsida; order Fabales; family Fabaceae; genus Lupinus; species Lupinus albus. Next base: position 15,510,746 of record CM020002.1, on the reverse strand, counting down.
TGTTCTCATGATAATATCATTTGAGTTTAGTGCAATTGAAGATAAAATCATTATGAAAAAATAAGGTTAATATGACTGCAATTGCGATCAATATATGATTACGTAGACTATTACTAAAGCATAATATTGTCACCTTAAACTTATTGTTCTTCCTTTGTTTTGAATTTTCCCTTAGCTTCATTTTCATCATTAGCTAGAAGATGAGTAATATAATTCTGAATGTCAATTTCAATCAGATAGCAAATGGTTTCTTTGACCTTCACCAAAGGTTCCTACAAAGTTTTCCTGTTCTAGCCCAAGCCCTAGAAGAAGAAATGGAAAGGATATTTTGGTGTTTATTTAGGTTTTATTGACCATGGCTTCATGTTTGTAAAGCTTAGAAGGCACATGAGCTGCAAAGATTTGTGACTTCTGAAACTCTTGCATACATACTAGGTGTGAATCATTGTACCCAATTTATTGTTTGGAATGATATGGATTTGGATTTGAACTACATATTCATTCATGTCTTCATCTTGGTAAGAAGGAGAAACTATACACATGGGTGTTTGCTTTTCTTGATTTCATTGGCTGAATGAATATCACGAAGACGATTAAGGCTTGGTTGTTAAGTATATTTTGATCATTGTAATTGGTATTGACATTGAAAATGTAATATCCCAAAATTGATGTATCATGCAAAATATTGGAACTCATCACTTCTAACATGAATATTTTAGGAATCATAATATAAAGATTGATTTATTTAAAGAAATTTCTTATTCAACTCTTGAATTTTTATATCTAACATTGCGTCACATTTATTTGTCTAGCAAAAATGATTTTGTTGTCGCATAAACCCTAATTTAGAACTCTGGGCTTTTCATTGTTTGGGTTGGGTTACTTGGAGTGTATATGTCCAGGCCTTTATTATAATAGAAAGTTTGATGTATTGGCTTCTTATATTCGTCAGAAAAAGATCGTCTCTAAATGTAGCATTTTAGTTTATTTTGGTACATCACTATATATTTGGTAATTTGTCATATTTTATGACCAAGTAACCAATAGATCTCATATACTAGACTTAAAAGTCAAAGGTTTAATTCTGAGAATGACAATAATTATTAAAAAAGATAATCACATATTCGAAAAAGATAATAGGATAGTCTTAATTATAAAAAATGAGTATTACCAGGTTGGTTGGGTTTGTATTGTATGCAATGAAGCAAAAAATAGGTCTCAACCAATCAAAATGGGTTGGATTGGGTTAAACTATCCTTAAATCATGTTTGACAGCAATAAGCTAACGAATGTAATGACTTTTATAACCACAGAAGAATAATTTGGGGTCAAAGAAATACAGGATCTAAGTTTGTGGATAATGTTATGGTTTTCTATTGTTTGGTCTATATGGATAATGAGGAATAACATCATTTACTTATATAAGCCTATGAGTTTTATGCACATAATGGATTTGATTTAAGCCCAACCTTGGTTCTGGTTTTAATCAAAAATAGCTCTAACAGCTTTACTTTTTGGTAATGGAGAGAGATTCATTTACTCCAAGAGTAAGTGAAAAATGACTTACTCCACATCTTAACCATCCAATCTTGGAAAATCCAATGGTTTGAATTGGTAAGTACATCTAAACCATTGGATTTTCCAAGATTGGATGGTTAATATGTGGAGTAAGTCATTTTCCACTTACTCTTGGAGTAAGTGGATCCCTCCTCTTTGCTAAGTGGTGTAATGATCAATAGCTTGTATTTCTTTTTTGCTGAAAAGGATCAAATTATGATCTTCCTCTTATATCTGGGTTAGTACCCCTTGTGCTTCTTTAATATGATTTAGCTTATAAAAAATATTGACTCGTTGAATGTTATAGTATACATAATTACAATTATAGATAAATCATACATGTTATATACTATCTAATTCTAATATAATCAAGCAATAATTCATATACCTCACGAGTCCATTGACGAGAGAGGGTGAGAAAGTTTGAACTCAATTCTCACAGTAATAAATATAAACGCAAATGGAATTTTTGTAGAGTTATATATTTATGTATTGATAAAACTATTCCTTATTTCTATAAGCTTTATCTCTCCCCAAATGAACCATATCGCTAAATTTTTGTATTAAATATGCATAGCACTTATCACATGAGGTGTTACCCTTACCCCGTCCCACAAATTTGAATATGAGTCATTCCTAAATAATGTTGGATTATTGATACTTGGAGGTATTAGATTAGATTATGTTCTAAATGGCCACATTATTTATAAAATAGTATTATGGGGAATATAATATTAGAACTACATAATTATCAAATTATGATAAATAATTTTGGAGCTTAGAAAGTCACAAATAAAAAAGAAATAAGGTTAAAGAATTACTTAGAATAGTCGTGTCCACTTTTGTTATCTCAAAATCCTAAATTCAAGGCATGACTCTGAGTTGATAATGAAAATATATATGATACACCACAACTTAACAGAATCCATAATAAAATCTGCTGCAAAAACTATAAAGAAAAAAGTGATTAATTTGCATAATTTATTGTGTGCGGTGCACGTGGTAGCATGTTTAGCAAAGGACATGGTTGAATAGAATGCACGTGTGTTGGAAGCATCAAAGGAAAGTGAAGAAGACCAACAACCATCCGCTATCTTAATAAAACCCGTAAATACTTGATTTTACTTGTGTTTTCAATAGTAAAAATGTTATTCCATTATATATGAAATATAAAAATGTCTTATTATATTATTGTTTTCTTTTTTTATTGTAATAATTGTCTCTGTATTAATGGAAATGATACTCAAATAAAACTCAATCAAGTAGAATAAAATATTTGAACCAAACCAAGCTTGTGACTTCAAACACTCAACCTCATCATACTTAACCCTCACATGATACCTGACACTCTCTTCTTTCTTTTTCATGTGCTCCCTGCAACCTTCAAATTTTCTAATTAACACTACACCAATAAAGAGGAACCACTATTTTTAAAATAAAATAAAACCATGCAAATAAAGTGATTCCACTGCAACTTATATTTTCTATATTTAAATAACCCAATAAGCTTTTTTCTTTTCACTTTCGGAATAAGATTTGTTTGTTATTTTTTATTTTGCAAATTTCCTAATATGATTGTTTAAGGACTCCTAAAAAAATGTTAAATTTTTTTATTTGTTAAGATAATTATTTTATTTTCATTAAATAATGTATTTAAGACACTTGTTAAACAACCCTATTTATTTTCTCTAAAAGATATGCATTAAGTGAACACAAAAGAGCAACTTAAAATATACTACATTCATTCATATTTATATGTTTCATTGTTAAAAACACCCTCCTTTATTAATGTAGTGACTCTGTTGACTAGCATGAATTTATTTTATTTTTATTAATATATCATTGTTACTTGTGTTCATTAATTTTTTTATACTATTTACATAAATTAATAATATATTAAATAACGGTAGACAGATAAAAGATTAATTATTTGAGTTATTGAGTACTGAACCTTTAAAAAGATAGATAAATAAAAAATTCAAAACGTAAAGATAATTAGTTACTGAGCTAATATTAAAAATAAATAAAAATGGACAGAATGTAATAATGCTATGTACAGTGTAAACAAACCTTATCCACCATTTTACTAGGGTTCATTTATATGGGGATCAGAGTTACATGAACCAGACCCATCTGAGTCAATTCTTGTTTTATCTTAATTCTATATAATAAAATAAAATAATTAAAGTAAAATGTTTGCTCTTACACAAACAGTCACATGATTTTACATGAATATGTTTTTGAATTTGGTGAAGTGGGTATTTATATTAACTTTGAAGTATCCAAAGAAAAGTTAATCATTGATCTTTGCTAACACTAAGCTTCATTAGTCACATGAAAACTAATAGAAAAAATCATATTAAAAGCTTCCATTTAAATCTTATATTTCTAAAACAATTTTCACAGTTTTGGCAACTACTTTGATGAATTGTTTTATATACTTCTTGGGATTAACCAATTTCATTCAGGTATCAAGTATACGCATAGTAATTTTCCAACCAAATGCACCATATTGCAAACGAACATGTTTAGTTTTAAGTTGAATAGCTTTATAATCATGTTTAGCTTAATACTATTAAGTGTAATTTTTTTAATCAGAATTTCGTTTTATTGATGTGTCAATGTAAAACCAAACATGCACATAGTAATGTGAATGAGAATTTAATTCTGTGTAAATGTTCACATCATTAATAAATTATACGTGAAACTTAGATGATATTTTATACGTGATTATGACATTGTTCTTCAATAAAAGACAAGACACGTGTCACATATTTCTAATGAAAATATACCAAGTGTAATAATTATGACACATCTTTTATTCTCACTGAAAAATAACACCATAGGCATATTTAAAGTTGCACATTAATTTTATCATATATATGCAATAATTTTTTCCTCAAAATGTGACTTTTTAAATTTAAATTCATAGTTTTGAAAACCGTGCCGTACCGGCCGGTTCAACCGGAAAACCGGTGAACCGGACCCCTAACCGGTACGGTACCTATGTTATACCGCATATGCAATAGAACCAGTCAAAACCGGTAAACCGGTTGGTTTGTACATTATTATTATTTTATTTTTTAAATTTCAAATTTTCAATTCTTCACCAATTCTTCAACTTCAATGATTGATATTTGGGTCATTTAATTGTATTTTGCGTTTGTTAAGTGATAATTTTGGATAAATATATGTTTTGTACTTTAGACTTTGATTTTATTAAAGACTTAATGTTGTTTGTTTGTGTGAATTTGAAGTAAATTATGAATATGGATTATAAATATGAATATCTACTTATTTGAAATTTTTCGTTATAGGTTTACATATATATATATATAAGCAAGTATATCCGGTTTAACCGGCATGCGGTTTAATTACTGAACCACTGGTTGAACCACTATACCACTATACCAGTACCCTAACCGGTTTGATAACTGGTACGGTTTTAATAACATTGTTTAAATTATTTTAATGAAATTGCTATACATGATTTGATGGTAATTGCTATTAGGAAAGGAAGAGGATGAAATATAAAGTTATAAAGGAAGCTTATTAAACAAACAATAAAAAATAATAAAACTAGTTAACTATACTTCCTATTTTAATCATGGAAAAAAATAAACAAGAAAACGTTTTAGACTTGTTTTTCCACGTTATGTGAAAAGGAAAATCAGAAATCAAAGAATGACCAAAAAAATTATTATGAAATGATCATATTTTAGAGAAAGTAGTGGGTGAGATTAAAGGTAAATTAAGAGTAAATTACATTTACACCCCCTAAGTTTTAATAAAATTACATAAATCACTCTTCTATTCTTTGTCCTTACACCAACCACTCATCCCTCCTACACAAACTACCCCTAGATTTATACATACATTACACTGATTACCACTGCATGTTATAAAAGTGTAATATTTTAAAGAAAAAATGTGTGGTGAATATAATTAAGTTAAACAAAATATTGTATATTGTGTAACACTTCAAATAGTACAAAAACGAGTGTTTCTTTATTATTTTTGTGTCATTAAAAAATACATTATAAATTTCAAAGAAATGTTTAAATAACTCTTATACTATTTTATAACGAGCCAAACAATGAAGACGCATTGACTTTTATATTATTTGAATTTGTCTACACAATATACAATATTTTGTTTAATTAATTACACACATCATACATTTTTTGTTTAAAATATTACACTTTTATATCATGCGGGATAGCCAGTGTAACATATGGACAAAATTAGGAGTAGTTCGTGTAATAACAAAAAGTGAGTGTAATTAATTTGTAAGTATTGACGTGGGTGAGATCATGGCCATTTATTTGGATGAAGTTGAGCTGTAATCATCGTGCTGAAACGTGAATATGGGAATATAATAAGAGGCCATGATAAGGTAGAAAGTGTACTTAATTCAATTAAACTATTGTAATAAATCAGAATGAAATAAATTAAAATTTTGCACATTTCCCTAAGTAATTATATTATTAGCTGCAGAGGAATCCGGCTGTAAACTTGGACACTATTAGAGGAATCACAGTGACAAACCCTGCAAGAGATCGATTTTTTCGGGGTTGAATTTGTAACATTAAATTCCCCCTTTTAATCATTGTTAACTAAAGTATTAATTCTCCAACACCTTACCCCAAATGGCTCATTTTGATGTTAAGGTAATATATAATATTTATGCAATGTTTTTAAGTAATAATTTATATAATGTGTTAGTATATCATCTATTTAAGTTAGTTATAGTTACAATCAATGATAATGAAATATGAATGATGAATAATATAGTAGTAATATAACAATCTTTTATGTTGTTAGTGCATACATATATTCCTCTTAATATTATGTTGATACTTGATGACTTTATTCAAATATGTAGAGATTTTATGTAATTTGACTATGGTAATCTTATTTAAATATGCGTTGAAAATTATATTAGAAAAATAATGAATGGAAATAGAAGTTTGATTTCTAAAAATCAAAAGATTTATAAATATAAAAAAAATATGAAAGGGAGGGAATATTAAAGTCTCTCCCAAGTATGGTTTTACTTTATCAACCAATGCATGGTCTCAAATTAAAATAGTGAGAAGAGTGTGTTTGTTGTCATATTTGTTTTCTTTGTAAGTGACAACCCATCCTTGTGATGCTGCTTATCACTTGATTCCTCTTCATACCACATGATCATTATTCATTGCATCAACTAATCTCTCCTATATTTTCCCTTAATTACTATCTTCATCTTTCATGCAAACTTTAGTTAATACTTTCCTAATATATAGCAATATAATGCACTTAAAAGATAATTAGTGTTAACAAAATAACTAGTAATTTTGTGATGCTGTTATTTCTTTAGCACGGAAATTAGATTCTACTGGTTTAAATTGTATAAGCATGAGCAATTTGAACATGTATAAGTATGAGCAATTTGAGCTAAAAGTGTGTAAGTATAAATATGAGCAAATTATATTTTATTTGTTTAGCATGTATAAGATGAGTAATTTGAGCTAAAAGTGCATTAAAATGTTAGTATAGAATAGGTAAAATTCACACTTACCACATGTACCATGTAATAATTATATATATATATATATATATATATATATCGATTATCATAAAATATATAATTAAACTTGAAAGTTATTTAGGTATTAATGGATACTCATTATCTAAATGGACTCTCAGATGGTATTTGATGATGATAATTATATATGTCATAGAAAAAATGTTAATGGTCCAAAATAAAATTATTTTTAAATAAAATAAATTGAAAAATATTAAACTCACATTTACCGGAAAAAGTCAAATTTTTTATTTACCGTTTTGGTCTAAGTTCTGAATTATTTACTGCGCACTTTTTACAGAATTCGTTGCTTCAGAACACATTTTGTTTTTTGTTTTTTTCTCTTCCTGTATTTGGGTATGTAGAAAACGAATACCCGTTATTTGTTTTTTTGGTCCCCGCTTTCCTCACTTTTCCCCTGTTTCGTGGATAAAATCCACGCTTCTTGCCTAAGTTTTTGTTTTGTTTATATATTTAAGTTGTACAGGTTTTTGTTCTTTAAGGTTAAGTTATGGTTTTTTTTATTATGTAAAATTAATTGATTATTTAGTAGTATATAAAAAAATTGAAAATAGAATAATAATAAGGAAATTAAAAATTCATTTAGATTTAAAAAATTAAATACAAGCAATCCCTAAACTAAATTAAATAATTAATTCCGTGTGGTACTTCATCACATTGTAAACGTCACTAATAGTTAAACTAAATTAAATTAAATTCATTTAGGGATTGTTTGTATTTAATTTTTTTAAATCTAAATGAATTTTTAATTTCCTTATTATTATTCTATTTTCATTTTTTTATATACTACTAAATAATCAATTAATTTTACATACTAAAAAAGAAACCATAACTTAACCTTAAAGAACAAAAACCTGTACAACTTAAATATATAAACAAAAAAAACTTAGGCAAGAAGCGTGAATTTTATCCACGAAACAGGGGAAAAGTGAGGAAAGCGGAGACCAGAAAAATGAATAACGAGTATTCGTTTTCTACATACCCGAATACAGGAAGAGAAAAAAACAAAAAACAAAACGTGTTCTGAAGCAACGAATTCTGTAAAAAGTGCACCAACGCAGTAAATATTTCAGAACTTACACCAAAACGGTAAATAAAAAATTTGACTACACCATATAAGTAAATTTTCCAACATTTACCTCATATTTTAGTATTGAACTTTCAAGTAATAGAGAAAATCTCAATCCCATGAGTACATGCAAATATGTATAGATATGGATATAAGTAAGCACTACACACCATCACCCCAACCCCAACCGACTACCATTCCTAACATTAGTGAACATTCCCCTAAATAGTTGATAATACTTTCTTTTTTCTTATCTCCTTAAACAATAATGGTCACACGAATTTTAATCTTTGAGGGCTAAGAAACACAAATTTGTAACATTAACATACAATATATTACAATTAGAAAACTCATAAGTAATATTAGATCCTTCACAAGGGCAAACTTGGATTTGCACCTGTTCTGATAAGTATGGTGGGTCGGGCTGATAGGTCGAGCAAGAATTCTTTGCGAAAGTGTTTGGGTTGAGCTTGAATTTGCCAGGGGAGGTACCTGATAAGGTGTTCTGACGATAAGTCAATATGAGATCTAATTAAGATGAAGTAAATAGCAAGAATAATGAGAGTGAATAGTAATGAATAGTACTAAATAGTAATAGGTGATATTTTCTTATGGGACCTATTTATAGTAGTGGGGTGAACGAAATTGTCCATTAGATGTATTGTTGGAGTGACCACCATTTGGGTCTGTCGGGGCTGATTTACCCGTGATAGATGAATTTGGAAGGGTCGTACTTTGTGTGTAGTTGACTTTGTGGTGTATAGCAGGCCTGACAACCGTATTGCAAGTATGTCCCTTGTCATGTTGGCAGGAGGTGAGGTGGGATTTGCAGGTGGCATAACGTTAAGTTGTTTGCAGCGTGTGGGCGGAATGTCAGGGCAGTGGTCTCAGAACCGATCCAACACGTCCGACCATCACAAGGCGTTTGATTGAAACCCTAGCTTGGACATATCCAATTCTTGGCCGGTCGGGGATTAGGCCAACCTGGTCTACCAGATATATCCAATTGACCGGAGCGAAACCGTTGCCCCAAATCTTGTAGGATACTCACCACTTGAGCATGTTGGCAAACTTGAGTGTTTCTGATGATCCTTGAAGGTGGACCCAACCAATGTGGCTGCTTGGTTGTCCAGGGTAGAACAACACCCAATTACATATGACAGTCTTGATTTGGATCTTTGAAGCAACCTCATTTTTTTCAACAATTGTTAGAGTCTTAAGTTTCAGTATTTTTAGAAAAAAGAGAAAAAAAATCTGAAATATTTCTTATGTTACTTCATTACCCGTTGGAGAGGGAGGCCTAATAGAAGTTGTAACAAAACTTACAAAATATGGTATAATGACAATTAAGAATTAAGTGTAATATCTATAGAATATTACCATAATATCTATAGAATGTTAATGTAATTATTTATACACAATTAATACATTATTTATTATATATTTATATTATTTTTTTTTGAAAAGTTAATAATAATTAAAAATTAAATGGTAAATAATAAACTTACTATATATAAAACTTTTAGATTATGAATGTACACATTTTTCTTTCTCTTAAGCTGATACCTATATTTTGGTGACGTTGTTGCCATGGTATTCTATATTTTGATATTCATAATATTGTGATTGGAGGGCACACTTGGGGACTCCTTTGCTTCATGTAAAAATTCGAAATGAAGAAACAAGAGGCACAATAGATTTGAAATGTGTTAAAGAACAAATTTCAATATTATTAGAAAGTAAAAAAGAGGAAACAAGAAAAAGAAAAAGCTTTCAGTAAGTAAAGAAAATCTTAAATGCCAAACAAAGGAAAAAACAAAAAAAAGTTCAACGTGGTTTAATCAACTTTACATAATTTGCAATTTTGAAATGTATATTCCCAAATAAATCTAATTATTATTGAATTTTTAAATAAATAAATATTATACTCAATTATAACTAGAAAAAATTATTTCGGTCAATACTCTCAATCAAATTTTCATCATATGCTTAATAATGATAAAAATTTTGAAAAAATATATGTATTAATAATGTATTATATCACCTACCATTTATATATATATATTATTGACTCTTCAAAATAACTAATTCAAATAAATAGTGAATGATATAATGATTTTGTATAAACATTTACGTTGATATTTCATAGATATTACGGTATATTATTAAATACATACATATGCGTGCATGTAAAAAGATGCTCCAATGTCTCTAAAATTACAGTAATGCCATTCCTTTACTCGTCAAAACCCCATCACCATTCTCTCTCAGACACAGTTCTGAATCCTTTGGTTTCTCTCTCATCAATTGTCTTTTTCTCTCTCTCTAAAATAACATAGCAACTTCAAGAGTCTCTATCTGATATCTATCTTATACGTGAAAATGGAATACTTCGTCGGTGGCTACTTCGGAAACGGAGGTAACCAATTTTCGCCTGAGAAGCCAAAATCCGGCGAGCCTTTTGCCGTCGACGACCTCCTCGACTTCTCCAACGCCGACGCTATTATGTCCGACGGTTTCTTCGACAATGCCACCGGTAACTCCAACGAGTCCTCCACCGTCGCCGCTCCCGTTGACAGCGGTAATTCCACAATTTCCGGCACCATTGTCCCTTGCGCGTTTGCCGGCGATGATTCTCAATTCTCCGGTGGTGAACTCTGTGTTCCGGTAAGTAATTATTCTCAATTCATTTCCCATCTCTTCAGAAGTCAAAACCTTTCAAGTTCAAAGCCACATTACTAATTTAACTAAAATAAATATTGGACCTCATTTTAATTTATGAATTTCTAAATAGAGGACATATTAGTTGGAAAATTATAGTTATAATCTTTTATTTTTATATTGTAATATTTATGCAATTTCAGTGTAAAAATTTATATAAAATCAATATATCATTTATTTGTATTATTTTATTATTGAAAATTTAATAATAATTAAATTATGAATTATGAGTGATACAGTAATAATATATAAAATTAATATACGGTAAGTGCGTTATAATGTTTATGTAGATTTTAATATATCCATAGTTCAATTTTATTTAATAGCCTTATTAGTATATGAATTATGGCCGCTGAGGTAAAAAATCTTACGGTAATATTTTAACATTTATTCAATAATAATATAAAAGTTATTATAGGATACATATCATTTATCATTTATGTAAATTATTTATAATTAGCGAGAGATGATTTATCGGTGTATACATATTTTTTCTTAAATTAAAACGTTAATCAAGTTTTTAAATATGTTATTGCCAAAGAAAAAATATGAATGATATTGGCTGAATTGGAATGGCTCTCAAACTTAGTGGAATTAATGGCTTAAACAAGTTGCATTTAATGGTAATATTACCATAAATATGTTATTGCCATATTCTTTTTCTTTGGCAATAACATATTAATGGCTTAAACAGGTTGCATTTTATGGTAATATTACGCAATTTTGGTCAATGCAATTAATGGCTTAACAATTTAAAAACTTTTTATAGTTTAAATGAGTAAAGGACTAATACATGAGAAATGCAAAGTGAAATATGGTGGCTGTGTATTAACAGAAAATTATGACAATAATTATAATCAAATTCCTAAATTTCATTTGTAACAGTATGATGATATGGCTGAATTGGAATGGCTCTCAAACTTCGTGGAAGATTCATTCTCGGCTGAAGAAGAGTTAAAAACCCTTCAACTTCTCTCCGGAGGTGCCACCATTTCCTTCACCACCACCGCCACAAAACCAAACACATCAGATTCATCCTCCTCTGATAACGACACATCTCGAAACACACCATTTCTCCACTCGGAAACCCCTCTCCCAGGCAAAGCAAGAAGCAAGCGGTCACGTGCTGCACCAGGCGACTGGTCCACGCGCCTCGTGCACCTCGTGAAGCCACCGAAAATAAAGAAGGAAGTGTTATTAAACTCGAAAGTAGAAAGTTGTGGAAGGAAGTGTTTGCATTGTGGTGCAGATAAAACACCGCAATGGAGAACTGGGCCTATGGGCCCAAAGACATTATGCAATGCGTGTGGTGTGAGGTTCAAGTCAGGGAGGTTGGTGCCTGAATATCGACCAGTGGCAAGTCCAACGTTTGTGTCAACAAAGCATTCAAATTCTCATAGGAAGGTTATGGAATTGAGAAGGCAAAAAGAGGCTCAACGACACCATATGCATCATCAACATCAACATCAACAATTGATTAGTCAAAGTTCTATTTTTGGAGTATCCAACGGTGGAGATGATTACTTGATCAATCATCATCCTCATCATCACAATTATGGGCCAGAGTTTAAAAATGTTATCTAGTGAGTGCTAGTGTAGGTTAATTTAGGATAATCTTCTTTAAGTTTAACCATCATCATTCAACTCTCCTTTTTTTTACTTTAGTGCTTCTCGAGAATTTTGTGTTAAAATTTTGAATTTGTAGTTTTTTTCTCTTTACATGAGAAAAAGGTGTAGAATCAAGGGGAGCGGATAAATGAGGAGCTTTGTTGGGTTGTATAATCCACTCTTCAATGTATTCTTTCCCTAATTTGATAAATTTCGAATTGAAATATTTTTTATTGGAAATAAGTTTTAATTTTTGAGGTTTCCATACAAAATAGGTATTTTAAGAGTTTTGCCCATTTTAAAATGAGTATTTTCATCTTGAATCAAATTAATTAGTTTTTTGTTTAACCAAGTGTATCTATTCACCGTATAGATAATTAACCAATCTCTTTTGATGTGTGTGTCTCTTCCATAAATTATTGTTATCGCGAATCAAACTTTTAACATTTTAATCTATCTGGAATTCTAGTGAGACTTTACACAACTAGACTAATACATTTTTAATAAATTAATTAGTTAAAAAATAAAGTACAAATTAGTGTTAGTCTAAATACCCAAAATAATATTAAAAATGATCACCAAAGAGAAAAATATAGAGAATGTTGTGAGACTAATTTATGGAAACCAATTGGCCATACTAAAGTATGGAACCTAGATGCCTACATATTCATTAGTAATACATGGTTGAAAATGATGGTTGCTTGATATATAATCTATTCAAATAGTAATTATGAACAATGTCTTGATTTTTCCTTATAAAAAAAGGCTTGCACTTATCGTCATTTATAGGTGTCCCTCCGGGATGTGATAGGTTATTTGTATTTATTAAATTTACAACTTATCTTATATCAAATAAAATTATCAACATCTTTCACTTACTTTTTATATATTAATTTTATACTTAACTCAAAAATCTTTTCCAAAACCCAAATGACAACTAAAATTATAATTATTGAAATAATCTTATCGTAGGCTTTCTTTTTTCACTTCACAAGAAATATCTTGTCTTCATATTTGATCTTCATTTTAACCTACAAATGTATAAGAATGTGAACATAAGCTCTAACCATTTTTTTATCACCAAGGATAAACAAACAATTTCTAAAGCTGAATTGAATGACCCAAATTGGTAGGGATTAGGGAAGAACTACTATGAAATATTAAAAAAGAATGACATAGATTTCAGTGAAGTTAAGAAATTAAAAAGGTTTATTTTTTCTTGGTTAGCCACTAGCAAGTTGCACATCGTCTTATGTACGTACCATCTACATGGAAGTGCGTTAAAGGCAAGGGAAGAATGAAATTATGAAACCAACGGGGGAGTGGCAAAATAATAATAATAATAATTTAAAGATGAATTAAAAGAATATAAATGGGTGGCTTAGCTTGCAAAATGGTGCAACAAGGTCATGTGAAATGAATTGTGAGAGAGTGATAAATAAACAAAGAATTAGGTACACATTGAGGGATGATATAATTGTCTACCTCATTCAAGACATTTCCTCTTCCATGGGCTCCACTCTTTAGTTGTGTGTATAATAATACTATTCATTGGTCAATTATGTGATATTTACACTACTTGGTTGCCCTTATTAATGCATGCTGATCAAGCTCATTTTTTAATTAGTTAATGGTACCTTGCTTACTAAGAGAAAAAAAATGTTGAGGATAGTGTGGCTGAACCAATTATAATTCGTTTATGGTGTGTGTAGTTGAAAAACAGAAATAGAACAATATACAAATGAGATATAAATGAGATGAGAGGTGGATATGTAAGGATAACAAGGATTTGAACAAAAACATATTCCAGGGCTAGATCATGAATTTAAAACTTTAATATTTTATTAGGACAAAAAATATGTTGTCCCAAAGTCCATCATGATGAAACAAAAACATAAAATAATAAATATTTAACTTTTATTAACATGACATGTTTTTTTTATTAATATGATATATGTTTTGGGATAATAGATATGTGTCCCTTTACTACTGATTTTATATATTAATTTTTCCAGTATTTGATTTACCCAATTACTCACCATATTAATTCTAATTAATAAATGATAAACTTTTCTGGTCCTAGAGGGTACATTTTAAGAAACTAATAATGAATAAGTCTGTATTGCGGATTAATAGTATTAATGAATTTTATAAACGCGTCATCGATTCTAATATAAACTTAGCACGAGTTTCTTAAAAAGTTAAAATGTGTCACAGATCACACATTATAAAACCCGTTTTGAAGAAATAAATCAATGAGAATAAATTTCCTTAAAAAAGATAATATGTTTTGAAAATTGAGTTAATGTTAATGTGGGAAAAAAGAATTTGTAAGATATGTGTATAAGTGTATTACCTTAAACATATTTAGAAACAATACTAATGTGGAAGAAAGGAATTGTGGTTAATTTTGGTTGACTTAATAATGAATTTGCCATGTGGCTTGTCCAATCTTTAAGTATTTGAATTGAATAATGAGAATGCATATAAATATTATTGACTTTTCGTGTAAAAAGAGAAATATGCAGAAGCAATATAACTTTAAGAAATATATTTATAATTATATAAAAATGTTAATAAGTTTAAATAAGTTTTTCCTCTATAAATGTGAATTTTTAATTAGTCTCTATTTCAATTTGTTCATTTTTTGTTTCTCATTTTTTATAAAAAAAATGTGGTTTTAATCCTCATCATAGACTAAATGTACATTACTTATGGTATTTTTAGGAACTAAAATAAAATATAACACAGATTTATTATATCTCAGATAAAAACTTTATTTAGGCTTTATACTTCATATCTTAATCACATTTTTTTATATATAAGTCTTAATGCATCCTTAAGGTAAAACAATCACAATGTTATTCATATCTTTTGATTATTAAAAATATTTGAAATCCAAAATATTATCTTAAAACTCACACATATTGTCATAATGAATGATTGGTTAATGGTAAAAAAAATTACATTACCATGACATCAAATTGAAATATAGGATGAGATTATTGACATTTCAGTTTATCAGCATTTTCAATTAACCATTCATATTTAAAATATCTTATATTACAACATTATTATTAGTAATTAAGAAGTGTTAATAAGCATTTAAGAGCAATATTAATTATATTATTTTTTCATTGAAAATAATATACATTTGTAGAGCAAAATGAAGCTCAACCTATATTCAATAGCTAACTTACCCAAAACCTACAAATACATTGAGTTCTAATTAAGTATACAAGTCAAATCTATATACTGTTGTGTAAAGTTAATATATATTACTATTAATTATTCGAGTAAATAATCATCTTTAAGATCTTACTTGAATCAACTCTATAATATGTACATGGTAGACTCGGAAAAGATGCATTTTAACTATGAATATTACTTACATATTTTCTTTGGATCCTTGATGTTAAACATTACTCATTTATATTAATTGCATCAGAAAAAGTTCAGTGTGGCCTGAAAATATGTAAAGATAATTAAACTCGTTTATTTGTTCTTACATTTAAAAGATCATGTGATTGTGACTTTCAATTTTCAAACCCCAAAAAAAAAATCGAAAGAGAAAAGTAAAAGGTGCTTATAGGTTCCATGCAATGCATTGCATGACTATCTATAACATATACTTAGCTTTCAGCCTTTCACAAAACGACAATATATCAAAGAAAGGGTACACACAAAGTACACTGTATGTACATTGCTGTGTGTCCAATGTCGGTATCGGGCAATCTTAGTGTATTGATAAAATTAACTTATATAGGATGGTGGAAAAGTTATCAATAAATATATAACTATCATTTTAAAATGTCCTGTTTACCGAGAAAGGGATCGTCCATTGCACGAGGCTTCCATCAAGTTGGTTATGAGAAGGGTAAATGTATACAACCCTTGTATTCAGGAGTTAGGATCATCTACATTAATGAACAGACAAATATTTCAAAAAGCAAAGAAAAATATAACTTTCAATTATATATTTATCCGTCTTCTCATAATAAAATTACACTTTTAACATTAAAAACAAAAGGAAATACATGCATTTGACTATCCATTAATTGAGAAGATCCTTATTATGTTTTCAGAAGTAAAAAGTCTGCTTCCAAGATTTGAATCAAAGAGGCAAACAAGAACCAAGATCCACTGTCCCAAAACAATTTTGTCACATTGTCCCCATCCAATAGGATTGAACCAAATAATATAAAATATGACTTTATGTTTTTATAAAAAAAAATTCTCCAACTAAATCATGCATTTTGATTGGTCCGGTACCAAGAGGGACATCAAGAGGGACAGCTGATCTCTGTCCAGCAAACAACCATACCACAATTACAAAAAATGTGACCTCAATTGAAGTATGTTGTTACATAGACTCCTAAGGTTATAATAATGCAACTATTATTATGGTTGCAGATTGCAATTTAAAACTAAGATGAATGAATAGATAGGAATTGAATTAAGGGGTGAGTGTGCATGTGGGTGATGAAACAAGGCACATGCGTTACGTGAAGTGCATGACTGCTACCTTTATGTGATAAAATATATCCAAAAACATTGAAGATATGGCTAAGTTGCTGCATTCCCCATTGACAAAGAGGGATCTTTTACATGTTATGTGTATAAATATGATGATGCTTGTAATGGGTTCTTGTCCCCTCCCACTACCCACCCCACTCATCTATATGCATTTACTCACTTGTGCCAATATGGCCCCTCTTTTGGGGCCTTTTTAATTATTATATATTGACTTGGCTAATTGCATGTTTTGGTAAAAACTAAAAGGTCACCACCAAGGGGCATCCTCGTAATTAAAATTTCAATTTCATTGTTGTTTTGTAACTACATTTTAATTGGAATAGGTTGGTTTAAAAGGAGATATATTTGTTGTTTTAGATTATGTTTTATATCAAGTCTCATATAAATGAAAACATATTATGTCAATTACAAATTTTAAATTTACGTTGTTGTTGTTGTTATTATTATTATTGTTTTTAATTCATATGACAACATATGAACCAATAAGAAAAAAAATTCACTTTAAAATAGTGGGACATGAGTTACATGTATGAGAGTTTAAACATGTGGTGTGTGTTTTGTGGCTCGGCTTCTTTCTCATTTTCCTACTATTTTTTAATCTCTTTCTTCCATTCACTTCATATCATTAATCATTAATCACCACTCTTCTCTTTTTATTTATCTATTCTTACCTCTCATACACTAAAAAATAAGGTGTGGGAATTATATTTTTCATATACATATATATATTTCTAAATGGCAAAACATTTTTCTTTTTAAGACGAGCGTGAGATGATTCACTTCTAAGAGTTTAAGCTCTAATGAGATGACCCACAAATCAATCAAATGAGATGACTCTTGGGGTTTATACATATATAAATATAAATAAATAAAGTTTTATTGACTTAAAATTATGAGTATACAAGTAGAAATCTCCAAAATGTACTCAATCTCTTTCCTTTCTTCCCCCTCATCTTGTAAGATCTTCTATTAGTCTCTTGGTTAACGAAAAGAATTAGTTATTTTGGAGGACAACTTAACTTTTTCAAAAAAAATAGATAATTTTTTAATAACAAATTGGGGTTTATCTTCTTCATAGGCTCAATAAGTGATAGTATAAGGGATTATAATAGGCCCCAACATATAAATAATTCACAACCCTCTCCAACTAGATCATAAGGCCCAAAAAGTAAAGGGGGTTGAGATTGGCCGGCTTATTGTAATATGTGTGTATGGCAAAACAAAACCTTTGAAAATTTAAATTGTAAAGTTAGTTTGAATTGGACCTAGATCAATTAAACAGACTGAGTCTATATAGCATATAGGAGTTTGAGCCTGATTTGTTAACCTGTTTAAAAAAAATTCAAAGTCTAGTCCTGACTTGTTTAAAAGTCTAGTCTGACATGTTAGTCTGTTTAAAGGTCTACTAAAGTAAAAAAATATGTACAAACTACAAAAAATTATTATAATTATAGCAATAATTAGTGTGAATTTTTTTACATTGTTATCACAACTTTTTTCATCACTTCCAATGTTGCATAATGTATTTGAAGGATTTGTGGTGTCTTTGAGGTTATAATATACAAAACAATGTGTTTTAATATCATAGTAAAATATGATATTTTTCTAATATTTAACATGAGTTGAGTTATGTACTTAAGCCCAAGTCTTAACAATTAAATATTTCATTATTAAATAACCTAATCTCTAAGTCCCAGTGGATTATTTACATAAAAAAAATTTATTTAATTTTTTGTACATGTTAAAAAAATAATTTATAAATATATAATAACATTACATAGGTGACTTGTTAGATTTAATAGACTTTTTAAAAGGTCTGAGCCTGACCTATTTCGGTTAAATATGCTTTTGGATAAGCCTAAGTCTGACCTGTTTACTAAAAAGGTCTGGTCTGCCCTGTTATAGGCCAGGTAATAGGCCCCTGATAGGCGGTCTGACCTGTTTTCACCGTTAGTGCTGACCACATATATCTCAATGTTTTGGTTGCCATTCTCTCATATGAAGTTTAGCTACTCATTGGGAAGGGGGAGATTTCGGAACCATTAAAATAATCCAATGACTTCTAAAGAATTGAACAAGGGGTTATATGAAGTGAAAATCTCATCTACGGTTTTATATGTAAAGTGAGAGTAGGGATAACTTATCTTTCAATTTTTTCAGTATCACTACCAAAAAACCAAACTTTGCGTAAAGTAAAGTTGTCAGAGTATGCTTAACCTCTTAATTTAAAATCACGGCTTATATATTCGATATTCGTCATAATTTGAGTTTGCCTTTTCAGAAAAATAAATATGTCCTATAACAAGATCGATCAGGTATTACATTAGCTAAAAGTGTTGTTGTAAATTAGCCAAAACACAATCTATAGCTTTGCTTTATTTTCACAAAAACTATATTTGCAATATCACTAGTTAAATTTGTCCCAGTCAATACTATTTTTGTAAGTACTTATTGAAACTATGGAAGGTTTCCCCAAGAATTAGCTAAGATGTGTGTTCTGCAGCTTGTATCATGTCCTTGTCTGAATTCAATAACAACGACCAAGAAAATATTATAACCATCATTGGTTGATGCTCATGTGCATTCTTTGCATATTTTTAGGCACAATCAAACCAATGCTAAACTTTATAAAAACATAGATTTTTGCTTTTAATAGCATGTAAAGTCACAAGTGAGGTTGAAACTTTATCCTTAATTGAGCCACGGGATGTGAAAGAGGCTTAGCTAAGTTTACTTTGATTATGGCCACAAACTTTTTGCCAAGACCCAAAGACCCCGTGAATGTATTGAAAAAATATCATGTTCCTGATTAGTTATATATACACAAATCTATATATCTATGTGAAGAGACATTGCTTTTGGTGATAGGCTATAGTTGTAACTCAACCCATCAAATTACATATTTTGGAGATCAAATTTGGGTTTCTTTGTTATGGAAAATACTTCTTGCCCCATTGAGATGGAGCCTAGGACCTTGAGTCAAGTGCAGCTCACCCAAGCAAGGGTAGATAATAGATAATTTCCTCCTTCATACTTCATTCCCTTTCATTTAATTTACTTTAGAGGCTCAATTTGCTAATAATTTTTTATCCCTCCACCCAAATACAATAAAAAATCATTTATGTTATTTGAATATCATATTTGATGATATATATATATGAATTTTTACCAACTTGGCGTTTGTCTAGCGGTGTAAGGCCTCGCTAGACACGATGTATTGTACAAGGCCATAGGATAAGGGTTAGATTCATGTGAGCGATCATTCATTATTATATAAAAAAATTACATGTATTTCTATTTTCACCTATTATTCATTTTAGGTTCACATTTCACACATATATAAGAAATTAAAAATAAATAGATACTATATGATATCCCTATTTAATTATTGAGATTGTTCAAGAAATTTTTTCTAGAAAATATCACACGAAGAAATCCATATAGTGATAAATTGCAAAGTTCAAGCAAAGGAATTGGATTGTGTAGTCTTTATGTTTTGATAATGTATGTTGTTTTCATGTAGGAAGTAGCTGCAGAAATAGTGCAAAAGCTGGAACCCATTGAAGCCTCAACACTTTTTCTTGAGGTATGATTTACCAAATTATCTAGGCCCATTCCATATATGTTTAATTATTATTGCATTTCTTATCTTATTGCTGAAATAAATAATGATTGTTGTATCAATGAAGGAGATTAGGCAAATTTGTGAAAATGAAAGTCAAGTTGAGGAACAAATTGATTGCATAGAGAAGGATGAGTTTATCCATGCTGAGAAAGCTTGCCATTGCCAATGTTCTTGCAATGCTGAGAACACATTACATAGTGACATAAAAGAGCCCCTTTCAGCACCATTTTAATTTTGTGCCAATAATGCTTTTTTTCTTCTTTCTACTTCCATGAGTAGATCAACTCTTTGTAGTTAGGGATTGATGGATTTTGGTCATTCTTGGTATGATTTAGACTTTTACCATCATTTGGGAAATTAGGGTTTAAGGATGAGCTTCAATCAATCTTCATATATTAGAGTAAGGAATTAATTTATTTAAGTTGTGAAGAAAATAAGTGGTTATAATTAGAAATTTCTACTCTTGGGAATTTAATTGTTAATCAAGTATTAGTCAAGCATCCAACTTGGGGATATGTTATGTATTTGGAGTTCAAAGGAAATATAATAATTTCCCCAGCTATTTTCTCTTATTTTAGCACCACTTGCTATTTAATTGCATACCCTTTTGTTTTTATTAAATTTGAATATATCTTGCAACAATTGAATCTTTAACCTACCCTTCATAATGTCATAAATTCAAATTCTACTATCAATATAAAGACTTTGTTTTTAAGTACTCTTGTAAGTATATATGTAAACATTCATATAGTCGTGAGGCTTACCATGATCATGATGATAATGGTAAATTATCTTATAAATTTGTAAGAGAATATTGTATGTTATAAGTAAATTATTCTACATAACATTTTTTTAATAAACACTCTTATCTTATGCCCTATTTTAACATCATAATCATTCTTCGCATCAACCCTCCTCATGCTTTAAATATTATATCGGAATGATACGAGAATCAGACACTCCAATCAATCTAAATAGACCTATAAATAGCTATGATTTATATTCTTAATTGAATAAGGGTTTGAACTTATTTTGTATCATAATATTTTGATCTGATCCAATTAAATTGGGTTAACACATAATGAAGTTGTGATCTGACCTAGTGATGTTGATTTAAATCTTCAATATCATGTTTCATTTCCATCCAAAAATATCAAATAATCATTACTCAAATATAATTATTCAAAATTATTATTTATATATAAACATTAAATATTTATGACATTATCATGATCAACAAAAACATTTATCCTATTAAACCTTATATCAAACATCCTTTAGTTCAATACACAACTCAAATTTTATAGCATTAGATCTCATAGATATTTGATATAAAAATTAATGCTAGGACAAAAATACTTTACTATAGAGTCTTCAATGGTTAACTTACACCAATAGGGTAGTAACGGATGGGATCACATGTCTAAAATGGTTCTCATTTATGTCCTAACCAATTAGAAAAAAAAAAAGAAATGTAAGGAAAAAAATAAATTCAAGTAATGCAGATTTTTTAAATGAAATGACGATATCTAATAGGCTGAGATATGGATGAGACACCATTTCGGGACTGGTAATCCCGTCCAATAGTAAGTATTTGTTTGTCATGCTATTAACTTCATATCATATTCTCTCATCTTAAACACACACCTACACCAACAAAAGCTCATTCATTGAAACAGCTCCACCAACAACATTCACACACAAAAACACTCTCATATAATCACTCAACAGTGTCACTACTCTGCAAAAAAAACACCACCATTTCATTAAAGAAAAAAATAATAATTAAATTGAGCAAAAACTAGCTCCTCTGGAACATGGTGAGTGACCAAAGAATACCAGATGAGACACTACAAGAGTCAAAGGTGGAAGCTTTGGAGAGCAGTGGCACAATGAGTGGACCCCTCGTCGGAGCTGCCGTGGGAATCCACCGGCGACGGAGGAATGAGGCATTGGTGTTAATTCTGAGAGTGTTGTGCATGTCAACCTCTGTGATTGCACTCTCATTCATGGTTACAGCAAAGGAATCTAGCATAGTTACTATATATGGTTTTCAATTACCAGTTCACTCTAAGTGGTCTTTTTCTGAGTCATATGAGTAAGCTTTTCCCATTTTTTTGGTATAAATGCATCATCAAAATAATGTTTAATGCATATAATTTATGATATATCATTATGTTATTAAGGTTATTGTTGTATTATGAATGAATGCATCATGATCTTGGTGTTGTTCAAAACATTAATTTTTATTTTTATTTCATTCACTGATTCACATACATTCTTTAAGGGGATCTTAATTATTACTTAGATCAGCTTGCATTACTGTGTTTTTTTTTCTGTCAGGTTGTTCATGAGACCTTCTTCCCTAAAATTCTTAAAAATAATTATTTCACTATGGTTTCTTAGAGGAGAGAGAAAATGAAAAAGAAATTCAAATTCACTATTTTTTGTGTGTTCTAGAATACTAGTTTGAAGGAAAATGAGAACTTCATAGGATAAAAAATGGAGTTATATTCCTGAACAATGGCTTTAGTCAAAATCATATTAAAAATGTTGTTCATTTTCTCACATTTTCTTATCCCTTGCTACATTTTCTTGGTAGACGAGCACAAATTCATAAGAGTTTGCATTCCTTATTATTTTTTTATTAATTTTTCCAACCCAGTCCTCGGAGTATATAGATTGAAAAACTTAGATGCATATAATTGACCATAAAAGGTGAGTTACAATCCTCTCCATCTAACACTAAATGTTTGGGAAAAAAAATGCAACATTTAATGACATATCTATATATTTGATATTAAAATTAAATTTTATTATTAAAAACAACAAAATATATAATTGTGTTAAGGTGGGGCAAGGGTTTGTTTGTCATGTCATCATGTCATTTGAATGAACAGTAAGAAGCCCGTGAAGGAATTGTTCCTTCTCTGTTCTTTTCTTTCTTTAATACATTTTTTGTTTGTATGTCTTTGTACCTTGTCCCTTTGGGTATCCTTTTACTTTTAGATTTTACCAAAATTTCAACTTCACGCTACTTAGTCAGTACTCAGTAGAAACCAGAACTTATAATCTTCTTTTCATTATCATTTTTATTTTCTATGCTTAGCTTTTGAAATTGATTGATATAGATTTATAACTCCTACTATACTACTAACTCCAAAATTACTTATCATATTCTTCTCAATGTTGTCTAATATGTATTGTTACATTAATAAACCTATTGCTCCTGTTGTGAGTATAGTGACAATGATTTCCTTGTTGATCCATAACACCACAATGAGTTTCACCAAGAAATAAAATTTAAAAGTAATTAAAAAGAAAAAAAATAGTTGTGCCTACTTACAAATAACATAAACTTTATGGAAGTTCTATCAACTTTTTCATAATTTATAATACTGTCCCTCTTTTCCATTTTAATTGTAACTTTTCACTTATTTTTATATTATTTGTCAGTGATAAAATCTTAAAACAGAATATGTAAAGTTTACTTATTTGTACGAATAAATTGTCCTACTTACAATATAGTAAACCACTTGAGCTACATCCCCAACATATTAACGTATGCCAGATTGATTAATCTAAAACTCATTTGAATTTTTTAGAAAAATATTAGTTTAGTGGTTGTGTTGTGCAGATATCTTGTTGGGGTTTCTGCTACTGTTGTGACTCATTCCTTGTTGCAACTACTCATTGGCACATCAAGATTTCTTAGGAACTCTTCTGTGATTCGCTCAAGAAATCATGCTTGGCTTATTTTTGCTGCTGATCAGGTAGTATAGCTATACATACATCTCTTTAATATTCTTCTACTCATCAAATTTAAGTACTTAGTTAGTAAAATGGCAACAACTTATACTGTGTTTGTGTTGTTGTTTTCCATAAAAATAAAAAAACGTGTCATGTTTATTATGAATTAGGTATGGGAGGAGAAGGAAGTTCTATTTTTATTTTTACTTTTAAGGCTGTGCAAATAAGGATGCGGATCACCTGTCGCAAAATGGTGTCTCCATCCACGTCCCGACCAATGATATTATGCCACGTTATTTTAGAAAACCAATCATGAATATGTATTTTTTTTAGTTGAACATTAATGTGTATTTTTTAAATGACTATCATTGGTGAAGACATGGATGGGGACACCATTTTGGGACAGGTGATCCCCATCCTGCAAATAAGGATATAAGTGTCATTGTAATCTATATTTTCTTTGGTTTTTAATAGTACTTTTCTCTTGATTACCGGAAATGATATTAGGTCATTAGTAAGATAATGATAAAGAAAGACGAAAATTATACAAAAGTCTTAGATATCAATGTTTTATACCTAATTTGTGGGGTCATTCAATCTATATAGTTGATCTCACCTAGTGTGATAAATGTTTGATTGTTATTGATGCAGCAAGATGTGACCCATGTGGAACACAAACATCAATACAACAATACGTAACTTTCATTCTTAGTTAAAATAGAAATTACATAGTGGTCACGAAAACATAGCTATAAATAAGAAATTGATGATGGGTGTGACCCAAATTGCAGGCATTTGGTTATGCATTGATGAGTGCTGGGTCTGCAGCATCTGGTGTAACAAATCTGAACCGCACAGGAATTAGACATACAGCATTACCAAATTTTTGCAAGCCTTTGCACAAGTTTTGTGACCATGTTGCTATATCAATAGCTTTCACTTTCATCAGTTGCTTTTTGCTTGCTACATCTTCTGTCCAGAATGTAATATGGCTCTCCCAACACTGAAAATGAATAGCTTCACATTCCACATAAAATGTGAAACAAAACATCTTAAAATATATATTTTCCATATAATGATCCCTATCCTTTTATTTATCACTACCATATAGTTAGTATTTTTTGCAAGATGTTCTTCCTGATATATGTGAATGAAGACTTAGTAACCTTGTGATATGTGAATGTGTAATATAATATGGCAATGCTAGTACTTATTTATACATGTTCTATTTTCTGAAGAATATGAAGTATAAAGTAAGGTTTAATTTCATTTTCTATCTATTGCAATTTGAGCATTGGCATCATAGTTTTTTCTATTATATATTAATGTGAATGTGTGACAAAGCCTTTGTGGTTGGCTTGGCCATGTCAGAAATTGTTATAGCATAGTTATTTCTCTTTCTTATATTAAGATAATGATATTGAGATATTAAATTCTTGGTTCACAATCTACTAATAGAGTGGGTAATTTTTTAACGGTACAAATTTTAAAAATTCTTTGTAATCAAATCGATTTTTATATATAAAATCATCTAAATCATTTTTTTGTAAGTAGTCTCATGCTCTCACCTTTTTATTAATAGTACATGTTTTCTAGTGCTATGATTTTTTTCACTCTTGGTCCTAAGTTTTTGATTTTATTTTTATTTGGCATGACAAGCTTATGTTTATTTGATATATTTAGCTTATTTATTTGTAGAACTGTTTTGGTCAACCAAAAGAAGATTGTAGTTTCTCATATTTAACTTAAACAAAGCTACTCCAAAATATATTACTCATCATTAATATATATTATTATTTTTATTCAAAGATAATAATAATTAACACATAAATGATGTATAGTTAAAATTGTAATATTTTATTTAATAAAATACTTTTTATTTTGTTATGCACTATTTACTGAATATTAATATTTACATATTTTTCTTCTTCTAAAAATAGCTTATTTAGTATATTGTGGCTTGTTGACTCATTAATTAACTTGTAAACCCATTAGATGAACAAAAGCTAGATATCTTCTAACTTTTGAAAGGTTACTTAAAATAACTTTTCAAAATTACAAAACCTTACGATAATAAATGTCTCATTTTTTTCTTCAATATCTCTTAGCAAACAACATTACTAGCCCAAAACTCAAAAAACCTAGGATCACTTGCATAATATTTCAACATCTACCTGATTTTGATATCACCATTTGTTTTTCCTCCCTGAAATCATGTTCTTAAACAATTGTATCATCACGCTCTCTTCACTCAGGCTCAAAACAAGAAAAAAGGGCCAAACAAAGGCTCTAATAAAATGTCAAACTCGTTGTAACCCATTTTATTTGAACAAATGCTTGATTGCATTTACTTTTCTTTTTTTGATCGGCAAAGGGATATTATTAATTAGAAATAATTACAAAAGGAAAAAGGAAAGAAGAATAAAATTATAAAGCAATATTTAGACAATTAAGTGGATCAGTAATTCAATATGAGAAGAGAAAATGATCCATGCTCTGTTGACTTTTGATCCAAAACAATATTTCTCCACTTTGTTCATAGAAAAAAAACAAACAAAAAAACGGATGAAGATAGTTGCATTTATATTTTTGGTGTCGTGTTTTCTTCTCCTTTTTAATTTGAAAAAATCATGACTAATTTCTTCCACAAATGGAGGGAAAGATACCAAAGAAAAGGGAGAAACAAACTTTTGCTTAGTGCACTCCAGTGGAATAGAGACACTGTTGTTATTAGTTATAATATACATATATTTGATTTCAGCAATATAAAATTTAATTACTGAATGAACAGTTGAATTATAGTATCACTCTACAAACACCCTGAGCAATAAAGTATTATTAACGCTAAAAAAATCAATTTGATTTTCAAATACTACTATATATGTAACTACCAAACTTATTATACTATCCCATGCTTTATTTACTATTCCAATAATATATTATTAATCTTCACCATAAAGATATAAAATTATACATATGAAGATTCAGATTATCTTTTGTTTTTTATTTTTATTTTGGAAATTTATTTTTCGTGAATAAATTTGATTTTCAAATGATATTATTTATATAATATCCTCAAAAATATTAATTATACTATATTATCACTTGCTTTATTTACTATTACTATTTCTTGCTCACTTCAATATAAAATTATACTTATATTGCATAATTGATATTTTCAAAATTACACCATATTTAAATTCCAAACAATAATTTGCAAAAGAATTGCAAAATCATACATTTCCTATTTAGCAAATCACAATTTAATTTTGAAATGCTACTATTTAAATAATATAATTAATAAACTATCAATTTCACTTTTATATCGCCTACTTCATTTACTTTTAGTAGGTACTAATATCATATTATTATTCTTTACTAATTCGATATAAAGTTATAGAGTTGAAGATTCAAATCATTTTGGTTTATTTTTATTTTTAATCTCGAATAATTCATTTCTTATAATCAAAATAATAATTCTAAATAAAAATAAAATTGATATGAAATATCCTCATTGAAAATACTATTATAATCAGAAATAGTTAAAAGTATATTTTGAGATTTCATAACTATTTTTTCAAGTTTATTTAGCACGTTTTACATTTTCAAAATTAAATAGAATGAAAATGACTTTAAATTCCAAACAGCAATTTTAAAATGAATTAAAAATATTTCCATTTTTGTTTAACAAAACTAAAATATTACTATCTATCTATATCTATATCTATATCTATATATATATATATATATATATATATATATTACCATCAAAAGATATTAATTATAATATATTATAATCTACTTTATTTAATATTACTAATAATATTATTATTGAATACTTCGATGTAAAACTATAGAGATGGAAATTCAAATTATATTTGATATACTTTCCTTTTTAATTTGAAAATTTAAATTTTCGAAATCAAAATTATAATAGTTTTAAATACAAATTGCAATTGTTATCAATTTTCCTCATCGAAAATGATATTATACTTAGGAAGCATCAAAGTAATATTTTAGGACTCCAAAGGAATGTTTTTCAAACTAGGAATGGCAACGGGGCGGGTCGGGGTCGAGTTTGTACTTACCTGAAATCCAAAACCCAAATTAAGCGGGGTTGGAAACAATGATACCATCCCCGAACCCGTCGGGTTTCGGGTAACCCGAACCCGAAAAAAACCCCGAAAAACATATAATTTAATATATAGTTTATATATATATGTGAAATTTATACATATATAGCATATATATGTTTGTGAACTTTATATATATATAGCTTTTATGTATGTAATTTTATAGTTTTACATATATTAATTGGGTTTGGGGCGGGTTCGGATTTGATATTGTTAATACCAAACCCGACCCGAAATTTGAACTCGGGTAAAACCCGTACCCGAAATTTGAACTCGGGTAAAATCCGAACCCGATCCCGAGCCCATTCACATCGGGTTTTCCCCATTATATTCGGGTTGAGTTCAGGAAGGTACTCGCAGGTTCGGTTTTCATTACCATCTCTATTTCAAACTCTATTAACTCTATTATAATACCCTCAAAAAGTATTACTTTATTATAATACTAATTTTTTTATAATACCCTAAAAAGTATTAACTCTATTTTACTATAACCTGTATTATTTACTATTACTAATAATACATTATTATTCTTCACCTTGATATAAAATTATAGACTTATAGATTCAAATTATATTTGCTTTATTTTCCTTTTGCATTAGGTAATTTAATTTTAGAGAATCAAAACAATAATAAAATTGATATTAATTTTCCTGATTGAGAATTTTATTATACTTAGGAACCTAAAATGTTTATTTTGAAACTCTAAAACTACTTCTTTAAAGTATATTTACCAGGTGTAACTTTTTAAAAATTCCATCCATATAAAATTATTTTAAATTCATATTAGTAGTTTGAGAAATAATAATAAAATTTTCATTTTTGTTTAACAAGACACAAATTAATTTTTAAATACTACTATTTACATAATACTGTTAAATAATAATTAATTATACTCTATCATAACCTACTTTGATTTCCGGTGCTACTAATGTATTATTATTTTTTTACCGTTTCAATATAAAATTATCAAGTTGAAGATTCAAATTATTTTTGGTTTAATTTTATTTTTCATTTGAAATAATAATAATAATAATAATTTAAATTAAAAAATAAAATCATTGTCAATTGTTTTCATAGAAAATGATATTAAACATAGGAACTATCAAAAGTATATATTTGTACTCGGAAAAAAATTATTTGAAGTTTATTCAACGTGATTCACATTTTCAAAATAGGCTGAAATTGACTTTAAGTTCCATAAAATAGATTGATAAAGAAATCAAATTGGTCATTTTTTGTCAAAACAAATGTAAATTTCAAATACTTATTTAATATCACCCAATAATAATTAACTCTATTCTAATATTACCTACTTTGTTTACTATCACTAATAATTTATTGTTACCACATCTATATCTAATTATAGATATGCAGATTCAAATTATTTTTGATTTATTTTCCTTTTTCATTTGAAAATTTAATTATTGGGAATCCAAATAGTAATAATTTTAAATAAAAATAAATATATTGTGTCAATTTTCCTCGTTGAAAATTTTATTATACTTAGGAAGGCTCAAAATTATAATTTGAGACATGAAAATAATTTTTTCAATTTTATTCAACATGTTTGACTCTTTCAAAATTTCATGAGTTGAAATTGACTTGAAGTTCCAAAACATAGTTTCAGAAAGAATACAAATTTGGCTATTTTTTAAAACAAATTCTCAATTTCATTTTCAAAAACTACAATTATATTATGTTTTTAAATAATTATTAACTCTACTCAACTATAATCTATTTTGTTTGCTATTACTAATGATATATTATTACTCTTCACCATTTGAGTATCAAAATTATAGAAGTGAAAATTTGAACTACGACTTTGTTTATTTTCCTTTTTCACTTGAAAATTTAAAATTTTGAAATCCAAATTGTCATAATTTTAAATAAAAAGTTGTCATTGTTATCAATTTTCTTCATTGAAAGTGGTATTATACTTACCAAGCATAAGAAGAATATTTTAAGACTCCAAAGAAATGATTTTGAAGTTTCTTCAACATGTTTAATATTTTTCAGAATTCTTAATTTCCAAACCTTATTTTGAGAATAAATTGGAAAAGCGTTATTTTGTTTATTTTTTTTTCATTAGTAAAGTTATTAAAAAAATCGTTCTCCAATGGTAATGAAATTATTGACATGGAGGATGATTCCTTATTTACTAAAATCGTCTTTTGTTTATTTTCATTTTTCTTAGAAAGTTTTACTTCAAAAAAAATAGTACTATATTTTTAAATAAAATTGTTATCAATTTCCATCAATGGAAATGATATTAGTTTGAGAGGGAATCTACTTAATTCAGGAGGAAGTTAAAAAACATACTTCATAATTTAGTCATTCATTCTATGAAAATATAATATTTCACGTGATTTTAATTAGTTAATAGTTCTGAACCATTAGATTTTCAAAGAATAAATAACTATTTTGTAAAGTAAGTTTTTTTAATTTACTCATTGAGTAAGTGAATACTCTCTATTACTTTTAGAGAGTCAAAAGTATATTTTGAGACTCGATAACTATTTCTGAAAATTTATTTATCATATTTAACCTTTTCAAAATACATTGGGTTGAAATTATGTTTAAGTTGCAAACAAACTCTCATAAATTATTGAGAAAAAAAATCACCTCATTTTATTTAAAAAATATCATTTCAAATTTGAAATATTACTATTAATATAATACCCTTAAGAAATTATCAACTCAATTCTTGGATATCATACTTTATATACTATTACTAATATTTTATTATTATTCTCCACCAATTCGATTTAAAATTTTAGAGATGGAAAATATTTCCTAAATTATGCCATTCATTATTGTTTTAATTTTATATTTTTTGGAAATTTAATTTATGGAAATCAAAATTGTAGTAATTTTAAATAAAAAATAAAATTAATATCAATCTCCCTCATTCAAAATGGTATTATACCTTGTGAATGACAAAAGTACATTTTGAGACTCTAAAACTACTTTATTAAATTTTGTTTATCATCTTTGTCAATTTCAAAATTCAATGAGATTCTAAATTCCAAACAAAAGTTTGATAAAGAATTGAAAATTCGTTAATTTTTATAAAGAATTAAAAGTTTCTTCATTTTTATTTAACAAAAGTCAATTTTATTTTCAAATACAACTATTTATTAATATCCTAAAAAATATCATAACTTCTATATTATCACCTACTTTATTTACTATTGTAAATAATGAAACGTTATTTTTTGTCACTTTGATTTAAAATTATAGCAATGTAGGTTCAAATCATATTTAGCTTATTTTCCTTTTTAATTTGAAAAGTTAATATTTGGGAATAAAAATAATAATAATAGTTTAAATAAGAAATAAATTGATATGAAATTTCCTCATAATTTATTATAATAAGGAATAGTCAAAAAAGTATTTTCAGAGTCCATAACTAGTTTTCTTATGTTTATTTAGCATATTTCATATTTTTATAATTCAATGGGTTGAAAATGACTTTAATTCCAAAGAATAATTTAAGAAGAAATTTAATAAACTATCATATTTGTTTAAAAAGCTGAATTTTATTTTCAAATAGTGCTATCTATATAATAGTATCAAAAAATGCTAAATATACTCTATTGTAACCTAATTTATTTACTATTATTAATAATGTAATGTTATTCTTCAATACATACATATAACATTAAAGAGATGAAAATTCAAATTTTTGGTTTATTTTATTTTTTATTTGGAAATTTAATTTTCAGGAATCAAAATAGTAAATATTTTAAATAAAAAACTTAATTAAACTCAATTTTCCTCATTGAAATTGTTATATGTTTATAAAAATCTGAATTATATTTTGAGACTCTAAAATAATGATTTTTCAAGTTTATTCAGCATGTTTGACAGTTCTAAGACTTAGTTTGAGATAGAAGTAGAAAATCGTCCATTTTTTGTTTAACATATCTCAATTTGATTTTCAAATACTAAACTTTTCTTATAATACAATGAAAAAAAGTATTAACTCTTCTCTACTATAATCAATATAACCCTAAACCCTAAACCCTAATTTAATGTTACTAATAATATAAAATTATTCTTCACCAATTCCATATAAAATTATAGACATAGAGATTCAAATCATATTTGTTTTATTTTCCTTTTTCATTTAGAAATTTAATTAATGCAATCAGATTGAAATAATTTTAAATAAATTTAAAATTGTTATCATATTTACTAATTTAAAATGGACTATACTTTGGGAACGTCAAGTATATAGTTTGAGACACCAAAATTATAGGAACTACAAATTTTATTGTAGGAACCAAATTGGACCATTCTTGAATAGTTTTGTCCGGTTCCACGGTTTTCCTATTATTTTTTTAAAAACATGCATCAATTGAAAGTTTAAAATACATTACAAGAGACATTGTATGTCCATGAAAGTAAAAATACTACTATTATTATTAGAAAATATAAACCATAAATAATACTATTATTATTGACATTGGTGTAAATTGCAATTTTCCTCATTAAAAATGTATTATATTTAAGAAACGTCAAACATGTATTTTGATAGTCTAAAAGAATGTTTCCAAGTTTATTTAGTATATTTAATATCCCGGAAAAAATTCGGTTGAAATTGATTTTACGTTCTTATAAATATTTCGAGAAAGAATAAAATAGTTAGTCATTTTTTCGATATAAAGTTATAGAGGTGAAAATTCAAATTATATTTTGTATTTTTTCAATTTTAATTTGTAAAATAGTTTTTTAGAATAAAAATTTATAAAGTTAAATAAAAAATATAATTGATGACAATTTTCCTCATTGAAAATGTTATTATACTTAGAAGGGTTAAAAATATTTTTTTCACACTCCAAAGGAACTTTTTTTGGGTTTATTTAGCACGTTTGGTGTTGCCTAAACCTTAGTTTGAGAAAGAAATACAAAAGTATTAATTTTTTGTTTAATAGATCACAATTTGAATTTCAAATACTACTATTTTCGAAAGCACTAAAAAACTATTAACTCTTTTCCACTATAACTTGTATAATTAACTATTACTAATAATATATTATTATTGTTCACAAAATTGATTCAGAATTATAGACATGGAAACAAATCATATTTGGCTTATTTTCATTTTTCATTGGGAAATTTAATTTTAATAAAATGGTTATCATTTTTTCCTAATTATAAATACTAGAGTCATAAAGGAAAATTATACTTAACAAGCTTAACATTATCAAAAATACCATTGGGTGGATTTTAATTTAAATAAAAAAATTAGTTTGATAAAGAAATAAAAATTTAATAACTTTAGTTTAACAAATATAAATTTGAATTTGAAATACTAATATTTAAGTATTTATATAATATCCTAAAAAATATCAAATATAATCTACTATCACATACTTTATTTACTATTTCGAGTAATATATTACTATTATTTACCATTTTGATTTAATATCATAATGCTCGATATTCAAATAATATTTGGTTTGTTTTATTTTTGAATGCAAAAATTTAATTTTAGAGAATCAAAATAGTAATAATTAAAAAATGTATATTAGTTTTCCTCATTAAATTTGTTATTATACTTAGGAATTCATAAAAATATATTTTAAAACAACGTAACTATTTTGAAATCATCTACCTTTTATTTTCCTTTCTATTTTCTAATTTATTTTATTGGAAACAAAAATAGTAATAATTTAAAATAAAATTGGTGCCAATTTTATTCATTGAAAATGATATTATACTTAGGAAATATTAAAAGTATATTTTTAGACTCAAAAATATTTTTTGAAGTTTATTATGCATGTTTGACATTTTCAAAATTGTATCGGTTGAAATTGACTTTCAAACTATAAAAAGAGTTTGATAAAGTATAAAAAATTGGCCATTTTTTAAAATAATCTCAATTATATTTTTAAAATATTAGTATTTATATAAAACCTTGAAATAATTATTAACTCCACTATAAAATATTTTCTTTACTATTATTAAAAATGTATTATTATACTTCATCACTTACATATAAAATTATAGAGGTAGAGTTTCAAATTATCTTTGGTTCATTTTTCTTTTAGATTTGGAAATTTAATTTTTCCGAATGAAAATATTAATAATTTTAAATAAAATATTATTTGTGTTAATTTTTCTCATTGAAAATGTTATTATAATTAGGAAACATCAAAAGTATTTTTTGAGACTCCAACGAAACTTCTTTTTAGTTTATTTAGTATGTTTTAAAATTTTCAAAATTCTTAAGTTCCAAATATTAGTTTGCCAAATAATTAAAAGATCGCTATTTTTTTAGTTCAATAAATCTCAATTTGAATTTTAAATACAACTCTTTTAGAATACCCTAAAAACCTATTAACTCTTCTCGACGACTATAACATGTGTAATATACTATTACTAATAACGAATTACTATACTTCACAACTTCAATATAAATTTATAGATACCGATATTCAAATCATATTTGGTTTATTGTCCATTTTTGTAAGGAAATATAATTTTCCAGAATAAAAAAATAAAATTGTTATCAAGTTGTCCTAATTATAAATACTGGAGTCATAAAGGGAAAAAAATTATTTAGCATGTTTGACATTATCACCATACCATCTAGTGAATTTGACTGTAATTTAGTCACTTTCCTTTAACAGATATAAATTTGATTTTAAAATATTACTATTTATATAATATTCTCAATAAATATCAAATATAATGTACTATCACATAATTTATTTATTATTTCAAATAATATATTATTATTTTTTAACACTTCAATTTAAAATCAATGTGTTCATTATTTTAATCATGTTTGAATTGTTTTACATTTTAACTCGAAATTTTAATTTTCGAGAAGCAAAATATAAATATAATTGTAAACATAAATAAAATTGATAACAATTTTGCTCATTGAAAATTTTAGTATACTAGGAACCATTATAGTTATATTTTGATACTGTAACACCCCAAATTTTGATCTTTAAAATTATAGTAACAGTCCTGGAAGCTTCGCTTGAGCGAGAGTTGTCTCGCCTGGGCGAGAAATGGCAATTTTGGGCTGTTGACACAGTGTAATCGATTACACACTTCTGGTAATCGATTACATCGTATTAAAAGCATCAGATATGTGCATCTGACACAGTGTAATCGATTACACACTGCTGGTAATCGATTACACTCTGCTGGTAATCGATTACACTCTGATGGTAATCGATTACACTCTGCTGGTAATCGATTACACTCTGCTGGTAATCGATTACACTCTGCTGGTAATCGATTACACTCTGCTGGTAATCGATTACACACTTCTGGTAATCGATTACACACTTCTGGTAATCGATTACACACTTCTGGTAATCGATTACATCGTATTAAAAGCATCAGATATGCGTATTTTTCACGTTGTAATCGATTACACCATGTTGGTAATCGATTACAACCCGACGACACCTCTTTAAAACAGAAACCTAAACACATTTTTGAGTTAGAACTTCGAAGAGAAGAGAGAAAGAAGAGTTTTTCAAGAGCAAAGAGCCTTAGGACTCATCTTGGAGCTTGAGAAGAGGTAAACCTCTTGTTACTAACTCTTCTTCTTCCTCTCTAACTTGTTTTGGGTATGTTGGATTTATTTTCAAAACATGAGAAACCATGGGAACTCATTCTTTAGAGTTATGGTTCGTTTTATGTTATTTTTATCTTGTAAACTCTTGGTTTAGAGTTGGTATTTGATGAATGGAAAGTTTTATGGGTTATTCATGAAAAACCCCAAAAACCCCCAAAATGAGAATATGAGTATAAAGAGAAAGAGATGAAATGCTAGATGTGGATAATGAGTAGTGTTTTAATGTTGTTATATGAGATGAACATGTATGCTTTGATATTTAGAAACTTGTATTGAAGTAGTTTTGGAAATATTGAAATATGAGATGTTATGCATGTTTTAGATGGTTGAATATTGATGATGAATATTTTGTATGATTAAATGATGCAAAATAAGTTGTTTATGTGATATTTGGAATAAATGACTAACATTGTTGTTATTGGTTGAAATGAGGAAAGATCCTAAGGTTGGAGGAAATCGCGGAGTAGACTTTTAAAGTTACTCGAAACTGATCTCCAACGCTCACCGAGGTAAGGGATAAGTGGCTCTAATTCATACTCACTGATGTGAACGAGGTATGTGAAAGAGGTAATGTGTTGTAAGTTTGATTGTTGTTACCCTACCCGAATAGGGAGTGGTTTATTGTTGTTACCCTACTCGAAGAGGTAGTGGTTGACTGTTATTGTGTCCTACCCGGAGTGGTAGTGAACTGTTTGTTGTGTCCTACCCGGAGTGGTAGTAGACTGTTATTGTGTCCTACCTTAAATGGTAGCGGACTGTTATCGTGTCCTACCCGGAGTGGTAGCGGACTGTTGTTGTGTCCTACCCGGAGTGGTAGTGGACTGTTATTGTTATCCTACCGGGAATGGTAGTGAAGAATTGTGAACTAGACCTACCCGATGTGGTATGGAGCATAACACTAGACCTACCCGATGTGGTATGGAGTATAATACTAGACCTACCCGATGTGGTATGGAGTATAACTAGACCTACCCGATGTGGTATGGAGTATAACACTAGACCTACCCGATGTGGTATGGAGTATAACACTAGACCTACCCGATGTGGTATGGAGCATAACACTAGACCTACCCGATGTGGTATGGAGTATAATACTAGACCTACCCGATGTGGTATGGAGTATAACTAGACCTACCCGATGTGGTATGGAGTATAACACTAGACCTACCCGATGTGGTATGGAGCATAACACTAGACCTACCCGATGTGGTATGGAATATAATACTAGACCTACCCGATGTGGTATGGAGTATAACTAGACCTGCCCGATGTGGTATGGAGTATAACTAGACCTGCCCGATGTGGTATGGAGTATAACTAGACCTACCCGATGTGGTATGGAATATAACAGTAGGCCTGCCCGATGTGGTATGGATGATGAACTAGACCTGCCCGATGTGGTATGGATGATGAACTAGACCTGCCCGATGTGGTATGGATGATGAACTAGACCTGCCCGATGTGGTATGGATGATGAACTAGACCTGCCCGATGTGGTATGGAGATGTAATTTGATCTACCCGAGGTGGTAGGAGATTATAGTGTGAAAGAACTCGGTGAATACGATTAATGATGAATACGACATATGAGAAACAAGGACGTTAAGAGCGAAAGTCATATGCATGCTATAGGATATATAT
Organism: Lupinus albus; assembly: GCA_009771035.1. Classification (NCBI taxonomy): domain Eukaryota; kingdom Viridiplantae; phylum Streptophyta; class Magnoliopsida; order Fabales; family Fabaceae; genus Lupinus; species Lupinus albus. The sequence continues at coordinate 15,472,911 of CM020002.1, read as the reverse complement.
TATGGGATATATATACTATAGGGTGAATATGAATGTTGGAAATGAAGACGTTAAGGATAAAAGTAATATACATGCTATAGGATATATAGTTTGGGATATATATATACTATAGTGTGGATATGAATAATGAGAAGAACGATGCTTCGAATGAACATAACATGCATGCTATAGAATATATATTATGGGATATGTATTCTATAGGATGAATATGGATAACGTAGAAATGAACGAAAGAAGAGATGAATGTTTGCATTTACGTAATTGCGTTTATAATTTATATTAAAGTTTAATCGTATTTGAAATGTGGATTATCATGTGATGTTAGTTTTTAAACTAATGACTTACTCCCTTTTGTTTTGTGTGTCGTTTATGATAATCCCATTGTAGGTAAATGAAGGACTTTGAGGATGAAGCTCAATTAGGAAGCTTTTGTGTTTAATTACTCGCTTGTCTGTATTGCTAAGTGACGTTGTAGTTGATTTAATAGTATTATGGGATGACTGTAAATCCGTTTAGATCAATACGGATATGTGTAGTTATGGGCTTTATAACCTTGGGAGACCCATAACTGGTTGTATGTGGTAAATGCTATTTGAATGAATTATGTTTTTCCGCAACATAAATTTGTATGATAAGAAAATAGGGTAAAGAGTATTTTCGAAAATGATACTTGAGAGTTTTCAATGAAGGTGACGACTGTATGTAAGAAATGATTAAAATAAATGAAAAATTTTCAAGGGTAAAAATCGGGTCGTTACAATATGGTATCAGAGCATAGTTAATCTTGCGGCCTAGGATATGGCCTTACATGCTTCTTTGTGATCTTTATGTGCTTGAACTGCTTAGTTAGCATTGACAGTTGTGTGTTTATGTGATGCTTGTCTGGTTATAAAATTAGTCTACTGACAAGTACGTGAGTGTAGGTACGCATGGCTGAAAGAGGAAGTGAAACGAGCCAGAATACTTCCGATGATCTCTTGGCACAGATGTTAGAGGTGCTTCAGGGCATGAATGGAAACTTACGAAATTTGGATCGAAGCGTGGCTCCAGGTCCAGGCTCCTCTGTCCCAAGCTGGATCGGAGACCTAATGTCATGCATGCTGGGGAGGCATGGGACCACGGTTGGATGGTTACCCCAAGTGGCGCAGGGACATCGGGTGTTGATGATCCGGCGAGAGGTAAACGCATGGTGACAGGTATCACTTTTAGTGTTGTTTAATTCGGGAGCGACACACTCCCTATATTTGCTGAATGCGTGAACCTACTGAGATTGTACACCAAATTGTTGTTTTCGACTTAGTTGTACCCACCAACCCCGTGTATCGGTGGTGGATGTTGGTGTGGATGTCTCAGTGTACGGTTGGGGTAAATGGTAAAACCTTTACTATAGTGTTGGTATGCGCAATGACGTCCAGTTGGATTTAATCCTGGAAATGGACTAGCGGTCAGCAAATCGTGTTATGTTTAACTGTGTGTAATTGTTGAGGTGAATATTTAAATTTAGTATGCATTGATATGTATGTGTATGCTAAGGGGGTAAAATTTATACTGATAGTCGAGGAAAGAGGCTAGTCGAGTTACTTACCCAGTCGATGTGAGGAATACATTTTATTAGACGTGAAACTTTTGGTCTCGAATGACCGGTTCTTTTGCGGTAGGACATTGGCAACGTATGAAATAGTGGTGGTGATCCGAAATTGTCTGCGTTGAATGTGTACCGGCAAAAGTTGTTGTTGTTTCGTGAACGTCAGTAATTGCGGTGTATGGGTGTGGTGTAACCATAGGAGAGAAGAAGTTTTGGGTTGTATCGAAATGAGCGTGCGAACCTTATTTCACGACGTGGTTGCCATGAGTCGTGGATTCAAACCGCTTTCGAAAATCATTTTTGGGAAAACTTAGCTTGTGCCTAAGTAATGATTTAGTATCATGTTGGAGAATTCCGAAATTTTAGCAACCATGTCGGAATAAGTATGAGGTTGTTAAAAGTTTAGTGATATGAGACGCCCATGTATTTCTAGACATAATGCGAGTGAGTTAATAAGTTTATATTTACTAACGGAATTGGGGTGACCAAACCAAACGCAAGTTGTAGGTTTGAGTGTTGGTCGACTTGTGCTTGCCGATTGGTAATAGAATACCTAGTTTTGGTGTGAATCAATGGTTTTATGGTTTCAGTGGAGACTAGAAATCAGTAATTTCTTTAGACGATAAGATTTGATGCTAGAAATATTTTATGTAATTAGACAATTACTGAATAGTTTGATTGTGTACAATGGATGAGACACTAATAATTCTATTGTGTAAGTATTTTGTGGATCTAGTAAAATGAAATTGTGCTAGAGTCTCGAGTGGAGATGAGACTAGCTAGTGTATGATGGATGTTAAAAGATGCATTTAGATAGATATGGGATAAGGGGTTCCCCATTCGCTGAAATTCGAGAGTGTTATCAGGATTCTTAACGTATGTTAGGATTGATAGATGGATATGTGATGGATACCTATGGTTCTTGAAAAATGTCGAAAAGATCTTTAGTCTGAATTATGGTTTAGTTCTCATGGTATTCAATGTTGTTCGAGGCTAGGATCTTAATATTTGGACATAGAGGAGTTAGTTCATGAATTGGTTTGGTGATATCATGGTTTAGTGGTGTATGCCCTTGGTGACTGATTAAGTAATCTTAATGGATTAGAGAATCGAATTGTGATTTTGGTTGAATATTCTTGTGCCTAAGGTCTAGGTGATGATTTTATTTTCCAAGGTATGTTTAATTTTCGGGGACGAAAATTCTTATAAGAGGGGGAGGATTGTAACACCCCAAATTTTGATCTTTAAAATTATAGTAACAGTCCTGGAAGCTTCGCTTGAGCGAGAGTTGTCTCGCCTGGGCGAGAAATGGCAATTTTGGGCTGTTGACACAGTGTAATCGATTACACACTTCTGGTAATCGATTACATCGTATTAAAAGCATCAGATATGTGCATCTGACACAGTGTAATCGATTACACACTGCTGGTAATCGATTACACTCTGCTGGTAATCGATTACACTCTGATGGTAATCGATTACACTCTGCTGGTAATCGATTACACTCTGCTGGTAATCGATTACACTCTGCTGGTAATCGATTACACTCTGCTGGTAATCGATTACACTCTGCTGGTAATCGATTACACACTTCTGGTAATCGATTACACACTTCTGGTAATCGATTACACACTTCTGGTAATCGATTACATCGTATTAAAAGCATCAGATATGCGTATTTTTCACGTTGTAATCGATTACACCATGTTGGTAATCGATTACAACCCGACGACACCTCTTTAAAACAGAAACCTAAACACATTTTTGAGTTAGAACTTCGAAGAGAAGAGAGAAAGAAGAGTTTTTCAAGAGCAAAGAGCCTTAGGACTCATCTTGGAGCTTGAGAAGAGGTAAACCTCTTGTTACTAACTCTTCTTCTTCCTCTCTAACTTGTTTTGGGTATGTTGGATTTATTTTCAAAACATGAGAAACCATGGGAACTCATTCTTTAGAGTTATGGTTCGTTTTATGTTATTTTTATCTTGTAAACTCTTGGTTTAGAGTTGGTATTTGATGAATGGAAAGTTTTATGGGTTATTCATGAAAAACCCCAAAAACCCCCAAAATGAGAATATGAGTATAAAGAGAAAGAGATGAAATGCTAGATGTGGATAATGAGTAGTGTTTTAATGTTGTTATATGAGATGAACATGTATGCTTTGATATTTAGAAACTTGTATTGAAGTAGTTTTGGAAATATTGAAATATGAGATGTTATGCATGTTTTAGATGGTTGAATATTGATGATGAATATTTTGTATGATTAAATGATGCAAAATAAGTTGTTTATGTGATATTTGGAATAAATGACTAACATTGTTGTTATTGGTTGAAATGAGGAAAGATCCTAAGGTTGGAGGAAATCGCGGAGTAGACTTTTAAAGTTACTCGAAACTGATCTCCAACGCTCACCGAGGTAAGGGATAAGTGGCTCTAATTCATACTCACTGATGTGAACGAGGTATGTGAAAGAGGTAATGTGTTGTAAGTTTGATTGTTGTTACCCTACCCGAATAGGGAGTGGTTTATTGTTGTTACCCTACTCGAAGAGGTAGTGGTTGACTGTTATTGTGTCCTACCCGGAGTGGTAGTGAACTGTTTGTTGTGTCCTACCCGGAGTGGTAGTAGACTGTTATTGTGTCCTACCTTAAATGGTAGCGGACTGTTATCGTGTCCTACCCGGAGTGGTAGCGGACTGTTGTTGTGTCCTACCCGGAGTGGTAGTGGACTGTTATTGTTATCCTACCGGGAATGGTAGTGAAGAATTGTGAACTAGACCTACCCGATGTGGTATGGAGCATAACACTAGACCTACCCGATGTGGTATGGAGTATAATACTAGACCTACCCGATGTGGTATGGAGTATAACTAGACCTACCCGATGTGGTATGGAGTATAACACTAGACCTACCCGATGTGGTATGGAGTATAACACTAGACCTACCCGATGTGGTATGGAGCATAACACTAGACCTACCCGATGTGGTATGGAGTATAATACTAGACCTACCCGATGTGGTATGGAGTATAACTAGACCTACCCGATGTGGTATGGAGTATAACACTAGACCTACCCGATGTGGTATGGAGCATAACACTAGACCTACCCGATGTGGTATGGAATATAATACTAGACCTACCCGATGTGGTATGGAGTATAACTAGACCTGCCCGATGTGGTATGGAGTATAACTAGACCTGCCCGATGTGGTATGGAGTATAACTAGACCTACCCGATGTGGTATGGAATATAACAGTAGGCCTGCCCGATGTGGTATGGATGATGAACTAGACCTGCCCGATGTGGTATGGATGATGAACTAGACCTGCCCGATGTGGTATGGATGATGAACTAGACCTGCCCGATGTGGTATGGATGATGAACTAGACCTGCCCGATGTGGTATGGAGATGTAATTTGATCTACCCGAGGTGGTAGGAGATTATAGTGTGAAAGAACTCGGTGAATACGATTAATGATGAATACGACATATGAGAAACAAGGACGTTAAGAGCGAAAGTCATATGCATGCTATAGGATATATATTATGGGATATATATACTATAGGGTGAATATGAATGTTGGAAATGAAGACGTTAAGGATAAAAGTAATATACATGCTATAGGATATATAGTTTGGGATATATATATACTATAGTGTGGATATGAATAATGAGAAGAACGATGCTTCGAATGAACATAACATGCATGCTATAGAATATATATTATGGGATATGTATTCTATAGGATGAATATGGATAACGTAGAAATGAACGAAAGAAGAGATGAATGTTTGCATTTACGTAATTGCGTTTATAATTTATATTAAAGTTTAATCGTATTTGAAATGTGGATTATCATGTGATGTTAGTTTTTAAACTAATGACTTACTCCCTTTTGTTTTGTGTGTCGTTTATGATAATCCCATTGTAGGTAAATGAAGGACTTTGAGGATGAAGCTCAATTAGGAAGCTTTTGTGTTTAATTACTCGCTTGTCTGTATTGCTAAGTGACGTTGTAGTTGATTTAATAGTATTATGGGATGACTGTAAATCCGTTTAGATCAATACGGATATGTGTAGTTATGGGCTTTATAACCTTGGGAGACCCATAACTGGTTGTATGTGGTAAATGCTATTTGAATGAATTATGTTTTTCCGCAACATAAATTTGTATGATAAGAAAATAGGGTAAAGAGTATTTTCGAAAATGATACTTGAGAGTTTTCAATGAAGGTGACGACTGTATGTAAGAAATGATTAAAATAAATGAAAAATTTTCAAGGGTAAAAATCGGGTCGTTACAGATACCCCACAACTATTTTTTCAATATTATATTATCATTTACTTTATTAAATATTACAAATAAAGTATTTTTATTCTTGATAAATTCGATTTAAAATTAATGAGATTAAGATTGGAATCATCTTTCTTTTATTTCCTTTTCCATTTTGAAATTTATTTTATGCAAAATAAAAATATTAATAAGTTAAATTAAAATTGGAGTTAATATTCTTTATTGAAAATAATATTATACTTAGGAAGTATAAAAGTATATTTTCAGACGCTAAAATAATGTTTTAAGGTTTATTATACAAGTTTGACATTTTCACAATTTTATTGTTGAAATTAACTTTAAGTTCTTAAAAAGAGTTTGATAAAGAATACAAATTGCTCATTTTTAATCTAAATTCGATTTTTAAGTTCTAGTATTTATTTAATATTATGATATAATTATTAACTCCACTATAACATACTTTGATTTTAATTATTTACAATATATTATTATTCTTCATCACATTGATATAAAATCATTACGTTGGATATTCAAATAATCTTTGCTTTTTTCCTTTTGAATTTAGAAATCTAATTTTTGTAATCAAAATAATAATAATAATAATAATAGTAACTTCAAACAAAATAAAATTGATATCATTTTTTCTCATTGAAAATTATTATACTTAGTAGTGGTCAAAATTATTTTTTCAAGATTATACCATTACTAACTTTATTTAATATTACCAATAAAGTATTATAATTCTTCACAACTACGATTTAAAATTATAGAGATTGCCCTCAACTTGCTAAGAAGGAGGAAGTGGATGCTATGAAGGGTGCTAGGCCTAAGATGAATGGAATGGATGATGACCTCATTCAAGATACGTCTCTTATTAATGAAATCTTCTTGATTGTATTGTTTGATTTGGTGACTTTTATAGCTAGTGATGTTGTGAAAAGGTTAAAATTAATTGTTTGCCAGTTTCATATGATCTCATTGTGTCTACCCCAACTAATTCTTACAAATAATTTATTTACCAGTTCGGTATAAAATTATAGAGATAGGGATTCAAATCATCTCTTGTTAATTTTCCTCCTTGATAATTACATGATACTTATAAAGCGTGAAACTATATTTTGATTTTGAAATACTACCCTAAAAACTATCAATTCTACCATATTATTACATAATTTGTTTACTATTATTAATAACATATTATTATTCTTAACCACTTTGATATAAAATTATAGAGATGTATGTTAAAATCATCTATAATTTATTTTCCTTTTGCATTGGGAAACTTAATTTTGAATCAAAATAGTAATAAGTTACAAAAATAAAATACTTAATAATTTTCCTCATGGAAAATGAAAATATAATTTGGAAATGTCAAAAGTATAATTTGAGACTCCATAAGTATTTTTTGAAGTAAATTTATCGTGTTTGATATTTTCAAAATTACATTGGTTTTATGTTCTACACTATTTTCCGAAAGAATTAAAAAAATCATTCATTTTTAATATTACAAATCTCAATTTGATTTTCAAATACTTAATATACATCAATCTCAATTTGTTCATTTTTCGAACTCGAGTTTCAAGATGAACAATTCCCTTATCGAGTTAAGCTCTAGTTTAGCTTGTTTCGACTAGTTTATAGCCCTAATGAAAATACTTAAATTAATCATTTCCCAAATGCATTGGGCTTCTTGGTTGGAAGAATCAAATATTTTAAAACAAGACACTTAGAAATAGTCTACCAAACCAATTAACAGTTTTAGTATTTCATTTGCAAGTAACAAAGTAAGTTAGAACTTATAAAAAAATGATGGACTATATCATTAATAGATTTTTGCTCCGAATTTTGAGTCTATAATAATTATTCAAATGGCATTCAAAAGCCGTATATAAACTCCAAAAGAAAAATAAATGCAACTTGTCTTGGAAAATATGATAATAAAAAAATGTGACCAACAACAATAGATATTGTTTAGAGAGAGCATACACGTTATCAAAATTTGTTTCTTTCCCATTTTTGAAAACTTCGTGAGTCACTCAACTTACTTGTTTTGTCGCTTTCATTTGAATTTTCTCAACTAATTATCTAATTTAAACGGCAAGTGCACTTAATAAATAGTTTAAAGTTTCATACTTATAAGTAACCAATTTTATCTTTGGACCATTACAAGTGTAGCATCAAATCACAGAAACATACAAAACAATTATTATGTTGTAAATACAGAAAAAGCAGGTATCATGATTATGAGATGTAAAACCAAAATTTGATTCCGATTTTTCATTAATAAGAACACACAATCCAATTTGGGAGGTCACATTATGTTGACAATAAGCATAAAGATGGGTCAATTTATTGTCCTACCAACGTGTTAAATTGGCCATTAGTATAGCTAGCTTTTGTTCCAAAGTAACTAAGTTGATTAAAATAATGTATCAACTAAGTTGATTAAAATAATTATCAACTAAGTTGATTAATGGTTTTGAGGTAGAGAATAAGTCCTCCAAAAAAACTATGTGGTTCTATGACTCCAATTATAGATCATTATTTCAAATTTATTTGAACAAAAAAAAGAGTGTTTAAAAGAGTAACTCTTTCATATTAGCAGAAAAATCAAGTGGAATATGATTGTTTGACATTGTTAAGTATAATATAATTTGAAGTAAGTTCTCAAATATTTCAAGCAATTGATTTTATACAATTATTATTTAAAATTCAATAAACATAACAAGTATTCAACAAATGAGTCTTAAAAGAAGACAATTAGATTAAAGAAGTTCTCTAGTCTTATGATTGTGCTAGCAAAATAACTTCAAAACTAAGGCAAAAGGAATCTTATCACATGTTAATAATGTCTTAGAAATACAATCCAGCTAGCTGAAATGTCTATGTTTATCTATTTAATAAATGATTGAAAATTAAAAAAGTAACAAAAAATGTATATAAAAACACGCCCAGTGGGACTCGAACCCACAATCGCTTGATTAGAAGTCAAGCGCCTTATCCATTAGGCCATGGGCGCTAAATGTTATTTTTCAGACTAAAATTAAAACCTATAGTATATCTAAATCTAGCCTTAAGATGTGAACACTAACATGTGTCCCAATAACATTGTTTAATAGAGGAAAGGAAATATAGATTTTATTTTTAAAATGAGATTATTACATATGGAAAGGTGTTGAAGTTAGCTTTCCAATACTAGTTATTTTCGTTTGTATTTTTGCAAGCTCTTTAATGTTGTAGTTCACATATTAAAAAAAAGGATCAACTAGTAAAAAATTTAAAGTTACTCCACATCTTAGTCATCAAGTTCTAGAGAAATCTAATGGTTTGAATTAGTGAGTAGATATAAATCATTAGATTTCCCTATAATTGATGGCGAAAATGTGGAGTAAATTTAAAAAATTTACTCTTAAAGTAAATGAATCACTCCTCTTAAAAAGATGTAGTTAATATACACTTGTATTAATTTTATGTAATAATAATTTTATAATTTCGACTCCCAGAACATGGCGCCCTTGGGGCTTTCTATTTAATTATATCGAAAGACCCAATGAATTAAATCTATAGTATTTATTATGTTTATGTAAGAGTGGAATTGTAATAAATGTCATTAACATTGTTTTGTTTTTCTTCTTGGGAAAGATAGATAAAAAGAAAAAAAAACAATTAAATAATTAGTTAGGATTATAATGAGTAAATACTTCTTAATTATCTATATGTTAAACTTATCGGTTCTTCTTTACTACCGGAGAGTTCAATAATGAATTATGAGGAGAGAAAAATATTTTAAATTTTTTATTGAAAAATAACTTGAAATCATGATCATTAAATATTTTTTTATCACATGTCGCAATCCCTTAAACTACATGCGCTTTTTGTTTTGCTTGATTTCTTTAATTGAAGATATGAAAAAATTTACTTTTAATTCAAATTTAGAATATATCTAAACCTTAATTGATATACCATCAAGCATTTAAATAAGTGGACATGCACGAAAGTTTTATTTTGAGAATGTAGTTACATTAAATATTCTATCTTTTCTCTTAAAACTGTTATTTTAGGTTTTCCTATACAAATCATAGAACATTGATTTTTATTATGAAAATGTTATTGTTTTTCCTTTCATACCTTTATCCTTTCCCCATTCATTTTACTCCACGATTATTATTCTCTATATAATACAGATTATTGTAATGAGTTTTCTTTAACTTTTGTTTCTATTCACATAGTATGAATCAAACCTAATATAATGGTTGAAAAAACCTAATTATCTACTAATTGTTTTAGATCTTGTTAGTAGTTAAAATAGAACTTCAGTCCACTCAAATGTTAAACTCATAAATGCTAAGAGAAAAAAATAACCAAGCAAAGCCAATATCTTCTGCTTAATATTAATTTTTTTTATATAAATAATCTATTCTCCTCTTTCTGAATCGGAAAAGGCTGGATGTGAAGTAGTAAATATTGTGTGTATTAATATTTATTAAGATCATGTTAACCGTTAGTGGAAAAAAAAAACTTCATATTGTAAATTACAATTTTAAAATATTAAACATATAAAATTTCAATACCAATTTTTTATCTTTCAATCATTAATCAACAATTTAGGGCTTTTGGTTAATGTTCTTTTATTAATAACAGTACTTCAATGTGCATGACAATAGTCTTAATTTGCCGGTTTTGGTTTTTAAGTAGAGATGGAAATTTTTTAGGTACCCTTGGGGCTAGGGTTTTCATGATTAGAATAATGTTTGTCCTTTAAAAGACAAGAATACAAGTAACTATTCCTCCCCTTTCTTATTGTCTGTTTTCTAGGATATAAAACACATGCTCTATATCTTTATCTCTCAATTTTTTTATTTTCGATTTTTGTTATTTATCTTTACACAAAGCTACATTAAATTTTATTCCATTAATTATAAAATAAAACATTATTTAAAATTTCAATGAGGTATTTTTTTTTACATTGCATTTTTTTATATTACCTTTAATGCAGTAGTAAAATCTCTTTTGAAAAATAATATTCTAACTAATCAATGTTTTGAACGTTTCTATCATTATTGCCTAATTTTATGATAACTATGCACAAATAATAAAGAAATGATAAAAAAGAAAAAAACAGCTTTTAATATTATAATATCTCATCCATGCAAATATTAAATAATTTTGGACTCATAATTTTTTGAAGTGTATGACCCTCTAAACTTAAATATACATACACTATTTGAATTTATTAAACTCATTACACTTCTTAATATTTTATTTCCCTAGTGAAAATCTTTCTTCCATGACTGAACTCACCATATCACTATCATTAAACTATTATGGTGTATATATTCATTGTTAATAATTTTTATAAAATACAATTCAAATATTCCTATATAAAAAAGAGCTAGGAAAGTATAGTTTTTGAATTTATCTCTAGAATTCTTTCTTCTAGAATTTAGGGTACGTACGTACTCTTGTTATTATATGGAATTTCAAAACATTATTACAACGACATGCTACCAATAATAGCACATGCGACAATATTAAAAACCTTACAAAATGCAATCCTTTCTTTTACTCACAGTATTTTCTGGCTTAGCTTTTTTCACTTGGACTTTTTTGATGATGCTCTTTCTTTTTTCTTTATTCCTTATTTTTGTTGTTGAAATCCTTTCAACCAATCAAAATAAAATCATTGTATTAGAACCGTAAGCCAAGTCAAATACTGACTGATAGTTGAAATTTTAGATTATATTGAATTAGTCACACAAATTAGTTACGAAAAACAAGTACCATGTCACACTAATTAATTAACGTGTGCCATATATCATATAAAAAATACTAAGAGAGAAAGAGTGGTTGAATAATTAAGATGATGAAGATTATGGACGATGTCATGACATAAACATGCATATTAAATTAAAGTATAGCGTAATAGTTTTGAACTGTCAGTATAAATATTTATAAATAAACAATATATTTTTTGAAGAGTAGGTGATAATAAAATATGAATGATGAGTGATACAATAACAATATATAAAACTCATACATTATGGAGGCATAAAATTAAATGCTAAACATGGCAATAGTTTTGTAGTACTATGAATCAAATATGAAGAGTAAGTGATAATAAAATATGAATGATGAGTGATAACAATAGTTTTTGACTTTCCTGTTGGGGAACATGGCAATGTGTTGCTTAGAATTATCCAAGCAATTATTTTGTAGTTCTATGAACCAAATGCTAAACATTTGTAGCAAATGTGCAATTCATAACCAAATTAAATGGTCACATGATTAAGCTATATTCATACAAAAAAGAGCAGCACAAATTATGATGCATTACAAGTATAATATTTCTCCTCAAAAATGCATCTTTAAAGATGGGATATTTTTCTTTATAAACTTTAAGCCCAAAACAGCTAGCCTTAGATGGCACACAAGTAATGCTTAGCTTTCTTAAACCATCTTGCACAAGAGACATGTTTTTTTTTAAAACCAAGAGAACCAAATATATTAATAAGAAAAAGATTACATGAAGGTCAAAGGATTACAAGAAATTACATCTATAGTTAGGAAGACCTAGTCTATTTTTGTTAAAATCTTCAAATATGAGATTTGGAATTACATCCACTAAGTATAAACTTTAGAGGATACACCAAATGAAGCTAGTTTATCAGCATAATTATTGTCTTCCTTGAAGATATGAGACACTTTGAAGATCATTAATCGAAGAGATCCACATCTTACACCTATGCCATTTATTAGCCAGCCTCCAAGGATCCCATTGAAGATGTCCACCATCATAAACGAGTCACATTCAAGCCAAATAGCCTTCCACCCTTTTTGACGAGTAATCTCAAATGAAAGACGAGGCATGTATTATTAAGTAATAAAGAATAACACTCTCAAATGAAAGACGAGGCATGTTATTATTAAGTAATAAAGAATAACACTCTTCACTTTATATAGTAGTCCTTTTATATTCTTTATGCCAGATCCAATAGTTATTGTGGTTCGGTTTACGAGTTTTCTACAAATACGTGTTACTCAAAACTTCCTATTTCAAATGTCACATGTTGAGGAAATTCAAATCTTGAATGATAAGCGAATTTAGAAAATATATAACATGTGGTACCTTCTCTTATTAGTTTTCACAAAAATGAGTCAAACGACTTAATCATCTCGCTCATCATAATCTATATGCGATGGTTAAGTGTCCAAAATAAATGTTAAGTGTTTAAGGGAGTAACCTCCCAAATAATATAGACTATACTCAAAATAATAAAAGCAGCCATTGAAAAAATAACATATCAAATGAGACTTAAGCAGCCACCAACTTTGGTACATTATTGGTTATGATTTCAGTGCTTACTCTGTTTTAAGATTATGTACATTTAAAATCATGACAAACTTTATTTCATATCAAATTAACCACGTATTGGAGAAGTTAACCTAGTGTCCCTTATAAGCTTAATGATGTCTTTGGTTGAAGGGGGGAAATGAGAGAAAAGAAAAGAAACAATTAGAAATAAATGACTGAATGGCAAAAATATTCATATAATAAAGAGAAATTAAAGAATTGTTTTATTACTAATTAGATAATTAAGAATTATAATATAAATAAGTGATAAAATGTATTTCTCGACATAGTAAATATATTTTAATTTAGATATTATAGTTTAAAATATTAAAAGTTTCAATTGTAATGCAATTGTCATTCTATTTTCCCATGAAACCGATTAACTTATTAGTTAGTAGTATGAGTAAGAAAACAAGATAAGTGCCATATATTTTTCCATTTCCAGTTATTTCTCTTTTTCTTTCTACTTCTTTGATTTTAGACATAGGTCCCACAATTTTATTATCTTGTTCTTATTTCACATGTAAATGAAGGGGAAGAAAAACATTAAATCTCACCTTTTCTCTCTTTATAACTTCTATTCCCACTAATTCTTGCATTTCAAAAAAAAAAAAAGCTAAATGTTACATAATCTTCCAATAGAAAAGATTATAAAATTTAAATGAGCATCTAGAAAAATTATTTAATTGGATTTTATTACCTTTCAAAACAATATTTTGGCTGAGGTCCCTATAAACTCATTTAGATTTTTAGTCCCTATTGTTTGTTGGTCTTGTGTCTTACAAATGTTATGTTTTGAATAAAAAATGATATATTTTTCTACATTATAAAAAAATTAATATATCACACAAAATATTTTATTAATTAATGATCGATTTATAAGTAATATATGTTATAATTTCTTATGATATAAGAAAATTAAAATTAATTGATGTTTTGGATTTGATTTTGTAATAAATTAATGTTTTGAATTTGACACTTGTAATATATTTTAGTTTTAGATTTGATTTTTTATTTCTATTACGTCACCTATTAGAATCAGAATAAACTAGTTTAGGGTGACTATCACCAAGAAATTATGGAAACAAAATCACACCATCCTTACTTTACAGAAAAATATAACTATAAGCCTATTTAATTTAAGGGAAAAGTACATAAAGCCTTTAGATTTTATGTGTTTATGTCTTTTGTAAATAATTGTCATGAATCATTTTTTCTTAATTATCCCTTAAATTTCATCAATGACTGAAATTGATCGCCGTGTAAATATATTATTAAATTATTAATATGTCAATAAGGAAATTGCTCCTATTAAACTTATAATAGTAACAATGGATGTTAGCCAACATTGTTGTGTGGATGAAACAATCAATAAAATATAAAATTAATTGAGAATTAGACGTAAATAAATTTAAGAGTTGTTAAAACATTAATATTGGTATATATATATATAAAAAATTAAATAATAGTGATTTAACATTCGACTTTAAAATAAAATGCATAACAAGAAAATTCATTTCTATTAAGGGACTTATTATAAAAAGACATAAATTTATAGTGTTCTTATTAAATTTCCTCCATTTATGGGAATAAACAATTGTCTTAATAGTGATGAACTGAAAGAAGAGATATATCAACCTCAATGAACTTTTACCGGTAACCAAGTGTGGTAAAATTTTATTTGACATTCGCATTTTCTATTTCTAGCAAACAGAAGAGAGCCACCAAATGCTGCATGGAGAAAGGAGAAGAAAGTTATTGCATTCAATTATTAAATTTCCTAAAGCTGCCTAGCTAGTATTCAGTAAATTATAGTACAAATTTATACAATAATGGAGGTAACATGAAAAAGAGAATCTACATGAATAAAGCAGTGGCACAAATGGTGAACCATAATCCAATTTAGTCACACTTTTATATCGTAGATGACATCAAATAATGAAGCCTATAACAAGTCGGTTATAGTGATTGTCGTAATAGCATTATATCACAATTATTAATTCTCACATCAATCAACTTATAACCACAATCACAATTTAATAATCACCCATCAACTCCACATAGGTATTTGTATCTCTGTCTCAAATTCAAAGGAGTTATCTACAATAAAATTATGTTGTGCAAATAACCCATCTGAAAAAGTGATGAAGAGTTCGGTTTCCTCGGACCTCATTGGGGGATACATCCAACTATCCACCGTGTCAACCAAAATAAACTCGGTCCGAGGGTTGACCGAGTCAAAGCTCTTTTCTTCAATGTTTGGAAGCTCAATTATCTCACTAAGCTCTTCTTCTGACCCTTCTAAATTGTGCATTACTAAAGGGTCCAATTTAACCATACCTGCTGCCTTTGTAGCCGCTGCTTGAATGTCACGTGGGTTGCATGTGATAGGTCTAGGAAGCATGTCAATTAATTCTGGAAAATTAAGAATAGCTGATTGGCCCTTAATGCTTAAAGCAGCAACATCATGTGCTCTAGCAGCCATTTCGGGTGTCTCGAATGTACCGAGCCAGATTCGCGATTTCTTGCGTGGCTCGCGAATTTCGGACACCCATTTGCCCCAATTACGCTTCCGGACACCGTGGTACACCGGGTGCTTGCTGTTATCTCTTGGTCTCTTGGGCTTGGTCTTTTCCGCATTCTCTAATTTTTTGGAATGTGAAGAAGTGCTATTGTTGTTGTTGGTTGTAGTAGTAGTTTCTGAAGAATATGTTGTGTGTGTCATTCTTAATTAATGAGAGTGAAGAAAGAATAGAGTAAAGAAATAAAGGGAGGATTGAAGAGAAAAAAGAGATATGGGTAAGCTTTTGTAGTAGTTAAGGATATGCTTTAATAAAGCGACCCTTAACCTACCAATTATATATTTCACTATTTACATTCGGTCAAACATTGGCACCTAGGTTCACATAACTAACATTTTTTACATATGATATTTTTATTCTACTTGTAATTAAATGTAAAATATGCTATATTCACCCCACATTTTACATTTAGCATATAATATTTGATTGTACAAGTTACACGAGCAACTTTTATTTATTTATTTATTTATCTGTGTTTCAATAATGTGAATAAACTTGGATAAAATGATGATGTATATTCATTAATTGAGTAATCAAACTCATGGATCAAAATCTATAAACTTTATATTTCAGAGGAAACTACATAGTTGGGTGGTATTTTTGGGTTGGACAACAAAGATAGAAAAATAATAAATAAATGTTAAAGGGATAAAATGTCTAATGTTTAATAAATTTATAATACAAATAAATGAACTTGTATATTTTTTAAATACATTAACGGAACTCATATGATAAATATAAGAGAATAAAATATCTCTTCATACTATGAGATAAATTATCTCCTCTTACCACTAAAGTCATGACTGTGCGTATATTTAATTCTTTTCTACAAAAATATTTCTAAAAATTAAAAAAATGGAATTATATATGTCATAATTTTAATGACGGAATGAGACAATTTATCTATTAGGAAATAATTTATTCTCTAAATATAATGTGTTTTAATATATATGTGTCCTAGTGCACTTTTAAATTACCTAAGAAGATATGTTTGTATAAAATACTTTTATAAAAATAATATGCATCAACTTATTGACCGATTTTCCAATATAAATTTTATTGTTTTTGGAAATTTTTATATTGAAAATCGATCAATAAAAGAGTCAAGACAACCTTTTAACTTTCAAAATGTTTTTGATATCGATTAAAAAGGAACCAAGGTTGAATCTTGCCCTTAAATAAACACTTTATACTGGCGTGCATGTGTAGAAAATTGTATTTAGAATTAATTGATATAGTAATATATTTTTATTACCCATTGCAGCATTGTAGGTCAGGTAACATTTTCATATGTCTCCACATCTCCCATCTACTGTGTCAGTTGACATTCTGGTTGATGTATTTTTCTATAAAATATGTCTCAAATCTTATTTCACATCAATAAAAATATGTCATATTAATTATAAAAAAATAAACATTGATTATTATTTTTTATTTTGCTTCATTATTGTTGATGTGTGACATGATTTAAGACATAATATAAGATAACTGATTTTATTCCGAGTTTTGTTTTCTTGTCAAAAACTAATTCCCACCCATCAAAGAAATTCAGTCCCCCACTAATCACTAATGGCCCATTGTTTATGTTTTTATCCTTCTTTTCCTTCCCTTTGTTTCTTCCTCCTAGCTTTTCAATTTTTCTTGCATTAAATTTTTTGGACAAGGACTTCTAATGACAAAGAAGGAATTAGAATCTTAATTAACTACCGTTTTGTGAGAAAAGAGTAAAGGAACCTATATCTACCACCATAGGCCACATTATGAATCTATGATTTTGGGTGTCTAATACATCACCAATGTATTAATCATCCTTTCTATTAAAGACCAAGAAATATCTCTACCATATGCATGCTTAGCTTGCATAGTTGGGTATGCACTACCAACTAAGCATTCCTCTTATATTGGAAATGCTCCATCATAGTTCTTGCAATAAATTTAATTATAGAGAGAGAAATGTATACATTGACATTATACATTTTAGATATCTACAATTCATATTTAATTATCATTGACTCTTTAAAAAAATACAATTGAATAGTTGATGAAGTAATGACTATGTATAAATGTTTACATTGATAGTGCATAGATATTACAACGGAGTTGAAATTGGGGATTCTCACTTTAGATAGGTTAGTAAAATTACTAGTAGATGTTGGATGATGTAAACACAATATTATTGTAAAATTATAATACAACATTCATTTCCACTTTATAAATCTCTAGGAAGATACTCTCACTTTTCAAATAAAGTTATCTCTATTTCACAATAATTGACTCGTGGAATTAAAAGTCTTATATTATTATTGATAGGCTAATAGCAACCAAAATCAACCAACAAAATATTTATTTTAATGGACATGTGTAAGAAATAATGATAATATTTTTTGGTAATGAAACCAAGTTAGTTGGCTCGTGGAATAGAAATTCCTATTTTATTGCCAATTGGCATTCGTCATATATAAAGAGAATGAGATAATCATTTCTTGCGCATCGAGAAAAACAAGAAATGGGACCCCAAAAAATGGAAAAGGGTTGAAGTCATTTATGCATAATAGCACAAAATAATATTATTCTAAATAAGATACCTTCTTATGATTGGTGCTTTTAGTCTTGCATATTAATGGAAAAAATAATGGAGTAGGTTACTTAAGTATTATTATTACATATAAAAAACTTAACTAATTATAATATATATACATTGTGAGAGTATAAAAATTTATATATAATCTGTATATCATTTATTATTCTTTATATTTTTTAAATAGTTAATTTTATTAAATATGAATAATGAACGATACAATGATATTATATTAAACTTTTAAAGTATTTGTATATACATTTTCCACTTGCTGATTACAATTTGCTTTCATGATTAGTATTAGAAAATTATTTTTCGGACAAAAAAGTAAAAGTATTACTTTATAATAAATTTAGAGAATTGGGTCTTAAAAATTTGCCCAGTAGTGTAGTGAACATGAATAGAAATATGTCACATCCTGTTTCATATGCTCCATCGTGTTATTATTGATAATGAAGCAATACCCTATGTCTAGCTAATCAATGTTTAATATTAATTGTTCCATATAATGACCTCAAAATTACTAAAAGCTAATGTCTTAGTCAATTTATTAACTTACACAAGAAAACCCTATGTCTAACTAATAATGCTTCATATCAATTGCTATTTGTAATGACCTCAAAATTACTAAAAGCTAATGTCTTAGTTAGTTTAACAAGTTATAAAAGAAAACCCTAGGTCTAGGAACTATAGTTCATATGATTAAGAAATATGACTTGCCAAAACATAGCTATATGTCTAATAGTTCATGCATGCAAATTGAGTTAAGATGCAACACCTTAATTATATTAGTCGTGATGTCTTGGTCTATACTAATATATTACCAAAGATAGCTCCATGTCTAGTAACTATAATGACAAAAATTAGATTTATTGATAATTTATTTCTCCATCCATTAAAAATATGACATGTGTACTATTTTGTTTAGTTTTTAGAAATATTTTTATAGCAAATGATTAAATAAGACATATGTCATGCATGATTTCAATGGTTGAATGAGATAATTTATCTATATATACCAGTATATACTTTATTCTTATTGAACAATACGTACTATCAAAGAAAAATAAATTGATAACATGATATTTTAATAAGTAACATTATATCCTCATAGAAATTCTCACATCCTATGTCAATTTCTAACATGTAAAAGAATTTATAAGAATATTTTGTAGGATGATATATAATTATACCAAATGAAATAAGCCCTTTACAATTTGGTATGGGAGCCATAAAAATATGAAGCCAATACCTTATATATATATCACGGGCTTATTTATTTTCCCTTGTTTCTAAACATAAATAAATAAGCACATAGCTGTCATAGCATAGGGACAGAAAGAATTCCAAGGTATACTACACATCACCAAAGTCATTTGCATTGAGATTTGAGCTTCAAAAATAATTATAAGAAAAAAACTTAAAAACATTATCGAGGTTACCAAAATGCATGTTTACTACAAAACAGATTGTTTTTATTTTTTATCCGAAAAATAAACTACAAAACGATTCTTAGCCCAGCTGGCAACAAATTATGGTTCATTTATTTAGATTTGTGATAAATTAAGAAATAGATATAGTTTGATTTGTTCTAAGAGATTTGAATTAATTTTGAATCTACATAAAACATTACTCTAATGCATGAGGCTCTCTCTCCCTCTCCACTTTTTTTACATGGAGATAATAATAATAATAATAATAATAATAATAATAATAATAATAATAATAGAAGTTAAAAAAGGACAAGAGTAAATAATGAGATTTAATAAGATAGTTTTAGCTTTTAGTTGTATTTTTTCTTCGCATTGCACATCATTCTACACTACTTGGTTTAACTAGGTTAGATAGTCTTATTCATTCTTCCAAGCACAAATAATCAATAGATCATTGACACACAAAAACCAACCTAAAAAAAGGAATTATATGTTGAAACCCATATCTACTTTACATAATCTTTTGTTATTTTTTTTCAAAGGGATTGAAATTCCATAGTCTATTTATTAATGATTACATTGTCCCTATGGTTTTATATCTCAATTGAAATGTTATGAAATATTTACATTGCCTATAGAAAATATGAAAAAACAATTACACATCCCATAAATATTTGTAGATGAAAAACAAGGTATAGCCCCTCACCTTAAAATATTGTCTATCTTATAAGAAAATGGAAAGTGAAATTTCTATCCCTCTCCTAGCCTTGAAAACAAAAGCCCTACATAGAAATAGAAACATAAGACATGTATTAGGTCACTATATCCTATAAACTGAGACATAAGCAGAAAAGGTGGCTATTTTTTTGGTCTTCAACACATCACAAGACAAAAAAAAAATCAAATGAAGATTCAATGGAATGAAGCATAAACTCTTTGGGCTTAAATGGCCCATTTTCAATATTTGAATACAATGATGGGTTGTCATTGTCCCCATCCCTGATTAAGGTGGGAAAAGAGATTGTGGATTTCAGACAATTAGAAAAAAATATTTAAATTCTTAAAAATAGAAAAAAAGTATTATTAGAATAAATAAACCTTAAATATAAAACTCAAACGTTCTCCAAGTAAGTCAAACTAAGTGAAGTTTATAAAATTGAAATAATAATAATAATAAATAAATTCAAATAACATGTTCAAAATCAAAATAATAGTAAAATATCAAGATAATAAATTTGATTTTTCAGATCAGTTTAATAATATAATATACAAAGGAAATTAAAAAAATAAATAAATTTATGGATGTAATATATTGTTGAGAACTCCAAATGTGAAGTAGGCATGGTTGGAAAGTCATGTATATGTTAATAATGAGTACTTTTCTTAGTAGTTTTAAAGATATATTCTTACGTATGATTACTCATTTCGATAAGTGTTACTTTCATGAATTAAATCCTTAAACTTTTGGTCATCTTATAAATCTAGCGATACATTCGTTACTATGGTTTAATAATAAGTAATTTGAAAGTGGATAGATTTATAAAGGTAATATCTTAATATTTTGGGTAATTATAGATGTAAAGTCTGCTTATAATTTTTTTTGTCACGTTATTTAACTATCTTCAGGACTTTTGGGTCAAAAACTACATCCACATAATATTTACATATTTTATACACACATTGGGCTCCGTAACTATGTCCCTTATATGTAACATTCTACAATAGAGGAAAATGTAAATATTTCTCTCCACAAGAAGCAAGACATGGCAAAGATCACTATGTTTTTCGAATCAATCAACTGGGTTGTGCAAGCAAGGGTTTTAAAGTCAAGCTAATGAAATTCAATCATATAAGCTTTAAATTGTTTTTGCTTAAGTTTGCCATCATTTATCTACAAACAAGATCTCATCCATTAATAGAGACAAATACTTGATTTTCCTTGTATTTTCAATGACAAAAAAATGTTATTCTATTATATATAAATGATAAAAATGTCTTACCATGTTATTTTTTATTTGTTTTATGTAATACTCGTTTCTCCATTAATGAAGATGATTCTTACTTTTTATCCACCTTATTCTTTCTTCTTAGTGTAATGCATAAATAACATGACATGCATCTACACCATGAATTAATTTTTATGAGGCCTATACACAATGCTAATGTGAAAGGGAAACATGGATCCAAAATAATTCACTATATACATTTTTCAAGAGTTTATTATTGATAGAATTTCAGTGTAGAGTTTTTTTAAACCATCAACCAATTATATGTCAACCCATGTATGACATTTAAGGAAGTTGTTGCATAGTCATGCAAAATGATATGACAAAAAAAAGGGAATGAAGTAAATATAAAGATACAATATGTGACCTAAAGGCAAAAGGGAGATAGACGATTTCTCTTACAAGAAGAAAGAAGATTTTAAATATTACAACTTGCTATTACCACTGCAACATATTTTGTATTTAGTAGAAGTTTTTGTGTGGAATTTATTCAAACCTCCTCAAATAAATTAAATGAGGCAGGCTGAGCGATTAACTAAATAAATAGTGGAGATTTTTATTTAATTATGGAGATTTTCAACCCCCATTATCAATTCTAAAAAAATATTTGCCATGATTGGTTGTGGAAATTGTATGTAATTTACAATTTGATAAAAATCTAATGTTTTGCATGTTTATTTATTCTAAGTTTTTTTACTCAAATAAGATTGTGTTTTATAAATAAAACTTGTCTTCTAGAAGGAAAAGAAAATCTGAATCACATAGTACGTAGCACCTTCTAGAGATAGTAAAATAAAAATAAAAACTATGAACTAAAGGATGTGGTAAATGGAAATAAAGGTTAGAGGTTGAAGCATTTGATTGAGTAGGAAGAAGAGAAAACTAGGTTTGTTAGTGAGTTTGTTCACCTAAAGTGTTAGTCTCTTCTGATGGCCTTCTTCATCTACCATATCAAGTTCTAGCTGCCTTCAAATTTATTTCACAAAAGTGCTTTTTAGGAAGAAAAAAGCACTTTTTGACACATCCATATAAGTTTAGCAAAGTCAACACCTTGACCCTATTGCTTATTATTTGCAAATTAGTTGGTCAAATGCATTACCAACATCACTTGTTTCCTATATTGTTTTGGTGACCTTTGTCTCTTTATTTAATAACTCATTTCGTGAGCAGCAATATCAAACACTTCACCTCATTTTTTATTTTGTTTATAATATATTTTGGGTAAGATATTTTAGTTTATTATTTTATGTATGATTAGAGCAGGAAAAGTTATTAATAACACGTTTGAGAACATTAACATTATGTATATTAGTTTGTAGATTATAATTTATTAACTTGCTGAAAAAAAACTTATTAATAAACAGGAGATTATACTTGTAGGTTTTGAAAAAACTTCAAGTAATTTTCCAAAAGTTATAGGCTACTATTAGCAATTATACATAATTTTTTAATCTCTTTTATAATTTTTTAATCTCTTTTTCCAAAAGTCATTTTTGATTCCAAACTAAGTATAATATTGCATGTTTTATTAAGTCGTTTAATACATTTTTAGAAGGGTTTAATACATTTCAAGTTTTTATTGTACAACTAATTTTATTAATTTTAATTTTATAATTTAAAATTAATAAATCAGAAATTCATTGTGGGTAGTGGACAAATGATTTTAAGTGCCATTCACGTCCTGAGGATCTTATATCCAACATTTTTTTATTGGTAAGGTTTGTTGAATGATAAGTTATAATATGATCCAATATTAATTAAGGGTCAGAAATTAAATACTCACACAGTTGATGATGTACTTATAATTTAAAATTAAACGAGTTTATTATAAATCAATAATGAAAATGTGAGCAGTACCATCCGTTGAAGAATATATAATAATTTCACAAAAACTTATTTATTTAGATTTAGAGTGTAATATTTATGTATTTTTGGTGTAAATATATTATTCATTCTTTACCTCATTCATTATTAATTTGAATTACTTTTTAAGAGAGAGCGATGATTATCATGCATTGACTATGTATAGAACAAATATACTATCGATACATATATTTCTCTCTCTTTCGTTTAATAAGCCTTTCATGAAATTGAAAATCACTAAACCAAAAAATCTTAGAAAAAGCTACTTCAAATTTAACATGAATAATCTTTTGATTAGTGGGTAGATATTCTTCACTAAGGCATCACAATAACTCGGAGTGGTTTTGTTGCATGATTCCATTTGCAACTTGAGATAGTTACACCCACTAACTTTATTTCCCAAAAATCTGGCACATCAACTTTGCATTTAATACAAAATAGAATAGAAAAACAAGTGGCTAGCTTAATTAATTAAACCCATTTTATCTTTACATTCAACCCCAAAAATCATAATCGATTGGTGAAGTAACTTATCATGGTTTTGCACCAAATAATTGGGTTTGGTCAAATGCAATTTTAACCATAAAAACTAAGTGGCATCCACTTGAAGTAAATATCATTTTAATTTGCAATAAAAAATTATTAGCTTTTAAATAAGCCAATACCACATAATTTATTGAAGAATCAATTTTTTGATTGGTTATGTTCAAACAATGTTTCCACTTCCGGTCATGTGAATATAGAAATTTTAGGGGCTAGAAATATTTTTGTTCTCTAAATAAGTTTTTTATTTTAATCCAATTAGTTGGATAAATACAAAGTTATGAATACTTTTTAAACAAAGCTTGTAGTCAGTTTTTACAGTAAATATCAATGTAATCTGTTTATACAAGATTGATAATGCAATATTAAACAACTTTACTAACTACTAACCCAATCCTAATACTTTAATAGGAGCCGATATTATCTATATGTTTATAAATAAGTTATTGTTTTTCATATAAAATGCTGTATTGAAAAGAAAATAAATGCTTATTTTTCTACAGATAAAAAAAATCATATGGTTCTCCAATTTCTCAAATGTTAATCAAATTAATATTTTCAGGATAAATTATAGAAACAGTTAAGTCCCTATTTAATTAGTCTATACATAAGATATTACATTCATGTCAATCAATTTTTCATGTTCATTTTCTATCGTTTAATAAACTTAATATTTCACTCAATTCATTGATTTTTTATCTCAACCATCAAATTTTAACGGTACATGATTGCCTATCCAAACAGATATGATTCTACTAATCGGATTTTTAATCATCATAAAATCTATTAAAACCTTATATTTTAAGTGTTAAAATCAACCTATAGCATAATTAAAATGCAGACGAAATGATGTAACTACGGTTATGTTTATTCCAATTAGAGAGACGTGTGCCGCACTGCACTCTATAAATTGACAAAGCTTATAACTGAACATTGAAGTCTCGCCGGCGAAAAAGAGCTTTTCCGGCACCGAAATGACAAATTCCGGCACCGGAGTGGATGAGTCATATCGGCCACTTCCAACACTATACCTCACCTTCTTAACTTTCTGGTTCATCTCCGTTTGTTCTTGGACCACTTACACTTTCAGAACCCGTCGTTTTCAGGTTCCTTCTTCTCATTCATATTACACAACGCTTCACTTTTTTCAAATTTCTCGGTTCATTGTTCAATGTTAATTACTTCATAACTGTGTTTATTTGTTTACGTGGATACTGTTTTGTTTGCTTTATTATTCATAATTTCATATCATATATTCATATGCAACATTGTAAAATTAATTTCAGTGATGTATGTATATGGTTAATAAGTTTTGTAGATGAAGATGAGAAGTAAAACTTAGGAGAATTTTTATCAATCAAATAAATAAAAGGTGATGTTTATATTAAAATTTTAAAATCTCTGACTAAGTTTCTTGATATAAATAGTTTTCACGGTGAATTAATGAGATATTAGTGTTAACTTGTAGGGTTATATAGTTAACCTTGTTTTAATTTGCAATTTCGGTTATGTTGCTAATTTGCTATTATCGCTATGGTAGTTTCGATGTCATTAGGAAGATTTCCAAAATCACAATATTGCAGTCGCAATTACAATTGCGTAGTGCAATTTAAAACATTGATTACCATATTTTCTGGCTAACCTTACATACTGGTTTTGCCGTACATTGTGCCATATCTGTAGCCATACTGCTTATTTGGTAACGATGGTGGGGTTTAAATTAATTTGTTTCTTGTTTATATTTCTTAACTTTTTTTTTTGAAGGAGATCATTCTTTTTTTTTTGGCTTTGTTTTCATAACTGCTTTGTTTTATAATATTGTTTTGCTATAGCAGTGGAATAATTTGCAGTGGGCACTCACTTCGGTACCTCTGATTAAAGCATTGCAGCTCATGTTATCTTTCCTCTTCTGGTAAGTTTTGGATATTGTTTTTGGGCTTGCTGAGTATTTTTCTGGTTTTTTAGAGTTAAGGATTACTGTTTTGATTTCAGTAGTTGAGTTTAGGATGGCCTCATCTTTCAGTCAATTTAGAAAGGATTTATTTGTATTAATCAAGTGTTTTGTTTTTGGGATGATTAGGTAACTCTTGTGTCCATAGTCACTCATTAACCTTGGCTATCACGTGTGCAATTTGTCATGCCATTGTGCACACTCAGAGACTCACCTTATAGAAGGTCTTGTGATGATAATGTAAAAAGTGACAAACTGTATACCGAAATGAACATCATTCCCAGTAACTATGCTCTTTATGATCCAGGAAAAAAATTAATGCTCACTGCTAGTGATGTGCTTGATATGAGAATCAATAAAAGAAATAGAGAGGCATCAGAGAAAATTTACTTTGTATCTAAAAATAAAATAGTTTTCACTTTTCACCCCTATTCCATTCTTTCCATATTTTTCTTCTGTGAGGAGTACCCCAAAGTAATTGACTGTTAACCATGACAAAGCAGCATAAGCCAAAGATTATGTGAGGTAGGAGTTTACACAAGAACGACTTTACTGTACTTCTAGGAACAATTCTCTGGAAATATGTAGCTATATATGCTGTAACCTGTAAGCAATAAGATGATTATATAGATAATATGCAACTGAAGGACAAAAGATACTGATAGAAAAGGGCAAATAATTGTGACTAAATTGAAAAGACATTAGTTATATATGAGGTTGTACATTCTCAAGAGGTATACACGACCAGCTCTATATCTGAACTTAGAAGCCATTCAATTTACCTGAATGCATAATCCTATTTTGTCACATAAAACACATGTATTCTTCTTGTAGAAATTTATTGACAGGGAGAGGGGATACTGCTCAAATTAGCAACTTTAGTTTGAAGTGTATTTGTAGAGTTGCTATTTGTAATTGAAAACCAATTATATCAAAAAGCAGTTTAATTTTAGAAAATGGTAGTTGTAGTTTTACTGTCAAAGTATCCTCAAATGTATAATTTCAAAAATTATTCAAGGTGCATTTTTAGCAATGTTATATGAGATTAAATGTTGGACAATAAAATATTAACAAGAGAATAAATTACATGTAACAGATATGAGATAGTTGTGTTGGATGAGTGGACACACTAGGCAAGATAGGATTAGAAACGAATGCATTAGGAAGAAAGTTAGAATAGCTCATATTGTAGAAAATATAGTAGATTTGCGCCTTAGGTGATTTGGACATGTATGGAAGAGATTGTTAGACACCACAGTAAGGAGAGTAGATCAAGTAAAGGTAAGTCCAATTTCTAGAGCAATAGGATGGCCAAGAAAAGCCTTGGGCGGAATGGTTAGGAAAGATTTAAAGATCAATGTTTTGTCAATGAACAAGATTTATAATAAAACATTATGTTTTTTTCGATCCATGTAGTCGACCTCACCTAGTGGGATCAAGGTTTGGTTGCTGTTGTATCTAACATTCATTTTTAGTGTCAGACTTGACAAGGCTTGGCATACTTTGGACCTTGTTTTACATCATATTCTAATGGTGTTCTAGTGTGAACTTTGTATTTGTTGTCTGCAAACGTTTATTTGGGTTTTATGTCAAACTCTTGCAGGTATTCATGCTTCAATTTTCAGATATGCTCTTTGTGGATGTCATTTGGGGTGTATGTAACAGGGGTGCTATTTCAGACAGCTTCTTTAGTCTCCTTTTTGCTCATTTCTCACGGTTACTGCATCATGTGTGAGCGTCTTTCTTTAAATGAACGCCGTACAACTGCCGCACTTGCATGTGTCTTTTACTTGACTGTAGTTGGTTACAAGGCTTGTATGCCATACTTCTCTGTGAGTTTCTTAGCTGGTTTATGTATATGTAGTTCAATTACAGCTAAGCATGAATGGCTCTTTGATTCTAATTCATAAATTGATCAACTCTACAGGTGCTTCTGCTACTAAATTATTTTATTTCGTTCTACATGATTTTCCACCATATATCCCAAAACCTGCTAGTGCTGCGAGAACAATTGAGCATTATAGAAAGTGAGGATGTTCACACAATGCATGATGCTGTGTATAAGAAGTACACAATGTTCAAGTAAGTGTCAGGCATCTGAGAAGTGTATATCACTAATTTCTTCTCAAATGCAGATATATCTCAGTCTAAGTAAGAACAAATTATACTTAATTGTCGACATGCTTCCCTTCGCTTTGTGCAGGAAATTTCAGGGTGCAATGCAGATAGTAGCTACGGCGGAAACTGTGGTATTAAACATAGGTTTCACTTTGTAAACTTAGATGAATATATGTGTGTGTATAAACTGAAACTCTAACAAGCTCATTATTTTTAGATATACATGAACATGGACGACTCTTCAGAAAATTATTGGATTCGGTTATTGATTAGAGAATGGGCACAACTCTGCATCTTTGTGTACATCGGGTATCTGAATATGTGTTCCAATGCAAGAGCATTTGAATATCTCTGAAATTTATAAATATATGAACTTCATTTAACATTTTACCACGAAATACTGGAAAACTATTTGTGGACATGGTTTTTCTCAAATTATGTGCCATTTCTAACTCTAAATTGTTGTTAATATATTCTGTTCCCATTTTTGCAGATGGATTTTCAGGTCACAAGACTTTGCACCACACTTCACTATTATACCTGCCACAAAGGCTAAAGGCGAGATTCTGGTGCCTCCCATCTATAGCATTGTAAGTTATCAATCTTAACATATGCAACGGGTCATGATGCCCAATAAATTTATTACTTTTGTTAAAGCATTATGGCATCATTCGATACACGTAGCCGATCCCTTTAGTGAGATAAAGGCTTGGTTGTTGTTGTTATGTGCCCACTTGGAACATCTATGACCAAAGTGTTTTTAATATATGGAATTCTATATATTTGGTTACATTCACAAGATATTAGTTGTAAATGATGTTTAATCAAGTCTTACTTTTTGGAAGATAATATATAAGTTTATAGATATTACTATATTTTCTGAGTTTTGACTACACTAAAAACTCTGTTGCAGGAAATGGATGCAGCAACTTTTAAAGAATTTAGTAGTCATGAATGGCACATTGGGGTGGTAAGTGGTACAAACATCATTTCACGTTCTTT
Organism: Lupinus albus; assembly: GCA_009771035.1. Classification (NCBI taxonomy): domain Eukaryota; kingdom Viridiplantae; phylum Streptophyta; class Magnoliopsida; order Fabales; family Fabaceae; genus Lupinus; species Lupinus albus. The sequence continues at coordinate 15,443,602 of CM020002.1, read as the reverse complement.
AATTTTGATAATTTACTAATTGAATGGTATTATGTTGCATTCTGAAAACATCAATTCAAACACTGAATCCTCTTTAACAATGCAAGTTTTCCAAATTGTATTTGTATAAAAGATTTCAGTTTTTTTTACTAATACACTCATTATGCCTGTGTAGCCAACTTCTACTTCTCATGATGAAAGCAACAAAGATGAAGTTCTAGTAATCATTCAGCATCCTCGCGTACAAAGGATAAGAAAGCTTGATGTTTTTTCTCATAGTGCTGACTCTTGTGTAAGATCTCAATAACAAATTCATCTTCAAATCAAGTATAACAAGTATAGCTACATGATTAATTATACCTTCATCACTTGCTTGTGCCTTTTCCTTGCAATTAGCATGGGCACAATGGTAGATTCGTCTTCAATTATGACCATGGAACCCATCAAAATTTTCTCCTCAGTTTAGGAATCATGAGTTAAGGATACATCAATGAGCTTTAGCTTCATTTACCACAGGATATGTAGGTTATAGATAGCTGCAAATACCGATGTACATTTTCTTTTAAAAAAATCTGAATGTGTTAATACATTTTCAAAGTAGTGATAATTGTGTATATATTCTTGATACCATTGCAGCTTATGCTTATATTTTTCATCTAATGCTACTAGTCTAGGACACAATAGTTTCTATTGACAGGGATATGATGGACTAAAAAATATGCAGATCCTAATGGAATAGGTTATAGATAACAAAGCAACCATGCACCCATTGTCACAAAATCACCCCATAGAAAATTATTTAGTATTTTGATGTTCTAATAAGTGATAATAGTTTCTTTCCTTTTTTTGTGTGAAAGAAGAATTATATTAATCATCAAGAACATTGCAGTTTTTTTCTTATTGAAAACACTTATTACTGGGCTAGACCAAATAAGCACATCAAAACCTACATAGGGCTGGTTAAGTCATCATTTCAGTAGGGGAATTCAGAGAAAAATGAGTTTGTTGCATGGGAAATGCTTTGGGTCTTTGCAATATGATTAATGAGGGTAGTGGTTTAGCCTAATGGTTCTAAGTACACCAACAATCCCTCTCTTATCCTAATATATATAGCGAATGTATTCCATCTCAAATCCATGTGTCTCTCAAATACCTAGATGAAGCCTTATCGAAATATAGTTAAGCACTTGATGTGATGCTTTATAGTAGCAACTAGCAAAGCACAATGTAATTAATCTCAAATGTGACATTAATTTCTGTTGCTTCATCTATCTATTTTGTAGATGTTAAAATTTCCATTGTATTTCAAATATTTCTTTTAATTTGGATGCGGTGTAAACATTACCTTATGTTGCTTCATCTTTTTCCAAAGTGGATAACATTATCATTATATTATTAAATCAAACGAATCAATGCCAACTGATTTCTAAACCAAAATTACATATGAAATCTTCATTTTTCTATTGCACCTAGGGATATATAGGTACAATATGAACTCTTGTCAGAAAAATCAAAATATTTGGTTATTGAATTTTACTAAATAATTTTTAAGGGTATAAAAGTTCATGTTATTAGCGAGAGTACCATTTTATTATGGGAGGACAAAGTGCTAATACTTTCATCGATTCGTAATCGACTCCTGGGCTCATAACTATTATTCAAAAGACCATATTATTCTAATTGGGCATAAAAGAGAGTTTTTTTACGTTTTAACCGCAAAAAAAATATAGTGATGACTCCAAATCAATCAAGATAAGTAGAAATCGAGTTTGCTTTCTCCTAAGTTTGCTTCGCAGTGTCGGTTTTCGAAAATTAGGTTGTGACAGTCAAAGAGCTTTTCCCATACGTGAAATTCAGGTCTGTGCTTGCTACAATAGATTCCAAACGAGGTTGGGATGTATTATCATCTTTTCCGCTTTAGATTTCCAATATGAGTTTCTTATATACTCTTTCCTAGTGTTGACAATTAAGGCTGCTATGTCCGTATCCATACAATACTCAATAAGTGTGGGTCGATAGAGAAACCCATAAACTTTGTCCAAATTACTAATGATATTCCTTTCCTTTCTATCTTTCTCCTTACATTAAATATTTTTCCCAAGACAACGTTGGGGAAGATACGTACCCACATGTGACATAAATAAAACAATGATTATAAAAAGTTATTTTTGATATTTTTAAAAATATTGGATCATGAATCTTAAAAAGACTAATTATATTAGTAACTCGACCTTTTGAGTCTCACTACCCCAACCTATCGGATGAGCCGTTTTTTCATCAATAAACAATAGAGAAGCAACACCAATATGAATAATATGAATAAGGATTATCCTATTCAAGTTTCACACAATAACAAATAAAATATAATATATTTTTATTTATTATGAAATCATATTTTTACTATTAAAAATAATATGAAAAATATAAGTATTTGTATTTCCATTAACATAAATATATTTGTTCCAATAACATGGTCCATAGTACTATTTCCTTCTCTCTCTTCTCTTGGGTAGTTACTCTTGCCTCCACCCACAAATCCATAAACCATGTTCCTTAATCAGACCCAGATGAATTTCAATTCTCAACGTCTCTTTCATTTAATTCTTCCTAGTTTCTCAACTAAATCCTTTGAAGCAATTACTGCTTACTGTTCAGGATAGTGATAAAAGTAAGAAGTTGAATGTGATCATAAGAATATATAGAATAATTAATTGGTTTTGTTGCACTTTCACTACGTCAATAAGTAAAAGATTAGATTCAATAATCAGCTTTATCCCTAAAAAACTTTAATAAACTAAAACACTACAATTCAATAGACAAATTTGAATTCATCCATCAGCACTAATCATACAACATATATATCATGAGCTCATGCACTAAATGCTACTATAGGACTTAAAATAAATACATGATTAATCCAACATGAACAAAAATTAATAAACAAAACTCAGCAGATCTATAAACTAAACAAAAAACTGAGCTCCAAATCTAAATTTTCAACGGGTCGGGCTATTGGGAAATAAGTCTTATATCGCATACCTCATTGTTTCAGTAATTGTTTAAATACCTGTTGTACTACTCCTCTCATTGTCAATTGGTTTTGAGATGAAACCTTAACACGAGCAAGAGGATACCAAGCTCTCAATGTGAGTAGTCCCTTCAAATATAATCTGATCACTCTCAAGCCAGAGAGATTGGAATGACTTAAGTCTTGGATTATATATAATGAATGCACCATGGTGGTTGATTTGTAATAGGATTTCACCCTTCTCCAACATGAAGAAGGGCCTAGGGTAATTATGAAAACAATGATCCATCCCAAAATCCATATAAGAAATGGTGATCAATTTAGTCCAAGAATCAGTAACTCCATGAACTTTCATTTGCCATAAGACAAAGTAGATGTCATTGAAGTTATAAGAAAAACAAAGACAACCCCCTAAAACCCATAACTTTGGCCTTGCATTATGCTGAAGTTTTTCAACAACACTTGGCAACAAAATCTCCACACAAGTCTCATTCCCAATATCAATAGAAGCAACAATGAGAGACCCTCTATCATTAGGGTTAGTAGCCAACCAATTAAGAGTTCCACTCACAAATTTTCCACAACGCTCGGTGTAAGAAGCACTAGACCATCTAGGAAGATATGGAAAACTCTTAATCTTTCTCCAACATTTCTCACCACCCAATGTATAAACCCTAGCAACAGTCTTCTTAGCCTTAGGATCACAATAAATTGCCACAGTTTTGTATCTATCACTAACATGATCATACCCAAAACCAAATACAGTGAAACAAGTGAGATTACCCTTCGGGTGATGAAAGCATGGAGATTCAGATAACAATCTAGTTAATGGGTTTATATACTCGCACTCACGAAAATAATTAAGCCAACATATCAACCCATTGCAGGACCCAACAATCATGGTGCAGAAATATAAAATCTTGAATTGTGGGTTTTCATCAAATAAAGGTGGAGAAGGTGATGGATTATGTATTAAGGATAGTAAAGAACGAGAGAAACGTAACCCAATACCCAAAACATCACTACCTAATAACCGGTGATGGAGGAACTCAGTGGCTGAACCATGAAGGTGGTATTTGATGAAATGAGAGGTTGAAATTAGAGATTTCCAATGCTTGGAGACGCAACAGAATTAACTAAGTGATTTTACTGGAAGCCTCGACAGAATCTCCACCATGAGGTCTTCTGGTAACAGCAGAAGCGCGATCGTTGCATAGCAATAGTGTTTAATAGTGGTATGTCATTTTGGCACGGTGGTTGGAGAACCGTGCACTGCCTCTTGCAGTTGGTAGTGGAGATGATTGAGTGAGTGAAGTGTGATGAAGTTTGGTGCATGCTTAGTGATGTGTTTCAACTATGAATGTCACTATGAGACTCCTCTTCCCCCGGAGTTGTTGATTTTACTCTTAATTTTAAGGAGATAAATATCATATTATTATATTTTAAGGGATAAAAGTATCATATTATAATGTTTATTTTTTCTTTTACTTTTGGTGTACTTTTGTTTCCATTCTACTTTATCTTTATTATTTTGAGGGATAGAAATGTCACTTATATCTTTATCCATACTAGAGCTTAAACTTCTCTTTCTATCTTAAACTTTTAAATTGTTGTTGTGTGATGATGATAGTTATTATTCCGCTTAATGTGATTACGATAATTAAGATTATTGCATTGTGAATTTTTTTGTTCATTTGTTTTTGAATTTGACATTAATTAATGTAGTTTGACACCATATAAATAAGGTTTAACATTATTGTAGTTTATATAGTCGTATTATTGTGATTGCATTGTGATATTTATGTTATTAATCAATATTAATGATTTGTATATTAAATTATTTTACTATTTCTATACATTTATTTATGATATTTGTATATAAAAATAAATTGTTTACTACTGTAAATCTGTGATACTTATAGTATTAATCACTTAGCTTGTTACTATTTTATGCATTTATATATTAGCCAACACTAATCAATTATTTATTTCTAATGTACTTAAGATATTAATAAGTTACATATTAATTACTTATTACTACTTTTATGCATCTGTATGATAGTAATCAATATTAATCAATTTTTTATTACTATGATATTTATGGTATTAATGAACTGTTTATTAATATTTTTATGCATTTATTTGTTTATGATATTAGTCGACATATATTATTCAACTATTTATTACTATGGTATTGATGGTATTAACTATATATTAAATTATTTATTAGTCTCAAATATTTACTATATAGATGTGTTTTTTTATCTAATAGTGTTTTGAAAGAACTCCATACTCTATATTAATACTTTCACCAAAAACTTATTATAGATTAATATTTCCTTAAATAAAATTTATATGATTTAGATTTAAAATAACAAAATTTCATCACCTAATTTTCAGTTGAAAACCGGGTTTACGGTGAGGTAAACTCGATTTTGACCTCTCCCAAATGATTTAGAGTCACTATTACTTTTTTGCGTTTAAGATGTAGAAAACTTTTTTTTAATCCCAACTTAAAATATTGTCTTTTGAACAAGAGTTATGAACTCGTGAGTCAATTACGAATCAGAGAAAATATTAACATCTCGTCATCTCGTAATAAAAATGTACCCTCACTACTAATATGGACTTTTATGCCCTTAAAATTTATTTTATTAAAGTAGACCTTTTTTATTATTGTGTGACACGTGTTTATCTTCCTTCTACTTATCCCTAAGTACAATATAAAAATTAAAAAAAATTAGTTTTGGATTTAAAAATAATTAACTTGATATGAATTTTGTTTGATTAAAAAATATTTAATATATAACAATTTTAATATAAAAAAATGGGCTAAGTGATAGAGTGGAAACATGGGCTACCATTACTTATGCTAACATTCAGAAATTCACTTGGAGAAGCATAATCAATGGGTTTATGGATAAAAGAGCCCAATTTTCTAATCAAAAGTTTTCAGCACTACACGTCGACCTTCACATAAGTTTAATTCAATACAATTCATTCTCAATTCAATTATTGTCTTTATTTCTCTTCTTAGGCACAAATTACCTATCTTTCACTTTCTCTTCCAATTCATTTTTATTACTTTCCATCTGCATAGGGTGGATAAGCTTGAACTTAGCTTCTGCCATTGATAAATTGATAGTTAAATGTTGTTTGTTTCTATCCATACAGTTTAAAGGGATTATATATTATAAGCTTAAAGCCTAGTAAACTTTAACTTGAAGGTGAATATTAAAATATATAAAAATTTTAAAATATCTTAAATTATATTACATAGATATAGAAATAATATCTCGTATTTTGATGATTATATCTTAGATTTATTTATAGTATATCTTTGAAGACCTCTTATGGTTGAGGTTATTTTATTTTACTTTTTTGATTTGTTTCCTTATTTATCTAGAAGTATAGTATTAATATAAATAGAAGTTAGTATTATGTCTTTTGTATTACAATATCATCACATAATCATTCACAATATTATCCATACTTCCTTCTACACCTTAATTCTATAATTTCAACACAATGATCTTCAACACCCATTTTTAGATCTACAATATTGAACTACTAAAATTTTTAGGCCAATTAATTGAATTGTTGTTTACAAGAAAGGTGGTAGTTGGAATAGTTTGATTAGGATATTTTCTGTACAACCACCTGATACCATATAATTCCTATTTTTATTGCATATACTACAATTACTAAAATTTGTGCTTTTTCTTCTTACCTCCAACATATGTAGGTCCATATTAACATTTCTTGACTCAGCTTAAAATTTGTTTGTGACATCACATGTCAACAACAGAAAAGGAGAAAACAAGAAACAAAATCAACAATGTGTCAAACTCAGTCTAAACCTTTTTCCTCTTCTTTATCATTTTTGTTGTATCCCAACATGATTAAGAAAAAGTTCACAATTGATAAAAAGGGATTGGTAGATATAACTTTGCTTCAGGTCTGTTATTAGAGACAAACTTTAAAAATTGTTACTAAATATTATTGAGTGGAAGACCATTGGTCAAAAGAAATTCATGTGATGCAATCTTATCTTATAATGAGCAGTCATATAGAGCATGCATGTTTTATCAACCAACAAAGTCACATACCATGTGGCATGTTGAATCCGTAACTTCTTTAGTTAAAGGTAAAATTTTGAGATTAATTCACTTTTTTTGTGTGTAACCATATATTAGGTAATAACTTTAATTTACTTTGTAGTCATAAGGTGGTCTCGTGGTTAAGGTGAACATCTTAAGGAATGAGGTGAACAAGGTTGTGGGTTCGATTCTCACCCATAACAAATATTAACATACTAACAACTAACATTTTCCGATCAAAAAAATATATTTTAATTAACTTATTTCAAGTTAGACTTTTGTATAAATAGGTAAGAATTCTTAAAAAAAAAACTTATTTAACTTAATAAATTTAATATTTGACGATTTAAAATATCTAATAAACTTATATCGGTTTATTTAATTATATTATACATTAATATTTATATTATAGTATTTTTAATATAACTAAAATAATTGTATGTGAATTTGAATATAAAAAATATACAAAAGTGTTAATTTATTATAAGTGTTATTTTATTATTAGCTTAGATAAACCTATTTAAAAATGTAGATGTTTGTCAATTTAATAGTAGCTTATTGGTTTATTTAAAAATCTTATTACATAATATACTTTTAAATAGACGCTTACATTTTTAAATAGGTGGACTTAAAATTAATTTTTTAATAAATAAATAGGTCAAATACAAAACTATATCTCATATAGGCTGACCTATTTAAAACAAAGTTTATTCTGAAAATTTTCCATTTTAGTTTGAAATAACATTGTCAAGCATGCATGTATTACTAATCTTGGTGGCATAAAATTTAAGTGGCTCGAACCAAATTAAAAAAAAAAGCACTTATGTTGTACAATACCATGTGCAAGCATCGATCTAAAACTTGCTCTTTGGCGTTTGGGAAATGTAATTTTCTCTTTGGTGCCACTCTTACATTCATAATTCCCACTTTTGGATCATGGTGTTGTCACAAACTCTGATTTTTTTGGTGGGTACTCAGTGGATGCTGTTTGTCTCAAATTATACCTATATATCATCATCACATGGGAAATTTTGTTTACTGCTTTAAATTATTAAAGAGACATATAAAAAAAGTTAAATTAATACTAAATGTCTTATCAATCACTCTGAAGTCTGAACTTTCGATGGCAAAAATAGTTTCTATGTATTACCTTTCCACATAAAATAAATTATAATTGGAACCTTCTGATTAAAAAATGTTTGATTACTTGGTTGCTCAATATTTTATTTTTAGAAATTCAAATAGCTTGTCATACTAATTTTTTTTGCTGGACTTCTAAACTTATTATTTTTTAGGGTTTTGTTAATAAGTGGTCTAAGCGTATTGTTTAAAACATAAAAAAAAATAGCACCGAAAAACTAAGCTTAATATTTCTTGTAGTGTGAAAACCTCATTTTTAAGACAAGTTCTCAATTTTCTCTTCCTCAAACAATACTTTTAGGATACAAGAAATAAGAAAATTATGTGTGATCAGATGGTTAGACTAGCTTGATTCTTGGTGATATTGTCAAATACATTCATGCGGATTCTTGTGTCCATTAATGTTTCTCCAACAATGTAAGGATTGTTATATGTAAAATATAAATCTTTGTAAAAGGGTTTTCAGGTGTTTATTTTCCACTAATGAAAACTATATGACATAAGTTTAATATAGAAATATTTATGATAAATAATATTTAAATTTGGTTATATATATATATATATATATATATATATTAAATCCTCATCACAACTAGTCATTTACTCATCTAACAAATGGTGATTTAATCCAACTTTCTAATTTGGAGAGCACCCCTTGCCTAACACTTCACTTATAAAATAAAATTATATTCTTTTCGTACTAAAAAAATAAAACTATGTTTTAGTTTTTATAATGAATAATAAATGGTACATAGTTCCTTTCTATTATTCTAGAACACTAGTTACTTACAGAGATAAATATTATTCATATTTAGGACCCCTCTCTCCTTTATGGTCTTCCGTACATCTACCACTATTTGGAATCAATCATGAGTTTCTTCTAAAACCTTCTTTATCATTGGAGAAATTTAAACCTATATCTATTTTTGTAAAGGCAACATTTCTTATGGTTTTCCACGAAATCTTGTGTCATGAAGCATAAGAGTTAATTTTCATAATCATTAAGTAAATTAGTAATCAACTAATATTTAAAATGACTCTTTTAACTATCTTCCTATAAGTTTTATTTATAGAGCAGTGATAAACTTGATTATTCTAATTTATAATTGCAAATTATTGAATATAGCTTGCACATGCTGCCATGCAGGTTGAGCCAGAAATTATAAAGCAGTGTTTTGGTCACTGAATTATTTCATATAGATCTTATATTTGAATCTGATATATATATATATATATATATATATATATAACCTGGCTAGAATTTTATACTAGAATTATTCTATTCATATTCCTATGTTGTTTCCATGGCTTTAAATTGCACTTACGGTTGCTATTATGTTTATAGCAATCATGAAAAATTGGAGGAAATTTGACGGATGTGGCTACAATTGTAATAACAATATTATTATGGAAATTCTCAAAATCATGATATTGCAGCTGTACAATTGTGATTGTTGAGTATAATTTAAAACAATCACTTTCTATCAATTTTCAATTTCAATTATCATTAGACAATATATAAATTTCATCATAAATCCTTATTGAATTCAGTGGTCTTATTAATATTATATGTGACATCTTCCTTTTAGTTAATTCTTTTTATGAGCAATGTAACTCAATTAGATAAAAAGAGATTCAGAGAACAAGTGATTCCTACCCATATAGTCATTTAAACATTATAACCAAGAATACAATTTGTAGGGTGCAACACCCATTCCACACAAAAATAATTGCAACTAGGGAAGCAATCATTGAGAATGTTCTAACAGTGAAGAGAGATCAGATCCATTACTTCGTTAAGTTGAAACATGTAATTCTCAAAAATGGTTTTATTCCTAACCAACTATAGAGTCCAAATAGTGGCAAACCATATGGATACTCACATTTGTTTAATCTTTTTCTCCATCCAAAGCATATTTGTATGAGATAGAAAGCTACTCTTAACACTGTTGAGAATAATTGAATTGAGACCAAACCAAGAATATAGCTTTTGTGAAACCCCACATGATTTCTTGATTCATCAATCACACCACAAAAAGCACACATTTGTAGATCTTGAGCTACTAATACTCCTCGTCGAGCTAGACTCAATTTAGTTGGAACACCTTCCAAGAACATTCTTCACACTAAACGCATCATCTTTGTTGGCACGTTGCATGCCCACAAAGTTTTAAAGAAGTCATTATCACAATTATCATGAATCCAAATCCACTCATCAACAATGTCTTATACAAGTGTTGTGTCTTCAAGTTTTTTTAGAATGTCTTCGACTTCTTCTTGTTCCCAATGGAAAGTTCATTCTCCATTTAAGATTCCAAGACCAAGTACCATTTCTCTATTCTCCCATGGAACTGATAGTTGCATCTTTGTCCATAGCTACGTGAAATAATCTTACAAAAGAATTTTTAAGACAATTCCTTTCACCCAAAGATCTGTCCAAAACTTAGTAGAATGACCAGATCCTAATCTCCTACTGATACCCTGACTCCACCACCTATTAGTGATCCCAAGCTCTCTATTGGGATGATTTATTTATGAACATTATAATTTCAAGTGAGCACTTATTCAATCGAGATTTCTGTCAATTTTATATTTATTTAGTTTTCTTATTTTAATCAGCACTTAGATTCTCAAGTTTTGTTTGTTTAAGTGAATTATTGGTAGAGAATAAATAAAGCATCTGACATTGATCTCAATATTACCATGCCCTACCTGGCTACTCTACCCTAACCCTAGCCCCAAAACAATCCCAAGGTATAACCCTAAATTATGGAAATATAAGTGAGTAACCATTAATTTAATATAGCCTAAAAACAATGGCCACTAGCTTTTACATTCCACTTTATAATTAAAAGGAATAGTGACTAAATGAAAGAAAGGAAAGAAAAAGCATCATATGCAAAGTTTCTAAACCTCAACTCTATAAAAATAATGAGACACCCAAAGACTTAAAAGTTTCTTCAGAAGCTAGTAAGAAAGCAAGGCAAAACTCTCAAAGCTTTTAACGAAAGGCTTGTTTGAGTGCACATAGAAGGAAATATCACAAAGGTGAAAGAGGATAAAGTAGAAGGGAAAAGGAGACTAAAGATGATTTCATAATTTACTATATGTGATTTTGAAGGTTTTGATCATTGAGTTTTCCACAGGAGACTCTTTCAGTCCCTGTAGCAAATGATGGCTGAGAACCCTAACTGGTGGAATATGAATCCACCATCTTTGAACCCTCCACAGTATTTGCTTGGATCTTCTTCAATTCCTTTTAACTCTTTGACAGAAAATCCAGAACCCCCTCAGCCATGGAGCCAACTTCTTTTGTAAGAACCCCTCTCTCTTTCTTTTCTTTGTGCTTGTGTAGTGTGTTCTACTTATTAATTACATCCACTGTTATTATTTAAATGTTTGGAAAACTGTTTGATAGATTGTTTTACTAAAGATGAAAGCACTAATCATTTATGAGTGTGTGCCAGCTTATATAAATATATACTTTGTATTAATTATTATGTTATTTTCTCTTTGTCTAAAGTATAGTAAACTTTTTTAAGGTGATGCAATTTCTTGATCCCATTTTTTAATTTGCAGCACTGAATTACCTAGAGAAGAAGAAAGAGTGGGATTCAGTCATTTTCAATCAAAAAAGTTTGAAAACTGGGATGACCATATTCTTAATCCATCCACAAGAGATCTTAATGTTGATGTAATAAAGCAAGAGGGTTACCAAAGTGTCAATTTTTATGGACATGAGATTAATGAGGAATTTCATCAAACTTTTGAAGCTGGGTCACCTTGGTCACATATTGTGCAAGTTTCTAATAATTCCCCTGGTTCAAATGTCACTACTTTGAGCAGTAGTAATTTATTGGATTTCACTTATAACAATGCAGATAACACATCTAAGGTTCTTGCTCTTTTTCCTCATATTTTGGGCCCACTAATTTTAGCATTAGCATGCAAATATATATTATCTCTTGAATATAATATTTAAATTAAATTTCATCTATGTTTCTTATGCTCTAGTGTATTAGCAAAGCTACTTCTGTAGCTTGTAAGAAAGCCAAGGGTCAACCATCTTCAAGCCAACCTCCTATTAAGGTACACAAGAAATCTCACTTAGGTCATCCAAAAATGAAAAAATTATTAGTTGAGTCCAGATTTATTAAATAAATTTCCGAAAGATTTTAACCGTCACCAATTAAGTTCCTCAAAAGGACTCATCATTTGGTGACGCTTAAAAACTTTCGATGATTTATTTGGCGACATAAATCTTTCGTAAACCGGATCTCTAACAGTGTCTTTCTTTGATTGTGTCTCTCTAAAACTTTAATATGTAGTATTAGTTTCTTGTACTAAACAGTCATGATAATTTGAAAGAGAGGAAGTTTTCATTTTCATGTCCTCAACACTTCCTCATATGTAATCTGAATTAGGTGAGAAAGGAGAAGCTTGGTGATAGAGTAACAGCACTTCACCACATAGTTTCCCCATTTGGAAAGGTAATTTAGAATCAAAGCACTCAATTACTGCATAATACAAAACTGTAAACAACTATTACCAATGCCTTTATGTTTGGTTTTAATTAGTCCTTAATAAAAAGGTCATCACCGTGAACAGTTCTTTTCCACCATTCTATGATTCAAGTACATTTTTATAATTACTTCTTTATCTTTTTCTCATTGATTGGAATTTCACTTTTAGAACAATAAAGAAAAAAGTAATAAAAAAAGAAAGATAAGTTGATGAGTGTTTTACTTTTGCAGACTGATACAGCTTCTGTCCTATTAGAAGCCATTGGATATATCAGATTCCTGCAGGGTCAAATTGAGGTGATGTTTCTACCAAATATTTTATACTCATCAAGCTATTCAGAGCATGCATCTAAAGTGTCACTGACATTGATGTTTCTCTACAAAAACATTCTTTAGTTATGGAAGTTATCAAATTTTATTATTCTTTTTTATTTTTCTTCCCATCTTTGGTGCAGGCACTCACTTCTCCTTACTTGGGTAATGTATCAGAAAACATTAGGAATCAACACTCAGTAAGTCTCATTTCCCAAACACACTCACTCTCACAATATACTAGAAAATATATTCTATGCTTCTAACAAAAAAAAAACTTAGCATTTTAGGTGTAAAAATTTATATAGAATCATTATATCATTTATTTATATTGCTTATATTTAAGAGTTTATGATAATTAAATATGAATGATGATTGATATAATGACAATGTGAAAGTTTATACTTTTATATTGGGAATGAAATGTCTTGAGAATATGAAGAAGAAAAAATTTAAAGAAGAGAAAACTTGCACTGAGAATTAAACTAAAAACAATATGTCTGAATATATTAATTTTATCACCTTCCCAACAAAGAATGTTGCGGTTCAAGTCCTTGACCAATGTTTTTAGCATTTCCATTATTATTATTATTACTATTATTATTATGTTTCTTATAAATCTTTCTATGAATTATTTAACACCCACTTAAACTCTATACGTGTCACGTCACAATATCACATGTTATATATGTAAAAATTAATTAATCTTGTTATATTTCCCTTAAAGAAAAAATAGTATAGAGAATATGTCATTTCTCTGAATTTTAAATTGGTAATTTGAAATGGGTGATAAAAATCTTCTCTTTAGCATGATCTAATTATGCTTCAGGAACATGTTAGAATTTGTCACAACACACATGTATGAGATGGACAAAAATACATGTATTGCATGTACTATATGATATATAGTTGAGGAAAATTTATATCTTCCTTCCTTTTTTTTCATTTCAAACAAGTGGTACATCTAAAAGGAAAATATATGTATTTCCTAAGAACCTTAGTCAGGTGTCCTTTATTGGATCTGTCAATTCATTAGAATCAAATTAGGACCATCTTTGCAATTATTGCAATATTAAATAATCCATGAAATAATAAGTCCACTAAAAATATAACAAAGGTTCTTCAGCTTTTTATAACATCTTTTTAAGCTAGCAAAGGAAAAGCATAATGCAAGGCTGCATTGCTTATTTGAAGTCAAAAAGAGTAGATAGAGAGAGTAGAAAAACAACTAATGCTTTTTCTTTCTTTCTTTCTTTTCTTTTATATTTCCATCTAGGTGATGAGTGACATTGGCTTAAAAAGAAAGGGAGCCCCAAACCAGGTATCCTTTATTTTTGTACTAAGGTGCCCTTTAATTTGATCATTAGCACCATTAGTTTTCATTATGTATAATATTGTGCAGAACATGGATAGAAGCTTTCAGCTTTTGCATTATTAATGATAAGGAGGTTATCAGAAAATTCAACCATGCTTCATGACTTCATTTTAATCATTTTTTTATAGCACAAAATATTATTTATATCTTAAACATTTTTGACATTATAAAGTATTCCTTCTTCTTTTCTATAATAGGTCATTAATAGATACTATAATAGCCAAATATTTTCCATCCAGATTTCAGGCTTTGAACTATTAATGATAAAATATAATATATATGCATTCCACGGGTGCTCTAAATTTAAAATTAACTATAAAATATAAACTAAACTCTGGAGTAATTAAACTTCTAGAACTGAAATTGAGATATTTCATATCTTCTATTATTTTGAATTTATAAAATATTTATATTTCATAAACTAGACTCTTTTATATTTTATTTATTAAAAATTTAAATTGAATTTTCTCTTTTAAATGTATTTTTGGTTAACAAATTTAAATATTACTTCATATGTTTGTTTATAAGTGTCGTCCTGGGTTATTTTACACAAACCAAGACAATCATTCATCTTTTTTATTTTTAATAAAATTGTTATTGTTTTTCCATAACATTCTTCTCAATTCATCTCTCAATTTATTTCAATATTATAATATTATTTATTCTCTCTACAATAATCTATACTAATATATAAAGGGAAACACACAAAATAACTACTCATGTTGGTGTAATTTGTTTTTTTCCTATTTTACACTTACTAATATATATTTTCTACCAAAAAAACCATATAACATATTTCATTATCTAATGTTTCATAATTTTAGGTTTCATGTATAAAACATGGTTTAATTGTGATGTTTCATGTATTAATAAGAAATATGTTTCATTATTTTATGTTGGATGAATAATGTAATTTCTACATTATACGTATCACTTTTATATTTTTGTTTATGTAGACTACGAATTACATCATTATATAAATAATTTATATATATATATACTTCTAACTTCAACATAAAATGTAAATTATTGTATATAAACTATACTTTTTTGATTAACTATTGCATATAAACTATAAATTAATAATGGTAAAATTGGTAAATAAGTAATTATAATATTATCTTGAATTTTGAGATTGATGGTTAAGTAGGGAAAATTTTCTGAAAACAAAATACACTTATAAAGGAATAGATGAATGAAGAATTTAAATAATTTCATAAATATAAATGATAAAAATTATAAATTGAGATATTAAATCAAACATTTTAACTTAGTTAAAAAGTCTTAGAATTGCTCTAATTGAAGGACTAAATGATATTCACAATTGATGATTTATTTCAGAGAAATTCTATCATATGTCCTTCATGAATTTCTTCCAAACAAATGTTCATAAGCTTCTAATCTACTAACTTAATTATGATCAATATATGGTGTCTTTTTTTGGAGATTCGATCACATTATATTGTTTAATAAATATAATTAATATGCACATTTTTATTTAACTAAATGTATGATTTACCTAATTTAATATTTTTATCTCTTTATAATAATTTTACTCATTATTATTTTAATTGTCACAATTAACAAGGTGAGGATAAAGTAGTAATAACAATAGTCCTAAATGTTGTCTTAACTTTGTAAAGAGACACTTAAATAGGAACAAATTTCTTTTGCTAAAAAACAATTAAAAAGAAATAAAGATAATATTAAAAAATGGAATGTGAACATTGCCCTAAAGACACTAGTCACAGTAGTAAAAGATGTAGTTTTATCTTTAAAATAATAAATTATTAGAGTTAGCTAGATTTCAATTCAATATTTCTCTTATTATTTTCTTAACAAACATTAATTATGTTCTACAAACTCATAATAGTTTTTTTATATGCATTGATGATGTCATTAGGATACAAAAGATAAGGCTAAAGACTTGAGGAGTAGAGGGTTGTGCTTGGTTCCTGTTTCTTGCACCCAACATGTTGGAAGTGAAAATGGAGCTGATTGTTGGTCTGCAAATGGCAGTGGATTTTAACATTGGAGCAAACCATGGAAGAAATGTGTGAATGCAATAACATTATGAGCATTATTCAATCTATCTATAATAAGGCAAAAGGTTGATTGCACAAGATGTTATATGCATTTCATTATTCAATGAATGGAAAAACATATTATATCTATTCCCATGTCCATTATGTATTGTCTCTAATCTAAATAGGATAACTTAATTTAGTTATTAGTAAGTTGCCAATACATTATTCAATGTAATTTTAACTCTTCTTAATATGCATTTTCTGAGGTAACAATTATCCCTTGTTTTGTTTACGATGATTATATAATTAATAATTATTCTATAACATTAACTTTTGTTTCTTCCCATCCCCCTCTTCTCCATTTCAAGTTAATTATCCATCGTCTCTCGTTTATTTTTGTTTCGATTCCCTCAATCCTATACCAAATCCTTACAGTAATCCTGAATATGTGAAGGTATTTTCACTCATAATACTCATCGGAAATGCACTATAGTACTAGCTAGTTCCTTGTTTTGGACTGTGGCTGGCCAGGCCGTCGCGATGCACGAGGGTTCTTAATGAACCTGCAACCCATGGCCACCATAGAAGTGCACTATATTACTAGCTAGTTCCTTGTTGAGTTACCTCATCTTGTTATTTCAAAAAATAACTTAATAAAAGTAATGTAAATCAATGCACTATAAGACTAGTTCCTCGTCGTACTACTTTATGTTGCCTAAAGAAAAAAAGGGGTAGTACACTATAGGACTAGTTCTGTGTTGTGTTACCTTCTCTTGTTAATTATATATATATATATATATATATATAATCAATGTAATGTAGTACACTATATTCCTTGCCGCACTACTTTATTACACTAAAACAATTAGAGATGATGCACTATAAGACTAGTTATTTTATTGTTTTGTCGTGCTACTTTGTGTTGTCTAAAGCAAAGTGATGTAATGCACTAGCTATAGGACTCGTTCTTTGTCATAATATCTTGTATTGTTAACTTTATAAAAATAAAAAAAAATATATCAATCATTTTTCTAAAAGAACTATGTAACATTGATTTTCTATTGCAGTAGATACGTAGGAGCACACACTTCCCTCTCACACACAATAATAATAATTTGTATTTAGTCTTTTCTTTTTATTTAATAATTTGAGGCTAAAATTAATATTTTAAAATAATATGCACATGATTGATGTAGGTACCGTTTTTTATAACCAGCAGTATGTGATGCCTAACATATTTCTCATCCATGACCAACTCCTGGACATATCAATCCTTTTTTTAATTGATTTTTCATGCTATTCCTCTAAAAAACATCAATCTGCATTACATTTATTTAAATGTTTCTTTATACTAAAGGAAAGCATACAGTATATACAAAACAAACATTGTAATTGGAGCATCCTAATCAAATATATGAGTGTGATGCATGTAGCCTTGTACATAACCTATTTTACTCATAATTAGTGTCTTATATACTTATCTTCCACAACTCCTACCAAACTTCTTGAAGATTATCTCATATTATCATAGGTTCCTAAAAATGTACAAGTGCAATAAGGCTAGCAACTCCAATTATATTATTGGTTAAATCTTTCAATCTCTCAAGTCTTTTAGAAAAATTAGCCATCATGTCACACTTTTTGCTCTCAACTTTTGTTTTTGCCTAAACCACATTCCAAATTCAATAAGAACACACACATAAAAAACTTAGGTATTTTATGGAAAAGCACATAGTCCAATAAAATACACTAAATCCACTTCATTAAATTCAAGTTTCTAATTAGAAGCAGTAGAGGATTAAAATCTTCAAGATTTGGACTTAAACTCTAAGATTAAGAAACTTTAAGTTTTTCAAGATTTATCTTAAAAATTCAATTTTAAGATTCCAAGCCTTAATCTTAAAACATTAAGTTTAAAAATCACTCAACGAACCTCAACCAACCCAAAACAATGTTTTTGTTAATTTAGAAGAAATTTACCGAGAAAATTCATTTCCTAACATTTTTGTTGCCATGTCATTGCTTAATTGATGATAGAGATTAAAACTAATTCTTGATAATATTTAAGGAACAAAACCGGTCAAAAATATTTTAGGGGCTAAAAACAAAACTTGATGGCCCTCCCCACTACTTTTCTTGGATCTGTTCTTGCTTGGTGGGGTGACTAAAATGACCCCAAAAAAAAAGAGTATGAGAGATATAAAAGGAATAAGTGATAAGAAAGAAAATAAATTTTAAGAGTGAGAAATAGAAAAGAAAGAAGAAAAAAGATAAATAAATATGATATTTATTGTTATATTAACTTTAATACCAAATTATAACTTAAAATAGTTTTAATGTTAAAATTAATAAATACATATTTTTAAAATTTTTTGAAATTTAATTAAAAAATAATAGCTACACAGTAAATACTATTTGTAGAAATATATCCATGATATATAATATTTTGTTTTTCCATTATAGCTTTGTGAAAGTGAAGGTAAATTGTTATTTTACAAAATGGAGACTTTTCCTTCTCACATTCTTTTGAGAATAAAATTGACTTGTGGTCAGATGTAATTTTCTCTTTCTTCGCTACCTTTGTCAACTAAACTATAGAAAAATTGAAATTCTATTATCATTTTCTCATCTAATATTCTCTTATCTTAAAATCATTCCAACCAAATATGAGTCAAAACCCATAAAAAATTAGATTAAAATAAGAATGGACAACTCTCCAAAACATTAAGAAGAAGAAAAATACAAACATAACATAGTCATCATTTTTTGTCCACACATTGATTCAATAATAAAATTGTAGTCCTTAAAACTTGATCATCTCTTATTGGGTTGCGCTCTACAGTTGAACACTTCAATTTGAGATATTGGTAAGTATTTTTCTACCCCTTTTTCTCTACCATTTCCGTTTTTTCCTTAGTCCAAATAATTTTGAGGTTCATATTTCAATCCTCTGTGTAGTGGGGATCATACAAAATAAGATACCCAATTGGCCAAAGTCCTTGTTAGTGAGATCAAAATCTGAACTTGGGTTTGAAGGAGTTGACCCTTTCAAATGGCACAAGATTGGAACCGTACGGCACTTCTTATAATAGATATGCAGGTAGTTAGTTTGTTAGATTATGTTTCTCTTATGATGTTTTAGTAGAAATTAAGGATTATATATGTTGGTGAGTTTGCAGAGAGATTTTATAGAAGATGGGGCTCCTTTGTTAGTGAAAGGAGGGAAAGATATTGTGCCAAATGTGATTAAAGCTGTTGAAGTTGCTAGGAACCGTGGACTTCACATTGTTTGGGTAATAACACTTCATTCCAATCTACAAAGCATTGAGATTTTAATTTTTATATTTTGGATGAAAATGCCATTTTAATTAGATTTATATTAAAAATTTATTCTCTTTACCATCACTGATGCTGATTTTTAAAATTGGCCCAATTGTTGTGTCTCTATCTGCTTATCTTGTTCCAAATTTACCGTACCGCATAGTGCTTACTGGGTTCGTCATAAAGAAAGTCTCGTAAAATTAATGAAAAAAGAATGAACTACATACCCAACTGAACCGCGTACTATGTATTTGGTAACAATGGTCTCTATCATGTCATATCCGTGCTTCTTAGATTCTCACTTTCCTTTCTCTGTTGTATTGTCTATAGACTTTTTCTCAGCAACTTTACAATAATGATTCAATTATCAATACTAATGTAGGTCATGAAGATACAAATTTCTGAGTATACTATTGTACTTTAGTGTCCCTGATAAACATAAAATTTAATGGAACTATTCATCTTGGAAAGGTTGGAATGCTGGTTCAAATGTATGAATGATTTTTCCCCTTTCTTTTTTCATGAATTGGAACAAGTTTTACTATGAACTACTTGTTCGTGTGATGGGTGTTAATGCCTGCTGAATTTTCTGGGAAAAAGTATTGTCGGGTATGATTAGGAACCAACTTTTAGTATTTCGGGGAAGAGTGGTACTTTTTAACTAGTATCCCATTTATAAGATACACCAAACATAGAATAAAACTCATTTTCTGATCCATCTTGATCTAGCACATCTACTAAATACTACCTCTACGCAAAATTTCATGAGACCTCTATTGCTCTCTTTGCCTATGTCTTCTTTGCAACCTTGTGGTATCATAAGAAGTTGTTTACCCTGGGTAATGCTCCTTATATTCTTAGTCGTTGATTGAATTCATAATGGGTTGAGCAAATTTTATAATTAACGGTTCAAATGCACTAATTTTTGTGTGGTGCGTCTTCTACTTATATTCTCTAGACATATCTTAGGCTGTTGTCATACAACAAAACAGTTTTGTAATTTTTGAATTTTATCTCCCAAAATGTTTCCAGGTAGTACGTGAACACGATCCCTTAGGAAGAGATGTAGAACTCTTTCGTAGGCACCTATACACAACAGGGAGAGTTGGTCCAACCTCTAAGGGAAGTGCCGGTGCTGAATTAGTTGATGGACTGGTAATTAGAGAAGGAGATTATAAACTTGTGAAGACCAGGTTTAGTGCATTCTTTGCGACACACCTTCATTCACTCCTTCAAGGAGCAGGAATTAATAGTCTAGTGATCACTGGTGAGTAATAATTCTAATAAACAATATGGACGTGCTTACAGTTTTTACATATTGATTTCATATTATCTAAATTTTAGGTGTTCAGACTCCAAATTGTATCCGGCAAACTGTTTTTGATGCTGTAGAATTGGACTATCAATCTGTAACTGTTATTGCTGATGCCACAGCGGCAGCCACACCTGATATTCATCTTGGTATGTATTTTTACTACTTCTTGAAAGATTTGCAAATGACAGGAACTTTATATTCTTAACCATCTAAGAAAAGACCTATATGCCATAGATGTTTGAGTAAATACTATGGCAAGAAGACTATTCTGATAACCAATTCAGAGGTCTTATTTTGATTTAATTTTCTCCGACTTGGTGAGTACTTAATTGGGTATGTTCCAAGGAGCTGTTTAAGCTACAAATCATTAAGTGGTGCGGATTGCGGATTGGTGCACATCCTTAATCCTTGTGTGGTCAGGTAAGCACAAGTCATTTCGCAATCGGACGGCCATGATCATTTACCTGCAGGGGCGGATCCAGGGGAGGGCAACCTCTGGCCCGACCCCTCCCCTCCCCATTTTTATGACTTCCATGGAATAATGATTGCTCAACTTTGTTTGATAAGGAAAAAAAATCAGTTAACTTGGAAATAAGATAAAAGCTTATATTCTTACTGTTCCAGAATAATTACTAAGTCTTGGATTTTTGAAGAAAAAAAATATTGGTGAAACTTGAAGAGAAATGGTTTACTTGGGGAGTGACAGCGTCATCATATTGTTGGACAACATAAACTTCATGTTAATTATTGAGTGTTAGAAGGCAAAAGAACCAAATTTTTTTGGCATAATACTTCCTAACTTAAACAGCTCCATGTTTCAATGCCCCTGAAAAGTATCTATTAATTGGATATATCTATGTATTATGCATGCATATGTCATAGAATTTGTGGAGAGTGATATAGAACTCTTGTAGACGTAAAGTTGTGTTCAATTAGTTAGGTTGGCATATGAATACGAATGGCTACTTTACAAGTTGGGCTAGCTTCAGAAATTAGGAATCTTTCTGCTTTGTATGAATGCTGAGTGTTAGTTATAAACCTAAAACTTTATTGGTCATGAATGAATGGTTGCATCAAATTTTAACTGAGTAAGTCAAAGTCCGATATTGTTTTCTTTAGAGGACTTCTTCATGAAATATTTTTTTAAAATGACAATTCTTTGTTTTCTGAGAGGAATACAATATCACACAATCTAATTCTAATATGCCGAAATACCCGGTGACATGTTCTTGCTAAAGTTTCTCCCTTCTAGGAGTTGGAATTGTTGCACCAGTGGCTTATTCTGATGCAGTCATACACCATGCCTCTTTAATTTCCATTTCTTGTATAGCAACATTCTGATATTGTAGATTCCCTTGAGAGATGTAGATTTTGTTATTTTCGCAAAATACTTTGTTATTCCATCTTTAATGATGATTGCTATTTGGGTGGTTTCAGCCAATATGCTGGACATGAAAAATATTGGAGTGGCAACCCCAACATTACATGAATGGAGTGAATCAAATGCTCCATAAACATGAGCATGGACCATGCAACATTTTGCACTCTGTAGGTGCTCAATTCCAAGACTCAGGTGCTGATGCACCATACATTAATAAAAAATGTTTAACATTCTACTTTTTTTGTATTGATGTATTGTATGTTGATATCTTTTGCATGCTGCATATTGAAACAAAGATTGTGAAAATGAATTTCTCAATTGTATCCATCATAGAAGTTCTGGCTTATGTACAATAAATTGATAACAAACACAGTAATCCTATTTATTACTCCATTGTTGTACAACTACTATACAATCCCATTTCAATCAGCACCAGTGTTCAAGTACTAGTACAATCCCAACTCCTAAGATTGTTTCTTCAATTACATGACATTGATTCTACAATATATTAACATGGTGGTGGGTGTGGGTGTGGGTTGGTTGAATAGCATGTGGTTATGAGCCCCATGCTACTCTCATGTGTTAGTCTATCTCGAGATTTAGTGAGACATTATACTACTAGACTAACACCTTCTTAATTAAAGTCTATATAAATATGGCTTAAGAGAAATGTTTTTTTGTTGTTAATTCGTAGAAAGAGAAATGTGACACGACAAGAAAGAAACATGTGACAAAATTTAACAGAGACTAATATTAGTTAAGGAATCAAAATTTCAGTTTTGCCTAATTATTATTATATTTTACCATTTTGAGGCCTTAAATTTATGATTAAAAATGTGATATGAGGTTGGGCAATGGTCCAAGCCCATTAAACCTGCATCCCACTTAGATTTGATGGTTAATCTGATTTTAAATATCGATCATACCAATTTTTGAATCTGAACTCAACCATAGACCTGATTAAATAAAATGTATACACTTTTACATAAAATGTGATGAAAAATTAGACCAAATACTTCACAATTTCAATCCTACATTAATCAATCACGTTCTTGATGTACATCAACCAATCTATAGTAATCAATCTTGACCCCAATGGTAGCTTTGATAAACTTACCCCTAAGAATCTCTAATGTAGGTTGTAATAATCATTTTGATGGACAAATTTTTGGAATGCAATAATCAATATAAGAAATTATTTTGATTAACTTCTAAGAATTTTCATAATCAAATTAAGATTTTTCATTTTTTATAAATTATACTAGGAGGTGCATTTATGTCGGGGATAGACACTTGGATCCAATGTTGTGAAACCCGAGCCGGACGTCAAGCCGGAAGAGCTTTCATATTAGGTCTAACCGATTTAAACAATTAAGCCGTCCGGTCGGACCGGATGATTTTAAATATAATTAATAATTTTTATCTATAAATATATAATTATGGGGTTTGCTAACATGAGAAATGTGTATTTTCAGTTAGGTACATGTTAGCAAGGTGTACCAAAAGATTTGGACAAAATTACCCTTAAAGTTTTGGGTAACATGTTTTAGTAACTAGGGGTACTTATGTAATTTAACTTTAAACAGTGTAATCGATTACACTATCCTGGTAATCGATTACATGATGATAAACTAATCAGATCTGTGCATTTTGTATGACGTAATCGATTACACTATACTAGTAATCGATTACAACATATTAAAAGTATCAGATATGTGCATTTTGTATGATATAATCGATTACACTATACTAGTAATCGATTACAACATATTAAAAGCATCAGATATGTGCATTTTTCACATTGTAATTGATTACACTATGTTTGGTAATCGATTACATCAATCCGTTGAGTTTGTATTTGAAATTCTGGTAATCGATTACACTATACTAGTAATCGATTACACTATACTGGTAATCGATTACACTATACTAGTAATCGATTACATTATACTAGTAATCGATTACTTCCGTTGAGTTTGGTAATCGATTACACTGTACTAGTAATCGATTACACTGTTTAAAGTTAAATTACATAAGTACCCCTAGTTACTAAAACATGTTACACAAAACTTTAAGGGTAATTTTGTCCAAATCTTTTGGTACACCTTGCTAACATGTACCTAACTGAAAATACACATTCCTCATGTTAGCAAACCCCTATAATTATATATAAATGTAAAATTTTATATAATTTAATAATTTTATATAACTATATTGAAATAACATTTCTCTATTTTTTTGGACCGAAATAAAACATAATATTAGAGTAATGTTCCATTTTTTTTAAATTTTAAGTGAACCGTCCGGTTTTTTCCTCGGGTTATTCCGGTTTAACCGAGTTTAGCATGGTCGAACCGAAATTTCTCCGGTTCAAAGCGGTTCAACTACTCATTTGATTAAGACTACAAAATGGGGCCGTTTTCAAGTTCGGTCAGCGGTCGGACCGTCCGGTCCGGTTATCACAACACTACTTGGATCCTTTATTTATTTTTTTAATTTTTTTTAAATTACTATTTGACAACCATAGTTATTCTAATCTAAAGTACATGCTAGTTAACTTTTCACTCAGATTTTTTTAAGCTTTTCTTTCTTTAGTAACTTTACAAAAACATTGGATGCAGCATACAATAGTGAATGATAATGATGTGATCTCCATCAAAAAAAGCTATATGTTGCAACTAAGTGCAACAGAATGATAACATTATAATTTGAATCTTGACCTCATAGTTAAAGTTAATCTTATTTATGTCTGAGTTGAGCAAAGGTTTTAGCTAATAATTTGATTGTTGTATTATGAGGAAATTTATTAAAATAAAATATATATGCCAAATTAGATATTAGGGTCTATAAATATATATATTATAGAGCTAATTAAGAAAGCAGTGTGAACATAAGTGAAAGGGGAATGGGTCAATTGGAATCTTGAGTATTGAATAGATTTCTCTCTGTCTCTCTCTATATATATATGTCGTGAACCACGAGGTATTTCTTTATTGTTATTTTCTGTATGATTGTGAAATGTGAACCTTGAAAGGATCACTAGTCCATGCTCCCTAGTCCATACTAGTCAACTTTTCATTTCAATAACTCCAATTAAATGTCTTTGTCTAGTGTGAATATAAATGTTGTGTTTAAAAAGTAGGGATCACAAAAATTCTGATTAGACATGTGAAAATATCGGTAATGGATATCCGTAAAAATAATTTATCGGTAGTGATATCTATTTCGGGTACCCAAATATTTATAAATATATATTTTAATTAAATATTTTATGTATATTATATTTTATTATTATTATTATTTTAACATTATATTTTGTCTACTTTATTATTATTTTATAATAAAATTTAATGATTGAATTATAATCATAAAAATATCATATATATATCATCCTATTTAAGTAATAATTATCTCTATATATTGATTATTATAAAAGTATAAAGATATACTTAAAATTGAAAACATGTTCGATAACTACAAATAGTTAGGTATGAATACGAGTATGCACTATCCATGTTCATTCTATCCGGTTGTAATCTCTATTAAAAGTTGATGAGTTAAAGAGTATACAAGTAAAATGATTTGTAGAGTAAATATCTTTAGATTTTATGTCATAATATGATGTTAATTTACTCATGTGATTTCTCATTTATTATTCATGGAAATAGGTTTAAGTCCATAAAGGATGATCTCTTGTTGTTTAGTTAGGCTCTCTCAATCTTTAGAAATATTATTAGAGTGCATGATTATACTAATATATAGAGATCCAGAATTTGGTGCATTAATTCTAAAGAAGAAGCAAAAGCATATGCAACATTGGAAAGGAGTACACGGAATATATACTTAATTGAAAAAGATCACATGCTAACAGTTGAAGATGTCAAAAAACATAGAAGATAATGAAAAAAAGACAAGCTTATCCTCAAAGATATAAGTGACTAACAAAATCCACTGAATATTTATGGTTTAAAGAAGCTTTTCAATTAACTGCATTATTATTGAATCTTATGGTAATCATTAATTAGCTCATGATTAGATTTTAATATTCTTAATTTCTTATAATTTTTTATACAGCTTTGAGGTAAGCCACACTGCAATAGTAAAATAACAGAACTTGGGTCATATTCATATGTTTAGGCTAGGTATTATACAATTCTTTCTATTTATCTGCTAAAATTCTATACATTTTCACTTCCTATACCTATTAAGTGGAAGCTTCTTATATTAGATCACTTTATTTAATAACACATATTTTTTAACTCTTTATTTATTAAATGATACTCTCTCACAAATTTACTTATTCTTATTTCTATATTTTAATTAGGTTCTTCGTATTTCTATATTTTAATTAGGACTAATAATAAACTGAATCAACTTTACGTTCATGTGATTTGAAACCTGACTCGTTATTTAACTTGATAATTTGGTTTATGAACCAAACAAGTTGAATTTGACTTGAAAATTGAGCTCATTAAATAAATAAATCAAACTTCTATCAAATACATTTGGAATCGTTAGATTTATTAGTTGACTTGATTATATTTATTTAAAGATTCTCAATTATCCAATATATATGGATATATGTAGATAATCTTTAAATTTATACATATTAAATAATTAATTAATATTCGAGCCGACGAACTGGTCCAATTGAGCTAATGAATTGAACTAAACGACTCACAAACTCGTAATGAATTAAATCAATTCGAGCTGATGAGATAAATATAACAGTTGGTGAAATCAATATACGATATCACTTAATGAAACTAAGACTTAATTGGTATTGTTATATCGAACCCAGGTCGAATTATCGAGTTGAGCTGAACTGAGCTCATGCTCATCTCAATGTGGCTCATTTCCAACTATCTATTCAACCAAACATAGGGTTAGAAAATTTGTACTCTTCATTTAAAAAAATTAAACTATATTTCTCTTAACATTACTATTATTAGTACTCCAATCACATATGACATATGAGTTGTGTCTAATTTGTCTTTTAGCAAGTTAAATATTAGATACACGAATCTATCATTTTCTAATAAGTTATATGATACTAGACCATCCAATGTTGTCAAGTCAACATTTCAAGCTCCCCATTAGAATGTTGGACCAGACTGTGATCGGGGAACCTCCAACCATTAGGGAGTTCCATTGTTAACGGGGTATGAGAATAGTAAAGAGCCACAAGTAATGCACTACATCTTGAACCAAAACCTCAAAACATTAGTTTCATGCCTTATCTTCTTTGCAATGGATTGTAGTGAGTGTATATGGTAGGTTTTGCTTTTTCAAATAGAAATGAGATGTGAATGTGAGCAAATCGTAATACACTTCAACACGTAACTCACTTTTAATATGAGGGCCACTTGATCTTTTGTAAGATCAACATGGTCCCTTATAAATAATTGATTTTTGTTATTGGAAAGTAATTTTTTTTATACTAGATAATAAGTCATAAATTCTTGAATAATTAGGAGTCACGGAATAATAAAGGCAAAACACAAAAACTGAAAAAGTTAAAGTGTAAAGAAGATAGAGTAGTTTAGCCTAAAATAAGAAATATTCTTAACATTAAGTGTAAGTGAATAATATGGTGAGACAATTAGTTAATTGTGTATGCATATAACATTTGCTCTTTATTTAGGGGAAATGGTTTAATGGGAGATTATGTTTCTAGTTTTAGTTTATAAATTATGAATTTGATATGGATTATAATTTTAGTTTTAATTTTATAAATTATGAGATATAAAGTATAAAATTATAATTTGTTTATATTTGATTACTTTTACCTCAAAACTGAATAAAAACTAATTTGTTTCGTTTAGATAAAATATAAAGTTTATTTTTATTTAAATGCAAATTATGAAAATACTCATATTACTAAAACATATTGCAAATAAAGTAGGAGAGTTATTTTTGTCCAAAGATCTTATTGGACAAAGCTAACTTGCTCATTTTAAAATGTTAGCAACATTTAAATAATATAATATTATATCATTAGTTGTTAGGGTAATAAACTATAATTCATAACAACTAAACTATATTACACTCACACACCCCTCAGTTTTAGTGAAATTACGCAAACCGTCATTCACTTTTTTGTCATTACATAAATCACCCCTAATTTTGTATATATGTTACACTGACTACCCATGCATATTATAAAAGTGTAATATTTTAAACAAAAAAACGTATGATGTGTGTAATTAATTAAACAAAATATTGTATATTGTATAGACAAATTCAAATAATATAAGAGCCAACGCGTCTTCATTATTTGGTTCGTTATAAAATAATATAAGAGTTATTTAAACATTTCTTTGAAATTTATAATGTATTTTTAATGACACAAAAATAATAAAGAAACACTCGTTTTTGTACTATTTGAAGTATTACACAATATACAATATTTTGTTTAACTTAATTACATTCATCACACGTTTTTTCTTTAAAATATTACACTTTTATAACATGCAGATGTAGTCAGTGTAATGTATGTATAAATATAAGGGTAGTTTGTGTAGGAGGGAGGGGTGGTTGGTGTAAATACAAAGAATGGAGGAGTGGTTTGTGTAATTTCATTAAAACTCAGGGGGTATGAGTTTAATTTACTCTTAAATTTAATATATACATTAAAGGACTATTGTATTGTGCATGAAGTATTTTTTTTAACGTGTAAAACATTAATTTGGTCCTCTTAGATATTATAAGTTAATTTTGCTCTTAAGAATATAATCATTAATTTTGACCCTATGATGAAGGACATAGTATTTGTCATGGGATTATAGTGAATGATAGTTATAAAAGTAGAAACCAAATTGAGTTTTTTGTAATGTGATAGATCGAATAGATTACATCTTCGATACTTTTAGTTACAATTGTTCTCATACTTCTTTATGAAAAAAACTTTAGTGTGACAAATAATAATAAATGTCATACATGAAGTATAAATTCAGTTATGATAAATCTAAATGTGCTATATATGCACACACACACATATAACCTAATAGTTTCATGCAATTGGCAAGAAACATATTTGTCACATCCTCAGTGTGAAACCATGAAGAGAAGGTTGAATATATTTAGTCCAATAATCATGTAATGATCATTATTTACTACTTTATTTGTACAACCAATCTATACATTTAATATATCCATTAACCTTAGGAAATATATCGACAAAATTTTATTGAGATGTGACGTCCCATATTAATATATGCATTCCATGATTAGTGGTACTATTTAAGAGTCTCTCTCTAAGTTCTATCTAGTTGTCTTCTTTTATTCCTTTGCTTTTTAAGTATTATTAGGAATAAAGAAGCTCTATCAATGAAGAAGGAAGTGGAACTTGTTGCAACTGCAAGTGAACTAGAAATGGCTTCTCAACCACAAAGGAACAAAGGTGGTCTTGTTACCATGCCCTTCATCATAGGTAAATATGAACTAATAATAGTATTACATCATGTGTAATTCTATGTAATATATATTATATCTGAAAGTCTTTGTTTGTTGATGTAAATGGCAGCAAATGAAGCACTTGCAAGGGTTGCAAGCATTGGTCTTTTGCCTAACATGATATTGTATTTGATGGGAAGTTATAAGATTCATTTAGCCAAAGCAACACAGATACTCCTCTTATCTACTGCATCAAGCAATTTCACACCTGTGGTTGCTGCTTTTATTGCTGATTCTTATCTTGGTAGATTCACTGCTGTTGGCTTAGGTTCTATTATAACCTTCTTGGTATGCTGCATTTTCCTACTTTCTTTCCATTTTCTTGTCTTTTTTTTTTAAATTATTCTCATATGAAAACAACAACAAACCCTTAGTCTCATTAGATGGGGTCCGCTGCATGAATCGAACAACATATATAATATTTTATTCATAATCTTATCTTGTTTAGTATGTTCAGTGATCCGATGCTATATTTTATCTCTGTTGTACTAAGTTTATTCTCTTGCTCACTCTTAACTAATGAAACATAAACATTGGTTATTCCACAAAAACATTGCATTATGATTTTGTATAAATAAAAATGTGAAGTAACTAAAATGATTTATGACAAATGATGACTGCATGATTTTCAATGTAAGAGTGACTTGTATGGAGTGTAATAAGCTATCTTGATGCATTCAGGCATTGAATTAAGTAATAACCTTTCACTTTTTTTCTTTTCTGAGAAGAATTCAGCCTGATCTCAGGGTTCCTAGACATTTAATTTTGTGAAGGATTATATGCTATGAAAGTGATTCTGTATTCAGAGAAGTCATAATTTTGATCTGTTCTTTGTCACCCTTGTCGTCGTACCCGGGTACCGAATAATTTACAAAAGCAATGAGAAAATTCATAACTTCTTTTTCATCTTTGGTTACAGGGAATGGTACTTTTGTGGCTAACAGCAATGATCCCACAGGCAAGGCCTCCACCTTGCAATTCTGCAACTGAAAGATGTAAATCAGCAACAAATGGACAAATGGCAATGTTAATCTCTTCACTTGTTCTTCAATCCATTGGAAATGGAGGCCTTTCTTGCTCCATAGCATTCGGCGCGGATCAGGTGGATAAGAAGACAGAGAACACCAAAAACCAAAGGGCCTTGGAAATATTCTTCAGCTGGTATTATGCTTCATCAGCCATTTCTGTCATAATTGCCTTCACTGGAATAGTATACATTCAAGATCATCTTGGATGGAAACTTGGTTTTGGAGTTCCAGCAGCACTTATGCTCTTATCCACTGTCTTCTTCTTCTTTGCTTCTCCACTTTATGTAAAGAATAAACCACAAGGCAGCTTGATCACTGGCTTTGCAAGAGTTATTGTTGTGTCCTACAAGAATCGGAATCTTCCATTACCGCCTATGAACTCGGCCGAAATGTACCTTCATAATAAAGGCTCAGATCTTCTTGTTCCAACTGATAAACTAAGGTTGAACCACACTATATTATCTTCGAGTAAACCTTCGATTAGGTCCAGTTAGGTCCTTGGTTTTTCGTCACAAGATTTAAAATGTCGCCGTATTGGTTCTATAAGGATTTAAGTCCCGAATTAAGTCCTTCGGTCTAACATTGTTTTAAATTTCGTAAGACTTAACTAGTGACAAAAGACTTTTACGGACCAATCTAAACGACACCAGAATCTTTCGCGCGCTGAATTGATGGCTTACTCAATTATCTTCTGTTTATTCGATGAATGCGATGAAATAATGCTGAACAAGTGATAATGCTTTGTTTTATAGGTTTCTGAATAAAGCTTGTGTGATTCAAGATCAAGAAAAGGATATAGCCTCAGATGGTTCAGCCACAAATCCATGGAGTCTATGCACAATAGATCAAGTAGAAGAACTAAAAGCCATTATCAAAGTTATTCCCCTGTGGTCTTCTGGTATAATGATGTCACTTAACATTGGAGGCTCATTTGGGTTGCTACAAGCTAAATCACTGAACAGACACATAACTTCAAACTTTGAAGTTCCACCAGGTTCCTTTAGTGTGATCATGATAGTTACAATATTCATATGGATAGCTCTCTATGACCGCGTAATTATTCCTCTAGCATCAATGATAAGAGGCAAACCAGTTAGGATTAGTGCAAAGAGAAGAATAGGAATTGGATTGTTTTTCTCTTTTCTCCACTTGGTAACCGCGGCGATCGTCGAAACTACAAGAAGGAATAGAGCAATCAAAGAAGGTTACATTAATGATACTCATGCAGTGTTGAATATGTCTGCAATGTGGCTTTTTCCTCAACTTTGCTTAGGTGGTATGGCTGAGGCATTCAATGCAATAGGCCAAAATGAGTTCTATTACACTGAGTTCCCTAAAACTATGTCAAGTATTGCTTCTTCACTTTTTGGACTTGGAATGGCTGCAGGGAATGTCATATCTGCTTTGGTATTCAGCATTGTTACAAATGTTACTTCTAAAGGAGGAAAACAAGGGTGGGTTTTGGATAATATTAATAAGGGTAGGTATGATAGGTACTATTGGCTTCTTGCTTCAATTAGTGCCCTTAATATATTGTATTATCTAGTCTGCAGTTGGGCTTATGGACCTACAGTTGATCAAGTATCCAAGGTGGTTGATATAAATGGCTCAAAGGGTAGTGAAGAAATTAGTCCACATGAGAAAGAGTTATCTGAATTTCATAATGGGGACTCCAATCAACAAAGTATTCAAGAGAAGTCAAAATAATGATACAATCACAGTGTAAAAAACTCTTATACATATTATTCTCTTCCCTTAAATGTCAAGTTGAGATGTTGAACTAGAGTCTAGAGAGATTATAGATCAAACAAAACATATTACTATATAGGCAGTCGCATTGAATTTGGATACCCATATTTATATATTTGGATAACATGGTGCTATATATTTGGATACCCATATTTATATATATTGATAACATGGTGCTATATTACTATATAGGCAGTCGCATTAAACTCTGATTGTGTATGAGTTTTATCATCATTCTCGAGTTTATCAAATAACATGGTGCTAAGTAGTCTGTGAAAAATAAATGTTCCCCTACGAACAAATAAATTGTTTTCGGGGTTTGAATTTATGATTATTAAATAACATCTTTACTGGGTGTTATTGTTATTCAGCCACTAAAATATATTAACAGAATAGTGGTAATTTATGATTGATTATATCATTTTGTACAATATATGTTAATAACCAATTATTTACACTTAAACACTGCTGTCCAAAATTTTGTAACCCAATATCTTTTCTATCAAGGAATCTTATTTTTTTATAAAATTCATTTCTTAAAATTTAGTGTGCCTTATAGTACATGAATACCCTCCAGTGACTATTTTTTCAATTAGTGATATATAAAAGTGGTATCCAAAATTTTGTATACCAATATTTTTCTATCATCTAGATTCTTTTTTTTATAAAATTCATTCCTTAAACTGATGAGTTTTCCAACCAGTGAGGTATTGGACTCACAAAAGAGTAGTATGCAAAATTTTATAAGGCAATGTCTTTTCTATTATCTTGAATCTTATATGTATAAAATTCATTTCTTAAAGTTTTGTGTACCTTATACTACATTGATACCCTCATGAAAAAAACCAAAGGGGTAATACCCACAAAAGAAATTAGAGCAGCATGAAGTATAATACTAGTACTTTGTGCTATAAACCTGAACACCATCAAGTCTAAATAACATGAATGAATTTACTGGTCTGGTGTATAGTATTGAGAAAGAAATCAGAGTTTACTGGGTTGGTGTTGTGCATTCCCTATAGTTGATGAAAACCACAACTTTCCTATAGCAACCAATTCTCTATTCTCCTTTTTTCTGACTTGTACAATTACAGCACTCAATTTCTCCTTCTTTCCTATAACCTTTGCCTCCACTTCAACCTCCTCCTAATAATCAACTTATATATTACACATTTTTATATAATAAAAAAACTGCAGTGAAAGAATTGGTGAATGAAACAATTGGACTATGCCACTATGGTTAAAAAAGTAATCATATTCTCATACCTTTTTTTCTACATCCCTTTATACACCTAGGTTATAATCATTGATAATAACCCAGTGCTTCAAAGCAGAAATCTTCTTATCTAAGGTTGAAAAATAGTTTTAAAAGGGGAATGGGTAAAAGGTGATGAGATAATCAGTTTTTGGAATAAAAATTCATAAGAAACAGCAAAATTTGTTGAAATACAAAAAAGAAGAAAGTACACTTGTATGTTGCGGCGATTAACACAACCACAATATTACAGCCGATGCGGAATGGTCGTACATGTACATATAAGATGATTTATTGAATAGAGTAGAAGAGTACCTGAACCTTTACTGTTGAGTAGTATGATATACTGAAATCAACAGTGGCCGGGGGAGCTGATGTAAAACTGTATGAGACATTGCTTCCAACGGTGTCTACCACTGTTGCTATGGCTCCCACATGCCAATTTCCATGTTCATCCTATAAAACATTACAAATCAAGAATTTTCATGCCACTCAGATAAAATGAAATCAAAGATATATTTCATAAGTATATTTCATGTCTCTAAAGTCTTTCATTTCCTAAAATATTATTACCAATAAGTCGTTGTGTACGATGAAGTGACAAAGCATGAAACCTTTGTGAGCCTTGATTACACGCATACCCTTTAAGGATAAAGCAGCAAACTCTTGACCAACATTCCCATCTTCAATATCTTTTGTCACTTCTTCGGTTAATTCAACATTAGAGGGATCATCCATCTTAATTTCTTATGCATTCACAAAACAAACCACTTTTTTATATTTTGCATTAATCTTTGCTCAATTTTGATAGTCACTATGGATCACTCACAGGCCCATCAGAATCAAGTTGTCACCTACATGGTTAACATATTATATTAGAGAATAGTATTTTTAACTTTAAAACTATCATGTAATTAAGGATGGAGAGTTGTCCCAAAATGGTGTCATCATCCATGTCCCGACCAATTAGAAAACGAAAAAAAAAAAGAAATGCAAGTAAGTGGATTTTTTAAATGATATGACGATATTTTATTAGTCGGGACAGGGATGTGGACACCATTTTAAAACAAGTGATCCCGAATGAAGTTTTATTATTACAGTTGGATTTTATGCAGTAAACTATTCAGTAAATTGCTTGCATTTTTTTATCTTTAAGTAGATAGTGTAGTGCTACCTATCATTAATGGAATAAGGATCACCTGAAACAAAAAATCCATATGCACATGTCTCAAGTTTCTGTAGTGTAGTCATGTCCCCATGCCCGCCCCACTATTATCCCTAGAAATCAAAAGATATTCATTATTAGATATTAATAATTATTAGATGTGAGATATTCATTATTCAAAAGATTTCATTACATACTCATTATTAATTCATTAAATGGTATACATTTATGTTAAATTAATTATTATTAGATATTAATTATTTAAAAGATTTCTTATTTTTAATAGATATTCATTATTAATAACTGATTATTAAAAATATTTTTTCCCTAATTATGGCAGATTTATTATTACTTATTCATTATTAAAAAATATTTTCATTAGTTGTGTTGATGGATGAGAGTTTATGAGTGAAAAGACAACATTTGATATACATTGTCTTTTAGATCTTCAGAGAATGAGAGATAGATAAAAAAAATCAAAAAATAACATACATAGTTGTGAAAGCTTTCATTGAAAAGAAAACATGATAAGAGATATGATCGTCCTTTTATTCTAAAGGTAATTATTATTTTTTAGAAGGAGATGTGCGGAACGAAATTAGATTGGCAATCACAATATTATAGTGATTTTGATCTACAATTTAAATCATTTTGATAACCTTGTTCAACTATGTAAAAGAATAATCTCTTTAATCTAGGTGAAATCTAACATGCGAACTGAGAATTGGTTCGTTTCGGTGCGAACTTTATTTTAACCGTTGGATGAGAAAATGCGGTAACCTGTAACCTGTTAACAACTTGTAGGAAGTCGGTTTTGGGAGGTGTAGGTTTAGTTTGGATGTTGTATTGGGGAAAACCGACTTCTGTGTAGAAGTCGGTACGGGAAAAACCAGTTTTGTGGTTGTCGGTTTATGGGATACCGACTTCAATAGAGAAGTCGGTTTTTGGGATACCGACGTCTGGCTTACTGTATAAAAATGGTACAGAAGTCGGTTTGCATGATGCCTACATATTATAAGTTGATTTTAGTATATATAAGTTCGTTGGTGTAGGTTTTTGGCACATACTAAAAATTTCTACGGGGTTAGTTTTATGCTTATACAATTATTTTTTATTGATGTTATATTATTATTATTATGATAATTATTTTATATTGCTGCTGATATTATTATTACGATTGATATTTAGTTTTTTTCTAAACTATATTTGTAGATGGCTGATGAAATGAATAATAATGGTGAAAACTATGAGGTATAAAACTTGATAGTTATATTATGTTAATGTTTTATAATTTAGGTGGTTAAATAATGTATTTTAATTATTTTAGGGTGTAGATGAAATTGATGTTAGTGAAGATGAAAATATTAATGAAGGAGAGGAGTTTGATTTTGAAGAAATTGATTTTGGATCATTAAACGAAGAAATTGATTTTCAAATCTTGCTTAATTAAATTAACACAACGTGTCAATTTCCTAACAATATTTTTTTTCCACTTATTAGTTTCAATGGCTTCCACATGAGAATTATGTCGACAATCTACCACGTGAAGTTCTAGAAGATAAGAATATCTGGAGTGCTTGCACATCATTGATCTGTTTCTCCATTGTCGAATGACATCAGACAGATCGAGTAAGACTACAATTTAGATTACTGCAAGATTTGCCACAACCACCACATAATCTAGATGCCCTACACAGAGTTGACAAACGGGGTAATCTAGATACAAACTGGGCAACCAAACATGCAGAGTGGATTGACTATTGGAGTCATCGGAGGGATCAAGTCCAACAATGTCCTCAAATCCAATATCCAATCCACACACAACAATATATAATGTGGTATAGAAGAAATACTAGATTATTCTTATCTTCAGAAACACAATTAAGAGACCTCCGACAAATAAATTATCAACAAAATCAACCTCCCACATACCAACAACCCATATACCAACAACCAACATACCAACCACCCACATACCAACAAAATCAACCACCCATATACAATAGAAATCAACAACAACCATACTATACAAATCTACCTCCCATACCTCAAACATCAATGTTCCAACCTACTATGAACCCGCCTACTATGTCACAAAATCCTTTTTATCAACCAACATTGTCTGCCTCGTTTAACATTCAACCAGGAAGAATGTCTTTTCACGAACTGTCACAACAACATCGCATTGACGACATGATGCCTAGCCGCCACTCATTTTCTACCGATCATAATGACTTTATGAATAACTTACTCGGTACACCTGACTCGGCGAATCAACTTTTTAATGATATAGGCTACAACTTCAACCAAGATGGTGCTGGTCCAAGTTCTTTTATGGTTGACACTAATATTTTTCCAACGGGGCAGACAGATACAGTTCCATACCCGACACCGGCTGAACTTCGAAGGACAAGACGTACTAGGCAACCACGTAGGTGTGGAACGGGAGGTCATTTAGGAAATCATTAGATTTTTTAAGATTTTGTAATTGAAATTTATGTTGAAATATATTAATTTTTTATAATTACTTCATTTTTTTTTATTATATTTTTTTAATAATTAAATTGTGCAAAAAAAATTGGGATAATACAGGGGGAAAATTGGGATAAACTGTATCCATGGCCCAAACCGACTTCAATAGAGAAGAAACACTGGGTCAAACCGACTTATGTTGAGAAGTTACTCTGGCCCAAACCGACTTCTCAACAAAAGTGACACTGGGCCAAACCGACTTCTGTTGAGAAGTTACTTTGGCCCAAACCGACTTCTCAACAAAAGTGACACTGAGCCAAACCGACTTATGTTGAGAAGTTACTCAGGCCCAAACCGACTTCTCAACAGAAGTGTCACTGGGCCAAACCGACTTCTCAACAGATGTTACTCAGGCCCAAACCGACTTCTCAACAGATGTTACTCAGGCCCAAACCGACTTCAGCCAAAAGTAATCCCGGTACCCAATCACATATCCAGCGGGTCAGATGAATTAAAAAAAATCATACGGCTGAAATAAAAGTTCGCATTGAAACGAACTAACTTGTTAGCAGGTTAGTCGTGGCCTTTAATCTAACCCTCCAACACTCTTCATTGAAGCGTGGATGCACACAAATCACAACATGCACCTTAATATTGAAAGAACAATTCACTCCTTTCTCTCATTCCTTTCGTCTCTCTCAATCTTACTATCCCTTTTACACATTTTCACTCACAACACAGATTCATTCACTTTACTAACATACTAATCTATACTAGCTAGTAGTGACTTCGGAATCATGTACATTCATGCCTCACTACACTCATCATATATTAGCATACCATTTTCTTCATCTCATATATGAAGGTATTGCGCTTTCACATAGAACATGCTACAACAAATCATAAACCCAATAAAAAAGGATGCATTTCACAATTCGAACTAAATGAGTATATCATTCAAACATCCATAAAAAATACACCATTCATATGTTCAATCACTCCATAAAGAAAAACGAAAAAACATATATAATTCATACGTCATTCATTAAAAAAATAAAATATATCATTTTAACATTGAATTTCATGCATTATCATATTATCAATTTCAATCTACTATGTCAATAATAGATCTTTTCATGCATCTTCAAATATAAAATGCATCTAAGATTACATACTCAAATAGTTTCATGCAAAAAAAAAATTTGAACGCATCAAATATACCTATATGCATATTCATAAATTCCAAAATCATAAATATTGTAACTACATATCATGCACCATGGATATCATTCCTTCATGCATAAAATATTTGTATCTTCAATAATAAAATTCCTTTTTCTGAGAGATTTTTGTTAAATACATACATCAGTTCTCACGGTTAGGGTAATATCATGCTAGCCTTGTGTTTAATAGATGCAATTTAGGTTCGAAATTTTATGTTTCCTATGAAATTGTTATCAACTGCATGAGGTCTTCTGGGTAGGCTCCCAAGAAACCAAAAGCAAGGCAAGACTCTTATTGTCAATGCTAAGAGAACAGTCTAGATACAACTTGATCTAAGGCCTTGTGTTTCCTATAAGATTGTCATCAACATATGAAAAGCTATCAAGGTAAGCATCATAGTAATTAAGTGTGAGATGAAGTGTATTGTTATACAAACGTCGATCTCAATGGAAAAGAAATAGTTTTAATCTAAAATTTGTCTTCCAAATATTCCAAAAAACAAGTTCATTCACTATATTGCTCCTAAACACCCTTATAACGCTAATCTTCAATCAAGAATAAAGGTGGACCAAGAAACAATCCAAGGTATCAAATCATAGTTAGAGTGATCTAATAATGGGACATCCATGTTTTAATTTTAAGACTAAAATTTGATTTTTTTTTATGTGTATATCTTTTGACAACTACATACCAAAAAAAATTGATACATGTATTAATATGAAATATATGGTTCAATAATTTAAATGAATTGAATGATGATGCAAATATAATGCCTAAAATAGTGATGATTATGAGACAAACTTTTTTCAATGACATAAAGCATTTTGAATTTCCAAACACTAAAAAAATGTCCCTAGTCACACCATTTGAGTCCTAAGCATTATACAATATTTATATGACTTCAAAATTTAGGGCAAATAAATTAATAAACACTGTCTATGCAAGAACTTGTTCTTATCATCTAGGGAAGATTGACATGGTTTCTTATCAAATAGTAGGGATAAACCAATCTCCATAAAAAAATAGGCAAAGGAAACTTGAATTTACTACAAAAACCATATTTAATTTATTTTCTACGTCCATATGCAACTTTCAAGTTTATAACACAGTACTAATATTGTGCTATAAACCTCAACATCATTGCCTACAAATAACAGGAATGAATTTAGTGGCCTGGTTTATAGTATCAATGCTGATTAAGAAATTAGAGTTTACTGAGTTGATATTGTGAATCCCTTATAGTTGATGAAAACCACAACTTTCCTATAGCAACCAATTCTCTATTCTCCTTTTTTCTGACTTGTACAATTACAGCAATCAATTTCTCCTTCTTTCCTATAACCTTTGCCTCCACTTCAACCTCCTCCTAATAATCAACTTATATATTACACATTTTTATATAATAAAAAAACTGCAGTGAAAGAATTGGTGAATGAAACAATTGGACTATGCCACTATGGTTAAAAAAGTAATCATATTCTAATACATTTTTTTTCCACATCCCTTTATACACTTAGTTTATAATCATTGATAATAACCCAGAGTTCCAAAGCAGAAATAATCTTCTTAAAATTAGTTTTGGATTAAAATTTTGTAACAAACAGCAAAGTATGTTGAAATACTAAAAGAAAAAAATAGAGTTGTGTGCATATTTCTGTAACACTTTTTATAGCATAAAGTACTGGTACCTGTGCTATGCACCTTAGAAGAAGTATTGTACATAAAACATGATTTATTGAATAAAGTAGAGAAGAGTACCTGAACCTTTGCTGTTGAATAGTATGATATACTTAAATCAACAGTGACTTGATGATATGAAGTAAAAGTGTATGAGACACTGCTTCCAATGATGTCTACTAATGTTGCTATGGCTCCCACATGCCAATTTCCATTTTCATCCTACACAACATTAAAAATCAAGAGTTCTCATGCCACTCAAATGAAATGAAGGATAAAAATTGCATTCTAGTCCATAACTTACATGTCATAAAGTAAGCAACTAAAGAATTCATTTGTGAGTTGAGTTTTAGAAGGAGAGTGAAGACTTCAGAGTCATTTTATAAATATATATTATGGCTGTGAAGTTTTTCTTTTCCCTTTCACCCCTCCAAAATTCAGCTAACAAACTGACCCTAAATTGTGTCGATACTTACCGATAAGTCATTATCTACGATGAAGTGACAAAGCATGAAACCTTTGTGAGCCTTAACTACACGGATACCCTTTAAGGATAAAGCAGCAAACTCTTGGCCAGCATTCCCTTCTTCAATATCTTTTGTAACTATTTGGGTTAATTCAACATTGGAAGGGTCATCCATCTCAATTTCTAGTGCATAGACAAAGAAATCAGATTTTTATAATTTGTTTCATTGATATTTGGTGATGGGTCAATTTTGATAGTCACGTCAACGTTATTTCCCATACTTTCAAACGTGCACTTAAATGTTCCATTAAGGCATTCACATTTTGTACACCGTCCACAATGTTTCAAACGTGCACGAACAAATATTTCTTTTTAGATTATTATCATTTATACATTATCAGTGTAAAGATTTATAATGATAATTGAAAATGAATTTGTATATGATAAACTGATAATATATAACTCTTAAACTCTTGGTGTATATATTTTTTTTTACGGATAGAAAGAATAAAAGTATCTTTTTCTCAATATTAAAAGTATTGACATGTGATTTATATTTTTCAAGCTAAATAGTGATGGACGAGAAAAAGTATTAGTATATTGTATGTCCGTACGTTTTTATTTACAAATGACAAATTTTTTATTTATTTTTATTTGTCATGTTCCTACATATCAAAAATGTAATAGGGAACCCAAATTATTGTACCACCAGAGTCACAATCATCTTTTTACCCTTAAGAAAGATCTTCATGTTTCATTATTAGGTTAGAGATTCATTATTTATAAGATCTTAATTATTAGAGATTCATTATTAATTATTTATCATTAAATGATATATATTTAGAGAAAAAAAGTATACACTCATAGTGTATAAGTTTTACTC
The DNA here is from genome assembly GCA_009771035.1 of Lupinus albus. NCBI lineage: Eukaryota > Viridiplantae > Streptophyta > Magnoliopsida > Fabales > Fabaceae > Lupinus > Lupinus albus. The sequence goes on along the minus strand of CM020002.1, from coordinate 15,401,727 downwards.
TTCTTCAAAGCAAATACAAATGAATGATAGATGATTTACTCAATGTGTATAAATCTTTACAGTGACAATACATAAATATTACACTCCTATATTTATTATTAATTAAACATTATTACAAAAATGTTAGATATTCAATATTTAAAAGATTTTTTTATTATTTATTGGATATTTTTACTATTTAGTCAGTATTAAGAAGATTTTTTACTAATTATGAGAGATTCATTATTACTTTAAAAACTTTTTATTAATTGTGTTGATGGATGAGAGATTAAGAGTGAAAAGACTATTTTTTTTGTACAAAATGAAAAGACAATATTGGATATACATTTTGTTTCCTATATATGTTGATTAACATTTAGAATGTGAGTAGTCAAAGTGAGATAGTTGAACTACATTGGTATTTGTCTGTTTCATTTGGACCTTTCCTCCAAATATTGCAATATGCAAACTTACCATTTTATCTTTATTTTATGATAATCAAGTTGTATGCATCAGACATTTAAAATAAATACATGAATTTGTTTGAAGCAGACAAAAATAATATTTGAATTAAATATTTATCATGTGTCATATCAAGTTAATAACAAGAATTCACTCCCAAGTTCAAACATGAGACAGCCCTTAAATTAAATTAGTTTTATAATATTTTGCTTATTAATATAATGGCATCAGCCATTTTGCTTCATAAATTTACATTAATGTTATATTTAATAGATATCATTCTTAATATAGTCAGAATTTCTACTTTTCCAATCTTAAAAGCAAATCAAGTTTAAACCATTTGGATTGATTTGTTTTTTTTATCAAGAACATAATGAAAATATAAGTTATAATAAATAAAAAATCATTTATAGATCAAACTCCATATCATTTATAATGTCATATAAAATCATTTATAAGATTATTCGAATTTCAAATAAATTTTGTTTATCATTTTAAAAACCATTTAACTAATTGTGTTTTACTTCCACAATAAATATTGCAACAATTTTATTTCATTTTGATATTTCAAATAGAGAAACAAAAACACCACTGTCAATTATTATATTTTAAATATAATCTATAATGTGTATAGTTATACCCTTTTACCTTTGATATAGATAAGTGTATAAATTAACCAATTAAGTATAATCAAGAAATGAATGAAAGTATGTAGGAAACAACTCAGAAAAGAACCCCCTAATTGTACTTTTATTCTCAAATACAAGAATGTCACTGTTTCAAGTGTAAAAGGGTAGAAATGTAGTATAATGTGACCATAGATTCAAAGGATGTAAGATTGAATAGTCAAAATTTCATGTTCTAATCTTTCATATACCTTTCTGCATCATCACAAATACCCACACCAAAAATAAATCCAATACACCATCTCCATCAAAAGATTCCATGGACTTTCTCAAGTTTGAATATGTACTCTAAATAGATTGACTAATACAGAATTCCTCAAATCATTATACAAATTACCCTTTTCCTAAGAATAAAATCTAACTTGTCAGATTTCATTGTGTCTTCCATAATGGAATATGAAGAATTTGCAATGATATATCAGATCAATGCATAATATCATTATATTTGATAACAAGTGAGTTTAGGAATATGTAGCTAAGACAAACAAGATATAGAGCTTGAAGGAAATCGCGATAAAGACGGCATATATCTTCAATATGGCATGATTGCATCATTGATAGCACACAGATAAAGGAAGTAGCCATCTCAAGCAATTACTAGACAAAAACCTTTTTGGCTCAGTTAGATGCTAACCACTGATGAACTCATTCTCTGGATCTGTAAAAAGATGTATCAGGGAAAACGTTAAGATGGGAAAAGTAAAAAGATAAAAATGGTATCTAACTATCTAAGGTTAAAAGGAATAGTGTTCAACAAAAATACCTTATTCACAAGCATGTTGACCTGTTCTCTGTACATTTCCTTCACATCAACAATATCGGCACGAAGTTCTTCCAGCTAAACACATTTAATTTCTTTTAGATAGAAAGTAGTAATTCTTTTCTATTTGGAAAAAACAGATACAAAGAAACAGGACAATTAACAGATTGCAAAAGTCTTAAACAGTATAGCTACAACCAAAAAATTATTTATTTTCTTTTTATTTGGGGATAAACTGTTTCATTATTTTGTTGTGTGAATTGGAAGGAAAACAAAAACAAAACAAAAAAGCCGAGGCAACAGTTATATTTAATTTAATGTATTATGCTTAAAATCAAATATGCAAAACAGTAAGCACTTTATGAAAATATCAACACCGTGTGATAATTTTAGCACATATAATGATAGAAAATCAAATAAACGTGAAAATCTTGAAATTTTCTAACAGGATTTCTTCCATTCGATCTCTTAAAAGTTTCTGGAAGGAATAGAAGGATTCAGTTATGGCATGCTCTTGTTTGGTCTCTGAAGTTTGAACTACTTCAACGAAAGAAAATTTATAAGGCGAAAGAAATTGAGTTACTCTACAAACTAATATATAAGTCTGCTTTGACTTTTCATGAAGGGAATGGGCAGCCTCAGCATGTCCAAGTCGAACCATCACATTAAACAACTGAACACCAAATTGTGTCTAGTATATTGTTTCTTATACAAAGAAAAGGCTGGCAAAGTGAAAAGTACCTCTTCATCACGTTCGCCCATCAACTCCAATGCAGCAGAATGCCGCTTCCTCAGAGCTTCTAGCTCTGCTCGTAAGCCGGGTAAAAAGGTAGCCTCCTTGCGCAACTTTTCACACTGCAACAAGTGTACACAAATCATGCTTACAGACAAGCAAGTGTGCCAATAAATAGTAAACATGAAGCTCAAACCCACCTGTTCTGTCATTTGGACCAACTCCTCAGCAAGGGAATCACGGATAGATTCCATTGATGCCTGAAATTTTTTAAATTAAACAAAAGAATGCCATAAAGATCATGTATTATGTGTAACAGCTTAATATACATTCTACATCTTATACATTATGACAAATCTACGATAACAAGAAATAATATAGCTATGAATTGGAAACTGTGGTGCCAAATGTTAACCCAAGGAACATAGGGAACTAAGCATACCAATCGTGACATATATGAAGCAAGTTCACCCTCCTTCTGACGAAGTGCAGATTCATAAGAACTGGATGTCATGCTCTTCATGTAGTATGAACTCATGCTTGGATCTCTAGGGTTCCTCCTCTCAGAGAAACCGTTGGATGAGTCCAATGATGCTTGCAGAAAGATGCTTTCTTCCATGCTTGCCAGAGAGCTTGCACTAGCGACTTTTCGAGATAGGTTGCCTGAATAATGGATATATTAAAGAAAATATCACAGATTAATGTTGTAAATAAAGGAAGGGTATAGCACCTTTATCAAAAGCAGAATTTTGCCTTGTTATGCTAGTTTGATCTGATATTGGAGCAGATTGAACATTAGCAGTCCTCTCCAGCTCAGATCGAGCAGCCTTTTCTCTTTCTATCTCCTGGTAAAAATGAAGAGTTTAATTCAGGAGCTTAACAAACAATAATCACAGGTTCTGATAAGAAAGGAAAAGAAAATATGGTCCAGTGCACGAGGCTCCCACCTAGTGGGGTCTAGGGAGACTAGATATACGCAATCTTACTCATGCAAGCGAAGAGGTTGTTTCCGGGATTTGAACCTATGACCTCAAGGTCACAAGGCAAGCAACATTACCGATGCGTCGAGGCTCACCCTCTCACACAGTTTCTAATAAGATGGCTCAAATTAAAATTGTTGCCAACAATACTAGATATTGTCATACAACTTCCCTTCATATTCTGTATCAGGATTCAAACAGTTGTTTCATTCAAACATCCACATGATGTTGAAATGTTCATTAAAAAACAAGTGGATTCTTATGTAACTTCAGTAGAAAAACTTGTGCAGCAAGAAACCAAATATCTCTCATGGGAAGGCATACGATTCCATTTCACAAGTTAAATGAGACATGAACAATGTTAACATTGAAACCCAGAAGCAGAAGCTTCACCTGTTGTAGAAGTTCCCTATGTGTCAATGCCTCCTGTAACTCTTGCTTATGTTTCTTCCTAATCTCTTTAATCTCTTCCTCTAATTGTCTTGCACGGCCTCCTTGAGTGTCAGCTTCCTCCTTTGCAGCAAGGTATTCCTGCCTATGTTCAGCTGCCCTTTGTCTCTCCTTTTCAAGTGTCCTACTTAACTGAGTCTGTTCGGCTCTAAGACATGAAATCTGTAATTCATTGCCGAAGTTAGTCACATCTATGTTAAACCCTCATTACAGACATGATTCATTTCACTAAAAAATTTAGAGAACCTGAGCATCAACGACATTAATTCGAGACAAGGTTTGAGATAAGCGGTCATTCACAGAGCGCTCTCTTTCTTCAGCACCTGCAGCTTTAGCCTCTGCTTCCTGTGGAGATAATAGAAAAGATAAAGGAATACAGAAAATCCAGGAGGAGAATTTAAAACAGTAAATTCAGAAAGTATTCCAAAAACCTGATGTCTAGAATTGAGAGTTCTTTCAACAACAGCCCAAGCTTCTTCTTTTCTGCCATTTGCTTCCTATTATCATAGTGAATTCTAGTCAAATATAGATCCAAAATCCAATGCAGCTGGACTAAAAACAGAAGGAAAACCAATCTTGGATCATATTTGTAATTGTGCATTCACCTGCATGGCTTCAATTTGCCTTAAAAGAGGCCTTGTAGATTCTGGAACTTGGGTTACCAGTTCCTCACACCGTCTTTCACTTGCCTAGATACAACACTAAACAAATTATGCAAACTACAAAAGGCACATCTTAAGTTGCTATAACTTAAAGAAACAAGGAAAAGTGAGATCCTTGAAGTTAAAAAGTTGCAGCATAAGGAGAGAGCGAGGGAGCACACCTGGTAGCGTTTTTGAAGATCTTCAATGTCTCGGCGAAGTATATCTTCTTTCGAGGCTGCCTGGAAATAGATTTAGATGCTTAAACCTAAAAGTAAGACTCAGAGAAAGTCAACATAGTAAAAAATTACAATATTTTAACAAAAACCTGCTGTTCCTTTATAGTCAATGTTTGCCTTAATTCTTCAAGAGCATGGACCAACATAGATTCGCGTTCCTCTGCCTCTCTTAGAAGACTCTCCAGCTCAGTTCTTGCTTCATTGTTGGCACGTGCCTCCGCTAGTACTTCAGCCTCCTTAGCAGCAGCTAAAGCATTAGCATAATAATCCTTCTGTGCTGCAAGTTCTGTTTCATGTTTTTCAATTGTTTCTTGTAACATCGTCTCCGTAGCTGTCTTGTCTCTCCTGATACTTTCTACTTTATTTTCTTCCACCTAGATTAGAAGAAGAGTAAGTTAAAATAACTAATACACACGGGGATTGTCAATGCTAGCACATTATAAATCATAAATAATTTTGAAGAGAGTTATGGCCTTCCAAGGACTACATGCAGTGCAATACGATTTCTTTTATAAATTTATATCATGAAGAAACCATTTTTTCCAAGAGATAAACAACCCAAACAAGTGAAGTCGAATAGAAAAGTTTAAGGTAAACCAGTACAAAGTGAAGAGAAAAAACTTAATCATAATCATTACCAGAAAATAATAACATTCAAGAAAGGATTCAGAACTTAATTACCTGAAGTTGAGTATCCAAACCTTTCTTCTCCTCCTCTAGCTCTCTAACCTAGATTTCATAGAAAAGGTGAATATTTATTATAAAATTATTGCATTCGGGTACAGAAAAAAAGTTTGAAGTTTGTTGGAAATGCAATAATTAGGAGGCTGCACACCTGAGCCCTTAGTTTCCTAATGGTAGATTCCTGAGCAGCCTGCTTTTTGGAAAGCTCTTCACCTGACATGAGAGACAGACTAATATAAAACGGGACTGTATGATCTCCAATAATTAAACTATTAACATGCTGCAATAGAGAAATTTTTCAACTACAACAGTAACGCCATTCACATGAAATTGTTCATTTTCCAACCAAAGAAAAGAACATTAATTGTATACATACAAATTTTTATGAGATTTAATTTTGATTTATTTAAAGTATCCAGAGTTTTACAACACCACAAACCAAAATGATGCCATCTTTTTCAACTACAATTTAAAGCATGAGAGAATTGCAAACAAGGAATTCTTGTTAAAAATATCTACCATGAAAGAAAAGTAATCACATGGTGTGATTATTATGAATACAATTAGCTTTTATGAAGTTCCTTTTCTGGAACTATTTCAAATGTTTAGTGATCTAATAACTATGTATATCCACTGCATGAAATTTGAACTAATGACCCAGACAAGGCTCAACCCCAAACACAATAAAAATTTGGACACAAGTACCCAACTGAGCAATTTAGTTTTACAGTTTTTGTTACTTCAACCTTAGCTAGCAAATCTACGAAAGTCTGTCCAAATGCTAAAACCTAAAAAGACTACATCCAGTAAAGTATCAGTAGTGAAGATATAGATTTGGTTTCTGACTGCTCTACCTTCTGCCATAACTTGAGTAATTATTTCATCCTTTTCCTTCAAGAGAACAGCTGCATCACTTTTTTTGTTCTGCTCTCGGCGAAGCGTATCCCTTTCCTTAGTGAGAGCATATACCTGCAATTTATTCATACACAACGCATAAAAGTCTAGCTGAAAATAGATAGCATGTAGTTCAAAGCATATAAATGGCCCCAATAATCCATTATGATAAATCACATTCTGTCATTTGCAACATATTATGCAGGTCTATGGATAAAAAAGTAAATCAGGACTTCAATGTACTACTGAAAAAACTGTGCACAGGTCCTAACCATGCTTCTCAGTAACAATTTACAAATTTGTTAAGTAGTCCAAAAAAACAAATAAAAATGATAACATGTCATACCTTTCTCTCAAGAGTTGAAACCCTTTGATGGTATTCTTCTCGCAAATACTCAATTTCTGCCTCATTTGATTTTATCTGTTCCCAATCATCAGCAATCAAACATTAGTATTTCAAAGGAATGTGAAGCAGGATAGTGGACAACACATCATAAAACGTGAAAGAGAAGAAATGCCAACTATTTTACAGAAGCAAAACCTGAACTTTTTAAGAGAAAGGTGCAAAGGAAAACAATTGAATGATTAAGACAAGAAACACCATAAGACTGAGATAGAACAATTGAGAATAGTTTAAGACAAGAAAATGCATATCAGAAAATCAGATTAATATAAAGATGTGAATGCATAAATAAATGAATTAGCAATACTAGCAAAGCTCGTGATGTGAATGCAACTGTAGTTAGACCGAGTATTAAATTAATTCATATTATAGATATGGTACTACAAATAAATATACCTTCAAGTCCTCAATTGCAGCTTTTAATTGTTCATTTTCATTCATCAGTTTTGCAATCTCATCAGCTTTAGCCTGAAAGAGAATTAACAGAAATTTAATGACTGCAAAATTGCAATGACACGTCAAACACTATAATTTCTGCAAAAGCTGAACATAGGAAATTAAGACAGTATAGGCGCAAAATTAGAAGCAAAGTCAAATAATTTTTAGTGACTAATGAAAAACTTCACCACACTGACAGGACAATCGCATCATCTTGACATGCAAAAATTAGATATATATGAAGAAAAAAGGGTATGCATCCATGTCTAGCAGAGTTAGGCAGCAGTCAGTTAAGAGCTAAAAAGTTCAATAACTGTTGAGTGGGAAAAAATTTAAAAATGGATTCAAGCTCAACTTTAATATGCATCACAGAAAGAAAACATTCACATCGGCTCTAGAAAGAAATAATTTCCTAATGTCCTTGTCAACCAGTCCAGAATAGGGAAAGAAGACATTTGTGACAAAGGGGATTAAAAACATAACTATCTGAACACCACTTAGCAAACTTCATGATCATTTTTTAAATTAAAGCAGCATCAGAAAAATAAAATGTGCATTAAAAAAGCTTTTGTTGCTTTCATGAACAGCAAGCGAATACCTGAGCTTGTCTTGCAGCACCTTGTAGTGTAGCTTCCATTGTTTTCATCTCTTTCTTCACCCTCTCCAGCTCATCCATAGAATCTGAATCAGACATATTTGTTACAGAACTCAAATGCAACTTCTTCATGTCATTTTCAACGTCATTGGCTACATGGTCCCCTTCATTTTCTTTAACAGTTGCTTCATTTTCACGCAAAACCAATTCAGATATCAGCTCAGAAGATTCATTTGACGGGCTTGCACTGGACAGTTGTTCTTTGTATGGTTGATCAACACTCTCAGTTTCCTCAGTGGCTGTAGAATGTAGAACAGAAGTATCAGCCTCGTCTATTTTCTCGCTTTCACCAAATGTCTTGGGTTGAATGGAAGAAACTCTCTCAGCGCTTTCTTGTGTTTGCATCCTCTCTTTATTTTTACTCTCTTCATCTGTCTCAACTTGAAATGTTTCTTGCACATCGCTTATAGTATGTGACTCAGCAGGACCACTAGTACTCCTCTCAACTTGATCCTCCGTAATATCGATAGGCTTAGATTGCATGGACAGTGGACTTGAGGTTTCCACTTCAGCAGTCTCATTCTCTGGATGAGTGACAACAGAGTCCAAGCTCCCAGCCTTCTGAACGTTGGATTCAGACAATTCAACAGGCATCTCAGGCAAATGGTCTTCTGTCTCTCCATGGTCCAAATTCTTAGTACCTGTTTCATCTGCTGACACTGTCTTCTCAGGGTCTGCTTCTACCTTAACCACTTCATTTTCTTCTGAAACAGTGGATTCTTCAGTTATACTCTGCGCTGTGTTATCAGTTTCAAAATCTTGTTTTCTCTCAAACACAGGTACATGATCTGGAGTTGTAACACCGGCTGTGTTATCGGTTTCAGAATCTCCTTTTCTCTCAGCCACAGGTATAAAATCTGGAGAGTCGGTTTTTTCAAATGATTTCTCAATTCCAGATTCTTGTTGAGAGGATTCAAGTTTTTCAGATGTTTCTTCAGCACTTTCCTCATCATTGTTTCCCATAAATGCCATAACAGGATTAAACAGGGCTTTCGGGTCACGGGGTAAGGGCCAAGATCCTGCAGATGAAAGATAATGACAAAAAGCATAAAAGCTACATTAATTAGTACAAAAACTCCCCATCTAGAGAATAGGCATCCTATTTCAAACCTTAAATAACTTTTCACTGATCGGGAACATAAACAACTCCTAGCTTACATTGGTTAATGATCTTCGCAATTTTGAATCTATATACCTCAATCATAAAACTCACAAGAGTAAACACCCAAACAACAATCAAAATAGTCCAGATGTAACCCTAAAATTATACTGATTGACTGGCATTTTAAATTCTTGCGACCCAAGTAGGGATTTTTCATGATTCAGAACTAAACTGGGGGTGCACAATTTTTTCACGAAAATTTCTGTATTTATTCGACTCACGAATAAAAGGGCAACCTAGTGCTATAAAAAACCCTGCTGTGTGCAGTATATATGGAACACTCATACCTACTACGTGGAAATATAGTAGGCACCTTTACCTTGCATTTTCAAACTGCTCACTCAACTCAAACATCTTACATAAATGAAATCCATTCGGATAAAACAAAGAGGACTAAATAAGAACTTAAACAATGCAAATTACCTTCAGTGCTGGATTCACCATTCTCCTCAAACCCAAGAGCATTATCGAAATTCTTCTCGATAGTTTTAACACTCTCCTGAAGCTTATTCACCGCCCCTGCCAAATCAGGGAAGTTCCCCCAAGTGTTTTTTCCACTAAACCACTCCATTTTCTACACCTAAAGAATCAAAACATAAACTCCACAAAATTGTGAAAAATTCAAATTGCACATTCAAACCAAAATCTCTGATTTCATATTCAATTTGAATTTCAGATCCCAAAAAATCGTAAACTACATAACAAATCAATAACATTATAATTGAATTCATAATAAGAAAGAATAAAATAAAATGGACAGATCAATGAAGAGGAATTGAATACATTATGGGAAGAAGCGAAACGAACCTGAATGAAACGACAGCGTTGGATCGAGGAATCAAATCATGGTTTTGAAATGCATTATGTGGTTGATTGAATTACCAAGTTTTCATTAACAAAAAGAATCAATGAATTTAAATAAAATAGAAAAATAAAAAAATGAGAAAATAGAAATTGTAAAATTGGGAGTGGTGTTGCTATGAGAAAGAGAAAGAATGGTTAGTGTTTTGAGGAATGAGCTCCATTCATGAAATAATACAATTATGCAATCATGTTCATTTTTATTTAACAACTAAATATTGATGACGATTTTTTATTTTTATTATTTTCTTTTGCATTAACCTCCTTTCAGTTTTTTAATCAAATTCCTTTATATTGTTTAAATTTTGATTTATTAAAAAACTATTTTAAGTATTTTCCAAGTTTTAACCTAAGCCGTTTGACCACTAAAATTGAAATTTAGAATTTTAACAATGTAATTAAATTTGATTCAGAATTATTTGGGTTTTGTAAAACCTTAATTGCATGCTCTAAATTCAAAAGTGATAAGGACAATAATAATTGTAATAATGATAGTTGCATTAATTTAGGGTTATTATTTATTCAAGTGATAAGGACAATAATGATTGTCATAATGATAGTTGCATTAATTTAGGGTTATTATTTAGGACATAACTTATATGCTAGGTACTAATTATATTGGTTTCCAATTAAAACTTGTTATGTGGATAATTTTTTTATGTGATTGGTAATGAACATTATGACCCAAGAAGAAACATAATAATTACTTGTTTTGTGTAAAAGAATTTATCCGCTTAGCAAATTTTGATTAGAAACGACAAGTACCTATAATGTCCTATTATTTATTTTGTTTTGGTGAGAAAATAGTCAATATCAAACGGTACAATCTTCCAATGAAATTTACTTAGACTTTAGGAAGAGTATTTTTTAACCTCTAAACTTTGTTGTTTTGCTCAAAAAATAGTGTATGTAATATTTATGTATCCTGTAACTATTTATACACCATTGGAAAGGTATTTTCATACCCTAAACTATATATTTCAGGTAAGACAATCAAAATTTCATCAAATGTATATCTCCCTTCTTTTCAGGAAAATACCTATAACAAATGTGATAACATGTGTTTACTCACATTTTTGTGATTATCATTGCTAAACAAACTTTACTACTTTAGCATAGTTTGAATGCAATGTGTCAGAAATACTTTTTCAACTTGTTTTTCAATTGTTTCTCAAACTCTTGTACAAATACAAGACCCCAAAAGTATTTTACTAAGTCTACAATGATTAAACCTTCAGAATAGTTGATATCAGTGATTCCTAGATTACAACAACCTATACTACAACCAAAAGGTGCCTCCAAATTTCAGATATTCTGAACTAATATTTCAAATGCCAACAATTGAAGCCTTAATTTTGTCAGAACCTCCATTGAAATCAAGCTCAAGGAAAGTACCCCCTCCTTCTCCCTTTGATAGTCTTCCAGGGTTGACAGCAATGCATTTCATGTGGTTTATCCCTTCACTTTCGCCATTAAGCACCTGCCAAGTTGTGAATAATTCCTAAATGAATAAGGGGCATTTGGAAGGCCATAGAGAGAACATATTTAGAGTAAACACTTGTTCAAAAAGCTTATAAGAAAACTTATGAAAATAAGTTTATCTCAAAACAGCTTATCGAGTAAACACTTAGTTAAGTTGTTTACCAAAACATGCTCTAGTTTTGTGAATTGATTTTTGGAGGATAATGGAAGAAAGGGAAAGGCTTAAGAGTCATGAAATACACTTGTGGTATGACTCCGAGGCCTACCATTTTCCTTTCTTCCCCTCCAAAACTCAACTCACAAACGGACCTTACGGAACATTTGGAAGAGCTTATAAAGGACAGAGATTGGACATGTGAGAACATTTTGTGATAAAGAGCTTATCAAAATAGCATTACGGCCTTCCTATAACCTCTTTATCTTTATTTCAATAAACCCTATTAGATAGTTTATGAAAATATGCTTTTGTTAGATTATTTCAACTGAACAAGCATTTTATTAAGATATTACCCAAACACACCCTAAATGTAATATTATAAAATAGTATTCAACACTCCTTTGTATAGGCGTGAAAACAGGTCAGGCTAGGCTTTGCCTTATATAGGTCAAGCCTATATGATATATATTAGCCCTGATCACTGACTTCGTCCATAGTTTAAAAGAAAACAAAAAACGTCAACCTAAACACAATCATGTACCTTGACAAAGTACTTAATGTCTGAAGGTAGGATAAGAACATCTGGAACCAATGAAAGTTGAAGGGCTTCTGGGGCAAGAGAAAAGTCTAAAGGAACACTTTCAGCTGGTGGGTAAAGTGGATAGAAGCTGTTTCAAAAAATTGAAGGAAGGACATTAACTGTTTCTGTTGATTTCTGAACCTGAAACTAAAAGCACAAAAGTTACAAGATGACATTATTATTATTACCTTCGTTGGTTAATAATATGGTTTGCAAGTCTGCTTATGCGATCAATAGGTTTTCCATCTGCTGCAGTTCTTGATATCTCCTCCCCACTGATCTGCTTGATAATATCCGCAGTGCAGCAACCAACTTTGACCTGAAACCCATTCCTTCAATAAAATTACTTCACATGCTCCTCTCCAGAGTCCAGAAACAGCATCTAACTAAACCTAACGACCTTTTCTGCTTCTTTTGGTTAAAAAAACAAATCTTCAAGTGGCAACTAAAACTGACAACAAAATTGATAGAAGAGTCTGAATGATACTGAAACAGAAGATAGAATGTTAAAATGGCTCCCTAGATATTTGAAAGACCTTGAAGGCTTAAACTCATCCTTACTTCCCACTCTTATCCAATACACTTGGTGCATGCCCTCACCTCTCCCCTCTAACCGTCTTATAACCACTCAGCTGCCAAATAACTACAGGTATCCTATTCAAGCTGTTCCCTCCCTTAACAGTTATCCTGTTATTTTCTGATGACAAATATCTAACAAATTTCCTTGTACATACAGTGTACAGCAGATGTAAGACTAGGGTTGATGAGATAGAACTAGAACTTTCTCAATCTACAGCTAACGTTTCATAACCGATATGTTTTGTGTGTCAGCCAGATTTTTAATTTACAAAACCCAGGGCCACAAATATAGTGTGGAACTCAAGAAAGGAACAGGACCAGGTCAGAAAGAGAGCTAATGCAATACCTCATTTGCCTCAAAGATTCCAGGATTAGTGAGACTGGCTATCTGAATAGTAATAAAAGTAGTTATGTAAGCATAACTAGCAATAGTGAACAATGTTCTGCTAGAACAAGCAACAGTTCTGAAGATTAATTCTTAAATGCTTTAAAATCACTATACCTGAGATTTTAGATCACCTACATTGATATCGAATGCAGGCTGCATAAATAAATGATTGGAATCAATATTTATTTTATGATTAAGGTAAACTATAACACTGGCTCTAAAATAAAAATCATGATATCCTCCTAATTGATTCAATTTTATCATTACCTGAGGAAAAACATAATCGTGGTTTGCATCCCGTATAGATGGTACAAGAAGAACACGTGCTGAAGGACCCATACATTCTACATAATCTTCCAACTGAGAAAAGCGAGTGACGCAAAGGGATTAGAAAATAACAGAAATAAAATCTCAAAGACAATTCAGACTATTAAAGCTATTACCTTCCTCATGATATCAAAATGAAACATGTCATCAAAGGTCCTGTCCACGGTTCCTTTCTTTATGTCTGGGTGTTCAGTATCGACAAATGGTCCCAGCTGAGACAAAATCCAGTTATCAACATCATCAAGTTTGCAGATATTGTCTAACACCAAAGAGAATAATAATGATAAGAAGAAGATGCACATTGCAGTATAGGTGGGCATATACCAATACAAGCAACTGAGGCTGTCTTCGTTTCGCATATGCCAGCAGTTCTACAAGAGGTTCAAACAACAAGTTGTCGGTTGTAGTGAAAGGGCCTGCTGCAATGATCTGTTAAGAACAATAAGCATGTTTAAAATACTTTTACTAACATAAATGCACTATGTATAGGAAGGACTATAACAAAAAAACGATTTTAAAAAGAGCCTGCAATCCTTGAAGGAATGGGTACAAGATTGTATGTATTGCATGTCTACCTTGTGACGACCATTGACTGGCTGGCTAAGATGTTAGGCATTTTCTCATTGTTAAAAGTTATCGATCACTAAGTAAAAGAAACAAGGAACACATACCATAGATAACTCTCTCTGTTTACAAACCAGACCAGTTGGCCGGTTCTCTTTATCAATTGCTTGTCTCTTTGCTGAATTCAAATCCTCATCATCAGCACCAGAGGTAGGTATAGAGTCCACCAATTTAGAAGCCACTAAGCAATGTCCACTAGGATTATGCCCTTCAATACCAACTACCTGTCAAGATGAAATCCAACTTTTATAACTAGTAAGCCTGCCTGATACACTTTTGCAAATCTAAGACCTGAAATTTAACCCAGTATTGCTATTACTCACCTGGCCAGGGAAAACTGAAAAGTGGCTTAAACGTTGTAAGTCTAGGCGAACACACTCCCCTCCAGAATATTCGGCACTGTCAATTTATTAGAAAAAAGACCCATGTATGATAGATCAAATTGGGGAGATAAAGCGTAGCACACATATGATCCATAATATCACACTAAAACATACTTAAGGCCTCAAATGGTTCAACAGTCCCAGATGTATGCCCTAAAATAACTTAATACATCATAAAATGTTATGAATCATATCAAGACATTGCTCTCGTTAACAAAAGCTCGGGACAAGTTTACCAATTTTGTTTCATGCTAGTATTTGTTCCATGTTGTTAATTAACAAATCCAACACACAGGCACGTAGATGCAATAGCCAGACAAGAGATGAAAAGATACACATGAATAAAATAAAATAAAATATATGGAGATCTAGTGCCTACTTACCTGCTCTGCAGCATGATTGACTTCTCATTTAGACGGCCCTCTCCATCACAACAAATCATTCCAACAGCAAAAATGCTTCTCTGATAAAGCAAATTACATTAAATTTGTAGACAATTTACAAAGAGGATTTAGTGCAATCATAGACTAGAATTGTTACCAAGGTTAAAAACAAAAACAGCGTGACAATTTTATTAGCCAATAATGTTATTTAAATTTTTATGCTTCAAAATAACTATAAATACCTATGACAAAAACATCACATTGCCTTCAAGAGAGAAAGAGAGATGTATTAAGTTTACCTGTGATGCAATTGTAGGGTCTGTAGGTTCTTCATAGAGACCAGAAGCTACAAGTGCCCTTGTGTGTTTCCTAATTCGGTTTTCCATCGCATTAATCTAAATAAACACAATTAGATTTCAATAAACAAATGTATAAGAGTGAAGAGCTTAGAGCCATACTAGATAGCACATACCTTATCCTCAGTCCTATCATACATGAATCTGCATCCTGAGGTTCCTGATTCATGAATCAACATTGAACACCTATTAGGGGGTATAACTCTTCTAATAACATCGTCTTCATCAATCTCGACATTCTCGTGTTTAGGTTCTTGTTTTCCATTCTTTTCATCAGGCATAGTGTTGAAGCTATATTTCACAACACACTTATCTATTCGCTTTGAAAATGGTGTCACTAGTGTTGATGGTTGTCCGTAGGATGAAATACCACCATATGTTAGAGGTGTTGTATCATGTGCAATTGAATAAATATCTTGATGATGACCAGCTGGAGTTCCAGGAGTATTATCCTTTGTTTCATCATCATTGTTTAAGATCCTGCTCAAAAGATTCTCATTAAAAAAAAGATTGCTTATTAGCATATCTGAACTAATATCAAACAGTTCTGTCCACTCTATCATACAGGATACTGCAATAAACAAAAACTTACAAGAACTAGTGTACTTCGTAGTCCATCCTAAGATAGAGCAACAACCGGTGCTTTATTAAAAAAGGTACACATTGTACAGGTGCAAGCACAACTCTAAGGAATAAATAAAGGGAAGAGAGATGACCACAGATAGAAGTTGGTAAAGATGTAGCAGACAAATTATTTGCTGACATTTACACACTGTGACTCGAAACCGCCACTTCGCTTGCTAGGGTAAGGCTGTGTACATCTACTTTGTCTAGACCCACTAAGTGGGAGCCTCATGTACTAGGTCGCTCTTTTATTACTGTTTCACGGTATGGATTAAAAAAAAAACTTCCCATAATTTAATCATAAATATAGCTTAAAGTTGTAAATCAAGCATTAAGCATAAAAAACATCGATATAAACACGTAAACCAATCAGTACATGCTTACATTTCAACATCTCTAATAGAGTAACTATGCAAACCAGTTTCCTCCTTTAAAACATCTTCTTTCTTCGCATTTTGTAAATGCAACAAAAACCCATCCATTTCAGCATTTTGCACAATTGGTTCATTTAATAGTCTGTCAAAATAAATTATTGGAGTTAGGTGAATTAAACTAAGGTTCTAGACTCATAAATTTTGAAAAATTAATTAATGGAAAAGTTAAAGATAGATGGGAGTAGCAGAATGCATAAACCTGTTGAGGTAATAAGCTTCCCAATTAGAGACGAGATCTGAAGGGCTTAGATTGTAGTTGATGCAGAAAGTGAGACCTGAATTTTGCAACAACAAATTAAGTGATTAAACAACTATTTGTGTGATTTACGATACAGAAGAAGAAAAGGGGAAAAAGAATGTTACATTTGTTGAGTATTTGTTGTTCTTCTTGAAGAACGAATCCACTATTTGTGAATTCTGACTTGATTTCTTCTTCCATTTCTTACTCTTCTCTAGGGTTTCTCTAACAAGAAAAAATCGCGGGAATTTTGCAGGTTACGTATTTATGTTTTTAACCCATCAAGAGAGAAGTGTAAAGTTACCATCTTCACTTCCTAATGAAAATAAGTGATATTGTCACAATTTTTGTTCCGAACCAATAAGAATATTACGTTTTATTTTTAAATAATTTTCTTTTATTTATATGATAATATCTCATTAGTTTGGAATGATAATTTAATATGATAATGATCTAGTGGTGAAAATAAACAATATAAATTAAATGTCAAATATTCGATTTCTATAGGTAATAGTCTTTCCGAGTAACAAATACAACCTAAACATAATTAGTAATCTCTATTATATCCAGAAAAAAAAAACGAGGCATGACTCCGACTGTCTTATTTATATGACAAAATCTGTCTAATCTGACTATAGAAAAATATGAAAATCTCTTATCTAACATAAAGTCTTTAAATATACGAAAATGAAATCGTATAAGTTTGTTTGTTTTTTCTTTTGCATATTGGTAAGTAAGCCTATAACCTACAATTCTATGATGTTTATGTCAATTCTAATTAAGTGCCATTGTTTTAATTTCCAATTGAAGCGTAAACAAATTAGTATATTACCTTGGAAATTACTTGGGCCTTATTTTTGTCACATTCTATTATAAGATATTAAAAAAACTTTCTCCTTAAAGAATTTTCATCAAAGTAATTTCCAAATATATTAAAAAAATGTGAGATCGGTGAAATTGCTTTAAATTTTGCATCTCAATGTATTTATAGATAGGTTTAGTTTTTACTTAACTACATTTAATTCTTTTTTTCGAGAAATTACCTTAACTTATGTTGATGTTTGTGATTTCATTATATTACATATACCTTACTCAGGATAATATTATTTTTTTACTATTAATGGTATCTCCTCACCTCTTGGGTAAGGAACCAATCTCTTTTGGAGTGTCTGGTTGTTCCTCCCAATAAGTGTCATTCCCAGAAATCGAAATATATTTTTAGTCATCATGGGATAGTGTCTTACACCACTGTGCTAATGTCTTGTTCGATATAATTTAGTTAAACTTTGTGTGGGCTTATGTAGTTTTCCTATTGTCTAGTATTGGATGTTAACTTAATGATTCATATCACATGTATTCTACAAAGTTTTATGTTGATTATTTATCATCTAATATAACTTTCATATTTTACCTAAACTTAGGATCGATTATATATAAAATCAAGCAAATTCAATAGTTTTATTTTAACCGAATTGTTAACAAAATAAAATTATATACAAGAATAAAAAGTGGTTAATGACATCATAATTCACAAGTGGTGAAGGAATGAAAATTAAAATAATGGACTCTTATCACTTTCAAGAATAAAAAAGTAGATCAAATATTCATATTATCTTGCTCTATACTAGGGGTGACAAATGAATGAATTTGAATGATTTTGGATTTGGATAAAAATGGATGGATGAAAAATCATCCAACAATCCATTTAAATCATATTTTAAGTTATACAATCCATCAATATCCAATGGATTACAATCCATCCAATTCATCCATGACTCCATTTTCATGGATTTGGATGGATGGATATTCAATCCAATCAATAACTTCATATTTTTACAATATGTTTTCTTTTATAAAAAATGTATTTTTAAAAAGTGTTTTTTTAAACACGTTTAAAAATGTGAATTTTTGAATTTTTTATCCGAAACATAAAAAAATAATAAATTTAAAAAATTAACTTTAAAACTTTTAATGGTAAATCATATGATTAAACTTAAACTTTCGGTGTTAAAACCTTCAAGTGAGTTTCAAGTTAGTGTTGTTAGAAAAATTTGACGTATATCATAAAATTCATATATTCTTTTTTCTATTTCTCTCACTCTTATGTTTTATTGTTGGTTACAAACATAAATTATATTTATCGAAGTTAAATTTCATGATTGATAGATAGTTGAAATATTCAATTGAAATAAGTATAAGAGAGATAGAATTGGCAAAAAATGTTAAATACTCAATGCAATTTTATGTGAAAGCTAAGTAAAAAAAGATTTTATACCCAAAGCAAGATGATCAATAAACTTCTAGCAAACACAAATCCACAAAATTAAAGCATATTCTCATCAATATTTGAGACTAAAATAACATAAATTTACAATGTTGCATTAACATAAGTTTTAAGCTTAAAAATAAATAGTAACACAATTACTGTGATGAGGGAGCCTCATGTACAATAATCAACAAATAATTTATCATTCCAACACGAACATCCACAATACAATACAACAAATAATATTTTAATGTATATATAAGAAATCAAAAGATATATCAATCAATCTTGAAGGAACATTAAAATTAAAATAAACTATTGGAAGAAACGAAACCTTCAATGGAGATGAGAATGTATGAAAATATTGGGAAAAAAAACCTCCATAGATGAAGAAAGCAAGCTTTTGTTGAAGGAATATTTTTGTTAGAAAGACTAATACAACTTTTGAATGAATTATTTTGTTAAAAAGGAATTTGCACATTGTTTTGAGAAAAAAAAAATGTTTTTACTTTTACTTTTTTTTGGATGGATCGGGTATCCATCCAAATGGATATATCAATGAATATCCATTGGATATAATGGATGGATTTGAATCCATCCATTATCAACACTATCCATTTGATTATATCCATTTAAATCCATTAACTTTAATGAATGGATTTAACTTGGATAAATTTTGGATCGATCGTGGATTGTGGATAATTTTATCACCCCTACTCTATACACACGTAACCCAAGATATAACTACAACTACAAATGATGAAGAAATAATCACTATGTTTGTGATAAGATAAGAAGAGGATAGGAATCAATGAATATTGTTTATTCAAATAGAGGTAACTATTATATGTTTAACTAAATATTTTAGTTATAAAATGTAAAGTGAAGTTATAAAACTTTAGAGAATAATTTGTTCAGATAACATTATGTTTAATGCAATAGGATAGGGAGTTAGAAATTATGTTCATCATCCTACACTCCTACCATCATAGACCAAATACAAAATTATTCAGTATTTCACAGTACAATGAGACCAAAAGGCATGAAATTTGTTAATTGATCCAAAATCATCACACTACAAATCCTTCCAACACATAAAACATCGAGTTCAAATCCTCTGCAGTATTGGACTGTCCAGGAGAGGATCCCCGTCCTAAGACATCATATCCGACAATATTATAAACCCCATGTTTTTGTATATTCCTTCATTCCTAGGAACAAACCCTTCTTTAAAACATGCTTAGCTATTCTCATAATCAACAAGGGTTATTGACAACATGTTGGACTTCTTACACCTCCCAAGTTCTCTAGGTAAGATGTCTTCTTATCAGTCACTATGTTTGTGAGTTTTTCAAGCTTTCCACTACCAATTTCATTCTCCAATTCATTTGGACTTGTAGATGGGTCATTCTTTATGTCTGAGTGTGTAATTGAAGCAGATAGTTCTTCTCCTTGTACCTCTTGTTTAAGGGATGGAAGTTTTTCTGACCTTGGAATTGTGTTTCTCATACTGCTCATTTTTCCTAATTGTGTTGGATTTTGGGTTTGGGCATCAGCATTTAGTACATCTTCTATTCTTGACAATACTGTATAGGCCAAACTTTCCAATATTCTTGAATAGCTTTCAAGAACAGCTTGCCCCACATCCTGCCATGATAAGATACCTCTAATTACACTAATCAACACTACAAAATTTATTACTTTTTGTCTAAGATAAGAACTTATGAACCATGACCAAAAAAAAAAATGTTTTGTAAACAACCATCCTCAACAAAAATGCTTGTACTTTGTCTTGTACAATGTAAAGTTGTTCTGATTGGTTGTATAAATAACATTGTTCTTACAAAAACTTTATGGAATGGTTTAATCAGTGATTTAAATTATAGATCGCATCAACTAATGTGGCTGTAATATTGTGGTGTTATTATTCCGAATCACAATGATGTGACCGCATTGGGCCTCAACGCAATTGCATCAGGACTGCATCAGATTCAAAAATATTGTTTTAATCACAAAATAATTCACACCACAACGGCCGCAATCCATATCGCAACGGTCACAATAACCACAATCATAGTAACCGCGACCACAATTTAAAACATTAGGTTCAATCGAAAAACATATAGAAATTTAATAAAAAATAAACATGACATAGTCTACCTTATTAAATTGGATTTTGCTTATATCCAAAGTAGATTGAGGGATCCCAGGGAAACGATGCTTTATGAAAAGTAGGATAGTTTCTGCTCTCTCTTCAAATAGTTCTCTTTTTTCCATACTCACAGCATAACCCCAAGCTGATTTTGAATCTTTTTGGTTCTTCTTTCGCTTCCAAATCACAATTGATGCCTCGATTTTATTCTTGAGTTCTAGGATTTTATGTTCTGATGATAAGTCCATGGTGCATAGTAACTGATCAGGATCGAAAAAAACATCTGTAATACTACGATAGATTGATTCCCCTAGACTTGCTCTTCCATTCTGTAAGTAATAAATCAAAACCATGATTTATATGAATATGTTAGTATTTATATGAGAAAATGATTAACTCAACAAGTATTTAAATCATTCCCGAGAATAGTTTTTTTATGCATACCTTGGGAAGAGAGTCAATATAGCTTTCAGGAATTTCCATTTCTACTAGGGTTTGAGCATTTAGGGCCATGGCTGCTTTAAGCACTTGAGTTACACAATCTTTCTGGTATAGCAGAAACTTTCTTGCTGCATCAGATAAACCATCTGGTGAAACCTTAGGTATTGGTAACCACCATTTGTCATTGTTCGTGTTGTCTTTATCTACATCACCTTCCTCTCTTTTTACATAAAAGAAATCTTTTTGGTCTTTGAAGTTATCTAAACAATCCTGCTCATCAACAACAAATAAATCAGTTGAAGCTTATAAGTAAACAATAAAGTTATTTCAACAACCATTGTTGAAACAACACCTGTTGTAGAAAAATAATAAGCAAAGTTAGTGATCATACACCAAGCATTGTATCAAGCTTTCTTAATGCAGGGATATTCATGTGGAGATCACTTCGTTGTCTTGTTGTCATAATCTGTTGAATCCAACAACATGTTCAAAAATTCAAGTTAGGAATTATGATATAGGAAGAATATAAGAGAGTGAAAAAAAAGGGTATAGAGAGGGTTTAATTACCTCCATGGTTGTGCCATCCTTTGATATTTGTTGTGAAGGAACCATTTCAACAATGTAGTCATGAACTGATAGAAGCCAATCAATTTCTTTTCTCCATCTTGCTTTCCTTTCTGGTGGCATTGGCTCTAGCCGCTTTTGTTCACCAAAAACAGCAGCTGCATAAGAAAATAATGAGACAAACTCATAATGAATGTGTTGTACCCGACTACGACGACCGGGTAGTCAGTCTCCAAGACTCCAACCACAGGGCAATCCCATTGTTATTATAGGTCATGGAAAGAGTGAAGAGACATAAGTGAGATAGTATGTCTTGAACTAAAACCTAAAGTCAATAGTTTCATGAGCTTTTACCACTTATAAACTCTTTCCATCATTCTCTCATATAACACCATATTTGTTTTTGTACATAAATAATTCTATATATTTGATGAAAGATACAAAGAAATAAAGAGGTTTAACATACCAGCAAGGTTTGTGAATGCATTTGATAATGCTAGAGCTGATGAAACACCTTTTCCTCCACCAGACATATCCTCCCCCAAAAGCAGTTTTGCAAATCTCTCCTTCATTTGTTCCATTTCTGAATTTAACACAAAATTAGATAATAAAGTTATAGAGAAATCAAATATTACAATTCATCCAAAGGGTAAATTTAACAATATAATACATTGATTAACAAAGTTTCTAAATCAATATAATGTCAAGGATAGATGAAAATAATGTGTGTTGGTTCTATCATATGTCCCTTTTTGCATGGAAACAATGTTAATAATTATAAAATATAAACCTTGCATTGTATCTAACCATATCAAAGGAAAATATATTCTAATATTTATTAATTTGTTTACTATTTACCCTGTAAAAGCTTCTCATGTGTTTCTTTAGCTGCAATTTCCTCCTTGGATATTATCCTTTGCCTCGAACCCTTATCAAAACTATGTAGAAGTTTTAATCCTTGACTTTTTAATGATGACGATGATGATGATGATGGTATTGTATTTTCTTCTGAAGGGTCTAGTTCGGTAGAACTCTCAATGCTTAAACTCTTTGTATGTCTTCCTTTATTCTCAAACATCCCTTTAAAATGGGATAGTTTAGACCTATAACTTTCTTGTTCTTGTTCTACTGCCCTAACCATTCTCCCTTTTATTTTCTTATATTTTTATTCCTTTTGTTAAGGGATGGAGAAGTGAGAGCAAAACATTGTGTTCTTCAAGATCTTGTAGGGAAAAGAACTAAGTTTGTTACTTGTGTGACAAGGGACAGAGAATGAAGAAGCCAGAGTGAAAATGAAGTAGAACATGTTTTTTTAGGAGTATGAGAGTTTGTCAAAGGTTGGAAGTGGTTTTGTTAGTTTGTTTTCCCTTTTCAGTTGGGTTCATTAAACATATGGATCAATGTTACCAAAAATTAGATGGGTTTAAGAGTGCAAGTAACAAAATTTGTGTTATTATTAGGAAAATGTTGAGTAAGAGAATAATATAGGATGAGTTTATTAACAAAAACAAAAACAAATATCAACAAGTAGTTTTGTTGAGTTGGTATGTATCTGCTTTTGTTTAGATGATATTTATAGTCAAGAAAAATAAAATTATTATGTTCTATACAAATGCTAGAACTATAGCTATAAAAATGTCGACCCATATTCTTATTTTATTATATTAAGTATTCAATTTTTATATAATTAGAATATTTTTGCATTAAGAGTACTTTATGTTAAAAAAATGTATTTATCATAATGTTCAATTTAATGTAAGATAAGTGATTAATGTGCTAATGGTAGTTACCTAGGATTATATGATTTTTTGTAGAAATTAAAAAAATGTAAGGGCAAAATAGAAAATTTGAAATTACACCATGAGGATAGTTATTTCATGTTTTGGCTTTATATATAGTATAGATTTTATATTTTTGTATGTTGATGGGAATTGGTTGTATTTATAGGTAGCTAAATACTAGGGAAGATTATGACTAGGAATGTAACAAGAATAAAAAAGAAGAGTCTTCAAAGATAAGGTCACTACATAACTCCATTTTCCTCTCTACTATAACTTAGTTATGATTCCTGATAAAACCTTAAATTTGTTACTTATATGGTTAATGATTAATTAACACTTAAAATCTTAGTAAATTTGTTACCACAAACATTAGTACACATATGGTTCTTATTATAACTAATGTGCATATTTTCTTACTATTACAATCTTACACTCGTTTAATATTGTTTATTAATGGATAGTCTCAATACCAATAACAAGAAATAGAGATAGTCAAAACTTTTAAAGTTTTAATAGCGACCAATTGAAAAATTTTGTAGCAATGAAAATTGAGCACTTAAAAATCTATTTGGGAAAAAAAAAATTGTAAATGTTACGAGTAGTTTCTTTTACAAAGCCAAAAAATAATGCAGACAAACATGTTAAAGTTCAGTCATTTAATAATAGATATAAACAATTTTACTCTAGAGGAGATTTTGAACCCATAACCTCTTGTCATGGATCAATAATTTTACCATTATGAAGGAACTCTTACTTCTCTAGCTAATACAATCATGAGAGCAAGAAGACTTTGTGGACATAGCCGAAGCCACCTTGACCAAGAAGATTCACAAAGGAAAATTCATCAATTGCTAATTCTTCCTATGCCTGAAAGTGCCATGAGTGATTGAGTAAAGGAAATGCTAGAAGATAGTGTAATGCCTTCATTAAAACATGACCATTGTCAATAGGAATGGTAACAGGGTGGATTGGGATTAGGCTTGTGCTTACTCGAACACAAATCGGAGCTTTCAGATAAAACTTTGAAGGTTTTTACAATTTGTATATACTATGTGAATAAATTACTTATCACATTTGTATATATCCTACTGAACACATACTGTGTGACAATGTCAGTTGCAGCACACCCTAACTCCAAAAACAATCTAAAACTGGCTTCAACAACAGAACATAATTTAAATCAGGATCATGCTGCTCTGATACTTACATAATGCCTATGTTTAGTAAGAACACAACCTAGAAAAGTGCAATAGCAACAACCAAGTTCTGTCTCCCAAGGCGGGGAATCTATATAAATTTTAAATGAATGAATGACTAGTGAACAAAAAGGTTAGACCAAAATAATGGAAAACCAGGTTTTCCACACAGCCTTTGCATCACTCAGGCTAATTAGAGTGACCACCAGGCAGAAAATGGGTGTATGTATAAATAATAAGCAAAAATATAAATTTGAAACTTTTTCATTGGACAACCAAAATGTCTTACAATCTTCATGTTAAATATAAAGAAACATAAGGAGGGTGTAAAATTCAATAATGTTTCATACAGTCTAGACCAAACATAAAACCTCCTACTCTCACAATTCAGTAGCCCCATCAAAAAACGATCTCAGCTTTATGCAGAGGCAGCTGCAGTTTTCTTCCTGGGTGCAGCTTCCGTCCCTGATTCAAAATCCACAAAATGATCATTATAACATTAACATCCACACAAAAAATGACAAAACTGAAGAAAAATTAAAATATTGAAATCATGACATCATTGAATTGCAAAGCCCATTTTTCCTTGAAGGGAATTTGGGTATTTACTAAAAATACAAGAAGTGGTTAAATAAAATACCTTCTCTAAAGCCAGACTTGAATCTGCGAGGCACATGACGCAAGTACCTCATCCTACCGGTCCCAGTGGTCTTTCTCCTAATCGCCTTGACACTCCAGTTATCTGAAATCAATAAAACATCATAAACGATTCAACTCCATTCTTTGTAGAGCAATATCACACTCACATCAATATGCTACATCTATATTGGGCATCCATTCAAGTAGTATAACATCATTTTTCTAAACCAAGCTCATCAATGCCGAAACTATATAGTTTATTTTGGATATAAATACAATGTAATTTGAAAACCACTTACAGTGACATCAATAATTAGGATCTTAAATGAGTGTCAAAACAGCTGTGCACTTTACTATTTTTAAAACTCTAACTTAAAACACCCACTCTACTATTTTTAAAAGTAACATTTAACATGCCCATGGAATCTAAAATAACTCAAAATACATGAAACCTCATAGCAAGGTTTTTAATCCACTGGCCACAATTATGAATGATGTAAAGGCTTTTACAGTGTTGAAAAACACAATCACTATTTAAAAACTTGATGTATAATATATAACACAGAAATATAACAAAAATAGAAGATCCTTACACTTCCTGACACGAGCAGCAGGGTAAGCACAAGCGGAGCAGCGACTCTTCTGAAGGTGGAAGCTGCGACGGCCACACCTAACACAGAGTGTGTGTGTCTTGTTCCTTCTCTTACCGAAACTTCCGGTTCCCTTACCCTGCATTCATTCATTCATTCATTCATCCATTTCCATTAACAAATTCAATCATTGATTAATTAGCTTAAGATCTGTATGATAAAGAGAGAGAGAAAATGAGAAGAGAGAGTAATGAATTTACCATTGAAGCTGAAACCCTAGGTGCAGTTGAGAAGAAGAGAGGGTTGCGTTGCGGTAGCTGAAGAAGAAGAGATTGTATTTATATGGTGCTTTGTTTAGACATTAGGTTTTAGGGTTATTCGTCAGCTTGTATTTGGGCCTGTCATGGGCTTTTTTTGCTAGGCCCGGAATATGATGGACTATAAAAGGAAGGCTTATAAATTGACATTAGATTTTATATCAATTGTTTGTTAGAGGAGACAATTCGGACTACTTGAATGGGTTTACGTTAAACGAATTTTGGGTCGGGCTGAAAATACCTAAGTGTCTTTTAAGCTCGACATATTTGAGCTATATTGAACTAAACTAAAATTCTACCAGGTTTACTCGGGAATGACAGTGAGAGTATTAGTTTACCCAAATTTAAGATAAGCAAAAGTCAATTTGTTATTAACTATTGAATATACTAATTTAGTAATATATTTTTTATAATCCCAAAGGAGTATGACTACAAGAATGTTCATAATTGATTAAATAAATATATTTTTGATAATTCATTTTCAACAATAAGATAAAGTGTACTGAGATTCTTAGTCACATCACATAGACGCCCAACAAGAAATTACACAAATTTACCCAATACCATTATAACTCTAAGACAAGCTTTTAGGATAACTCTTTGTATAATGGATGTGTTCTCATCATTATTAAGCACAACTTCCTATTGAAAACAAATATTTTTATTATGATATAAAAGAACAATAATTAAAAGGGGTTTTCTTTGCATTCAGATAAAAATAATAATATGGTGCATGCAAATCTTTAACTTGCGACTTTCACATTATTAGCACGACGCTCTAACCAACTGAGCTAATAGGCCTTTATATTTTAAATTGAGAAACACTCAAATTTAAAATAATTGTCATTTATTTGTACCAAATTGTAAATAAAAACAATTGTTAATTTTTATCATATGGAGGAACAACAGTTGAAAAGTAATTATAGAAAATAATTGATTTAGCCCATATAGGATTTGAATATACAACCTTCGTGTTAATAGCATGATGCTTCAAGCAACTAATAAGCTTTTCGTCATTTAACTTTGACAAAACTTCAAACAAAAAACATGGCATAGTACAGAGGAAATAATCTTAGAGAAGTGGAAAAAAAACTGATATTGATTGAATGAATCGTGTGTGAGAATGACACAGAATATATTTGGTAACACCACATAGTAACTTATAAGCTAGTGACAAAGAATAAGCTACTTCTTGATATATGGTAAATGAATTTATTTCAATGAACTACTAAGCTCATATTTCATAAGCTACTTGTCATAGCTTATGAGCTTATAAGCTCATAGTTTATAAGCTTTCTGCTGGCGTATAAGCTTTTAGTTACCTTATTAGTTAGTTCACTTAGTTGTGTCAAACTGAGTTACATACATTATGTGTAGAACAAGGCTGATATACTATCATTATTATCTGTAACTACAATCATGTTGAAACATTGTAGAAACTGTGAGGTCTGTGATGGGGGATATAAGGGTTTTAAGCAACATGGATGAAGATGAGGTTTTCGATTTTTCGAAGAAGATAGAGGTGCCTTATGATTTGGCTGTGTAAATGAAGCAAATGGGTAGGCTTGGATGAGGAAATGGAAGGACTCAATCTTGGTGATCATAGGATTGAGCCATTTGATTGTGCACATGTCTAATCTCTAAATCATTTTTATTGGTAGTAGTAGTTCATGTATTTTATAACTCTTTTGTTGTTTTGAACCAATACATTTGTAGCATTATGGAGAGAATATATGTGATTAATGCTGAGTTTTTTTCCTGATAGTATAGTGAATATCAATGTTGTATATAGTATAGGGAATATACTTCATCTGTTTTACTCCTCTGTTTGATAGGTTTCAATCTTAGTGGTTTATGTACTCTATCACCCTTTTTCTGTAATGGATGAGTAAATTTTCTGTATCTGGCAATTACATTAAGCAATGATCATCGTATATACAATATTTAGAAATACATTGGAAGTAGTAATTCTCCTAGATTAGTTGTAATTGTTTTTAGCACGCTTGCTAATCAGATGCGTAAAAATCGTGATTCACAATCGCAAATGCGTAAAAATCGTGATTCACAATCGCAATTGGGATGAACACAATGTAAAGCAAAGTAGTTCTCTTAGATAGTGTCTTGCATTTGATTACTTCTATTATTGTGAAACAGAATTCTTAATGTAGCCTCATAAGCAGCAAATATAGCACCATTCACGACAAACGCTCTAGCAACCGCAGTTTCTACCCCGCGCCAAAGCGCAGAATGCCCTTCTTCTCGAACGATCTTCAAGAAGCAATCAAAAATGCCTTCGTATTTCATCGAAGACGGTGTTTGTGCCTGTAGTCTTGTCTTTACAACATCAAAAGGGTAGCAAAAAATCCAACTTGTTACCCCTGCTAAACCTCCTGCTACCAACATAGTATTCAAGCTTTCATCACAATTTTTTCTGCAACCCGGGTGAAGTTGTTCTTTCATGTATTCATATGTCCAAAAGTACACACCATGGGAAGGTGCATCCCTTATCATAGTGATGCAAAGTCCTCTATACATGCCTACAATTCCCTCATTTTTCCATATATTTTTAACTACCCTTATAGGACCATTATTAGAGGACTTGGAATGTGGCAACTTTTTCTCACAAGTGCCTCTAAGCTGGACTTGAATCTTAACTAACTCCACAGGAGAAATCAGAAAACTTTGTAGGGCACCAGAACCAACTCCTCCTAAAATAACACCCTTGTAGGAAGAAGAGTCTTTAGAAGCAATGTATGAGTCTAATGCCCTTGACAGAACTGTGTAGGATTGGAAAACCATAGCATTCTTCCACCACAAAACAAAAATAATTAGTATGAGATGATTAAATTTTGTTGCAAGTTACATTTAATACCAAGGATTTGAGTTCTTGTAGTGAAGCGCCGATTCGAGTAGTCATTTATTTGGTACCTACCGAGGAGTGGGAACTGTCATTTTAACCCTTCTCGGCCCGCAAACGCAAAGTTTATGGCTAACTGATATTGTCCATCATCATTTAGTTATTGCATTTTTTTTCTCTCATGCTTGTCATATGTATAGGCCAATGTTCTTGGTGTATTTTCTTCTTCATT
Source organism: Lupinus albus (assembly GCA_009771035.1). Taxonomy (NCBI): domain Eukaryota; kingdom Viridiplantae; phylum Streptophyta; class Magnoliopsida; order Fabales; family Fabaceae; genus Lupinus; species Lupinus albus. Next base: position 15,372,110 of record CM020002.1, on the reverse strand, counting down.
GATATCAAATACATAACATTCCTTTGGAGTGATGTTTGTTCCCCACTATGGCCTAAAAATATACATTTACATTGACCCTTGTAGATAAGGTAGGTAGGTGAACAAGATGGTTATGATTTTAAATTATGAAAATAGTCTTTTTACATGTTAGGATAAATTTATGTATATTTGTCATTCTTAAATCCTATTAGGTTGAAATTTCGTGCACCAGATCAAAATATCTAAATGTCATATTTTAACTCAAAACATTAAGGTATTAATTGGTCTTACCACTTATATCAATGCTTACCTGCTTAATTAACACTCTAATTAAAAAAAAGGTTAAATTTCTCATTTGTTATAATTGCACTAAATTATTAAATAACTCTCATTAGAATCCAACATACCAAAATTCTGAAAAAATCGGTAGATCATCTTCACGTTCCATGAAATAATTCTCTAATATCTTATTGTCATTTTCATTTTCACCACAATATTAGGGTAATACAGTGAATCTTTTTTACTTGATTTTAGGTACTATATACCTTTTCCAATAAATAAGATACTAACAATCAAATTTCAGTCCTACCAAATGGGATTGCCCGCCTAAATTGATAATTATTTCATTAAATCTTTCATAATTATTTCACCTATGCATATATCTAAAATATGATGTTATAAATGTTTAGCTTTAAACCCAATAAACCCAGATAAATATAATGGAGATTATATTATATCGTTATTAACCGACATAAAACTTTGTCAAATCTCTAGTTATGTTATAAATAAGAGGAAGCAAAAATGACCTGAAGAGTAGAGGCAAACAATGGTGAAGCCATGCCACGGTATAGAGAACATGGTCCTTCCTTAAACAACATATGTCTAAGGATGTTAAAGGCAGAACCAGTTGTTGACTTCTGTTGCCTGACCCTTATTGTGTCTAATGGATGACCAGATATAACTGCAGCAATCCCTCCAAACCCTCCTGCTACAAATTCCTTACCCCAACTTCCATTAAATATTTGCCAAAAATCCATTATCTTATTTTATTATTATTACTCTCATTCCTCAAATCATGATAACTTATTTACAATAAGGTGATTGTCATTGTTATTTACAATGTCTAGTGCTATTATGTTATAATAACCAAAGTTAGCATATAAGTTGCCTAAGAATTCATGTGAAAAGTTGCAAATGGAATTTTGTTTTCTGGGTTCAAATTGCATGTCTTTTCACCTCCCATTTCATAAGAGAAATGAGGAAAATAGAAAGTGGAAACAAAAGTCATTGGTTGCTATATCCTTTGCTATATTGAAGAGCATATAAATAGCGAGGCATATAATGCACACATCATAGGTACATGCCCTTTTGTATAAACCATGTGTTATTCATTATTGCATACTTGATCATATATTTAATGACAATGGATTATGGTATATTGGTGTGCACACTCATGAAGAAAAAGAAGGGAAAACTATATTGGAAATTGAAGTCCCTTGTTTCTCCATATATTAAGTACATTATTTTTTTTTAAGTTTAGGACACTTTTTAACATTCCTCATATTTTTCTTTTACTTTTGGGTCTTTTGGGTTTTCACACACTAAATTTTTTAATTAATCCATACAAAATTGGGGTCTTTTGGTTTTTTTACAATAAGATAAGTCCTATAAATTTGTTTATTTTAATTTTAGTCATTCTTGTTAGTCAACGTATGTTAAATGCCGACTTGGCAGATAAAGTGTCTCACGTTAGTGTTGACAAATGTGGATGAGGTTCGACTTTGTCTTGGATTTGGTGGCTGAAATGTGTTAATATTTTGGATTTTGGTTATGCAATGCATTTAAATTTTGGTTTTTAAAACCTGAAATTAAATTTAGATCATCTTGAAGACCTAAGTAAGCAAAAGTATGCTTCTCTACACAATAGTAAGATTTTCTCTGTTTTGAATACTCACCTGCATTATTATAGGTTGTCCCGCTCAAAATAAATGCCTTTTCATACATATATTAATGTAGCTTTTGCACCAACATGATGGAAAAAACATGTGATTCTATCTATGTTTAATTTGCTTTATTTATTAACAGACTAGAGCATGACATGAGAAAGTAGAACATCTTGTTCTACTAAAAGGAATGTTATTTAAAAGAACAACAATTCATCTTGTTCTTTCCACACATCAAATACTACCTAGTTATCTTATTTTTTACTCCAATTTAATCAACACTACCACCAAAAATGTACATAAGTATCAAACTAAATTAATGAAACTATTAACAATACAAATTATTTAATGACTTAAATATTATTATTACAAAATATTAATGAAACTTTTAATCATTGATGTATGTTGCAGTAAGATTTCCTGATCTGCCAGAACTGTGTGAAATCACAACTTTATTTACATTGATTTTGAGAATTCATTCTCTTGAACCTTATATAAGTGAAGAGGTAAAGCAATATTGATAACATTAACACTTCTAATAGCACATATTTATTGATAGATCTTGATGATCATATCTTTAGTTTTTCTTTCTTTTTCTCATATAACCCTCCAGTCCCAAGGGTGTTATACCGATGACTTGATATAGCATGATGTTATTCGTTTCAAGTAATCGACTCCAACCTAATAGAGATCGACCCCAACCTAATAGAGATTAAAGCTTGATTGTTGTTAATCGACTCTGAGGAAGAGCACCCACTGTACTCTATGTGTTGGAGGCCACAACTCGTTGTGGTGGTTCTGGTGGAAGTGGGGTGAGTAGAAAGAGAAAAAATAATGAGAACATAGTTCAAGATTTACATAATTTCTTTAAACTCAATTTTTTGAAAAGATAATGAAATGTGTTTGACTGAATAGAAATCTCATACCTACTACTACAAAATAATTGATATAGAAAATTTATTTCCATTTTAATTAAGCTTGTTATTTTGGTGTGCTATTTTTATTTTGGCTTATTTTGGACGAGTTGGTTTTGATTGTGTGTTTTGGTTATGTTGTTTTGGCTTATAATATCTTAAACACTGTATCACGAGCAATGGCACTTTACTCAAGCATAGACAAACAAAATCTTAGACCAGCTTTCATATTATCATTTGTTAGATACAGAATAAAATGAAGCTACCGAATTAATAATCCTAGGAAAAGTCAAGAAAATGAGAAAAATCAAAGGTGGAAAGCGCATTAGTAGAAAGAAGAAGAAAATATTGTGAGGATGTGGTGTTATTAAGGGTGCATATCTACCTCTACCAACAAATGTTACCCAATGAATCAAATCTTTGACCTTTTGGCCTACTCGAAGATCCAGTAGGGCCTTATACTACTAGAATGACACTTTGTTGGTAATGTGATTTGATTTAGTAGAAAGAAAAGGTATTGCTAAGATAATAAGGTGATTTGATTTGATTCAGGTAGTTAAGGGTCCATTTGGGAGTTGAGGGCATTAATATTAATAGAAAACATAATCAGAAGTTACCATGCAAAGCTATTATTTCTTCAACAAATCTACTTAAGCCACAACACTACATGGATTAGTAATTATCAGAACCCAAGTGGGTCATCAAAGTACACAGAAAACAGAGTAGCTTATTGTGCTTTACATAATGACACAACTAGGTTCAGTACCAGAAATAAAGTAGGCCACAATACGAGATGTCTTCATGGCAACAATTGTAATTATAGAGCTCAACGATGAAGGGTGTAGAGTTATAATCATGAGAGTCTTCATTTCTTTCCACTTTTCTTGAGCCCAGAACCTCCAAAACTTCCCTTCTGTGAAGCTTTGGCTTTCAACTCCTTTAGTGCCTGTTCAGTGTATGCAACAGAGTTAAGTATAAACAGGATCATTATTATAAAAAAATCAATTGAATGTAGTATGCACTCAAGTGAAATAAAATGTCTGACCTTCTCCTCTTCTTTTTTCTTCTGAATGTTAGCAATGTCAATCTACAAAAAAAACAATACAAAAAACTTGGAAGGTCACAACCAGGTTTAAAAGTTGACGCAAGTCTGTGTCTGCATCGGTGCGTCTAAATGCATCCGGGCAACACTAAATCACATATTAATCATGCTGGAAATTAACATTTCACAAAAAACAAACACTTAAAGGCATATTGCAGAAGTTCGGGACTAGATGGAGATTATACTAAAAAAAATCATCATAGTGAAAAGTGCAATTTACTCATAAAAATATTTACCTAGAGTGAAGAATAGAAATATGAAACAAGCTGATATGGTCAACAAACAACAACTCACCTGGAACAGTAATCAAGGACAATACACAGCACATGCAGCATTTAACACGAAACATAACCTCGGAAGCAAATTGATCCAAACAATTATGAATGTCCAAAAAAAAATTAATAAACCACAAATTTCATGGCCTTTGCCATGGCAAAGAAATAAGGCATCTGACCCAGGAAAATAATAAGATATGTTTCTGAAAGTCAACCAGAAGCGTGAATCATGTATCCCTACCAACACATGATGTCAAGTTCCCCTCTGAATATCAAGATGAATCCCACTCAAATATCAAGATGTCAGGCTATAAGATCAAATCTTCAGAAACTTGTAGATTGAAAACATACAATAATCAAACTAAGCCCAACCTCATTTTGAAATCAAATCAATTTTGAAAATTCTGTTCTTTTACCACAGCAATTTAACAATAAAAAATGAAAACTCAAAAAACCCCAATTCAAGGATTTCAATTTAATGCAACATTAGCCAGCTAAACTCTACCAGAAAACTTTACAACAAAAGAACACCAAATAATTAAACCAAGCCCAACCTCACACCTTTTTACTCTCTCTTCATCAAAGTTTATCATTAATTCCCAAAGCAATTTCAACCTTGAATATTATGCTCTATCACTATACCAAATTAACATAGAAAAATATAAAATAAAATAAAAAACAAAACTTGAATGATATACCTCGTCGTAATCTTTCTTATCAGACTTGGGTTTCTTCAAAGGCTTAGCTTTTCCACCTAACATACCGAAATAAATAAAAAAATCAATCACATAAATTGAAAAAGAAAATTCTTCAATAATAGTTATCAACAGATCTTGAAATTAGGTTGATGTTAAAAGAAAGAAGTTAATGGTTAATAATAACAATGAATTGAATATGAGAAAGAAGGAATAGTAGAAAATAGAGATAGAAGAATCATGGCACCTTGCTTGGTCGACATGGTCGCGTTAGGGTTTCGTCGGAATAACGAAACGACGATGAAAGAAACACGATACGACCTTACCCTTCCGCGTACTCAGTTATTTATACATAGTGCAAAAGCAAAACAACCCATCCATCTATTTTTAAATTGACAACTTTTTTTAATAGTTAAATTTAGAAGTTAAAAAAAAGAGGACCTTAATTTAATTTTGGGACTATTATGAACGGATTTGACTCAATCATTTAAACATAAAATGGATGACTCAACTAATTAGATTCATTAGACTCTAGTTGAAAATTTTAAAAAACTATACCAAAACAAAGTTTTTTTAGAAAGAAAAATATTGTACTAAATTATGTAGGTTAGTATTTGTTCTTTATGAATTTTATGTTATAAAATAACATTTATTGTTTAATTCGGTTTTAAATTTATTTGTTTGGTTTTGATGTGATTAAAACGTAAAATCATATTGTTTGATGATATTTTCAACTTATTTATGATATTTAATTGTATTAAAATTTAAAACCTTCATTGGAAGTTGTTTAATTGGACACTTGAGCAATAATAATGTTTTTTTTAAATTTAAAGTATAAAGTTATTAAATAAAGTTAGTTAATATTGTGCTTTTTTTTCGATTTGAATCGAGTCAACCGATCCAACCAGTAACCCAAAGGTCCATCTAGTGGTCAATTGACCTAATACCCTGACCAAGTTAATTTTTTGATTTTATAACAGTTTGGTTGATTCAAAATCAGTCTTTTGTTAAGACAAATCATAAAATCTAATTGATCGGTATTATGATAGACCTCATGAATCGGTTTGTCCACTTTGATTTTTCAAACAATACAATTTCCAAATTTTTGTATAGAAAATAGTAAAAATATTTTAACAAATATTTTAGGGTCTGTTTTGGTGTTGGGTTTTGAAGGAAAAGTAAGAGAAATAGAAGGTTTCAAGTTCATATCATAAGTATATTTCATAGCTACTAAATCTTCTATTTTATTTCATTTACTTCAGAAACTCAACTCACAAAAAAGACTATGAGAAACATAAAGATGTCATACTTATATCTATTATGTTGGCCAGTGAGCTTCTCAAGTCACAACGGCATTGCAAACTATGTTGGTATTATTCATAGCATTCAAAGTTTGGTCAATATAGATTGGGGGTTCTATTGGATAATTTGGTCAACATAGTGGTACAATGGTCAAAGTAAGTGTGTATATATAATTCTCCATCTAAGACCTTGAGTGTTGCTATGAGCAACATCATCATTGTCCATTTTTCAAGTCTAAGTTATTCGTTTTAAATTGTATTTTACAATGAAATTTAAATCATAATATTGTAATTTTGGAAATTTCCTCAACAATATTATAACCACCACAATTATGAATATATTTTCTTGTAATTGAGATAAACATAATATAATGATAATACAAAAACAATTTTAAACATGGGTGAAAATCACCAAACCCTTAATTGTAACGCCTCGATTTTGCTCACTGTATCTATATTTGATTCTACCATACACATTTAAATATGGAATAAATATATCAACTACCACGACTCATTATCATCACCATCGTCATCAATTACCATCTCCTTGCATCTCATGATTCACTTCAACCCACTATCCCCTTTACCATGAAAGAGAGTGAATGAGAAAAGAAAGAGAGAATTGTGAGAAGAGGAAGTGAGAGAGGGATAGTGAACTTTGAAATTATGGGAAGGAGGGAGAAAGAGTATTAAAATGAAATTATTAAATTTAATTTTTTTTAATAATCATTCTGGTTAGTATCCAACTAGTCTCACATTAGGATATTTACACTTTATATTTTGAGTATACAAATTGCATTTTCCAAACTTTAAATGCTTTGTTCTTATATTATTTCTTTATGGTAAAGATATATTTTTATATTAGCTTTAACGTTAATGAAAATTAATTTACTTTTTCACAGTCTTTAATGATGGGCTTCCAATATTATTATCAAAAATACATTTAAAGAAACTAAATTTAAGATATCAGGTATAAATTGTTATTAAAAAATAGTGAAAACAACTAACATACCACCTCATTAGTTTTCCAACATCTTAGTTATTACCACATGTTAAATGTCCAACTATAATTAACATATAATTTTATGGCATTCTATAATTTAATCAACTTAAATTGTTGGAAAAACACTTCTACGCGATTAAATATTTGATTTATTGGCTAAGTATTACTATAAACTGGTTTTGAAGGCTTAAATGGGAAGAAAAAAACAAACAACTCCAAGTTCCTGAACTAGACATAATCACGCTCAGCGCTAGATCCACATTAAGCGGGTTTAACAACTTCTAATGTCTGCGCCCAGCGCCCAACTCAAGTTTCGGGCACGCAAAACCGCGCTTAGTGAGCATCTTGCATTGAGCGCCTAAATTCAAGGAATTTATCAATTCGATACTGTCTGGAATACGTTCAGCACAACCTACACGCTCAAACGCCGCAAGTCACGCTCAACACAACCTGATGCGTCCAAGAGTCACTTTTGGACAGCTGGATCCAACACTCAGCCCAGAAGCCGGCCATTGAACAATATTTATATGCGGCCTTAGACTCATTCCATTTAGACATTACTTTTACTTCTTGGAATTGTACTTCTTTTGTATCTTTATTTTAGAGAGTTTAACTCACTTAGTTCATTGAAACTAAGGTGTAAGTATTATAGGTGATAATCACTATTCCATTGTGCCACACAACAACCAATCTCAAAACAAAATCTTGAGTTGAGAATAGTAAATAGTTAAAAGAATATATTTTAAGCAATTTCCTGCGGATACAACAAAAATATTTTTCTATACTTGTTTGCGACACCGATATAATATTTATACTCCTATTTACCGGTTAACACCAAGCCTTCTACAATAGCCACTTAGTTATGTTAAATGGGTAACAATAGATATTTTTATATTTTTTCACAATTTAAGTAACTTAATTAATATTTTACTAATGTAGTTTTTTTTATTAATAATCTTTTATTTCATCCACTATTTTTTCTCCCTCTCAAACTTTTTAAATACATTATAAGTTCACAACAGTTGCTCATTCAGAAACCCAAATTTACATATATTACTACATCATTAGTTTGATAAAAAATAATGTTAAAATTGGTCAACATCAATTAATTGGGTCAATTAAATTATGGATAAGTTTTTAACACAACCAAATCATGTCCAATCTTTAAAACTAGTCAAAAATTAGTTTGACCACTTTAAATCATATTAGACCGCTGTTTGACCAATTATTTTATAAAATAATGTTTTTATTCCCAAATAGGAATCAACCCGAGAAACAATTCTATCATACAAATTATGAACCGCTTTAAAAATTAATCATATATAATATATAATTAGTGGTATAATTAATCATATATTATTATTATTATTATTATTATATTTTTAAAAATTAATCACATATTATTATTATTACATGTGTGCCTTACATAACTAAATTATTAATACGTCGTATAATTAATATGTGAAAGTTAGTATATATAATGATTAAACTTACATAAAACCTATTTCCATTTTTCATCCAATCGAACTTTAACAACATTAATTAGAAACAATCTGTAGAACCATGAAAATTGCAGGAGTAGGTAGAAAGAGCACGGTCATAAACAATAATAACTTTTATTTAGTCATCCATTTTTAAATCTTAATTCTTGACAACTTTTTATATATTTTAAAAGATATTATTTTTCTTCCATTTTTCACCCAATTAAATAAAAGAAAGCTAAGTATTTACTTTCTCTCCATTTTTATCGTTCTATCAAATATGATAAAAGTTTACTCATTTTCAGAATCCTCCTTAGTACTTGAGAGGAAAAAATACAATAATATTTATATCCTTTTATTTACAGTAATATGACATTTTTATCCTTAAAACTATAAGCAAAATCAAAACTCCAATCTCTATATCTTGATTCTTTGTTTTGCATATCTTTAAAAATAAATTCCCACCAAACAAAACAATTAATGTTCCGCAATGAAAATCTATGTTCACAAAACAAAGGGTAAATGTCTGAAAAGTGAATGAAATGGAGTGCAGTCAAAACAGCTTTGTATGAAGTGATTAATTATGATTAGCGCATAGATTTCTGAAAGCAATGGGCGCTCCTACATCATCACCACCATTATTATTACTATTATTATTATTATTATTATTATTATTATTATTATTATTATTATTATTATTATTAGTGCCATATTTATTTTCCTTTATGTTTCACACCCTATTAATTTATAAAAAATTAATTTAGTATTATTAAATCCAACTTTATTTTTCTTGAGCAATGAAAAGAAAGCAAGTACCAATAGCAAACGGTTTAGTCACTTCCCCAAAGCTGAACCTTCAACCAATTTTTTCAGCTTTATGTGATTGTGAATCCTATGTGCCCACAGTTTTATTTTCTTCACAAAGTTGTGTACTCTTTCTTGCTTCCACTTTCAATCTAACAAAATCTAGAAGATTATTACTTCAACATAGATTAAGGTACTTAATTATGACGACTATTTTCCTTCATTTATTTTCTGTAATAATATGTTACTTTTAATACAAATATTGTTTAATTCATGTAATGATTCAAAAAAACTAATTATATTAAATATCTAATTTATTTATTATGATTTAACATTTGGTAATGTATATAGAATTTATATCCTACATGCAAACTACAAATTTTAAGTTAATATTTTGGGTTAATGAGATAATATTTAGATATCATAACGTCGTATTCTAATAATGAGAATAAATGATAAATTTCCTTAAACTTAATTAGTTTTTCAATCCATTTTTTTATTTTCTTAACGGGTACCTTAGAGCACTAGTTAACAAGACCATTTAAATATTATTTTGGTGAATAAATGATAAAATTTTATAAATAAATAAATTATAGATGTTGTTTATGCAAAATTTATAGGTCACACTAATGAGTATAAAATAAAAGTAAAACTCTTAGCTAACTTAAATTATTAGTTGTTTTAAAATTAGACGTATTCTTTACTTTGAAAGTATAACAAACCCCCTTCATGCCTATTAAAGAGCAATGACTGAAAATTACATTAATCTTACTAAACGAAAATGAATACAACTTTTTAAATAATAAGGATGTCAAATATAATTAAAACAAACCATATCATCCACACACAAAAAAACCATATCATTGTTAATTTGTTATTGGTTTGTTTTTATAATAAAATAAAAGTACAATAAAATACACAAAAGTAACAGAACAAACATTGAAACAAGCGAACAGAAGAAAAACAAGTGGCGGAGAATGGGATTTCCGTTGAAGAAAAAACCATATCATTGTTAATATTTATAATATAAGAATATTTTACACTGTCATTGTATTATTTATCATTCATATTTAATTTTTATTAACTTTTAAATATAACTAATACAAATGAATGATGAATAATGTATGAAATATATATAAATTTTTACCTCGACAATGCATAGATATTAGGCTGATAATTGTTTCTTTATTTTGTTGTCATATTTTGGGGAAGCATTCATTTTTGTGTGCTAACCGAAGTAACTGTGGACAAGCTCTATATTGGGAGCAACAAACAAGGCCAATAGGTGGTAACACTCAATCCAGGGTCAGGGCTATTTATTTGTATATATACAAAGTGTTGGGTATCTCATGTCACATTAAGTAATTGAAGTTTTTAAAGTTTGTTGTGTTAGAAGAATCATTGCATTGTTGGCAAATGGTTATTAGTTTCATTTGAATCTAATTGCTTCATCCCATTCTCTTCATTTCCTCATCACCAACATGAATATTAATCCTCTCCTACCTTGCATTTTACCTCACCATTAAGCCAATAATCATGGTATGTTCTTTCTATCTCATTTATTTGTGACATGTTTTGGTTGGAATAAGACCATAATGCTTATTCGTTTGTTAATTAATGTTACCAAAATGTAACCAGTTTATAAATTATGATGATATGCTTGTTGGGTCCTCACATGATACTTATTAAATTATATAGTTAATAATTATAATATTTTATGTGTTTGTCTTTAATTTTGCAGATTCTAATGCCCCAAATGTTGCATTCAATGGTAAGGCTTGCAACATCACTAGTGTATGAACCTACGTCCACTCTCGTAACCATTCTCTATTACGGCGATCTACTTCCTAGGAATCTCGACTTAGGTCGATTCGTGCAACATGATTTTCATAGTCGAGAAAACTATTTCTTCCATTTTCTCACCAACATCATTAGGTGTGTTTGGTAGTTGATTAAAATGTTGGGTTTAGATGTTTCATAAAGTTAGGATATTAGTTTTGTGGAGGAAGTTATTGTATGTAAAATTTGAGGGAACCAATTAATGAATGAATGTATATTTTTTGAGGCACTTAATGCAGCACAATGAGAATTGTTGAAGGGACATGTACCCTTGCCTTAAGCATAGATGTTTGATATTTTCTGAGACACATTCTTCCATGTTCCCCTTATGTTTCTGTTTTCTTTTCTGTTTTAAGATTAGTCATTATTAATCTACATGCACTGTGGATTTCATCAACATGAGATATTCTTTTCCTGTGAAACTTCTACATATAAATTATGAACAATCTTATAAAAAGAACTTGTAACAACTTCTATATGTATGACATTTTCAATAAATACAGAACTAAATGTTGTGTTTTATATGATACACCTTATTTACATGACATTCTTCCCTCTAAAAGTTCATCTATCATTCAGGCTCGACCATCCTTCACGCATCGACCCACATTGTTGAAACCGAAAACCTTTCTCGATGAAAACTTGACCAACAAGTTTTCTTATTTTTAAGCTATTCTAATTTCAGACTCAACCTAATAACTATGTAGAAGGAAATTGAGTTCAATCGAAAACAAACTCTCCAATTTTAAGGTAAGATGAAACAAATCTTAGGTCAAAATATTGAGGTGTAATTTTTAAATGAAAGATATTCTCCTTACCTAATGAGAACTTACATAATATAAAAATATTAATTTTATTCTTTTAAAATATATTATAAAATATTAATTATCATATAAAGTATCCATTTTATTTATGTGTAATCAAGAGTGAAAAGGGGTGAGAAATTGGTAAAATTACTTAGAATCTATTATCCAAAATATAATATAGGGATTGATATGAAAATCACAAAATATATAAATAAATACAAGAAGAAAAAAATGAAATGGATGAGATACCAACCACTAAAAAGACATAAGCGTGAATATACTTTTGGTCCCCAAAATATTTGGTTTTATTTTCTATAATTTATTTGAGCATAAACATTACAGTAGCTATCATTTGAGAGCAACTAGAGATTTTTTATCCTTAACTCAGCAGCAATGTTGTTAAACCCAGCCAGAACTATTCAGGGCTATGTTGGATTTTTGTCTTCAATATTACAGAATCAAAAGTTAGGCCACAACTTTTCATGTGAATTTGTGTCGTTAAGCTTTTTTTCCTGGGTAAAGTGCGTGTATAATAATAACACACTTGCTCTTGAATGGTTGGTGGATATAAATGATATAATAAATGAAGAAAGACTCATTCATCTTTAATATTTGTTTCTTTTATCATGCCCAGATGGAACAAGGAAATTTGTATGGATCTAATGTGTTTCTTAGGTCTGTTTCAGCATTTGGAGCGGAAGGCACAATGGCTTATCAAGCTTGTGATTGCAATCAGATATCACTACTAGATTTAGGATTTAGAACATCCTTAAACTAACAACTTTTGAGAGACAGTAGATTTGGTTTTCCCTTTTGGGTGACAAAAATGGAAGGGGTAAAGAGGTTCTAGTATTGAGTTTGGATGACATGTATAATTGATGTGTAAGTTTTAACTGGAATGATTGGGTTTGAGACATAAAATTGGGATAAGTGATTCCTCAATTACTTAATTAGGATGATAGTAGTTCTAGTATTAACAATTTGAGTTGTATTCTTTGGATCAAGATCAACTGTTATAAACTGGTGTCCTTAACTCTATCTCATCCAATAGTATAATCCTACAAGTGTTTTATTTTTTTTAGCAGGAGGAATGAAAGGAAACATAAAAATAAATAGCATATGTGATATTAGGATGAATATAAACATACCTAAAAAGGCTACCGACATTAAATAAAATAAGAAGAAATTGAGAAGCTACTTTACAAACACACCACACTAGTACTATAAAAGAGAAACAGACCAAATGAAGAGCCCCTTTTCTCAGCCTTGAAACCAAACTTAATCTTTGAGAAATTAATATGATGATAATTATTTTTGAAGAACTAAATTTGTAACACCATATTTTTTTTGGAGTATCAAATTTATTAATAACACTTGTTTATAGTGGTCTTACATTGGACCAGAAAAAAGTGCACCAAAAACACAAATAACAATTCCTTACATTGTTGCATATCTCATGCCTTATCACATGTTTTGAATTCTCTAAGGATGCAAAAGGCATTCTTGCAGAAAATTAAATATCTTGTTTATAACATTATGTCACATCAAATACATAGGATAAGATTTAGATGCTTGCTTTTATTCGTTGTAACTTTCTGCAAAGCAACTTACTAAACAAAGGACACCCCATGTGCTACCAATATTATTTTCACACACTAAACAATTCACAGTTAATTATATAGTTTCAATTTGATTTTCTGACATCCTAAGAACTTTTAACAGTGCTTGATGATAAAGCATTAAAGTGTTTGTGTTGATCCTACCCTATTATAAGTGCATGCTGAGGTGGTAATGACAAGTTGGAGAAAAAGGAGAAGGGTGTTCTTACAGTCACACTATAAATAATCTTGGTTCATGCATTATAAACACATTATTGGTCTCTTAAAACATTATAAGTTTCTCAGATTCTCTGTGCTAAACATCATGAACCTTGAAAATCTTCATTGTCTAGGCACCTCAAACAACAGTACTAGTTGGCCAAGTTATGAGAGAATTGGCTACAATCCTATTGTGTGTGTTAATAAACATGAGACTAGAATGAAGATAAAGCGCTTGAGAAAGTTGTGGAGGAAGATCAAGAGAGAAAAGAGGAGAATTTTCTGCACTTCACATGTGGTTAATGTCCAATATGATCCAAGCTCCTACTTAAAGAACTTCGATGATGGTTATTCGACTGATGCTGATAGTTTTTCTCAGTCATTCTCAGCTAGATTTGCAGCACCCTCCATCCTTTTTTAGAAGTGATGATTGAAGGACAATTGAAAATCTGCTATTGTGGCACGGTTTTAAGACTCCAAAAAACTTGATGTTATGTTCAATTTCGAGCAAAATCAAGTAATGCAATCTCAATTATAGGAACGATACAGTTTCAGTGACTTCCAAAATCTCAACATATCAGTAGTCGTAACAATCAAAGACCTATATTTAAAACTTTGATTATGATTTAGTTGTACATTGGTTTAGGCTTAGCCATCTTCTTGTACATAGGTTTAGGCTTAGCCATCTTCTTGTACTCTTTTGACTGCTACATGTTATAAAAGTAAAGTTCTCTATGATTTTCCCACTCCTTTCTTTTGTATTGCCTTTTTCATCTTTTTCCTATGTGTAATTGATGATAGAATATACCATTGGTGCACCCATGGACCCTTTGACTCAATAGCTAAAACTTTTTAGTCAGCTTGGTCTCAATCCAAGTGCATAAAACTGTAGCATTTACATTATTATTAAAGAATTAACAAGTTACAACCAAATCTGAAGGATTTTTCCTTGGTTGGTTAAAGTTAGACACTGCAACATTAATCCCAATGGTAAAGCACACTTGACTTTTGGAAGTTGATATGGTTTTGTTACATATTGATTTTACATAAAAAGCACATTGCATCAAAATAATTAACCTGAGATTGATTTGTTCCTGATTGCTTGCTAAATATTAGCACATTGCAACATTCCCAAATGATTTTACATAAAAAACACATTTAACCTCCAACTATAAGTTGATATCATTTCCTTCTTAGTTTGCTTAATAAATATTACCTGAGATAAAAGTTTTTATTTCCTCTTCGTAATAATGATTTTATATTGGTTGAAGTTGAGCACTTGCCACTTAATCTTTATTTTAGATAGTGATATCAAATCCGAAATTTCATTAGAGCATGAAGATGAGAACCCTAAACCTAATACAATTTTTAGGGTTTTTTATTATTATTAACGAGATTTGTAGTGTTGATCCGTTAATTAGAAACCATACTCATTTTATATTGACTTAGCAAGATTATATTAACCGGATCATCAAAATTAATAGTTAGTTCATGTGAAATTTACACATGTTAAACCTTCATTATATTACTAATGATTAGGATTTATACATACAATGTTCTTAATGAATATTTACAGTGATGACAATGAGAAACTTCTGGCTTGGGTTGTCTTTTAAGATATCGGTGGTTGTATCAAATCAGAAAGAGTTGGCTTTTTGTTGAATATAGCTACCAATATTATCTGCACATATAATATAGTTATTCCTTGTGTTTGCGAGTTGAGTTAGGAAAGATAAATGAAAGGCTTTGCAGTCATCTCACCAATGTATTTTATGACTCTACAAAATTTTCATTTTTCTTCATTTCCTTTCAAAACTCAACTCGTAAATAGACCCTTAAACTATGTTTGGGAGTTATGAGCGGAATGCAATGACATGAATAATGAAAGAACTTGGAAGGATGAGGTAGGGAACTAAAAAGGAAAGCAAACATCTCATTTGTTTGTTTGAGAATATGAATTTTAGATATGAGAAGTGTAAAATAATAATAACATAATAATATTTTTTATTTTTACTTTAAAAATGTAATTAGCAATCAGAAATGAACAATAACGTAATTATATAATTTTGTTAAGTGTATTTAGTTACTTTGACATTTTGTTTCAAGCAAAACCTTAAATTGAGTGAACTATGAAAATAGACATGTGGATGGTTTTAGAAGGTTTGAAAAACCTGCAAAATATTTTCCTCTCCTTCATCCAACTCTAAAACAAGGGAAAATCTTTCGAAAGCCACCCATTTTCATTTCTTCCCCTCCAAAAAACATGCTCTCCTCAGTGAAAGTTTTTTTGGGGTCAAAGTTAATGGATTAGATTTGTAACAAGGTGACGAGGAAAAGGGTTTGAGATGACGGTGTTGTTTGTCAAAAGCAAAGGCTTTACAAGTAGGGGTAGAAAGTAAGGAACATAAAGGGTTCAGCAACTAGGCTTGTTTGGAACATGTTTTTTATTTGAAATGAAGGTAAAGGGGTGAAGAGCTGCATCTATGTTATGGACACATTGCATTTTACTATTGTGGTTGGGTTGAATAATCTTTGAAAAACACCACTTTTCACAACTACATAAAAAATACTATTCATTTTTTATCCACAAGTCTCAAGAGATGATTAATCACGTTAGAGCCTGTAATATCACTATATTGGAGCAATACTTGTTAGTAAAAGAAGGACTTTCATTTTAAAAACAACAAATGTCATTTTTCATAACTTGTATATTATCATTACTCAAATATATGGATATTTGTTTACATATATCTATTTCCTTCATAAAATCAAAGAAATTTATGGCAAAAAATTATTAGTTGATATCACACTCATAAATCATAATAGACACATATTATTTAAAGTCAACTTAGTTTTATGTCAAGGATATATTAGGGAGCTAATTTACTTGCTGCAATATTTGATCGAGCGATATTAAAGGAGTAAAAAGACTTGCTCATGATTTTGAATTATTTGGAGAAAACATATGATAAGGTGTCTAAAAAGGTATTGTGAAATACTCTAGATAAGAAATGAGTTCTTATCGCATACATTTTAATGGGGTAAATCATGACGGTGGGAAAACTTAAGTAGGGTCTTAGGAGAGTTTTTCACACATTTTTCACCGAGAGAGTAGTAGTTCCAAATGTGTGACTTTGCTGATAAAATTGTCCTAGTTAGAATATGACACAAGAAATAAATGGGAAGCTAGAAATGTGAAGAGAAACTTTAAAAGGATATGAATTTTGTATAAGTCAAAAATAAGATAGATTAAATGAAGTGTAGGTTTAGAAAGAGACGAACAAATTATACCACATAGGTGAAAATTGGAGTTCATATACCATGCCAAAAGTCACAAGGGTTTAAGTATCCTCGGTTAATCATGTATACAAAGTGGTTATGAAGTAGAAGGAAATATAAAGTGGAAATATAAAGTGGAGGAGTGTGTTAGGTGTTATTGAGGTAGATTTTATCGTAGAAAAGATAATAAAATCTCATCTTAAATTATTTAGGAATGCATGAAGGAGACCAATTGATGTCTCAATAAAAAGGGTAGACCAAACTAGTGAGATTATGAAAGATCATTATTGAAACAAGGAAGAAATATTTAAAAATCAATATTTTATTAATGTACCTCATTTATAATACAAACATTTTATTTATGTATGTTGGTGGGTTATGATTAGTTTGGTGGCTTGGTGGCTTTTTGTGATGTTATCAAATTATCTTCATCCATTGTGGTTCGTTTTCATCTTTTTCCTATGTGTAATTGATGATAGAATTTCATACAATTGATGCATCCGTAGACCCTTTGACTCAATAGCTAAAACTTTTTAGTCAGCTTGGTCTCAATCCAAGTGCATAAAACTGTAGCATTTACATTATTATTAAAGAATTAACAAGTTACAACCAAATCTTCCTTGGTTGGTTAAGGTTAGACATTGCAACATAAAATATAGATAATGTCATTTTTTTTATAGGCCAAAGAAAAGTTTTATTAATTAAAAGAGGATGTACAAAGAGAGGGGAAGAAAAGCAAAAAAGGGATTACAAACAAGAAATTACAAACTGATATTTAGGCATACTAAAGGATTAGAGTAGATGAGTCCATCCCCCTTTGTCCTTTGATCCAAAGCCATGATTTCACCCTAGCCGACTCCAGAATATGTTGAGGTGTGATCGAAGTGTTATTGAAAATGAGATCATTCCGAGATAGCCATATAGCCCAAACTGTGGCTAACCACACGACACTCCAGAATTTACAACTTTTCTTATCCTTTATTAATCCCATGTGGTTTAGAAAATGTATGTGTGTGTTATGATGCAGAACGACACTAATATCCAACCATTTGTAAACCAGCTACCAAACCAAGTAGGTGAAAGAACAAGAGGAGAAAAGATGATCAGATGATTCAGAGTTATCGTGACAAAAGGAGCAAAGAGTATCATTAGCGTCAGTTGGAAGAACACCCCTCCGAGAAAGAGCATCCTTTGTTGGTATGTGATCCATAAAGAGTCTCCAAGCGAAACTGGTTACCTTGAGAGGAGCCTTAGATCTCTAGAAGAAGCGGGCAAGTTGATTGGAAGGGGGTGATATTGTCTCCATTTTGGCAATACATCTATAGGCTGAACGAACATAATACTCTTTTGTTTTTTCGAGCTTCCATTCCTAATAGTCAGATTTGTTGAGTTGCAATGATACCTGTTTAATTTCATCAAAGAAAGAGTTAAATAAGTCAAGTTTCCAAGTAAAAAAAATTCGCCTCCAAGTGAAGTTCCATGCCCATCTGTCCCCATCCCAACTCCCAAAATCACTGATGTTACCATCTGGGAGAAGGCTAATGGTGAATAGTCTTTGGTATATGGTAGATAAGTATATCACCCAACCAAATATCATGCCAAAAACTAGTAGAATGACCATCTTCGATGCGCCGAAAAATGTTTTCCCAAAACCAATTTGTGTTGCCTGTCTCCCGAGGAGAAATAGAAGCTAAATCTCTCACCCAGGCAAACCTCTTACGTAAGGAGGAAGAAGAGGTCACCCTAGAATGTTTATGGAAATCATGACCATATTTTGACTTCAAACCTCGACACCATAAACTATCTCCCTCATTCATCAGACGCCATTTCCATTTATCCAACATAGCAATATTAAAAGAGCTAATATCCTTCACCCGAAGGCCACCATCGATCTTTGTTTTACAAACATTCTCCCATTTCACCCAATTAATGTTACGAGAGACATCAGTCTCACCCCAAAGGAAATTGTGTTGGATTTGTTGGATCAAACACACCACAGAGGAAAGAGCTTTGTAGAAGAACAAGAAATAAATAGGTAGAGCAGATAATACAGCATTAACTAAAATTACCCGACCACCAAAAGAAATGTGTTTCGATTTCCAAGAAGATAATATGAGCTGAATTCTGTTGATGAGAGCACTCCAAGATGTTTTCCGATTATGGTTAACATCGACGGGGATACCAAGATAAGAGATGAAGTCATAAGAGAATCTGCACTGAAGAAAGCCCGCAAGTCTCAAAGTATGAGCATCGTCGATATTCATCCCATAAAGGCAACATTTCCTGAAGTTGATTTTGAGGCCGAAAGACAATTCGAAGAGTTTCAGGGTGCTTTTTATTGTCCAGAAATTTTGATCAGAGCAGTCACCGATTATAATAGAATCATCAGCAAACTGAAGGAATGAAACCTGAATGTTGTTTGAACCGACTTTGTAAGGGCTGAAGAAACCGAGAGCGCAAGCCTGATGCATAAGTCCAGAGAGCCCTTCATCCACAATAAGGAACAAGAAAGGAGATAAAGGATCACCTTGTCGAAGACCACATTTTAAATGAATCTCGTCCGTATGGCTGCCATTTACTAGAACAGAGGTAGTGGTTGTGGACAGACATTCCATAATCCATCCTCTCCATTTTGGACAAAATCCAAGCAGTTCCATCATGTGATCGAGGAAACCCCAGGAGACAGAGTCAAAGGCTTTCTCAAAATCAATTTTGAAGATACTACACTGTTTTCCAGAGATCTTGGCATCATGGATGATTTCATTAAGAATAATGACTCCGTCCAATATATGTCTTCCTTTAAGGAAAGCAAATTGATTGTGGGAAATAACCTTATCCAGGACTTTCCGTAATCGATTAGCCAACAACTTGGCCAGGATCGTGTATATGCAACCAATGAGAGAAATTGGACGGTAGTCTCCCATATGCTGAGGACTAGACTTCTTCAGAATCAGACAGAAGAAAGAAGAATTAACCCCTTTAGTTATTTTGCCATAAGAATGAAATTCACATACCATGTGAGTGATATCGTCCTTCATGATGTGCCAAAAGGTTTTAATGAATTTGAAATTGAAGCCGTCAGGACTAGGACTCTTTCCACTATCGCAATCCCAAATAGCGCGACGAATTTCCTCATCATCAAACGAACAAATAAGAGTAGCATTGTCAGTGAGATCAAGTTTGTTGAAGGGAAAACCAGAAAGAGTGGGTCGGTTATAGTTTTGTTTCAGAGAAGAGAAGCTAAAAATGGGTTTGAACAATAGATAATGTCATTTAATTCATATAGATAATTAGAATAAGTGTGCAATGTTCTACTTAATTGATATATACCAAGCAAGAGGAAAGACATGCTGCATTTCATTACTTTCCTCTTATTTCATTGTCCTTTCTTTTTATTTTATTAGTTTCTTTATCTTTATATCCATGATAGCAATCGTAACCTTCATATATATAAAGGGGGAAAGAAAAAAAGTAATGGCAAAAGTGGTGGTGACATGGAAAGAGTGAAATTTGTGTGTATTCTACATATAAGTGGTAAGTGCATTTCACATTCATAATGACTAAGTCTTGAGACAACAACAGCTACTAACTCATATAAATGAATAAGGATTTCATCGACATGGGGATATTCTTTTTCTGTGAAATTTCTACGTACAAATGTATAAACAATCTTATAAAAATAATGTATAACAACTTCTATGCATGATTTTCAATAAATGCAAAACTAAAGCCCGCATTTTATATGATATATGATTCTCATGTAGTCGCTCTAAGTATTTTCAAAGTTTTATTTAACTTGTATTCCTCAAATAATGTATTTATATCACTCATTAGTACAACCCTTATAATATCATCCCTAAAAGCTCTATATATTTTATGTGTAAAAAATTATAACTATATCTCAACTACAAGTGGATCTACCTCATTCAAATTATATACCGACTACAAGTTCATCTACACATTAAGGCTCGACTATTCGGACAGAGATCACTTGTTCTGAACGGTGACACAATCATTGTCCATAGTTAATGAGAATGTTATGTTTTATTTTTAATTTTTTTTATTCATATGATAATATATCATTGGTCCGGGACATGAAATGAGACACCATTCGTGAGAGGTGATCTCCATCCCGACTATCCTTCATAAATCAACCCAACTGGAGACCGTTCCTAGCAAAAATTTGACCAATAAGCTTTTTGATTTTTGAGCTATTATAACATCATGCTCAATATGCTAAAGTAGAAGGAATTTAAGCTCAACCAAAAATAAACTTTCGAATTTTAGGTCAGGATGAAATAAATCTAAGGTGAAAACATTGAGTTAGAGATAAAGATACCAATTATTGAATGTAGAGTGTCCTCCTTATCCAAGGAAAACTTACTATGAAAATTATTTTTATCTTCTTACAGAATATATTATAAACTATTAATTATCATATAATGTATCCATTTTATTTATGTCTAATAAGGGTGGCACATGCCAATTTTTTGGACGGGCTGAAATTTGAGAAAATCACTTAGAATATTGTCTATAATTTATTTTTTTGGGTTTTGTTCCTTATAAGTTACACAAAATTGGTTTTAATGATTAACACATAACTTGTTATATTAATTAATGATGTGACCAACTGTGATGATAATACATAATGAGCCGACCAAAAAAAATGATAACACATAATGAATATGGATTAAACCAAAACGACCAATTAGAGTAGAGACTGAAAAAAAAATTGTGGTTAGTGGTTAATATATTGCAAAATTTTAAAAATTAAAAATTGTGGTTAGTGGTTAATATATTGCAAAATTGGTAGTATATATTCATATGATAGGGTGAAATGGCGTTGATCTAATAGTGTAAGATTTTGCTAGATCTTGAGGATGATTAAAAGATTAAGAGTTTGATTTCCAATAACAACATTTACTGGGAAAGACAACCACAAATCTCAAAAGGGATTCCTTATCCAAAAGAATGGGGAATACACTTAGTAGTACCCAAAAACATTTATTTTGGGTGTATTTAAGCTTCTTTTTTTGGGTACAATATATTCATATTGGTTTTCTTATTTAATAATAATACACTTGTTCTTAATATTCCTTAATCAGGGTTATAGTTCTAGCATTAGCAATTTAAGTTATACTATTGTTTAGCCCAGTCAATATCAGTCTAAACTAGGATGGATACAAGCACACTAATTTTAAAAAAATTATGAAATATAATGTTTGCCCATAAAATAAAATAAAAACAAATTCAGAAACTATTTCACAAACACAACACTAAAAAGAAGAGAAAAAAAGATGACAATAAAAAAGAGACCCTAAAGTTGCTTGCACATTTAATTTTTCAGAGACTTAGATGATGACATTTTTTTAAGAACTAAATCCGTCACAACCTAATTTTTGGAGCACCAAATTTATTTTAACATTTTATAGTGGTCTTGCATTGGACCAGAAAAATGTGCACCAAAACACAAATAACAATTCCTTACATTGTTGCTTATTTTATGCGTTATCATATGTTTTGAATTCTCTAAGGATGCAAAAGGCATTCTTGCAGAAAATATATTGTTTATAACTTTCTGTCACATTATATATAACATTTTGTCACATCAAATACATAGGATAAGATTTAGCTGCTTGCTTTTATTCATTGTAGCTTTCTCCAAAGCAACTTACACCACCCATGTGCATGCTACCAATATTATTTAAATCCACTAAACAATTCACAAAGCCATATAGTTTCAATTTGATTTTCTGACATCATAAGCATTTTTAACACTGCTAGATGACTAAAGCCATTAAAGTGTTTGTGCTGATCCTACCCTATTATAAGTGCATGTTGAGGTGGTAATGACAAGTTGGAGAAAAAGGAGAGGAGTGTTGATACAGTCACACTATAAATAGTCTTGGTTCATGATGCATTATAAACACATTGGTCTCTTAAACAATTAAAAGCTTCCTAGATTATTTGACCTAAACATCATGAACCTTGAAATTCTTCATTGTTTGGGCACCACAAAGAACAGCACTAGTTGGCCAAGTTATGAGAGAATTGGCTACAATCCTATTGTGTGTGTTAATAATAAACATGAGACTAGAATGAAGATAAAGCGCTTGAGAAAGTTGTGGAGGAAGATCAAGAGAGAAAAGAGGAGAATTTTCTGCTCTAAAGATGTGGTTAATGTCCAATATGATCCAAGCTCCTACTTAAAGAACTTTGATGATGGTTATTTAACTGATGCTGATAATTTTTCTCAGTCATTCTCAGCTAGATTTGCAGCACCCTCCATGGTTTTTTAATAAGAATGAAGTGATGGATGAAGGAGAAGTACAGATAAATAACATGTTGCAGTGCAATTTTGAGTTCATTTGGACTCATTTTTTTTTGTAAATTATGATAAGATAGTGGTCATGATTTTGGAGACTCCCAAAAGCTTAACGTTGTAGTCAATTGTAGGCAAATACGACTGATATAATCTCAATTGTTGCTATAGTGGCATAGTGTCATTATGGTGACTAACAAAACCTTAACATATTGGTATTTGTGACGATCGCATACCAATATTTAAAACTTCGATTATGATTTAGTTGTACATAGGTTTAGTCTTAGGGATCTTGTTTGTACTCTTTTGACTGCTAAATGTTATAAAAGTAAAGTTCTTTTTCCTATGTGTAATTGATGTCATACCATTGGTGCATCCATGGACCCTATGACTCAATAGCTAAAACTTTTTAGTCAGCTTGGTCTCAATCCAAGTGCATAAAAATGTAGCATTTACATTATTATTAAAGAATTAACAAGTTACAACCAAATCTGTAGGATTTTTCCTTGGTTGGTTAAATTAAGTTAGACACTGCAACATTCCCAATGGTAAAGCACACTTGACTTTTGGAAGTTGATGTGATTTTGTTACAACTTGTAACATAAAATAATTAACCTGAGATTGATTTGTTCCTGATTATTGCTTGCTAAATATTAGCACATTGCAACATTCCCAAATGGTTTTACATAAAAAACACACTTAACCTCCAACTATAAGTTTTTTTTGATCAACAATAAATATATTAAAAGAAATAGAAATAATTAGGAGAATAAGTGGTACTCCTATCCACAACTACAAAAATTAACAAGAAGAAAAACATAATAATGAGATTAAAGTTGATATCATTTTCTTCTTGGTTTGCTTAATAAATAGAAGATGAGATTAAAGTTTTTAATTCTTCTCAGTAATAGTGATTTTATATTGCTTGTGATTGAGCACTTGCCACTTCATCTTTTTTTTTCCTGATAATATTGTAGTAGTTGGAGATAGGATATGGGGGAAAAATAGGAAGCTAGAAATGTAAGTTTAAATTTAGAAGTATATTAATTTTGATATAATTTAAAACAAGATAGAGTATATATTGACTGGAAGTTTAAAATGGGGTGCATAAACCCTACACTAAATGTGAAAATTGGAAATTATATCTTATCAAAAGTCCCAAGAATTTAAGTATATTGGGTTAATCATATAAAATAATTAGGAAATATACGAGATGTAAGCTTTAAGAATATCTATTGGAATGAACGAATTAGTCAGGTGTTATATAGGATAGTTCCTATTGTAGAAAATATGGTAGAATCTCATATTAGATAGTCTAGATATTTATGAAGGAGAATGATTGAAGTTTCAATAAGAAGGGTAGATCAAATGAAGGTTACTTCGTGATACAAAAGATCATAAGTGAAACAATAAAAAAATATTTATAGATTAACATTTTTGTTAATAAACATAATTTATAATACAAGATTATGATTATTATCTTTCTTTCCAGGTTATCCTTAGTTTGGTGGTTTTTTGAGATGTTATCAAATTATCTTTACTTATTAATCATTATACAACTTTTTATTTTAAAAATATATTATAAAGTACAGTAATATCATTCCAGCCATATAGCTAATTTCATGTAATGAGAATAAGGGTTCAATGTTCTAGTTGATATCAAGCAAGAGGAATGACATTTCTTTACTTTCCTCTTATTTCATTTCATTGTCTCTTCCGGTTTCTTTTTATTTAGGATTTAGTTAATTTAATTTTATTTAAATTTATCTATAGTTTATGTTTATCTTATTAGTTATTATTTAGATTATTATTATCTAATCGTTTGGAAGAATTATTGCCCTATATAATAAATTATTTAGGTTAACTCATATTTGAGTTTGACCGATCTTTATTATCCTAAACTTCTATGCACTAAACAGTTTTAAAAGGTCATTTATAATTTCACTTTCATGAAATCCTAACTATTTTTTAATATTCCAAGAAATTTTCCAAAATAATAATAATTATTGACACTAAAAACTTGAAACCATCCTTCCATTCAATAACCAACAAAACCAATGGGATCTAAAACAAACTACCTAATCAACCATTAGTACACACAATGGTTAGATACAAAGAAAAATAAATATGACATTAAAACAAAAAAATATTACATTATTCAGAATCAACCAACCAACCACATTTACTAATAAATGTATATATGATTAAGATCATTAATTATATATCATATAATAGTTTCTAGTTACATATTCATAATATAACAATTGATATCCTAAAGTATATGAGTAATATGATTTAGTTATTTTTAATATCATGTTTAGAATACAATATTTAAGTGTATATACTTATTTTTATTTTATTGGCATATAAATATTCCAATAATATTAATCTCCACCTATCTCTCATATTTATTTATTTTAATTAAAAAGAAGTAAAGATATAGCATGTGATATGCTCCTATTTTAGTGTTGAAGAGTCATTTTCAATAAAGTATTTATATCGATCTTATCCTATATTATAAGTGCATGATGAGGTGGTAGTGAAGGTGCATGGTGAAAAAGGAGAGTGGTATTCATATATAGTTAGTGTGTATAAATATTGTTAGTTCAAACACCTTTGTCTCTTAAACCATTATATGCTACCTGATTTTTCTCTCCTTAAACACCATGAGCCTTGAATATTGCCATAGTCTAGGCACCACAAACAACAATTCACCAAGTTATGAGATAATTGGCTATGATCCCATTGTGTGTGTTATTAAACTTGAGACCAGAATGAAGATAAAACAATTGAGAACTCTATGGAGGAAGATCAAGAGAGAAAAGAGGAGAATTTTCTGTGATCCCATGTGTTTTAGAAGAATGAAGTAATGGATGATGGAGACTTAGAGATGAGTGAAAAGATGCAACATGGTGCAATTTAATTTGAGTTCTTTTGGAGTCAAAAATTTCATTTTCTGATTAATTATGATGTAGTTGTGCATAAGTTTGGCCATCTCTTGTTTAATCTTTTTTGACTGCAAGATTTTATAAAAGTAAAGTTCTTTGTAATGATTCCATTTCTTCTAGTTTATGTCATGTACTTTTCTTTGTGCTCTTCTTTTTCCTATGTTTTAGTTGATGATATGATTTTTTTTCTCACATTGGTGCTTGGATGGACCCTTTGACTCATTAGCTAAATTTTTTAAGTAAAGTTGGTGCCAATCCAATTACATCATTTTCTTAGTGGTAGCTTAATAATTAACATGAGATTAATATTTCTAAACAATAGTTAAGAATGTCTTCTAAGACATTATTGGAAACTTAGAGGATGTTTTATGTCAAAGTCTACACATTCTTGGTTTAGTAACAATTCTTATTCAATAAACATTCACATCTAAATTTTTCCTAATCATTTCATCTATGATTTTTTTGAACTTCTATAAACTTTACGCTTCTAGAAATTAGACTAACTTTCATTTGGTTGATTCAAGAAATTAAACTTTACTCAGAACTAATATAGCATGATTCTACCATCTACACATGTCTTCTAGAAATTAGACTAACTTTCTAAAAATTAAACTAATATCATCTATACATATCCAAACTAATATAACAAAATTCTACAATAT
The DNA here is from genome assembly GCA_009771035.1 of Lupinus albus. Taxonomy (NCBI): domain Eukaryota; kingdom Viridiplantae; phylum Streptophyta; class Magnoliopsida; order Fabales; family Fabaceae; genus Lupinus; species Lupinus albus. The sequence goes on along the minus strand of CM020002.1, from coordinate 15,344,940 downwards.
TTTCTATAATATAAGTTATCTCAATTTTCTGGATAATACACTCATTTCTACTCCATTATCTATGCAGGAAACATATATGATCTTATTTAAAAGTGATACCAAAAGTGAGCTCAGCTATAGGAGGAGGAAAGGGGAAAAAGTAAAGGAAAAGGAGGGAATGACATGGAAAGAGTTAAATGAGTGTGTAATCTACCTAAGAAGTGGTTGGTGAAGTGTATTTGACATCACCCAAATTATCATTTGTTTGTCTAGCGACAATAACGGAATGTGGACATCTAAATAAATTAACTTTTAAAAACATGAAGAACATTAAGGAAACCTAAAAGTTAGCATGAATTTTACTTGAGTGCTAAATTTACTCAACCAAGAACATCCTTAGTCAATAAAAATGATGTAACATTTTAGCAAGAAGATTAGAATGTTTTTTTTAATATATCATGTAATATATTCTAATTTGTTGAAAAGGAGTAAATTAAGATTAGAAATTAACAAATGTACTTTTTATTCATGTACATGAATTTTATAATCTAAAATGTACTTTAGGATACACAATAGGAAAAAAAAAACAATTTATTATGGAATATATAATATTACTTTCACCACCATCACATAAATGTGGTAAAAATTTGTTAAAATTATTGTCCTAGACAATTATGTAGTATTACACATTAGAGAAATCATAGTTGGAAATTGCATATTATGAATTTATGGTTTGTGATTGAATCATCATTGAAAATTCATATTAAATAGTGGCTTGATAATTGGTTGATTTATTACACAAATGAAAGTCCCAGTATATATATTATTTGGGGTTTATTAATATGCGTACACCTAATTTCATGCAGGATCGTGTTAGTATCATGTACTAAAAAATTATGGACAAAAAACTCACCTAAAAATTGTAAAAATAATGGTGACCTACCATTATAATTGAAGCTCATGCAGCAGCTATATCTACACTAGAATTACCATGAATATATTGTCCTTGTGGAAGGATCAAACATTAGACATGTACTCTTAGCCTCACTCTCTACCATTGGAATCACACACTCTACTCTATAAACTACCACACATGATTGCTGTATACAATAAATAGTACATACATTTTTTGCTCCCTCAATTGCTATAGATACCTAACATTACTATGTGATCAGCATACTAACAAAGTGGTCTTATGCACAAGCCTAAAAACTAAATCAGAGTAGTTTTTCAAACAAATGCCTGCAACATTTCCTAATAAACCAAAAGTAAAGATAATATATAAAATATTTATTTAATATATTTAAAGGAGAAGGTGCATAAAAATCACTAAACTTTGTACATTTTGTAAGTATATATTATGAACTATATTTTCATCTTAATTACTCATTAAACTTTACAAATGGAATGAGATAAATAGATATAAGAGTTAAAATGAGGTAATACAATAATATCATTATATAAAAAATAAAAAATAAATAATGATAATAATATTATGACAATCGATATTAAAAGAAAATGAAGGGGTGAGATTTTTTCATTGTTAATAATTTAATATCATCTTTATGTAGTGAGCAATTTCAATAATAATTAAAGTTTAAGGGATAATAAGAAAGAAAAAACAATTAACGATGACTATGATTACAAAGATAAAATATTTTTACAACTAATTAGTTGATCTTGACCGATTTGAGAAAGTGGTACTTTTTATCAAATAATTAAAATCTTTTTACAAAAATTAAGCCTTAACCTCACTAGGTAGTCATGGATATATGTTTCGAATGACATTATAATTATTTATCATATATTATGACCATTGACAAAATTTTGATATCTAATTTTTCCTACTTGTATTAGCCTATGATTTTTCTTTATATTTATTTGCCTCTAGAAATTGGACTATCTTTTATCTACTCTTCTTACATGAGCTTCTAATGCTCTCTTCCACACATACCCAAACAACCTAATGAGTGATTCAACCATCTTTTCTACGATAAGAGTTACCTCAACTTTATCCTTAATGAATTCATTCCTAACTCCTATTCTATTCACTCATTCAACGCAATTTTTTCATCACTACTATATTAATTTAATATTTTTATGTTATCATATAATGTTGTGTGGATCTTATAATATGGCAAAATTTCCCTTAAGTTTGGGATGCTTTTTTAGTAACTTCCAATTGTAGTGGTAGATCACCCATAATAAGGGTTTTCTGTTGCATTTATTTAGCACCTATTCGGTTGTGTCTTTTTTCTTAATTGCACCTAATTTTATAGCATAATAATGTGTCATAGACAAGCATAGCAGATAGACATAAGCTATTGGATTTTGATGTAAGGAATAAGTAAAATCATTGTCCCAATTTTTTTCAGTAAAATCTTGTAGTGGATGGTGGTCATTGGCAACAAGGTCAATTATGTGTTGGTTACATTAGAGATTGGACATTGTATTTGTATTGATTACCTTTTGTTTTTTATGTTGAAGACCTTATTCATCATCCTCTAATGAGTATTATTCACCACATTATTCACAGCCTCTCAATTTTGATCATACACTTCAGTTTTCCTAGTGAACTATACCGTTTATTGTCATGATTACACAAAATTTGAGCCCAATTATTAACCAAGCAAGTTATAGTCCTTCCACATTCACCACATAAAGTTTTCATCAAAGTGAAATAACATATTCTTGTTCCATAACAACATTTTTAAATGTTCAAATTAACCTTATAGAATGTGTACATATAGATTCTCGTGTCATGCTTCCAATACATTGTGTGGCTCCATCATTTGGGCATAAAATTACATAAAGCTTAGGTACTCGGTAAATGCATTCATGAAATGTATCAAGTATATTTTATGTTCGAATGTTATACTTCTGTATATATATTAATGTTAGAGAATAGACTTAGATAGAAAAAATGACATGCCTAATCATTTTTTCAATTAAACTTAAACCATATAGTCCTCAAAGGATACAAAAGAAACAAATAAGAATTTACATCAAAATTGTTTGCAAACAGAAGGGGAAAGAAAAATACTGAAAATACTCAAAGCAACTAGAGATTCATACTACATGAAAGAAATGCCACAAACAACAACCACTATATAAATACTGCAATCTATAAAAATACCTCTAATAGCTTGGTATGCAACCAAACCTCTCTCCATTAGTTTTACTGCATCTCCCCAACTATGTCCATCTCTAGGAGCTTCAACATTTTCTCCCTCAGTTTCTTCAAAGATTCTTGCCTTTTCGCGGTATAGCCGACCGAGCACAATTGTAATATCAGTTAACAAGACTATGTATAGAGGCCTCGTGCCCGTGATACGCTCTGATATCATGTAGAAGAAAACTACCAACAATGCTATTATCAGAGAAGAGACGGCGCGCGTGGTCTCAGAAGCTAAAATGCTTAAATTCAACTCTCTTGAAGAGAAAAAAGTACCCTTATGCCAAACAAGTTTCTTTTGCTTCTTTGTGTCAAGTGACTCATTTTGAGCTCTTGAAGTGACTGAAGATGGTTTTGTTTTGGCTCCAACATCACCCTCAGAATCTTCTTGTATTAGAGATTCCCCTTCACCTAAGTTATTGAAATTCTCATCAAACTTTGAATACTTAAATCCGGTTTGATGTTTCAGCCGTGAGGAATGAGTAGAAGCATCATGTTTCTCTTCAGCACTGCCTGAAAATACCAACAAATACTATTAAATTGAAAACATATATCATTGATTTAGTAACAATGAAAACATATATCTTAGATTTTCTCAAGCAACTTGGTGATACTTCACTTGTTCATAACTTGAATCCTTGAAGATAGTACTATTAAAACCACTTTACACGAGGTATATATGATAATTATATTGTAAATATAAATACTTTAACTATTCTATATAACCATACATTTAACAATATATAGTTGAGGAGATACATTTAATGTCTTTCATTAATCCAATTATTCAGAATTTTCTTTTTCCTTAGTTTCCTTTTTTTGTTCCTTTTTTTCCTTTTCATAATTGCCAAATTAGCTTAACAATAATACAAATCAGATACCTGATTAATTCACCATGCACGCGCTAATACTCACATCCATGCATAATTGCTGGTAGCCATAGTAACAATGTAATATAACTTGTGATATAAATCTCCATAATGATGCAATCTCACATAAAATGGAAAGTAAAACATGAATACAAAATACAATCCCAACAAAAGCAATAAAAAGTAAAACATGAATACAACTCTTTCATTTACCCTACATATTACTATCATCTATAGGATATGTCATAAGATTAATATAAAAAGTAACGAACTGCATATCTCACCAATTCGACCACATGTTGTATACTATACCAGATAACTATGGATCAAATATATGAATTAAACAATGTTATAATATCTTATCATTAATCATAATTCATATCTATAGACAAACTATTTAAATTGATTTCGTCTATAATTTCTACAGGTCTCTCCCTACCTCTTGTAGTAGGGCTACCAATTTGATGATCTTCATGGTAATCAGAATAAAATGCAGGAGACAACGAATGAGGGCGAACATGACGAGGGATGTGATCATCATCAAGAATGTTGTCAGATTCAGAATGATTGTAAGACAAAGAATGTGCACGAGGTGGTTGGCGAAACGTTGGTGAAGATGTAGGAGAGTTTGGCGTTGGAGGAAGTGCATTGATTCTACCAGTTATTAAGGCCATTCTATCTGAACCTCTTTCTGCAATTCTTCTTCTTCTCTCTTCTTTCACTCCTCCATTATTGCCATTGTTGCTAGCCATGTTTATTTCTTCTTCTTCTTCTTACTCTATTTTTTGTTTCACACTTTTCTTTGTTTTTGTATATGAAAATGATGTAATACTATGATTCCCCGGAAACAACGTTTATTTGTTTGACCAGGCATTTTCTATTTATACCCACATCTCGCAATAGAATTGACTATGCTTTGTACTTGAATGTAGCTCAATATTGTGGTTTTAATAATGTCCTCCCGAATGCAATTACATTGCATTAATCATATTTTCTCATACTCCTAATTTTCAATAATTATGGTAAACTTAATATCAACACAACCATAATTATGATAATAATTACAATTTAAAACATCAGTGAGGAGTAAGACTATTCTCTATTAATGAAGAGGGAATTAACTTTTTCATGTGTATTCTAAGGACAAAAGTGTAATTTTAAGTAAAAAATGATATAAATATTAATGTATGTTATTTTTTCTTTGTTTTTCACATCACTTCTCTATCCATTAATGGAGAGGAGTCTCCTTTTTCAGTGAGGGGCGGAGCTTCCGAGCTTCCTTGGATAGGTGAGTGTCCTCTTCATTACTCAAGAAGAAAATGCTCTGAAATATTAAAATAAAAGTAATATATGCATTGATATTTGCGTTCTTTTATCTAAAGTTAGATTAAACTTTTACCCTTAAAACTTAAAAGAAATAATCACTTTCCTCTCCATGTATGGAGATGAGTCTCATCCGGGATAGGTGGGGGCAATTGAATGAAATTTTTTTTTCAAATTTATTAAACTATCATTTTTTTATCTTTATACCTACATTCAAATGATATGTATTCATGAAAATACTAAAACTCACATTTTTCTTCGATTTGTAACTTGATAAATATATACAGGTAACTTGTATGGTCCTTCTAAAAATTATAAATATTGAATAAATTCTCTTATATATGTAGATGTTGATATTGCTTATAATATTATGATTTTATTTGAGTTTGTTGTCATTTTAAACTTATAAAATAGATTATGAAGATAAATCACTGCTTTCGTCAAATTTTGCACAAAAAGTCATAAGATCGTAAATATTTTTATAAATCATTTAATATTAATAACATATGTATTTTTGTGCAAAAATTCTACACTATGTATTTCAATGAGCAATATAAGATTAACTTGAGATATCAATTTCAACATTTTATTGTTGATACCATTAATCATTCATGTCTGAAAAACTCTCATCTATCTCTGAATTAAATGTAACTTTGACAATATGGGCAAAGTAAATGCATATTATTTACTTGATTGACTTGTTCGTCTTATCTTAACTATTATTGTATAGCAACTATAAAATTTTCAGCAATGAAAACAACCAAATAAAATTATATGGTAAGTAGGGGTGGAAACAGGTCATGTCAGGCCATGCTTTGGCTTAAACAAGCCGAACCTATATAGCACATAGGAGCTTGGGCCTGACCTGTTATCATGTTTAAAAAAAATTCAAAACCTATGTCTGGCCTGACCTGACATGTTTAAAGGCATACTAAGGTAAAAAAAAATTAAAAATTTTAAAAATTATGTACAAATTAGAAAAATTTATTATAATTATAGCAATTAATATGAATTTTTTATATTGTTATTACAATTATTTTCATCATCTTCCAATGTTGTGTAATGTATTCGAATGATTTGTGGTGTTTTTGAGGTTAGAATATACAAAATAATGTCTTATAATATCATAGTAAAATATGATATTGTTCTAATATTTCACATGAGTTAGGTTATGTACTTAAGCTCAAGTCTCAACAATTAAATATTCAATTATTAAATAGCTTAATCTCTAAGTCCTAGTAGATTTACATAATTAATTTTTTATTTAGTTTTTTGAACATATTATAAAAATAATTTATAAATGTATAATAACATTACATAGGTCAGCCTGTTAAACTTAATAGGCTTTTTAAAAGGCATGTGTCTGACCTATTTCGGTTAAATAGGCTTTTGGAGAAGCCTAAGTCTGACCTGTTTACTAAAAAGGTTTGGTCTGGCCTGACCTGTTATATGCAGGTAATAGGCCCCTGATAGGTGGTCTGGCATGTTTCCACCCTCAATGGTAAGATAGCAGACAAAGGCCATCCTATCCAACTTTCGGGCATTAAAACGCGGATTATTATAATGAGAGATTCCCAACATATCATAAGATTCTCTTTCTTGAAAATCCGCACTTTTCCAAACCTAGAAAATAGAAGGAATTACTGGATTTTTCCTTGGTACAAATACTTTTCGTTACTTGTGTGGATAAGGCCTATGTTATAAAGTATATAACTTCGATCATAAAGATCAATTTCCAGTCGCATAGCATAACTGAAGATTTTATCTCTAATTCAACTATAGATGAGGTTAAGACACTTTAAATGAATGTATATTTTTCTTTTAACATTTTTAATTGTTAATTATTGTTATTTATAATTAATATGTTATTTTGAAACTTTGATACAATTATATATATTTCTTTATAATTTTCACTCATCTTAATTATAAATTGTAATTAAATATTGTTATCCACTAAATTTACATCAAGATATATCACTAGTGACACGTACATAAACATCCAACATTAAAGTCGTAATGTAATTAAAATAATATGTATATAGTGACAATGTATGAGTTTTATATAGTGACATTATATCATTTACTATTCATATTTAATAATCATTGACTCTCCAAAAAATAATTTAAATGTATGATGAATGATATAATGAATGAGTAGAACATTTAATCATACATAAAATAAAAAAGATCATAACATTTTTACAACATGGACTAAATTTTAAAATAGAGAAACATCTAGTCCTAGTTTAGTTTATAATTAATTAATCTCTATAAATTATCATCATATTTTAACTCTTGAGTGATTATTTTAATTAATGACTCAGATTAATCAGTTAGTGAAAAACATCTATTACTATATAAGAAAAAAAAGTTCATTTTGGATATGTATCAATAGTTGGGTGAATTTTTCCCCACCCAGTCAACTCCATAATTATACAATGTATTGTTTCACATTCTATCATTTTCTCATCAAATATTTCATTTAAACTTTAATGGAAAAAATTCATTCCTCATAAATCATAATTTTATTATTCATTATTATTATTATTATTAAATACACATTATTGATTTTCAAATTTAATCATTTTTCTCATTGTTTATTTCTCTCTCACATTCCCTTTTATATATTTTTCTTCATCTCTCCCATTTTGTTTGATATCTTTGTGTTTATCTATGTAAAAAGTTAAGCTACCACTTCAAACTTTTTGTTTTTCGTTTGAAAGAGCAGTTGTTTTCCCTTTTGTATTTTATTTTCCCTCATTGTGAGTTTTGTATTTTATTTTCTCTCTTCGATTATTTTTAATATATATTGTTTAACACATGCATTTATTCTGATTGTTGATTAAATTATCATCGCTCTATATGTATCTCATGAAATAAAATCCATGGAACACAATTTGGCATAACTTTTTTCTACTTAATTTATACTATTGTTGCTACTAGATGTGGTGGAATTCAGAAATTGAGATGTTCATTCATGTCATATGGGTTTGCCGTTCATAGAAAGTTGTTTATATTATCTATAATCTACTCCTATTGATAATTCAATTCATTCTTCTTCTTATTTTCTAATTATTTTTCAATGGACATGAATGTTCATTAATAATTTTTGTAGAAGAAAAAAAGTTGGAAAAACTTTTTGTCACTGGAATTGAAAATCAGAAACAACAAATGTATTTGCTATTAATGTTTTCCATTTAAAATTACTATTACGATGAGTGTTTGAATTTCAAATTTGAGATTGGAGTGGGGCATGACCACCCCATTGCTATTATTGGTCATATAATTCTTAATTTTAAGAACATGAATAGTTTATACATACTTCAAATTTTTTAACCTTCAAAATAAATGATTCACTAATATCATTAGAACAAAAAAATGTAGATCGAATGAAATGAATTTGAGAGGAGAAATCACAAATGTAATTTAAATATGAATAAATGAACAATATAACTCAATTTGATTATAAGAAAATTGTAACTGGTGATTAATGCATCATTTAAGATTTGAAAGAAATAAAAAATAATTAAGATCATTTTCTGTATTTTTTCTTACTTAGATGTGAAAATATTGTCATCTGCATTTTTCTCTCCAATTAAACATCTCCTACATTAATCATTATACCATCTAATTTGAGTATTTGATTAATCAATAACTCAATAAGACCAAAGAAATTTGTTTATACAACCATCTAATATGTACTAATTATATTCAAGTATAGACATCTAACCAATTCCAAATCACTAATAATATTTCATCATCCAACTTATTATTCGACCAATTAATAATTTTATAATTCAATGTTATGATTTCAATTTTGGTAACAAAACCTTAATATAATTCATTCACTTTCCATTGTGTAGTTATTTAATTTAAATTGGAAAAAACTATATAGTTTTACCTCATTCAATATTTGCATTAATCTATCTATTTTATTTAACGTTTACTATTAATATAAGAATTAATGTACTTTTCAGCTCATCAAAGCTTTGTGATACTTTACCAACTGCATTTTAATATCATATTCTTCGGATTTTAATTATTCCTTATTATAATTAAAAAAACAAATTCGAAATTGAAGTTTTTTATAACTTTTAAAATATATTTTTAATAAAAAGTCTCATAGTATCAAGATTTGATTTCCCTATTTTCATTAAAAAAACCAAATTTGAAATTCAAAAAATTGTTTCATTTTCTACAACTTTTACAGTATCATGTTTCGATTTCTTATTTTAAATTCGTTAGAATATTCAAATTTGAAAGTGTCATTTATTTTCATTATGCGTTTAAATAACCAAATACACGAGTAACACTTATGTTCTTAACAATGTGAATGTACATGTAACATGTGTATTTTAACTAAGCGAATGCACAAGTAACATGTGTGCTCTTAGCAATCAGAATCTACGAGCAACATGTGTGTTTTTTAACCATGCGAATGTATGGTTCACATGTGTGTTCTTAACAATACAAATGCACGAGGAACATGTATTTTTTTAACTATGCGAATGTACGAGTAACATATGTATTCTTAATTATATGAATGCTCATATAATATCAGTGTTCTTAATCATACGACAAAAAAATATCACCTCGTGCAAATGGTAACTTACTAGTTATTAAAAAAACTAAACAAAGAAAGTATGCCTGAAAAGTACAAAGTTTGAGTTTTTAAAATTTTAATTGCATCACTTACTTCATAATGTGCATTTTCTACCCTTAGCACACTTTCACTTAAACAGTTTACATATACATGTAAATAAATTTATATATGTGTGATATATTTTTTCCCCTTTTAGATTTTATGAGGCAATTGCCCCCACTATTGCATGCATAGATTCACCTTGCATGTATATTATTTTTATATTATATTAAAGAGTCAAGAACTACAATAAAAACATTGCACTAAGTAGTTTATTTTTTCAAAAACCATCAATCTAGGAGGACGTCCAATAGGCGAAATGGAATTTTGGACCGAAAGAGGGATTTGGTAAAGTTCATTAATGATTTCTATAAAGTTGGATTAATGATCCATAATTATAGTTTGTTTGTAAGTTGAGTTTTGGAGTGGAATTGATAGGAAAAAAAGACTTTAAGTCATATTACCAATGTATTTCATGGCTATCAAGCCTTCAATTTATTTTTCCTCCAAAATTTAACTCGCAAACAGATCTTTAAATGGGTCTTACTATCAAATAAAATGTTGGTTCCATACCAAAATATTTCAAATTTTCACCCTTTTTTTCCTGTTCCATTCTATTAATAAAATGTGTGGAATAAACTATAATGTGAAAGTATCTATACTATATATAAAGCCAAAACCTCTAATAACTACCTACATGGCATAATTTCTCATTGCCTATTTTACCCTTCCAATTAATTATTATTACAACTATACTATATATATATATATTATATTTATATATTATATATTTTATTATTTTATTTTTTATTTTTTATATATAAAGGCAAAACCTCTAATAACTACCTACGTGGTATAATTTTTCATTGCCTATTTTGCCCTTCTAATTAACTATTATTACACTATTTACCACACAATAAAAGAAATATCAAAATTATAGGTTTTAATATAGGTTACATATATAAAAAATATCAAGTCACCAATGTAATTTCTAATATAGGTTTTAATAATATCAAAAATCATTTTCATATTTTTTTTATTACATAAATTATAATATCATGTACAACAATCAATACAAAAAAAAATGATATATTTTACTAAAATGAAATATTTAAAAGTGAAATATTTAATATTAGAAAATAAGAATGCAGGTCGGCATGCACGAAGTGCATGTCGACATGCTAGTAATGTATAATATGAAATCAAAATATCACCAACAAGGGAAGGATACGAATAAAACTTGTATTTAGTAATTTAAATTTTAATTATTATTATAAGAATGTTATTTGGTTTAGCTCAATAGATATAGGATTTGGTTTTTTCTTATCGGTTCGAATTTGACTTATTTTGCAGATTAGTGTATAGATTATTGATTTTATATTGTGTCTTCTTATAAATAAAAGGAATTATAATGTAATATTTTGTATGTGGGTTAACACTCCTTATACTTATTTAATACAATTCTTTGGCTAGAAAAAAATATAATTAAGACTATTGTTTGAATATTAAGTATTAAAATATATTAACACAAATAAGATGTTGATTTAGTGGTATAATGTTTTATTGGGTTTCTAGATAAACCAAAAGGTCAAATAGATGATTCCTATAATGAGCATTTGTTGGTAGGAACATGACACTCAAACATCACTTAGTTCCTTACATATACATAGAGTGAATGATACATTTGGCTATACCAACAAAATAATAATAAAAAAAGTAAATATATGGTAGATATATTATTTAAACTAATTTTATTAAGTTTTCTGTAAACATATGACATAGACATATTTTTTTTATTGTCATGTAAATATTTAACGTCATAATATGTCGTTAATGAATTTGGTATCTTAACTAAAAATTACACTAGAATTGCACGGGCACAAAATAAAATGTTCGAAATATGTGATTAACTATATATTTAAAAATTTCAAAAATAGGTTTAATTGTATTTATTCACTGAAATTTGACTTAATTTCGATTTTAATATCTAAATATGTTTTTAGCTAAGCTTATTCATCAAATGTTCTTAAAGTTTCACATACAAGCTAGTTGGTTAAATGATAACTCCACTATAAAAAAGTCATTAAAATACGGTTAATAAATCTAATGAAATTGACATTTTGACCAATTAGTATAATTAGATCATATCTATATACAACTTAAATATAGTTGTTAGTCTAATCTTTTAGCCAATAGATAAGGATGGAATAACTTGAAGATATTTTTTCTTTTACCTTTTCAAGTTTAAAATCTAAAATCTAGTTCAATCATTCCAAGCAATTTTTTCAAATTCACCTTGAGTAGATTTATGAAAATGTCTTCTGCATATTTATTTTGAAATAAAATTTTCTTTATTTGTCTACTTCACTTCAATGCCAAGTTTTTGTTTTTACCTTCTTGTTGCTAATCTTATTTTTAAACGATTTACTTCTCTATTTAATTGTACTTTATTTTATTTAGTGACTTTTTGCTTTTGAAAGTGTTGTTAACTTCCGTATGTCATTCTTCTATCGATTATTTTATAGATTCATTCATACTACTTGCGACCATTTTTGATATAACTTGTTCGGAAAAGAATCATCTCCTGTAATGAAGATGCAAGTTCTTGATTTTACATTTACTTTCAATGATAAAATTGTAATATCATTATCTTTAAGGGGTAAAATTGTTCTAATATTTTATATTTTTATGTTGTTTTCTAGGTGTCTGCCTATCCTAACTCAACTACTTCCAATGTCATATGTGTCAATTAAAAGTAATTGTCTTGTGGAAATTAAGATATTATGGGATGAAAATAGGAACACTCAAACAACAAAATTCTGTCTAACAACAAGCTTGCTTGAGCATATTTTATTTTATTTTATTTCTCACAAGTACATCACATTTGTTTATAAACTCTGTCTTTACAATTTGGTTAAATGACAATATTGTTATATCGAAATTATCAAAAGACAGCTAGTATAGTTTTGATAAGATTGGCACTTTTATAAAATAATATACAACTTAGAAATAATTGATAATCTAATCTTTTTGACTAATAAATAAAAATAGAACAATTTCTAGATGTTTTCATCAATTTTTCAAGTATAAAGCTAATGGTCATGTCATCGTCTAATTAACAACAAGGACTTAAAATAAAGCTCTTCAATCATATTTTATTCAAGATTGACTCGTTTATTTAATGAACTTAATTTTTATCTCAAGTTCAAATTTGTTTGATTTAGTAAACAAGTTTATCGAGCTAAATAATGTATCGAGTTTTAAACGAATGTTAAGTTGTTTCAACTCATTATCAGTCCTACTAATGAGTGTGACTACTTCAAAAACCTAAGAAGATAAGACAATAATCACAACTTTTCTTTTATCCTTATTGAATTTTTTTGGTGTAAATAAATTACTAAAAATATTTCTATTTATTTAGCTAGATATTAATTATTTATTATTCAAAATATTTTTTTTTACTTTAAATATTATTAAGATTCCTTATTAGAAGGAATTTTATTTACTGCTTCGATTGTCATTAATAATTTAAAATATTTTTCAATTCATTACAAGAGATTTGATTAATCATTGATATAAAGATTTATTATTTGATTATTCATTATCAATTGTTTATTATTATTAAAAAGTTTTTTATTGTTAGGATAGAGAAGATAGATTAGAAGGAGAGAAAAAAACATTGGTTTTGAACCATCTTACCTACTTAGAGAGATGGAAGAAGTAACACTAATAATCATAGTCATTTCTCAATTCAAATAGGAAAGAAAAATATTAATTATTATATTTTTAATTAGACATCACTATCTACGTAACTTCTAAAATATTATATTTTATATTATTTTAATTTTTAATAATTATTATTTAATTGTGAAATAATATTTTATACATAATATATAAAATAATATATTATATTTTTTAAGATTTTATTTTTTATTATAAATAATCTTTATTCTTATTCTATAGAATATATAGAGGGATCCTCACGTAAGGAAAATTAGATTTTTAATTATTAGGTAGAATAATTATACTCCAAAAATAGAAAATAAATAAAATGATTACCATTAAGTGCCAAAGTAGATCTCTATATCTTTAAAAGAGATTAGTTTCTAGTTCAATTTCCCTATAACAATATTTCTCTTGAATGGATTTTTAATTGAAGTCAAGTGCTAATCAAAAGGATATGAATCCTATAATATTTCAAGTTTAATATTCTTTCATAATCAATGTTTTCTAATAAATATATGTGTGTGGGATTTGAATTTCTGTATTTCTAAAAGTATTCACAAGAAACATTTATTGCATATATTATTTCGTAATTAGATAATAATTATTAAAAAATTAAAATAATGTCTTAAAATATGATATTTGGGAGGTTAAGATAATAGTGATGACTCATGTCTGTATTTTTCTTTTTTCTTTTAGTTAGAAATGATAATGATTATTAGTATTGATTCTTCCATCTCTCAAAGTCAGAAAGGTGATTCACCTTCACAACCAACAACCTTTTTATTCTCCTAATTTATCGTCTCTGTTTGAAAAAAGTAATTCTAATAATTAAACAATTAATAATGAATCATCAAATAAAAAAACCTTGTAATAGTGGTCAAAGTGATAAATGAATTTTTAATAATAAACAATTAACAATGAAAATCTAAATCAATAAATAGAAATTATTTTAGTAATTTATTTCAAATAAGATATTTATTACTTAATAGTGGTCAAAGTAATAAATGAATTTTTAATAATAAACAATTAACAATGAAAATATAAATCAATAAATAGAAATTATTTTAGTAATTTATTTCAAATAAGATATTTTTTAATAAGGAATTACCTTGAGGATAAAAGAAAGATTGCGACTATTGTGATATCATCATTTCTTCTTCATAGTCATTAATATTATATCTTACTTCTTTCAATGTGGGGAAGACTATTTGGTATGAATGTTGTTTCATCTCTTTTAACTTTATCATTTTTAATATAAATTATATTAGGGTTAAATGACCAACAAGTTATGGTCTAGTAGTGTAAGACTTTGTTAGATCACCGACCAAAAGATTAAGGTTTCGATTATTGAAAGCGATAGTTGTTGAAAAAGGCAACCACACATCTCAAAAGAGATTAATTTCTTATCCAAAAGGTGAGAAGATATCCTTAATAATATCAAAAATATTAGGGTTAAACAAATTATCTTCATGAATTGTTTATGTCCTTAAGCCTATGAAAAAGCATGAAATGTCACTATTCAAAATTCTTTTAATTTAAAATAAATATAATAATTTGTGATAAGTTCATATTGAATTATGAATGCTGGTGATAATTTATTTATCTCCGTATGTTTTTTAATTAATTAAAACATTCTCGATGGGTCAAACTTAAGAAATACATAGTAATTATTAATATGAATTATATAATATAATATATGTCCTTGTAAATTGTTATATTCATCTCAAATTTTTAATTTTTATTTATATTATTATTAATTTTTTATAACCGGGACTATAAAAGAAGTAAACATATTAAAATAATAATAAAACATTTAATTAATTAAAACGACATAAAAGTAATTAAAACAAATAAACTAACCTGCAAAAAGTCAACAAACACGAAAACATGTGCGAGGTGATGGCTGGGAACACATAGGAAGAGAGTTACAACACAAAAATTTGTACACTTCATTGTCTGATGGCCCACGTGTAGATAGGAGTGTGGTCAGCTAGGACATGAACAAAACGTTGGTCTAGTGGTATATAATTCCGCTAAATATCACGATAAACAAAATATCAAAGTTTGATTTTTGTAAGTAACACTTATTGGGAAGATCAATGACATATCCCAAAAGAGATTAGTTCATTGTTCAAAAACTAATACAATATGGAACATGAGATTACACAAATCAACATACTATCATTGGTTGTGTGGTGTGACGATTCAGAACACAACCAATGATTGTCATTGATGTTTGTAGGGACAATGTATGAATGACATATCCATTAGGTGATAATAGAAAAAGAGAGAATGGTAGGGTTATATATAGTATTGACATCAACACATAGAAAGCAAGGAATGAGAGAATGTGTGGTAGTTGGCACAAAAAATTAAATGGAGTGCATTAAATTCTTCGGATTTGTGTATAATATATTTTTAATGGAAAATTAGGAATTTAGATTAGGAATTCTGGTGTGGTGAAAAGAGAAAAATGTACCTAGGGTTTCACACTAGACACCATGCCATACCCTTTGCACATTAAAGGAATTGTAGAATGGTATTCCTTATAAAATTACTAAAATATCTTTATGCTTTTTTGGAAATTCATTTGAAAAGTAAAATTACCCAAATGCCCTCATTTCACATGAATTACCATAATACCCCTAATTGGATTAAAATATCATGATATCATTGTAGTACCGTAGAAATTATTGAAATGTCCCTAGTTGGATAAATTCCTTTTATGATTTTTATAAAATCATAAAAATTATTTCAATATCCTTGGTTGGCTAAAATTAATTAATTGACCTTATAAAAAATAAAATGACCATAGTGCCATCTATTTCTTTTTATCTCTTTTCTTCCTTTTAGCAAAATATGCTTCTCACGTGGGAGAATTACTTAAAGATTAATACCAACATCATAAGATCATGATCATTAATATCAAATAATAAATAAAGAATAAAGTGGATGTGTACATAAATATATTTGTGGAGAATATGATTAAAGAACATGCATATATTTGATGTACCTAAGTCCATGTCTATGGTTTAAAATTTGTAGGTTTTTTATCTTCCAAGTCTTCACGCACAATTGTTTTTTTATGACTATAAGTCTATCATTTCTAACAGTGGATGTTAGAATAAGAAATAGATTGCATATTACTTGTGGACCACAACTTTTTTATTTATAAGAATTACATGTTCTTTCATAAAATATGTGATATTCCTTTGAATTCAAATTCTTCTATGAAAATCATGATTACTCACACTTTTCTTATTTATATTTTTTTTCATAATAAAAAGTATAAATAAGTCATTTGATACCTACATAGAGAATTCCATGACAAATATATACCCACATTTTTTTACTTGAATTAAAACACTTTAATTTGATTAAATAAAATATTTGGTTCTAACACATTTAAACATTAGATGTATAATCCAAATTTTTTAACATATTTACTATAAGCTTAACAATGATAATTAAATAGATTTTTAATATTTATATAATTCACTCATTTATTCTATTTACTGTTTGTCAAATTCTTTGTAGGGCAACAAATTAATCTCATTATAAAGAAGTCTTGACATAAAAATTGACCAAACAATACAAATTAAGTGTAGTGTACCATATGTGATATTGTGTGCATAGATATTTTTATTACATATAGTAGAAGTGGATTTTATGGTAGCCCTAATTCTTATGGACCATAATAGAGATAAAGGCTGTGTTTACTCAGCTGTTGCAGACTTTATCTCTAAGCTTAGTTATTCTTTTGTATTTTTTTATGTTCCTTATGCTTCTTTGGAACTAGATCATTTCCATTAATGGATAGATAAATGTATGTTTTTTCTTTGTTTTTATGCCAAAAATGTAATTTTATTATAATCAAAGGGATAAATATATGTGTTATTGAAGATTACATTTAACTTTGATTTTTGAAACAGTTGTCTTTATTAATAGAGAAAATCTTAACTCCGTTGTTTGTTACCATTTTTATGGTTGGTTCTACAACCACCATTTATTGTAGAGGTCTATAGTTTTGTTTTGCATTGGGCTTTTAGCCCCCAAGTTCATAAAAAAAAAAGTAGACGAATCTTGGTTTACTTATTTAAGCATGTGACTATACTTTTCATTATTATATTCATGTATGTTTAAAATACTATTAAAATGTTACTATTATACTTTTTTAGTATTTTATTATTATATATATTAGTTATTCTTGTTCTATAGAATATAGAGAGAGATCCTCACATAAGGAAGTTAGACTTTTAATTATTTAGTAGAATAATTATACTCTTAAAAAATAGAAAAGTACAAAAATAATTACCATTATGATTCAAAGCAGATCTCTACATTACAACAGCCATTAGTTTCTAGCTTGATTTCCTTATAAGAATTTCCCTCTTGAATAAATTCCAAATCACTTCAAATTATGTGGTTATTTATATATATATTTATTTATTGACATGTCATCCGCAACAAATACTAACGTACTAACAACTAACATTTTCCGATATATATTTTGATGTGTGACATGGAACTTGTACCATCAAAAGTATTTACGATAAACATTTATTGGATATAAATGGGAATTTAAAAGCACACATTTATATTATATAAATCATAAATAATAAAATTTGACTTTCCACACTGATTTGTTTCCAAATTCCTATTTTTTTATTTATAAAAATTTGGAAGAAAGTTTACTTCATTCCTAAATGAAAATCAAAGATGGTCAAACATTAATTTTTTTTATAAAAATGTCAAACATTCCATTAATTATAAAATAAAAAATTTATAAAACAAGTTTGCCATATCTATTCAAACCTTCTGATCATATGGACTTTAGCTTCGTGTGTTTTGTAAGTTTTTTTAGATAGGGAAATGAGAGTGATTCAAGTAAAAACAATTAGTTCCTAAATAATAATTGTGAGAGTAATAAATTGAGTTATATAACTAAACTAAATATGATTATGAATAAAAGTTACTTAGTGGTCATATAATGTGTTAAAAAAGTTATATGTATTTATATCTTAATTTTGACTATTTAATTAAGATCTAATTATTTATAATATATGTTTACTTCACTCATTACATAATGTGTAAATTTCACTATAAATATTAGTTAAGATTTGTGGTTTTTCTTGTTTTCCAAAGATGATTGCCCACTTTTTATATTAGGGGTTTTCAAATCCAGATCGGTCTAAATTAGTCCAAAAAATTGAAACTGCAAAAGCTGAATTTGTTTGGATTGTGTTGGACTAATTTTTATAAAATCGATCGGGTTGGTTCAATTTTTTATTTTAATTTCAATAACCAGACTGATCAAGACCGAAATAAAGCGGATTTTAATTATGAATCTAATTAATATTACAATTTATAATATAAAGTATACATTTTTCATATTTTGTAATTTTTAAAAGTGTTATTATTTATTATTAACAAATTTTTTATTGATTTTTATGTTTGTATGTGAATTGGATACTTTGAGAATATATTAAGCTTGTTAATTTCAAATAGACATGTGTTTTTACTTGAAACAATTTGAAAGTGTATTAGACTTATTATTTTTATTTATTAAAAATCAAACCAAATTGAAACATCATATAATTTTTTGATTGAGTTAGATAGGATGTCTTTATGTAAATCAACAAAACTGAGTAAAATTATATGTTATTTATATCTTCGGATCATATAATATTTTTCCTAAAAATCAATTCAAACCAATCGCGAACACCTAATTCCTCATAAAAACGTTTTAGAAAAAATATAATAAAATATATTATTCAAATTCACAGTTTTCACGTCACATTATAGTATTAAATTAAATATTGTAATTGAAAATTAACTTATATGTTATACTCTCTTTTTCTAGAGATTAAATATTTACCATTCATATTAAACACAATCAATTTTTATCTTCGGTTTACGAGTTTAATTTTAAAGTGAAATAAAGGGAAGTAAAAGACTTTTGAGTTATCCCACTACTATATTTTATAACTCTGATACATTTTTTCGACTCATTACACTCCAAAAGAACCTAAATGTTTTATCAAGGAAAAATAATGCAATCCAATTCATGAAAGGATAAGATATGGTTATGGCATAAGCTATTGTTTCAACCAGAAGAAATCTAGTGTCACAATCATATGTCTCAACTTCATAAATAATCAAAACAAAAAAATAATTGATAATTTAAAATAATATAACTTATTGATCAATTATAAATATGCAATAATAAAAAATCTGATTTTGTTAATATATCTTGTCTCTCTTTTCTTTTTAAAGTAAAAATATTCCCACTAGTCACCCCAAGGTATTGCCAAAAGGGGAACAAAATCTCATATTTACTCTCCAACTTTGTAACAAATATTAAGACACCATGATTTAGTAACAAAAATATAATGTCCTTTGAATCTAATTATTAATTATCTACCCAAATCCCAAATGCACATTGAGGACATAAAACATTGAAATGTAAAACATTTGTTTATGCTCATCTTCATTTTCATTTTCATTTTGCCACATTCCAAAGTTCCTAATCCTTTTAACTCAATCTTCCAACTAGCCAAACATCAAACATGCCTAAGAAGATTCATAAGAGTCTTCAAAACTACCTCTCCAAGATAAAGAATCATCACTCACAAATCCATATTCCCTCTAAGAAATGGATCCTCTCAACAATAAAGAATCATAGTTCACATATCCATATACCCTCTACAAAATGGATGCTCTCGGGTTGCAAACATTCTAGGACCTCTTCTTTGGTCATAGAAGACAATCCTCATGATCCTTCTTTATCTAGGAAAAATATTGAAAAGAAAGATGCTGAAGCCACCCTAGCAGATATTGATCGTTTTCTCATTGAGAATTTCAAGTCTTTGTACATCAAAGATGATGAAGAAATCCATGATACAAAAAGGGTTCATGATGATGATGACGAAGAAGGCCATAACCGTGACAAAGATTCAAAGCAACGCCCTATCCTATTCGATGAACCACCATCGAATCTTTTCGACTCTAACCGATTCTTCACGAAAGGTGACTTCTTTATCTCATTTTATTGAAAGATTTATGTCTAAGTTTAATATTCATACACTATCAATAAAAAGTTTTTTACGTGGTGAATATATTATTAAATATTAATGAGTTCTTCTTCTTTATTCAGACATGATAGATAATTTTGTTGATGTATAGACTACTTTTTTTCATTTTTAAATTAGTTCCTATGGGATCAAATGCTTCTTAAAATTAGTTATATAATTTTTTTTATACATTTATGCCATAGTTATCAATATCTTATGGATTGTTTCAATTGAAAAACCGATGAATCAATTTTCATATGAGTATAGTATAACAATTATATTATATATATATATAATTAAACGAGTCAAAACTTGAAAATATCGGTCAAATTGTATTGTATTGTGTCATTAGAGGTGGAAACAAATCATGTTGTCTATCACAAGTCTATTACGTAGCCTATATTAACTGGATAATAATTTTTTCGTAAGGAGACTTGACTCGCGCTTTTAAAAAAAACATAGTTTAACATGTCAAATTTTAGGTTATCCAGTTATATTATAAAATATTTAATTATATTATATATTAAATTTTAATATAAAAATATATACAATAATATATTTGTTAGTGTTAGATGAGTCTATTTAAAAATAAGTATGTTAATAAATAGGTCTTGCCTAATCTTTAATAGATTAATAAACTAAATTCATACTCATATATGTTATAGTCTAACCTTTTTAAGACAAGACATGATCAGACTAGTTTTCACTCTCATATACCATAAAAAATGATTTACACATGGTGAATGAGTATATATCATTGTAATAAATGACTTATACGATATAAATAACAATTTATATATTTATAATAATATGCAGTTTAGTTAATTAATTATCATTTGATTCATTGTACTACTATTTTACTATATCTTAACAATAAGTTAAATTTTTGAGACATATTTCAGGAAAATGTGGGTAGTTAGTGTGTACAGTATATTTTGAAAAGGAGGTTGAAGTATGATTTCAGTGTCAAAAATTAATTTTGGGTTATAATACATATAAAGAAATAAATCAGTGCTATAAAATCATTTATTTTAATTTTATTATTTGATGATAGTTGCCATTGTGCCTCACAGGCTCATACTTGTTTTTGCTTTGAATCTGGTCCACATAATATTTTGGATTTTCTTAATATTAATGTTTTTTGGATTTTTGTAATATGTTAATGTTTTTTTTTGGATTTTGGTAATATGTTCATTAATGTTTTTATTTTTATTTTGTTCCTTTAATATATTTGAGTTATGGATTTTTTCTCTATCACATGATATTTAGTAAATTTTGACAACTAATTAACAATCAAATATATAATATACATTTGAAACTTCATTTGAAATATTTAATTATACAAATGATTAGATATATATTTATGCATGTGAAACTTCACTATATTTTAGATCTATTATCGAACATAGGTGACAAAGGAACATCAAGCTCAACACCCTCAACCACAACCACAACAATATTTGATGATTCATTATCTTCAATTTCTCATCTTGCAAAGGATCAGGATATGGATCAAAATAATTCTAATTGTGTAGTGGTTCTTGCATGTTCCTCAAACCCTTATGACGACTTCCACCAATCCATGCGAGGAATGGTGGAAGCCAGGTTGAGGAACAATGAAGTAGTGGATTGGGATTTCATGGAGCAACTCTTTTTTTATTACATGAACTTGAATGATAAGAAGTCATACAAGTTCATACTCAATGCTTTTGTGGATCTGGTAGCTGTTATGCGACCATATTGGGAGACAAGTGATACAGAATCAAGGACTACAACTGATACCGAATCAAGGACAACTGATATGGAATCAAGGCCACGTAGTGTTCGAACTACTAGGAGTGGCAACTTGGAAGTGTGGAAGAAGAATAAAGAAGTAATGTAAACACTTCACTTATACTAAAGTTTGATGTTGGAGAATATATTATTGTTTTATATAATTATCAAATTTAAACATGTTGGATTTATTTGTTATTGTTACTTTCTAATGTTTTCAATCCTTTTGTATTCGTTTTTTTCTTAGGGAATCACTTATATTTGTGATTAAGTAATTAGTTGCAAATATCTGGATGTTATTATCATGAGGTTAATTGAATAAAGAGTGTAATATTTATGTACTATCAGTGTAAAAATTTATATACAAGTATTATATCATCTATTACTCATTTTAATTACTTTTTGAAGAGTGAATGATAAATGATGAAATATGAATAATGGATGATACAGTAATAATCATACACTGTCAGTACATATATTTTTTATCTCGAATAAAAATCATCACTTTTATAGAACTCATGGATCATATTCTTCTGTTTATTGTTATCCTTTAGGGAAAACTTTTTCCACCTCATCTTATATTTCGTTGGAGTGAAAAAGGAAGGAAAGAAAGTGAGAGGAATGAAAATAATATTTTCAATTGTTTTCTCTCAAATGAGACAGAAATCAAGTGGAAAGAGGAAAAAAATATAGAAACAATGTATGAGTTTTATACATTATCAATATATCATATATCATTTATGTTTTATTATCATTGACTCTTCCAAAAAAAGTAATATAATTGAATGATGAATAATATGCTGACTGTGTATAAATAATCTTTACATTATATAGATATTACACTCTACATTTAAACAAATCATATTGCATGTTAGCCGAACTTATAGATGTAGACAATTTAGTAAAATTCTAAAAACAAGAATGAGATGAGAAAAATTGAGGAGAAATTGAGTTTTTCTCTCATTTCATTATCTCTCACATATTTCTCTCTTCTTATTTTCTTCCTCCAACCACAAGAAGTAGTAGTGTATGAGTTATATGCAATGTCAGTGCATTATCCTTTATTCATGTTTTATCATCATTGACTCTTCAAAAAAGTAATACAAATGAATGTTGGATAATATACTTATTGTCTATAAATTTATATGCTAACATTGCATAAATATTACACTTAAAAAACAAACTATTACACTTAAAAAACAAACTAACAAATGTATGTTAATGTCATTATTGATTATTATAAATATTTTTTTTCTCCACTTTTTTCCGTTTTCTCCTATAACAAACAATTAAATAATCATTACATTTTCTATTCATTTTCTCCTGATTAACTTTTCTTTCATCAACTTCTAACAAAATATAAATAATATAAATGTTAATTTTGCAATGATATAGGACACACAAGACTCAAATTATCGTCAATACTGAAGAAAAAAGTAATCAAAAATAAATTTAAAAGAATAAAACAATATAACTTGACACTTATATATTTTAGATATGTTAAAAGTAAGAGCAAAAATAACAATTTATAGATATTCTAGACATATTCTCATTCCAATTAGCAAAGCCATTAGACTACAAATTTAAACTGAGAATAAAATTGGTTTCATGCCTTATCTTAATTAGTTTAAATTTATAGATAAATCACATGCATCATGCCTATTTCTGACACATCAACCTCAATGAACAATGATGAAGAATAACAACATTTAGAGATTACACCAAAACTAGCTTAGCCAACAATAAAAATGTAAGTTCACATTAAAATGAAACAATAATAATGAGTCATGAAAAATCATGCATCAGGAGACAAGGTATCATAAAATAAAATGATAGGAAAATAGTCCAAGCTATCACATTAAATATTTAAGCATTGTAAACATAGTGGCTGAAAGAAGACATGCATCATGCATGGCATCAAGACATAACATATGTTACTTTAAACAGCACAAAACAAACATCAATCAAAGAATTGGCATGTTCAGTACAAAGGAAGTCACTGGAATGGGGGAATAAGGGTAGCAAAGAGATCACGTAGTACACTTGGTGTGTGGAGGTTCTAATGATGAAAGAGTTTTTGGTGTTTTAAGATGACTAGGTTAATGGGGAGGGGTAAGAAGGTTATGGATGAGGAGTAGATTTTTTCGTGTGATGAAAATTATAAAACTACTCCTATTACTAATTATTTTACAATTAAAATATGAGAGTTAATTTTGTCCAAAACTTTTGGTGCACAATGTTAACCTACCTTAACTAAAAAATCATTCGCACGGGACAATACTTTTTTGCTGCATGATTAAGAACACATATATTACATGTGCATTCACATGGTTAAGAGCACAAATGGTACTCAGTGTATTCACAAGATTAAAAACACACATGTTACTCGTGCATTCGTATTGTTAAGAACACACATGTGACTCGTGTATTCACGTGGTTAAAATCACACATGTTGCACGTACATTCGCATTTAAGAACACAAATGTCAAATGTGCATTCACATAGTTAAAACACGCATGTTACCTGTATATTCGCATTGTTAAGAACGCATGTGTTACCTGTTCAAACACATAAGAAAAATAAATGACAATTTCAAAATTTAAATTTCTAATGAAAATAGGAAACTAAAACATGATATTATGTGTTTTTTTTAAATAAATATTTTAAAAGTTGTAGAAAATGAAATGATTTTTCAATTTCGAATTTGATTTTTTTAATGAAAATAGGGAAATCATATCGTGATATTAGATGAATTTTATTTATTAAAAATTATTTAAAAGTAGTAAAAAACTTCAATTTTAATTTGTTTTCTTAATTATAATAGGGAGGAATTAAAATCCAAAGAATCTAAACTTCGATATTAAAATTCAGAAAGAAAAGTATCACAAAGCTTTGATATAGTGAATATTATGTGATTTGGTTAGATTTGAATTTTAAAAATGAATCCAAATATGAATTGATAGGTTCTTTATAAAAAACAATGGGAGGTGATAAAAAAAATTACGATTTTGATTTTTTTTTATTCTTTTAATAAATTTACCACATTTCTTACATTGGTTTACATGTGAACGTCATATCAATATCAAAGAGCATTATATTGTGTAATTTTGCTAAATACTTTATCGGAGACAAAAATTTAATATGGTTCAAAAATTTCTCATCTTCCTCAACAATGGTGATTTTCAATGAAATTGAATGTCACCCTGTCACTGTTATCCGTTTAATAAAATTAATGAGAATTACAAAGAAAATGTGTTGATAATGGTGACAATGATATTTATAGAATAATAAATATAAAAATTTATATTTCATATTTATGTACATAAGATGGTGGAGTTATAAAGAAAACATAAGTTATATGAAGAGTGAATTGGTGGAGTAATGTGGGCCATGAAGAGTGATTTCACAAATGGTAAAGAAAGTTTTTCATCTTATGTGTGAAGTCACTATTCTCTATTGCATACATATTATATGTGCGTTTACATGGTTAATAACACATATTTTGTGCATTCGCATGGTTAAAAACAAATATGTTATACGTGCATTTGTATTGTTAAGAACACACATGTGATTATTCCATTTTTATAGTTAAAAACACACATGTTACCCGTACATTCGTATTGCAAAGAACACATGTTATGTGACACCCTTAATTTAAGTCTTTAAAATTTTAGTATCAGTCATAGGATTCTCGCTTGAGCGAGGGATTGTCGCCTGAGCGAGAAAGACTCACCTGGGAGGGTGAAATCTTGAGCTATACTGAAGGATTATCGCTTGAGCGAGAGTTGTCTTGCCTGGACGAGAAAAGTGACATTTTGGACCTGTCGAGGCTGTAAGATCCTCGCCTGAGCGAGAGGATCCTCGCTTGAGCGAGAGCTGCCTCGCCTGAGCGAGAGTTCCCTCGCCTGGGCGAGAGGTCAGATCTGAGTTTTTAAAATGGGCGGAATTTTCTCGCTTGAGCGAGAACCAGAAGAGTTTGCATTAAATGAGAAACCTCAAACACATTTCAGGGTTAGAAATTGAAGAGAGGTGAGAGAATAGAGCTTTTCCAAGGGCAATGAGCTTTGATACTCATCTAGAAGC
The DNA here is from genome assembly GCA_009771035.1 of Lupinus albus. Taxonomy (NCBI): domain Eukaryota; kingdom Viridiplantae; phylum Streptophyta; class Magnoliopsida; order Fabales; family Fabaceae; genus Lupinus; species Lupinus albus. Next base: position 15,318,297 of record CM020002.1, on the reverse strand, counting down.
TTGAGAAGAGGTAAAACTCTTGATTCCAACTCTCTTCTTCCCTTTGAAACTTGTTTTGGGTATGTTGGTTCTCTTCTCAAAATGTGAGAAACCATGTAAACTCATCCTTTTGAGTTGTGGTTCGTTTTATGTTGTTTTTCTCTTGTAAACTCATGGTTTAGAGTTGGTATTTCAAGAATGGAAAGAATTTGTGGGTTGGTTCATGGAAACCCCAAAACCCTAAAGAGAAAATATGGTTAAAGAGGAAAATGGATAAAATGCTAGAGGTAGAAAATGACTAAGCATTCTAATGTTGAAATATGAGATGAATATGTATGTTTTAGATGTTTGAAAGCTTATAATGAAAGTAGTTTAGAAACATTGAAAATGTGTTAAATATCTTGTATGGTTAAATAATGCAATATGAGTTGTTTACGTGATATTTGAAATAAATGACTAACATTGTGTTATATGGTGGGAATGATAAAAGATCCTAAAATTTGCGGCGGTGTCGGTGGAACTTGCGAAGTTACTAAGAACCAAACCCAACACTCACCAAGGTAAGGATAAGTCTTTAACTTATGCATTGTGTTAGAAAATGCGTGGATTTTCTGGTTGTGGATAATGAACCAATTTGTGAACCGCTTATTTATTATAAACATATATGGGTGTGTTTGTAATAATGATGCTGTTGATTTACTGTTTATGAATTGATGGAGTGTCAATGAAAAGAAAACTCGTTTTTAGTTGACTATGATTGGTTAGCGACTTTGGCTCAAGTAATGTAGCAAACTTTGGCTCAAGTAATGTAGCAAAATTTTGCTCAAGTGATGTAGCAAACTTTGGCTCAAGTGATGTAGCAAGTTTTGGCTCAAGTGATGTAGCAAGTTTTGGCTCAAGCGATGTAGCAAGTTTTGGCTCAAGCGATGTAGCAAGCTTTGGCTCAAGCGATGTAGCAAGCTTTGGCTCAAGCGATGTAGCAAGCTTTGGCTCAAGCGAGTAGCAAGCTTTGGCTCAAACGATGTAGCAAACTTTGGCTCAAGTGATGTAGCATGGTTTTCGAAAGTATAAACGTTGAAAATGGTTTTAAGTATATTTGGCTTTAAATTGTTTACTTAACCTTATTAAAATGTGGACTAACTTACATTGACATTTATTGAGTTAACGACTTACTCCTTTGTGTTTTTTTTGTGTATGATCAATGTTAATCCCATTGCAGGTAGGTGGAAGGCGTAAGAATGTTTTGATTTTGGAGCTTAGATGCTTTTATTTTTGAAGTCATTATTTCCATTCTTTTGTAATCTAACTGATTGTATTCTGAATTGACTATTTGTAATCATGAGTCTGATTTTTGTACACTTTAGGGACCATGGATAATGGTAACTCTGGATATTTGTAACTATAGATATTTTGGAAACTCATAGCTAGTTGTATGCGGTAGTTACTGAACTGCATTAATAGGAATTATGTTTTTCTGTCAAACGAATGTGTATGTCGTTATTGATTCATAGATTGAGTGTGAAGAGGAAAGTGAGATTTTAAAATAAGGTTATTCAATTGGTAAATGTAAGTTACAGGAAAATATGCATGAAATTGAATTAAAATAATGAAAAAATTTCAATGGTAGAATTTTGGGTTCTTACATGTTACATGTACATTCACATAGTTAAAACACACATATTACCCATACATTTGCAAACACATGTGTTACCAATGTATTTGCCTCTTCAAACATATCATAAAAATAAATGACAATTTCGAATTTGAATTTTCTAATGAAAATATGAAACCTAAATATTATATTATATTATTTTTCTCTTGAAAATAAACACTTTAAAAGTTGTATAAATAAAATGTTTTTTTAATTTTGAATTTGATTTTTTTTAATGAAATTATGGAAATCAAATCGTAATACTATATGAATAAATATGATCACTCATTACTTCAAATTAGTTTAAAATTCAAAAAAGCAAAACAAATGGTCCAATCAATAATCATTATTATTAATTTTAAAATATACATTGTACAAAAGTGATTATGTAGGGTTGGCAGGTACATAGTAGTGTCATGAAACCTTTTAGGAGAGAAAAAATTAAAGAGGAAGTGACATGTGGCAAGTGATGAAATGAGAGTAATTTATTTTATTATATAGTTAATAGATGAACTTAATTCCTCCACTATTAATTTTTTAACCGAAAAATGGATGGGCAAATTATGATTTACTAAGAAGCGGCAAATAGAGGACAAAAATTGTCAATATGTCATGTGAAAATCTTTAGCTTTGAATTTTAAATTGAAATATATAAAAACCAATAGAGTGTGTGAGGGCGAGTGCATTGCTTTTGAAATATATAAAATAAAATAGGACAAAAGTTAGGTAAAGTACTATATGTGCTAATGATACTTGTAACTTATTATAAGATGACATGTGTACATTTTTTCTAATTTCAAGATAAAAAAAATACTTGATTGTAAATATAATAAATGTTACTTACTTGAAATTAGAAAAAAATGTACATGTGTCATCCTATAATAGGTTACAAGTACCATTAGCACATATGGTACTTTATCTAAGTTTTTCCAATAAAATATATATAGAGTGTGAGTGAGTGCATTAATTTTAATTTTTTAGTAAATGTAACAAATATTTTGTTTAATATTAAAGTTATTATTATTGTTACAAGATATTGTTTAATAATTTTTTCTTAAAATTATGAACAACCTTTTAAAAGGGAAATATTTTTGAAAATGCATAATTTTTTTAAAATTATGGACATCCTTTGAAAATGAAAGATTTGAAATAATGAAATGTGTTTTTTTTTAATATTTAAAGGTTTTTTTATAGTGAAATTGAATGTGGGTGGAAAAGTAGTAGAAGATTTAATGCGGCTCGAAAAGTTTTTGAAATGAAGAAAGAGTGACACATATATGAAATCATTATGAAGGACTTTGGGGGTAAAAAAGTAAATATCTAATTCACGAAAGAATAATTTTGGGCGGGAAAAAATAAATGAGATTGTGACATGTATAAAAAGGAATAATGTTGGAATTTTTATTATTATATACTAATAGATTCTAATTTTGTTGGAATTAAATCTCCCTATCAAATCTCCATAAATATTTGTGAGTATAAGTATGAATAAGCACCATCTCGACCCATTCCTCTACATTATCATCCTTATTTCCACCAAACCCTTAACAAACATTCTTTGTATCTTGTTCTCTAGAATAAAGCAAAATGTAAGTGATCAAAAAACCCTAGTTTGGTAAAGTTTTAAAATAATACATGCAAGCCAAACTAATAAAAACAAATAAAAATAAAATAATAAAATAAAGCATACCTTCGATTCAGCATAGATGTTTCTAGAAGCACAATGACGATACCTCTAAAAGTACACCGTTCCGTACAATAGGATCCAAAATGCAAATTTAAGAAATAGAAAGGTCATTTAAGAAATTTTAAAATTTCATTGGAGGCCCCTCTAGTTAATCTAAATTAATAGAAGCAACACTATAACACTGTAACTCAGATTGTTCTAAAACCATACAACAGATTAAAACCCTAATTTTCGATTTTTCGCTATTTTCTCTTTTCTTTCTTCTTCAAGGTAGAAACCCTAATCCTTCGTCTAATTCATACTTATTCACATTCATTTTAGATCCATGCTCTTTTTCTCTGCCTTTTAATGTGTAATTCTTAGTTTCCGTTATATTGTTCCTATTTCGTAGTAATTCACTTTCAATGCTACAAGTATATTTGATTTGTTTTTATTTTCCAGCTTCTAATGATATACAATGTATTACTCCGTTTTTCTTTAGTTTAAAAAATGAATTGTAAAAGCATTAGTTTTGAAATCAAATTTATCAAAAACTAACTCAAAATGTGCTCTTTGGCATACCCTGGAAAACTTCCAATCGTACTATTTTTTTTATGTAAGCCTGAAACTTAGGATGCTTATGTGTTAGTATTATCCATGTCTTCAAATTTTGATTATCCTTGTTATCTTTATGAAAAGTTGTAGCATGCATGTCTCCACCATAGATTTTAATCAAATTTCTTATTAATTTTAACTCACTAATATAAATTAATGGCACAGATCTATCCTAGAGTTTGAATGTATTCCACACAAGGAGCTCATTATATTTATATCATTATATGTATGGATTTTCCAGATTTAAATGTGATAGGTAAATTTGTCTTTTTTCAAATTTTTGTTATGGCAGGCTGATCGAATTTTAATTCATAAAAATGAGTGTGGTCGGTTTTGATTTCGGCAATGAAAGCTGCATTGTTGCGGTTGCAAGGCAGAGGGGGATTGATGTTGTGCTCAATGATGAGTCCAAGCGTGAAACACCTGCAATTGTATGCTTTGGTGATAAGCAACGCTTCATTGGCACTGCTGGGGCTGCATCCACTATGATGAACCCCAATAACTCCATCTCACAGATTAAGAGGCTAATTGGTAAACAATTTTCTGATACCGAATTGCAGCGGGATATCAAGTCATTGCCCTTTCATGTCACCGAAGGCCCTGATGGATATCCTTTGATTCATGCGCGCTACTTGGGTGAAGCTAAAGCATTTACCCCAATCCAAGTCTTTGGAATGATGTTGTCGAATCTTAAAGAAATAGCTGAGAAAAATCTCAATGCCGCTGTTGTTGATTGTTGCATTGGAATCCCAATTTATTTTACTGATCTCGAGAGGAGGGCAGTCTTGGATGCTACCACTATTGCTGGCTTGCACCCACTTCACCTGATTCATGAAACTACTGCGACTGCCTTGGCCTATGGGATTTATAAGACAGATCTTCCTGAAAATGATCCGCTAAATGTTGCCTTTGTTGACATTGGACATGCAAGCATGCAAGTGTGCATTGCTGGATTCAAAAAGGGGCAGCTTAAAATACTAGCTCATTCATATGATAGGTCATTGGGAGGTAGAGATTTTGACGAGGTTTTGTTCCATCATTTTGCTGTGAAATTTAAGGAAGAGTACAAGATTGATGTTTTCCAAAATGCCAGGGCTTCTCTAAGGCTCAGGGCTGCCTGTGAGAAGCTGAAGAAGGTTCTTAGTGCAAATCCCGAGGCACCTCTGAACATTGAATGTTTAATGGATGAGAAGGATGTCAGGAGCTTCATCAAGCGTGATGACTTTGAGCAACTAAGTCTTCCAATTTTGGAACGTGTCAAGGGACCTTTGGAGAAGGCACTTGCTGAAGCAGGCCTTACGGTTGAAAATATACACATGGTTGAGGTGGTTGGTTCTGGTTCTCGTGTACCAGCTATAAACAAAATATTGACAGAGTTTTTCGGAAAGGAGCCTAGGCGAACAATGAATGCTAGTGAGTGTGTTGCTAGGGGTTGTGCCTTACAATGTGCAATCCTTAGTCCAACATTTAAAGTACGAGAGTTTCAGGTAAAATTCCTTCCATTGGACTTTTTTTTAGATAAGAGACCCTCATATGGTACAAGTTGATTGTGTAAGCTTGTTTGGATATTGCATCTAGTACTTATTTGGTGATAAACTGTTCAACTCTTTATTAGTAATAAATATTTAGTATTTGTTGTGCTAGTTTAATTACATACCTCTGGTGCCTCTGGATATACCTTTATAAATTTTGGATTTCTGTGTATTTTTTGCTAGTCTAATTACACATCTCTAGTTTAATTAAGATGCTCAAGTCTTTGTTTTTGTATATTTTGTTATTTTTATTTGCTAGTTCCCAGCATTATTTTTTTCATATATTATGATTTCTGCCTGGTATGATGTTGCTATTTTATTTCTTAATGTGAAGGTGAACGAAAGCTTTCCTTTCTCAATTTCTCTCTCATGGAAAGGTTCTGCTTCAGATGCACAAGATAGTGGACCAGATAGTCAGCTAAGTACCGTTGTTTTCCCCAAGGGAAATTCCATACCAAGTATCAAGGCTCTTACATTTTACAGGTCTGGAACATTTTCTGTGGATGTTCAATATGGTGGTGATGTGAGTGGGCTGCAAACACCGACTAAGATCAGCACATATACCGTAAGTCAGATTGCAAGCATCGTGTTTCTTTATTTTATTCCCCCTCCTTATTGACAGTCCTCTTTCTTGACTCACGTGTATTCAGATTGGTCCTTTCCAAAGTTTAAAAAGTGAAAGGGCAAAGATTAAGGTTAAAGTTCGTTTGAATCTGCATGGAATTGTATCCCTTGACTCCGCAATTGTAAGTATTTTCTGGACTTGGTTACTATTTGTTTTTCTTTCCTGCCATAAGCTCCCATGTGCACTTATGGTGGTAGGCCAGACAGCCCTTGTTCATGTGATCTAACAATTCTTGCTTTTCTTGTTTAGCTCTTGGAAGAGGAAGAAGTTGAAGTTCCAGTTTCCAAAGAATCAGCAGTAGAAAATACCAAGATGGACACTGATGAAGCTCCTGCCAATGCTGCTCCTCCTCCAACCTCTAATGATAGTGATGTTAATATGCAAGATGCAAAGGCTAGTGCTGACACACCCGGGGTTGAAAATGTTACCTCTCAAACGGATTCTGAGACCAAGGTTGTCACTCTTGAAAGGAATATTTAGGCATATTCGTGAAATGTTTTGTTTTTCAATTCTTTATGCCACTGTTGAATTTTCTGGCGTTAATTGGTTTTATCTTGTTTTGTTTTTGAGCTTGTAATGGTTTTATGTATACCTGTCTGCTTTGGTGCTTTTCACAATGCAAAGCGAACTGCTTATTTATATGGATATTCATGTCTAAAAGTGCTAGATGGTGGTTTCTAATTATATTTGGGTTGGCTATCTTGAATGAATTGTCGCTAACTAGTATTTTCTAAGTAGGATAACAGTACCACAATTTATGTTCAACCAAACTGAAATCATATTTTCTAGAAGAACTTTGAAAATATGGTCTCATTTTATGTTTTATTTTGGTATTTCTGTGTGCCATACTATGGTGTGTTCAACTTACATGGATTCCTGCTTCAGTTTATATGTAAATCGTACACATCCTATACACAATCTGATAACCATATATGCATATTATGTACTCTGCATGTTGTTTTTTTTGCCTAAATCAGTTATATTTGGGATGATTAACTTTCATTTATGATATGGCTGACTGGGCTTCTGATGTTGCAGGTTCAAGCTCCAAAGAAAAAGGTTAAGAAAACAAACATTCCTGTAGCAGAGTTAGTTTATGGAGCAATGTCACATGTGGATGTCCAGAAAGCTGTAGAGAAGGAGTTTGAAATGGCTTTGCAAGATCGTGTGATGGAAGAAACAAAAGACAAGAAAAATGCTGTTGAGGCTTATGTTTATGACATGAGAAACAAGGTTGGGGTTGTCTTTTTTCTTCTCTTATCCAAGGTCAAATCATCAAATGCAAATGTTTGTCATGTGATGATTGCTGAAACTAATTTTTGTTCTATCATTTCAGCTTAATGACAAATACGAAGAGTTTGTGACTGCTCCAGAGAAGGAAGGTTTTATTGCCAAACTTCAGGAGGTAGAAGACTGGCTATATGAGGATGGTGAAGATGAAACTAAAGGTGTATATGTTGCCAAACTTGAAGAACTAAAAAAGGTAAGTTTCAGTGTAAAAGAATCCCCGATTAACCCCTTCAAACTTAAACGTTGTACAAAAAATAGGATTAGGTAATCCCTGTTACTGTTAATATTTTTGTGTTTGTATGCACGAAATAAGTGGTTTAAGATATTTCCATGCTTGTTTTACACTTTTAATCTTAATGGAAAATTATGTGGTTGCAGCAAGGTGATCCAGTTGAAGAGCGTTATAAAGAATATACGGAGAGAGGTACTGTGATTGATCAGTTCGTTTATTGTATTAATAGTTACAGAGAAGCTGCAGTGTCAAATGATCCCAAATTTGATCACATTGACATCAACGAGAAACAGAAGGTATTTCTCATCTGTTATCTAGCCTTTGTTTCTTTAATGGCTGTATTCGGATAACTTATTTTGTATTCCAAGCATCATATGATTCGAAGCTCCCCAGGAGAACTTTTAAAAACCAAGTGTGGTTGTTTCTCCAGAAAAAGGCCTTACTAAACATGCTCTAAGCGAACTTTTTCCTTCTTGTGTTTGTAGGTTTTAACTGAATGTGTTGAAGCTGAGAATTGGCTTAGGGAGAAGAAGCAGCAGCAGGACTCACTTCCAAAATATGCCAACCCTGTACTCTTGGTAGCTGAAATAAGAAAGAAAGCTGAGGCTGTTGATAGGTATTATTTTCAATTCTTGCTGTGTCTAGGTGGTTTTCAGGTTTAGGTACTGATAGTCCTTTGATGTGGGCTTAATTTATTTATAATATATAAACCAGTCAAGTTGATGAAAGACCAGCTGTTACTTGTGAACTTTTTTTAGCAACATCTTGGATTCTTATTGTATATGTTTTGGGTTAATTTCATTGTGTTTTCTGTCTGACGTTGTATGTATTCTTCACAGGTTCTGTAAGCCGATTATGACGAAACCCAAGCCAGCCAAACCAGCTACTCCACCAACACCAGCAACCTCACCACCTCAGGGGGATACCAACAGTAATGAGAATTCCGGGGCCACCGGTAGTGAGGTCCCACCAGAGTCTTCTGAACCAATGGAGACTGATAAGTCAGACAACACAGGTTCTGCATAATTTTTTTGTTCTCAAGCCATACCAAGCCAGTAGTCTCTACTCTCTATTACCTTCTGTATTAGCATATGAATATGAATATGGAATTGGACCTAGAAAAAGTGGCTTGGCTGGATTAACAGTGAGTGGCTACTGAGATGTTTTGGTATAAAGGCCTCTGTTTGCTTAAGTTTTAATCAATATTATGGTAATGCCCAATTTTTTTCTTTAATATTATGGTGCTATTTGGAATCCAGATTTTGTTCACAAGAGGATTTTGAAGAGAAAATTGTAATATGTGGTATGCCTTCCCAAACTAGTGGGAATATGTCAAATTTAAGTTCTCTAGGTTTATAGATTATTTCTGTACAATTTCTATTAGTTGAATTATAATGTTTGTTTCCCATATAGTACTTCAATTTACCTGCCATTATAACTTCATTTTCTCTGCTGTTTTGTTGTATTTTCATCTGTTAGGCCATTTTGTGAAATTATCCCTTTAAATGGAGTTCAACAATTCATTATGGTTAAAGGCTTTAAAGCTTAAAGTTGATTAGGTAGTGACATGATATTTGTTTAGAGGAAAATTTTATTTTAATATTTTTAACAAGGTATTATATATATATATAATATATTCTTCATAAAAGTCTGAAATCTGAATATTCTGCATATTTCTGGCACAGTGTACACTAGTTTTTAATATTTTCCTAATATTTTAGAGGTTGAATCTTGGTCTAACCATAAAGTTTTTTACCTTCTCACTTTGAAGTATATGTCTTCTCCATATCCCATTAAATGTTTTTTTATCGAAAAAATAAATATTAAATTCAGAAGTTTATGTAACATGTAGCAAATGAGAGTCCAAAGGCTACTTTCCTAAATGAAAATTCCAATCCACTCTTGTGAAGATGGTCACTGGCCACACATTTTTAACCAATGAGAGTCCTAAAGATTGTATTGAAAAATTACATAAAACCATTTAGTCTCTGACGTGGCATCCCAATGTCCACCCCTTTTAGGATAGGATAAAGCTATCCTTGTCCCTTTGATTATACATATGTTGTCTCAAAAAAATACGTCATTTTATGAATTATTTCAATTAAACTCACTTTTCGGAAAATAAATATATAACAATTTTCTGTTCTCATCAAAACAAATGGTGTTAAGGATAAAGGAGATGGAGATTGGCAAAATAGATAATTGGGTGAAAATAGATTAGTCTCTGGCAGGAGCAGGAGGCACACTTGATTCACATATATAATATTCACATATCATGTTGCTCAAACATTTGTAATAAAATTCCAATCCTTACTTTATCTTCTTAATCCACTATCATATTCTTACAATGTATTCAAGTTATTTAACTTTAATACGATACTATTTATTCAATTATGTTCTGTCATATTATAAAAAATATATATTTGCAATATATTTTCAAAACCCCGCCTATGGTAATGTATAATTAGTATTTGGCAACGTAGAAGTTCATAAGTTATTGAAAAATTTCAGTGTCAATGACTTTTGAAAACTCCACCTATTACTATATTATTCAACATTCATTTTTAATTATTATTAACTCTGAAATAAAAATAATACAAATGAATGGTGAATAATGAGTATAAAATTTTCAGACTAATTATTAGAAGTATATAATATTTATGTTGGTAAAGTTTTAAAAATGAGTTTCAAATATAAACATGATAACATGAGATTCTTACGCATAGAGTACCAAGAACATGTGAAAAACCAAACAACACCCATAGATTTAGAATGTTACTTCTGTTCCACTACAACATTGGAATTTTGAAGTGCAAAGTGAAAGTGAGTTGTTAAGTTATTTCATTGTGAGTAACATAACTCTATTAGAGTATAACCCAAAGATGGGTTATGTGTCTGGGACTTCTTGTTTCTTACACACTCCTTCTTGTCCCTTACCTTGTTCTTCTCATTTTCGACCCATAAATGCATGCAATACTAGGTTGTTCAGAACTCCAATGTCCATAGCTTCATCTTCTATGAGCCGACAAAGACAAGACCCAAATGATGATGTTGGTGTCATTTTTTGCAACAAGAGGAGAGTACTTTTGATGGGTATTTATGTTCTTCCATTCTTGGGATTGAAAGCCAATGCACTTCAAGAATTGGCAACAACAAGTATGTTTCTTTGTTCAAGATTCTTATGCTTTTTGTTTTCATATTTGTGGGTAGCATGAATCTTCAAATCAATGTCCTTATTCTTTTCTATATATATATATATATATATATATATATATATATATATAGCAATCTTGAACTTGTTCCCAAATTGATGGGTTTGCACTGACTTTGGAAAATTTCAGTTTTTTGTTTAATTCCTTGAGTTCAACACTAGAGGTAAGCTTTATGGGTATGTTATAATGAAGGAGCCAAAGCCTAAGGAGTGGAATTGTGGAATAACTGAGTGACTTTGGGTCATAGAGATTAAATTAGATTAGTGTGTTTTGGTCTAGCTCAGGAAATAGATTATGATCATAATTGATTATAAGCTGAAATTTCATATTTTTTGGCATCTATGCTGAAAAGGGACTTCAAGATAGTCTTTTTTCTTTGTTTGGATTGTGGAAAAGAAATCATTTTTACATAGTAAATTGCTAGAATGGTCTATAATGTGGTTGATGAGAAATAATCAGCTTTTTCCACAACTTAAAGCTGAACCAAACATGCACTTGAGTTCATTGTAGCAGGTGATGATTTAGACTCACTATAACTCCTTAATGATGTAGAGTCACATAGAAATTATATCAACCTTCCTTAGGATTTATGTTATCTTACCTCTCCTGAAATGGTGATGATTGAGATTACACTAACCTCCCCTAGATTTTGAAACAAAAGTGGTGTCAAGTGTAATCAAGTCAAGCATCAAGGGACTTTAATGTACTTTCTGGCTTCCGCTATAAGTTTCAAAAGCCTGGTCATTTCCCTACCAAGTCAGAACTAGTTTTCAGCTTATGCATATGCTTGTTGCTTAACTTTTTTAAACAGTCCATATTATGTATTATCATGCTGAATTTAGTCCTTACATCCGGTGGGAAAAGGGGTTGGTTAATGTTGTTGACTTGTTATGTGCATAATCGAGTCCTTGCTTCTTAGTTTTCTCCCATTTCCTTCTCTTAAGTGTGGGATGTGGACTAAAATTTGTTACATTTTAAAACTGTTTGTCTTCTACATATTTTTTGTTTAACTAGTAACTTAGAGTTCAACGCTTTGTCAATGAACATGATTTATGATAGAGCATTATAGCGATGTTCGATCCATGTAGCCGAGCCCACCTAGTGAGATAAAGGCTTGGTTATTGTTTTTGTTGTTGTAACTTACATTATTAATCTTCCTCCTTTCAGAAGAAAGTGAGGCAAAGACACAAGAGAAAGACCAGAAAGCAGAGGTGACTTGCTATTAAGTTTAGATACAAATCATGATTGTAAATTGTTAACTATATCATATTTGTTCTTTGGATGTTCATAATTTTCTAAACTGCATAGCTTCTATGAACAGACAGCCACCAACGAAAAGGACAGACCGTTAAATCCCTTTGTGTCTCTTTTGAATATAATCGGAATATATTCTAGTGGTACGCTTGGTGCTCTCTATGCATTGGCTCGGAAAGAAAATACCACAGCTCTTGCAACAATAGAAACAGTAAGCTTATGTACACCCTTACTATTTTTTAAACCGGTAAGACATGTATTTGTTTTTCGCCTTTTCGGAATGCTTTTCTAAACAATTTTTTTTTGAAAAGAAGGAAAATCAGAATGACCTTTCCCTTTCTCTTATTAAATAAAAATACATGATCGGTATCTTTTCATCGAATTTGATTTTGAATGGTTCATTTCACTTTTCAGAAAAAAGGACTATTCATTTCTATGATGTGTATAAGCTTATATTTTACTGATCAATGTGCACAGGTGAGCAGCAAATTGAAGGAAAAGGAAGAGCTGATTGGTTCGTTGAAGAGGAACTACGAATCTGAGTTACTGAATGAACGTGAGGAACAATCCAAGAAACTTGGAAAAGCAAAGGAAGAGCAGCAAGCTTTGATAAATGAGCTTAGTTCGGCAAACAATACCGTCAGTCGCTTAGAACAGGAAGTAAAAGGTGGGGGAAAATTGATTGAGGAGCTGAAACTACAAATTGGCACTCTTGAATCTAAGGTTACAATGACTGATGCAGACAAGAAGGAGTTTGAAAAGAGTTTGAAAGAAAAGGTGGACTCTATTGAAACTTTACAGGAGAGAATTAATCAGCTGAATTTGGACCTCAAGGACAAAGAAAATCGAGTTCGGAATCTTAGTTCATTAATTGAAGAAAAGGAGTTGGAGTTCAGGAATTTGACATCTACCTATAATCAAACAAAGGATGACCTATCCAATGCTCGATTGCGGATTCAAGGGTTGAAAGATGAACTGCTGAAAAGTCGAGAGGGGCTAGAAGCAAAAGATTCATTGGTGAACGAACTAAATTCAAGAATAAGTTCCTTAACACTTGAGAATGATGATTCCAAGAATAAGTATGGTGCCATTGAAAAAGAATACAATGACCTAAGGCTTGCCTCTGAAAAGAAGGCTGCTTCAGATACTTACTTTCTAAGAGAAAAAGAAGACGAGATTTATCGGCTAAAAGATCAACTTGAATATGCTCTAAGTGAAGTTAAAAGAAACCAGGTCATCATTGCTGATTTAACTAAAGAAAGAGAAAATTTGAAAGAGTCTCTGGAGAATGAATCTAAGAAAGTTAATGATTTGAAGAATGAACTCCCAATCGCTCAGAAGAATCTTGGAAAATCGAGAGACGTGGCTGCTGTATCGGAAGAACGACTAAATGAGTCAAACAAGTTGCAGAAAGAGCTTGAGTTTGAGGTTTCTAAGCTTTCATCTAGGCTCAATGAAGTTAGAGAGTTACTAAAGAAGAGCCTTGATGATGCGAAACATGAGGCGGAAATGCTAACCAGTGAGCTTACGACAACAAAGGAACAATTGACGAAAACACAAGAGGAGCTGCAAAGTGTGTGCAATGAACTGAAAGCCGCTATTGAGAACTGTGATAGCCTACGAAGTGAAGTAAATGGTATATACAAAAAGGCTGAGACTGCAGCTGAGGCTTTGGAAGAAGAGAAGAAGTTAGTTGATTCTCTGAACAAAGACCTACATGATTTGGAGAAGCAATTCTCAGAATACAAAGAGGCCCGAAAATCTCATGAAAAGCACCTAAAAGAAGCTACAAAATCGCTAGAAGAAATGAACCGGAATGCAACGATCCTATCTACTCAACTGGAGAGTGCCGAGTCTCTTATTTCTAGCCTTGAAAATGAGAAAGAGGCACTAAACAAATCTCTTTCAGAGCAAAGAAATGCAACCAAAGAGGTGCAGGAAAACATTGAACATGCTCAAAACATCATCAAGAAACTTGGGGATGAAAGAGAGAGTTTAGAGAATAGAGGAAATAAACTTGTCGAGGAATTAAGTGTTGCCAAAGGCGAGATATTGCGGTTGAGGAGTGAGATAAATTTTTCAAAAGTTGCAGTTAATAATGTAGAAGTGCATAAAGATGAAGGCGAAACCAAAACCAAAACCAAGTTCAATACTACTTCGAACGAAAAACCGGTTGCGAGAAACAAAGGTGTTGTTAATAATGTACAAGTGCAGAAAGATGAAGTTAAAAATGAAATGCAGAAGGGTGAAGGTGAAAGCAAAGTCACTATAAATACACCAAAAACTAGCAGAAGAAGAAAGGCTAACAACCAATGATATAAAGGACTTTAACATAGATAGCCTTTTATTCACTTCTCCCTTTCTTTTCAGGAGTCTGATATTATTTAATACTTTTTCGAGTATTTTGATATACAAGATTTCTCACGTGAGTCGCTCCCTTATGATATATTGAGAATGCATTTTTTGTGTTTTGATATTCATGGATCAAAGTACATTATCGGATCAAAAAGTACATTATCGGATGAAAATTACAATTTTAGAGTATCCACCACATTATAATATGAATAATTAGTTAAATAATAGTTATTAGGTAAAGGACTAAGCATAACTAAAACGACTAGTAAGAGAACAAAACGACTTTTTTCACTGAACTTCATTCACGCTTGTTACACTTCTCTGATATTATTCTCATTACAATTTGTTCATCTTTCTCTTTTCACATCGATCTCCATTTTCAACAATTTGATTTTAAGGCGAGTTCTTGAAACCCTAGATTACTCCATTTTAGTCATTTTTCTACTGTTTCATATACGAATATATCTGTTTATTTTTTCAATTCCATCTGAGATTCATCGATCATAACTACATTCACATTGAATTTCTCATTTTGATTGTCAATTTCAGTCAATTTTCGATTTCAACAGTTACTGCTTCCACAATGCAGATCTGAGTGGGTTGAATTTGATTTGTGTTTTAAGCTGATTTTAGGAAACTGGGTTCTCTAAATTTGAAAACTTTTGTCCAATGACGAGTGATTCGGATTCAATTGTTAAGATTTGAGTATTTCGGTCGATCAATGCTATATTGGAAGAAAAGTTTAAAGAATTTGGTTTTGAATTGATTAAGGAAATTTGTGAAGGAGAGCCATGTTCTATGGTGCAGTGGTATGGGACCCTTGTCTTATTGTTGGTCAAATTGTTTGTCTCCAATGCTTGTACTATATTACTCTTGGAATGTTCTTGTCCTTACTTGTTGGAACTCGAGTTTCTCGAATGAGCCTTGTGTATTTCTTCGACTATGTAACCATCACTGCCTCCACTATTACTGGTTGGTGTGTTATTGCTTCATTTCTGCTCACCTCACTTGCAGGGTAATTGCTCTGCTCCACTTTGCTTATGTTGGTATTCATTAATAAAGGTATAATGTGTTATTTTCTTATAGTTCATTAATGAGGGCGAATAAAAGGAGCTACACTTGTTTTTATTTTATTGATGAACAAACCAAAAACACTTGAGGAACTTTATTTAAACTGACCCCACCTAGTGGGATACAGGCTTGGTTGTTGTAATTAGATAGCCTTTTGTTGGTTTTTATTTTCTTATAGCTTATTAATGAGGGGACTAAAAAATAGGAGATATGCTTTATTGGTGATCGACACCACAATCACTTATACAATTTTTGGAGGGACAAAGTAGATATTTTTTAGGAAATAATCGAAAAAACAGATTGTGATATTCTTGAACTGTTAATGTAAATATAGTTATGGGTCCAATATTGTCACTGCAATGTAATTTTTCCTGTTATGTTGCACTGGTTGTAGACTTGCAGTGTTTTGTAATAAAGAGGGGGCACTCTCCATCCTTTAAATCTTCATGATATTCTATGAATCCATGTAGATATGGAGATACCTAATGCTTTCTCAATTTACATGAATTAATGCTGAAGATTGTGAAATTGGATAAATATGTAATGAGAAGTGCAAGTAAGACCATTAGTGGTAAAAAAGCTATTACTGTGTCAGGAATTTAAGCTTTAGCTCCTTTCCCTAACAAGACTATCATACCAAGAACAGAGTTGTGTTTGTTTTAGCAGAATTATGTTCAGAAGCTTATAAATATCCTGACTATGTATTTACCACCTTTCCAATTTTGTTCTTTGCTTGTTTTAGGCTTTTAGCAGCATTACGTTTAAAACCTTATTAATTTGTGTTCATTCTTAAATCTGTTTGTTTTCTTTGCGTTGGATTGATTGTGCTTTTTTCGAGCATTTGTAAAGAAATAAAAAGTTAACCTTTGACCCTTTGATGTAGATGCGCCTTTATTTAGAAGATTCCATGTGTCTCTTCCTTTGTGTTCTGTGATTTGTGAGAGCAAGATACTGAGAGAGGCATTCTTATCTGTACATCTTTTTGTACCTTGGGTTGTTAACTGAAATTATGTAGTAACTCTACCTTGTACTGACACTACTATTGGTTTAATTCAGGGTTGTATATATGCTTTATTTGATTGAAAGAGCAAAGAAGTGCTTGGATTTTTCAGCCACTCTCTACATCATCCATATTTTTATATGCATTGTGTATGGGGGTTGGCCCTCTTCTATAACATGGTGGATTGTGAATGGTACTGGAATTGCAGTGATGGCTTTGCTAGGCGAGTATCTATGCATCAAGCGTGAACGCCGGGAGATACCAATAGCACGATATCGTTCAAGTAAGAACTTCTCCTTTATGGTTGTTTGGCTGGCTCATTTGATATGTGTTTTAAAATCTGTGTATATGTATTATATTATAAATTTTATTTTATTTTTTCCTTGTAAGTGTTGAGAAGTAAGTCGTACATCGCCTACATCATTGTCTCGGGAATTGTTTAAATACATGTTGAACTACTCCTCTTACTTGAACCTTAACAATATTTTTATGATTTAATACGCTTGAGTTCGTTGCAGATGTTTGATTGGCAGAAGTAACTCGAGTTTTGAATTCGAGAAAGAAGTTGTGTTGCGGGATGATGACAACTTATGTTTGTATACCTTGGATGATCTCCAAGATAAAACCGATGATGTTCATAGTTCTATTGTGCCATTGAAGGAATTTCCTTTCTATTCTTTAGTTGCAAGGGAGAGGTTAAGCATATATAACAAGGAGACTAGGTACTTAATTTTTCAGGGAATTCTGAATGTCTTAATGTATGTTATTCTCATTATTTCTCCTTTTCCCTTTTTAGTTTTGGTTAAGGTAATGCGTTTAGTTGATAGAGCTTCTAATCTGTTTACCTGTTTTGTTTGTTTCAGATGGTTAATATCATGGAAATATATCTTAGTTCTGTGTTATTACTGATTTACTGTTAATGGGGTTGTTAGTTGTTACATCATATAGCAGAATGAATCTCTAAGGCAGATTTGTGTTTTAACTAATTTATTGATTCATAAAAATTTGTTTCACAAATTGATAAATATCTGATTAATAACCAATTAATAAATATCTGATTTTGGCTTTTGCTGATTAATGACTATTTTCCTTGCCTTCAAATGTTAATCCTTTAATGAGGCTTCAAATCACCATAAATGTTGTACTCATTATGATAATATTTCATTTCCTAAGCTAATGGAATGTTTGAATTGATGGAACAGATGATAAATGAATAAATGGAAGAGCATAATTAATATTGTTAATAATGTTCCATTAATTGGGAGTTTCATTAGTATTGGAATGAAATCATTTCCTCCCCAAATTGGGGGTAAAGCTGATAAAATGGAATAGTTTTTCATGTACCAGCAAGATATTGGTCTAGTGGTGTAAAATCTAGCTAGATTTTCAGGTTGATAAAAAAGTTAATAGATCGATTCCTGTGAGCGACACTTGTTGGAAGAGGCATCCACATACTCCGAAAGAGATTAGTTTCTTACCCATAAGGTGAGGCGATATCTTTGGTACTACAAAACAATATCCGACTTTTGTCTATTCATTTTGACTTCTGAGTTTTGTAATAAAGCTTGTTTAAGTAAAATTGAGTCACATGACAGAAATACTTGATTTACACATTGGCATTGTAGCTAACTATCATTTCTCTTATGTTAAAAATGTTCCCTACTCAATTTGTTGAGATGAGACATAAATTATTAGTGTATGAATTGAAATGCTTGCAATGCACTTCACTCTTTTACCATTCCTTCCTTTGCTCTCCTTCTCTCCAGTGGGGTCTATAGATCATCCCCTTGGATAAAAAAATGTGTTCTAATTTTCATATTGGCGTTAATTCTTAAAGCAAAATGGAGAGAGCAATGCAATGATATCAGAAAAATTACTAATATAATTCCTTGTGAGAGTGAGTTTGCATTGGAAAAAAAGAAAGAATATAGTCACATCAGAAATTATGCACTATTTTGTGACCAAAAAGTTCTGTCAAAAGAGAATAGACAAAGACTAGTATTCCATTCTTCATTATTGTTCTTTAAATAGCTTTTCATATTTATCACTCAATGTGCACAGGAATATAGTAATCACAACATATCTAATCTAACTTGGATGCTCTTTCCCTCTAGCAAAAGACAAAATTGGACAAATGCAACAGAAGATATAATAAATGTAAGATCCTGGGATGAGAATCAATCTTCTTAAACAATCAGGGCCTTGATTTTCAAGGTTTCTTCTAAAACAAAATAGACTGTCTAACATAGGAAAAAACCTTACACTGCCAAAAGTTGGAAGATGTTAATTATAACATCATTTTCCTTTGTCAGAAAAATTCAGTTGTGGAAATCAAGGTTGTGGTTTAAAGGAAGATGAAATGTCAGCCACAGCTTCTGCTACTGTAAGATAAACTCCTTTCAACCCAAAGGAATCCAAAATATTTGCTTGATGTAACTTTTCCATCACATTTCCCACAGGATTTGCTAACACAAACTGCACCAATCAATTTATAATTGTAAATATTAGAAAGAAAAAATGGGGCAATTCTTTATGCCTTTTGAATTGTTACAATTAGTGTCTATACCTGAAGTGATCTTTTTTCCAAAATCTTTCTAAGTTCACTTACAGTGTCCATCCCATTTGTGTCTATGGCTGTGACAGCTATAAAAAATGACACTTTTAAGTTAAAACTATCCCAAAACTTGGATTACAAACTTTGTAACTCAAGTGGAACATGTACTGATGTACCTGTCATGTCTAAAATTATGCACTTCAATGTATTTTCCTTGTTTGCTTCTATACGCTCTTCCTCTTCTCGAACCCATCTCAAAATCCTGTAGCAGGAGAGGTTCTCAATTAGTTGGAATTACTCAGAAAACAATGCCTCTGATTAATCTTTGCACAATGTGCTAAAAAATTTCACAAGTTCAAAAATCTGCACATTGCCTTATCTAACCTTTCTTGCAGGTAAGTTGAGTTAGCAAAGTAGATGGGAGACTCAACAGCCAAAATGAGAAATGAAGGAATTCTTAGAGCTTCTCTATATTGGTTTACGTTGCGGAATATCAACGTCCCTGGTATATTCCCTAAAACCCGTGTGTTAGGCCGAGAGACATGAAGCAGGATCTTGATGACTGATATCGCTACCTGAAGATTTTGGCCAAGTAAGTTGGTACTAATCACAGAACATCCATAGCATTATTATCCATATATAATTTTAGCTATGTAATAACATGAAACATATTAGTGAATTATAACTTACTGCTATTCCTAGGCCTAAAGGCACTGAAATGAATAGAACACCGAAAAAGGAGCACAAGCAGGCCAAGCAATCAAGCTTGTCAACCTTCCACAGTTTATATGCAGCTTGATAATCTATTAAACCAATCACAGCAGTGATGATAATGGATGCTAAGACAAGATTTGGTGTGTAATAGAATAGAGGCATGAGAAACAAAAGGGTCACAAGCACTGCTGAAGCCATGATTATATTAGAGACTGTTGTCTGTGCTCCTGCATTGTAGTTAACGGCTGATCGAGAAAACGATCCTGCAAGTTTAGTTTAAAATAAGAATGAAGATTTTCTCAAAATTTCCATTTGATCAATAACCTTAGTAACATAGTCAAATAAGTGAAGATTCATTGCCTGATGTGACATAACAAGAAGAACAAGAACCAGCAATGTTCATAAGACCAATGGCCATCATTTCTTTGTTTCCATCCACTTGGTAGTTCTTAATTGTAGCAAATGTTCTTCCCACTGCAATTCCTTCCTGAAATACAAGTATGTGCAGTCGAGTTATATGATATATTTTTGCCCGTGATCATGCTAAACCTGGGTTAAAGGTGAAAGTTGTATTAGGTAGTCGACGATCAATATATTAATCTTGTCAAATCTCAGTGATAAATATGCGCTATACCGGTTCATTAAAACATGTAAAAAAAATATCGAAATTTTCATTGACCAATAATGTTATTAGATTTAGGACAGCTTACAGTGAGAGATAAGATTCCAGTGACAAGTCCAGTTTTGATAGCAAGAGCCAAATAAGGACCACTGAAGTATAGCATGTTTGATGATGGTGGATTAACACCCTTTGGCAATTCACCAATCTGCCACAGAAAATGTAAAGGGGAAAAATTTGTTAAAAATACAACTTCTAAAGTTAGAGCCTTATTATCATATAACAAGGTTTGACAAATTTTCCCACAACTTTACATTTATAAAAGTTCAAGTACTTCAGGTGAAATATTTTCTAAAATATTAAATAACCAAAGATAAGGTGTCTCTTCTTACAATTGCAATTTTGTGAACCTTATTTCTCAGTAGAAAGACTAAAATTGTTGACAGAATAACTGATGTCAATGGTGCAGCTGCTGAAACCCAGAATAAGTTTGGTTTCCTCAAGCTCTGTTGCAATCATTGATAATTTTCAGATATAAAGGTGCATATGAATTGCCAAATCAAAGTATAGTAGCTTACAAGAGAAATTCTTAGGTGTCCATGAAGCAAGGGATTGTAACGCCCCATTAGATTCTCGGATAGGCCAAAAGGTCAAGAATTTGATGTCTAGGAGCGACACTGGTTGAAAAGGCAGTCACGCACCCCAAAATAGATTTGTTCTTTACATTGAATGTGTGCTACATTGGCTTTATGTCAACACTTGTATCTTGGTTTAACTATATTTTTAAGACTTAAATATATTTAGCCTTTTTTTTAATAATATAATGACCAATGTATCACACATTTAATGATACAGAATAAAACATTTCTATTATTCTGAGAACACCTAAGAATTTTGGAATCTGCTTCTATAAAATGTTTATGCAGCATAGAGAATCTTACAATGTGCCTTGCTGTTAGGAGAAAGGCTAGGAAGCTAAATCCAATTAGAATGGTTTGCCATGACCACTGCACAAAATTTTAAGGAACATATCATGTGATTAGGCCTATATTTGCATCACTAGGACAATTATTCTCATTTAAATGTGACCCTTAATTTCCTACTTATTATTCCATTTATGATTGAATTAGAAAGTGGAAGAAAAAATAATAATAATTTCATATGTTGGTATCTAATCCCTTAGTGTGATAGTCAAGGAAAACAGTACACAAAAAAGGTTAGAAATCAATTAGTATCCAATGATAGTGCTAATTTTTATGTCTTAAAACAGAATCAGTTCATCACCAAGAAAAGGAAAAATAATATAGAATAAGTGTGTGGTGGGGATTTTTTTTATCAATATAATGTCCTCTTACTATTATATTAGCCTTAAAATGCATAACAGAAATTATATAAATATCAAAATAAATTTGTGTGGCCTTCTTAGTTTTTAATAAATGTCTTAACCTAAGTCTTTAACTTATGTATTAGTTTAATAAAATATGAAAATGGAAATATACCTCATCTCTTTGCATGAACACAGAGGCAAGTACAGGTATTATTTGCATCTTGCTGGTGAAATGCACTATTCCAAATAAACCTTTGAGCTGTTGAAGTGATACAATAATGGCTGCACCAGCCATGAAACCCACCAATGTTGCCTTTGACAGAAAATCAATAACAAAGCCAAGTCTGTGCACAAGTTATTTTTATTTAAGGTTCAAAACTGTTAAAATAGTTGAGATTTTGTAAGAGTTAATCGATTAACTAATACATAATTACAACTATAGAACATCTTGATAATCGATTAATCATAATGTTAATCGATTATACAAAACAGAAAACACAACTATTTTAACATCATATGCTAATACCTTAAGAAACCCAAAGAAGATTGGAATACACCAGCAAAGAAAGTGGCAGTGAGAGCTAACTTAAGATAGAGAATTGGATCTTGAGTATAAGAAACTGTCTCACTTAACATTGATCCCATCACCAATGATGCAATTGAAACAGGACCAACTCCAAGATGTCTAGAACTTCCTAACAAGGAATATATCAATGGTGGCACAAAACTGGAATCTGCATGATATTAACAACAATACTTCATAACTATATACATATATATTCACAAACTCAATGCCATGCAAAACAATATAAGATACTAACATAATCCAATAATAGGTGGCAAGTTTGCAAGCTTAGCATAACTGATTCCCTGCAAAGAAAACATACATTTCAAAACTTTGGAGAGTGACATATAAACATTTACTTATAGGCACTCCTAAAAAATAAATCATTCTTAATTGAAGAACTTATATAGTTCATAAAGTAATGTTTTGCATAATGACTTGGCACTAAGATGATATTCAACATGCACACAGATGCATGAAACATGGTAAGAGCCAAATTTATAAAAATATATGTAACAACTAACAAGTATTCTCTGATAGGTAATTTTTATAATAAAAATACTACATAGTTACATGCATGTATATAGACGAAATGGTTAAGAAAGAATTAGATATCGATGTTTTGTTAATAAATATAATGGTGTCGTTCAATCCATATAGCCGACTCTGACTAGTGGGGTAAAGGCTGACCTGAGGAATGGCAAGGCTAGCAATGGTGAGACCAGAGATAATATCATGGCGAAGAAGGAAAAGATTGTAGTGAGGAACCCATTGAAAAATGGTGAACAAGTATTGAATAGCAAAAAAGAACTTGGTGCACCAAGTTTGGTTTTTGAAGGTGTATAAAGGGTCATCAGGGAAGAAAATCTCAGAGAGTCTATGTTTGAGTTTGTGTAATGTTGTGTGTTGTGGTGGCAACCTAACCTTATGTATTTCCAATGGTACTGTTTGTTGCATTTGTATATCTGTTTGGATTTTGATAGTGGTTGTGGTTCCATTACAAACAAAGTTATCAACTCTATTGGAGTTCAAAACCATTGATATTGATGATGATTTCTATAACCACTCTCACTATGTGTTAATGTGTTTTTCTCTTAAGAACAAAGACAGAAAGTGGATTTGTATTTATAGTGTGAGAGTGAAAACCATCAACCTAAGAAAAAGGTTGTATGTGTCATTCTTTGTGATGGTTATTGCTTGGAAAAGGTGTAGTTATTGGAGGGGCAGCATTGTCACTTCATCAACCTTATTTATATAGTTCATTTAATTTTAATTAATATTAATTAATATTAATTTTTTTCTCTAAGTATCTACTATTCTTATACCCCACTAACTTGGAGCTTGTATAGGTTACTCTTTTTCAATTTGGCCTAGTCACATAAAGGCTTGGTTATTGTAGTATATTATTAATTTGTTTGATATGTTTAAATTTAGTATTTTAAAATGCACTATCTAATTGTATATGTGGTTATAATATTATGATATTTTTTATAATTGTCTTAATCATCATATAATCATAACAACAATTTAAAATATTGATGTATGAGACTCATAATAGTGAATCTTAGTGTTTTATTGTTTATTCCACATAGTTTTTTTGTACTCCTATTTTGATTTGTATTTAGTGAAATGTTGTTTAAACAAGTTATTTACTTATATCTTGATGAAATGCAAGGAAAATGATTATTTTTTATTACACATTTGTAGGCAAATGTTGTTATAGTTAAGTTCTTTCTTTTATTAATTGTGGTTATGTAATTTTGAAGATAGGACGTGTACATGTAGACCAATGGTAAGTTATTTAAATCAGAATTAAGGATTTATAAGATTACTGGTAAGACTCAAAAATTGGTCTAGTTGGAATTGAACTTTAAATAATTAAATAAAAACGAATGTTGTTGAATAATGTATAAATATTTACATTCATCTAAAATGGCATGGGGAGCCTAAACAATTATGAGTGATAGTATTCATCAACCATATACTAATTGAGACTATTTAAATTTGCAATTACTTCTTCATTTTTAACTGAAAAAGGATCTTGTGTCCCAAAAAATTTATGTTTCTATGTACCAAACCAATCATATTTCACCAAATAATATAAAAATATTTTTTTATGTTTTTTTTTCTTTTAAAATAGATGAAACCTTACAATTGGTTTGGAACACAATGAGACATAAAATGTGGGACAGCTGATCCCCGATTCATTTTTAACCTCCTTGTTATTGAAAGTTAGCTAAGGCTATAGAGAGCACACCTCAAGTTCAGCCATATATGTGGCAGTCACTGTTTTGTGGTCTAACATTTTGATCTCAACCCTTCCTAATTCATAATATTATGGTCTCGAGTTTCTGCATTGTGACCTTCCTAATTCATATAGTTGAAACCTTTATAACTAATAACTTTGTCAAGCTTTGAATCTTTGTTGAGTCTCTCTTTATCATAAAGTTGGCTCAACCTTATAGATCTTAAATAATTATTTAGTAATTCATATTATTTTGTTTTCTTTTCCTCTTTAGTCTTTACTAATTCTTTACTTCATCATCATATTATTTCTTTAATATTCTAATTTATTGGCTTTAGCATAAGTCTTTGTATCTTGATCTTTGATTCTTTTTTACTCATCTTCATTCATGATATATCATGACCGGTGAATACTATGAAATTCAACCTGAAAAGTTATTTATTTTTCAATTCGAAAAGATTTTTTCATGTCAAAATTTTATGTGTTATTATTCTAATTTTTCAATATTTTATTTATCCACTTCTCATCTCCACAAATGCAAGAACATTATCATCTCAAAGATTTTTGTTATACAAAATAGGCACTTCAATTTTTTCTTTTAGCTATAGTTTTTTGTCGTACTTGATTTTTTCCTAGAACATATTTATGAGATACTTTTTTTATGCATAGGTATCTTGCAACAGTAGTTTTTTTTTATTTCACTATTCTTGTATGCCGAATGAATATGAAAATATGGACAAATACTGTTTAAAATAGTTTTTTTATTTCTCTATTTTTTTACATGAATACTTTTTCATCATCTCAAAAAACTTATTCTTATTTATTTATATATATATATATATATATATATATATATATATATATATATATATATATATATGAATATGAAAAACTATTCTCTTTGCTATGATATTGGCTTGTGTAATATATAAATTGTGAAAATGAAATATCAGAACGAGGAAGTGACACACTATCATTATTATTGTAAATATTATATTATTTCTATTGGATTTGGATCCATCAATTATCATATCGAACATAATTTAGTATTCCTAGTGGGTAATTTAGAAAACTTTATTATGCCATCACTCCTTAATTAGCACCTTTGATGGACCTTAAAAACAATCATCTTACCCTAAAGTAATTGGAAATTATTAATAAAAAGGTATGGTATTGAATATTTATATGTTGGTTGGTTAGGTAGAATGAAAGACTCATACCCTCTTGGTCCTAATGACAAGCCTCATGCCATTGTAAATGACTTTTAAGTTTTAACTTATCCCCTCATTACCTTATAAGGATTTCACAATTCCATACACATATTTTAATTACTTCTGAATTGACTAGTTCAGAAATTGAAATTAAGCATTTAATTTTTTAATATAATATTTTTTTAAATATAAAAGACAATATTTCTTAAAGGGACTTGATTTTTAAGATGCAAAACATAATGTGTTAGGTTAATTTTTAGTCTTTTTTAGAAATAGCATAACTTTTTTTTTGTGAATAATGAAGGATCATACATAGATCACCAAATAAAAACTAATATAGGATTGGAAACTTTGTAATAAAAACTAATATAGAATTGGAAACTTTGTAATAAAGACTAATATATATAATATATATATATAGTCTTCTAGTAATGTTGCATCTTAAAAGGAGAAATGGAATAGTCATAGCAAGTACCTACCAAATACTTCTCTAAACTTGTATTTTAACTTAATTAGCTCTTCCAAAGAAAACATTTTAGTATTAATATTATCAAAGTCATATATATATATATTAAACAGAATATTTTGTTATACTAATCATGTGGAATCTTAATTAAATTGTGTAAGATACACACTTAGTAATATGATGCATCTTAGTTTTACAATTGCAACTCAAAACAAAAAGTCATCATTTCAATAATTAACTTTTACAGAATGCAGTCAAAAATCAACTATTAACTCTTAAATATAAGGTCAAATTTATGTTATTTATTATTTTTAATTTGGTATTATAATTTTTTCATTTATAGATTTTTCCACAACTCTTAATTCTTAACCAATCGCAATTTTCATTTAATTGAGTACAACATAAAAAAAATGTAGGAAGTATCTCCTTTATTTATATGAAACAGTATCATTTAAACATGTAATGGCCAACTTTTAAAGAAAATGTAACTTAAATAACCAATTTGAGAATCCAGAATAACTTAAATTATTTGTAAAAAAAAATCTTAGAGGACTATTTTGAAAATGAAAATGTGTGCAGCTTATTTTCCCTCTTCACCTTTTTAATAAAAGAATGAAGAAAAAAAAACTCTTCCATGCTATGAAGAACCAGCTTCATAAAATTAAATTCCTTATGGCTCTCCTAATGAACCAAGTGCTTGAGAATTAGAGGCCTAGCAAGTCATATTAAAATTCTCTTCAATGTGGTAACATTGAAGCATGACCCATTTCAATTTGATACATAGTGTAATATACACTATTAGCGTAAAAATTTATATATAGTTATTATATTATTTAAAATTCATTTAAATTACTCTTTTGAGAAGTCGATGATGATTAAATATGAATAATGTATGATACCGTGATACTATATAAAACTCATATTACCGTTGCATATATATTTTTATGATTGATATATTCATACCAAGCAAAAATAAATTATCCAAATTATGAGGGTGCTATTTAAATTTCAAAAGATGGCTCCATTACACTTTTACATCCCCTAACTATCACTTAAACATTTTTTTAATCATTAAAACCTTCATAGCTCCATCTTTTGACTGAAAAGTCAGAAGAATGTAGAGTATGTTGTAAAGTGGGACAAGACAACAAACTAGAAAACATCTTACGCCATATTCAACCGATTAAATTGGATGCCTATATATATATATATATATATATATATATATATATATATATATATATATATATATATATATGGAGACAATAAAATACAACCATATGTTTTTTCCACATTCATATTTTATTGGCTATTTAATATAAATAAATAGAGTAATGTACTGACCAATGAACCAAACATCTTAGCGGGTCCAAGACTCTCATATTTTGTATCAAAATTGAAATTACTCGGTTTAAATCGGTCAGTTTAAAACAAGATGTATTATTATTTTGGGGGAGCACTAGCATGAAATAAAACAAGATCAGAAACCACACTAAAAACTTTGAAGAACATACAAGACAAGATATAACCCAAATATTAACCTCATCTTATTCTAGAGCAATACAATTTACAGGAAACATTTAATATTAATCATACATACATAATTGCTGGAGCAACAAAATGTTAAAAAATTCAAAGACCAATCGCCATACAAAATACAAAATTATGGGGGAATAGGTAATGAGTTCTGAGATTTGGTCAATGATTCACTACTGAGAACAGACGTAATTTCATAATTTCCTCTCTAATTCCCAAATATACAGGCCTAATTGTAGTGGAGTATTATGATACACTTAAAAAGTAAAAACTAGTATGGTGAAAACAGCAAGTTCTCAAAATGAGTTAGAAATGTCACACTACAAAAACAATGAATCACCTGAGACAAAATTTAGATTTTCGCACTGCTCTAACCAATGGCTTTTATGCTGATGGGGATCCTTTATTTGTAAGGAATGTGCCATCTGTAGAGTCGGCATCTGCCACAACGGCCTCCTCTTGGCTTCCTTCCTCTCCATCTTGCTCTTCATGTTCCTGGGTATAATCATCATCTCCATTTTGTTCTTCGTGTTCTTGTGTATAATCCTCTTCTTCATTTTGTTCAGTCAACTGAGACAAAAGGACATAAAAATAACATAAAGCACCAGTCTAAAACCACCACTAACAATAAATGAGACTATGCATTATTCTTTATGTAGCAGCCAAAAAATTCAATATCGCTGAAGTTATGAGATCTTCTGTGTGGTGTTACATTTCGTATACCTCATGATAAGAGTCCCCATTCTCAAGAGGCTGCTCCTCTTCTTCGATCTGCATGTTTCTGAAAGCTTCAACAAGGGTTACATGTGATTTATCAGTGTGGTTGATATACTCCTCTGCAGGAGAGTAAACACCCCTGAAATAAAGTAATAAAATTAAGTTAGTAAATTGGAGATGTTTAGTTCAAAGCTGCAAGATATATGTAAGAAAGCATGCATTTCCTCACTCTGACCTTGTTTCTGCAGCTTTAGATTCAACAGCAAGTGCCAGTTGCCAATCTTCAAACAAATTAGGATACTCCTCAGGATCGGCCAACGATTCAGCAGCTTTTGGATTAACCTTTGTATATTAACAAATAAATATAAGGAATATGCAATCTATTTTTAATTCAAATGTCATCTGTCAACTTGATAAGAATCCTGAACAAGGCAATGAAATAAGAATACCCCTACCCACAATATCATGTGCACAACATAATTGTCAGTCGTCAGGTAGTTTCAAATAATATATATTTGAATAAGAATACCTTACTGAGATCTTTTCTCCATATTGTAACTATCTCTGAGACCTTGCTTGGGAGATAAGATCGAGCCATTAAAGCAGCCTCTGGAATCCGATTGCTGCCAATAACATAAGTCAGCTATAGCTAACTGCAGTCTAATACCCCGCCCTTCTGCCAGTAATGTCAGAAATGAAAAGAGCATAAGTGTGTATGATATTACCTTTCGACCAACAGTTGAAGGCAGTCTTCAAGTTTACCCAACATAAATAAGCAAAGAAATGCAACATTGTTCTTCCCTTGCTCTTTAGCAAGATTTGCAAGTTTTGATATTCCTTCAGCATCTCCTAAAGAAGAATATAGCAGCAGCAACCCACTCAAATCCATTGCATGCTTTAGACATTCCTCAGCCATTTCTAACTGCAACAACAGATGAAACAGTGAGCTGCAATGGAACAAGAGAGATACCCAACAACAATCACTATCAAATGTATCATTGGTTGTTAGAAGAATAAAATTAATAATCAACCTCCTAATCATGCACCCGGATTAACAGAGTAGTTTGGAATGAAATTGAGTGGAAGGTAAAAGAATACCATTACACTATGTTCTGAAGTTTTAATGAAGCAATCGGAGGGAATCCCCTCACCAATGTTTGGAAGTCACAATGGATTAGGAATTTAACTTCCATTACTGCCCTCTTAATAGTGTGGTTGCAACAAAAAGGTTAGAGTGAATCCCCAATAAAAGTCAAGGGAGCTTAAAGATATGTCAATGACATCAAAAAATACAACAGGGGAGTATTACATTCTATAAGAGAATAGCTTTCTATTCTCTTGTATTAGTTAAATTTCTGTTTGTTACAGTTAGTTATTAAAACTAACGCCTGGACTTGTAAGAGAAGCATCACACCTTCTATTCGATCAATGTATCAAGTTTTCATTTTCTGAAATAACAGAATTGGAGTGGCAGTTACCATTTCTTCTCTCTCTCAATCCTTCTTCAATTTCTCATGCATTGGAAAATATTAAAATTTGGGAGTTTGACTGGAGTCCACTCCATCCATCCGAACATGGTGCAAAACATCTGACCAAGACTTCTACACAACACAAATATTCAACCAAACTATATTAATTTGGCACTAACTGAAACTTCTGAACCCTCATGCATCTGAGAAGCTGCTAGAAGGGCTACATCCATCGGTACACATGGCCATATTGAGCAGCACATCATCAGGGCACTCATGTTAATAGATTTGAACATGGACACTTAGGGATGTAATTCAGTCAATTGTTAAAGAAACCACACTAAATTTGAAGACTAAGTTCACAAAGAAAAAACACCTTTCCAGTAGACATAGCTAATTCTCCCAGCTGCTTCCATTTAGACTCACTCTGCACTTCGGTAGCAATACCCTACAAATATAGAGGATGACATTACTCACAACATAAACTGACAAACCGAAATCACTTAAACAAAACAGTGAAGAAAATAAGATACTAAAGTTACAAAATTTTACAGGTGATATCTCCCTGCAGACACTAATGATCTTACCTTTGCAACCTCTAATCTTCCAAGTTGTATGGCTAGATCAAACCGGTAGTCAGGGTCAGTTGCTACTTCAAGAGCATCCTCTATCATTCCTCGTGATTCCAGGAATCGAGCCACACTACCATAAAAACAAGCATATAATTACAATTAAGCTGCTGCTAATGACACGTGAGCACCAAACTTTAGAACACAAGTCCTAGTCAACAATTAAATCAAGGAGACAGGCAAAAGAACATGTAATACACAAGATCACAAATTAATATCATAAAATCGTCAAGCATGAGTAAATAAGCAAGCTCCATAAGGTACTTAAGCCATGAGGCTTTCCCAACTAATAGACTGCTCTTTTGATTGGACTCTCTTTGTGGGCCTAGAGCTAGTGCATGAAAATTATATAGATATAGATTTTTCTAGGTAAATAGTATAAAATTATTTTATAAAGCATAACTGTGTTAGAAAAAGCATTTCGTATTTTTAAAACATATCAAAGATAATTTTCAAAAGGTAAAAGAAAACTAAATCATTCTGTTACGAAGTAACACAAAGTACCTGTTATGATGCTCTTTGGGAATTGATGGTAAAACTTCATTGGCCCTTTCCAAATCACCACGCATCACAAGAGTCTTGTACTCAATCAAGCTTAAAAGCAGTGTGTATCCAATGACACTGAGAAAAACAATCAAGAAAAATAGTCAAGATCACGACATTAAGAGATTTTAAATAATGTATACAAATGGTTCACTTACTTGAACTCTTTGTCTATCAAATATACCCGACTTTGACTGGCAAGATATCCCAACAAGTACATAGGACGGTCCAAATGAAACATTGTGGTTACCTAAATTCATAATGATAAAGAAGAAATCAAACAAGACAGAGAACATGACCACAAAGAGTCCAGAAAAATATAATATGCAGTTCCTTTGGACCTAAGATGGAAAAGAATTAATACCTCACCACCAACACAGTAATTAAGCCTCCATGAGGAGTTGTTGTAGATAAAACAATCCCCAACCCAGATCCCTGTCCTGACTCGTTCGCTCGTTTCATGAAGGAGCTCAAAGGCATCTTCAGCACCTTGCTCATCTACAGGTCTTCCACTATCTAGATAAGATGCAACAACATCACGCTGCAACAGTGGAAGTTAAAACATTTATTGTGCTTCGTCAGTAAAATGCCACCAGGCATTCATTCAACCAAAATTGTGAGAAAAAAATGCTCTTCAGAGAAAACTATAATTGTAAGAAAAAGATTAAGTGAATCAGAATCCTCACATTGTACTTCAGGATGTAGAATGATGTATCACTAGCAATCGTCACTAGATCACCACTATCAGCCCAGTAGAGATTCTGACTCGAGGAAAATTAACAAACTTAACATGGTATAAGAAGACAAACAAAGCAGAAAGATAGATGCCACCTCATGAAAGCACTTACTTTCACATTAACATCAATGCGACGAATCAACCTGCAATCAGCCCAGTCATAAAAGCAGATGAAATCATTTGAGCATATTGCTAGTACAGTGCCACCAAATATTCGTTCAGCTGAGAATGTTGGTCGGATACCCTTCTTTTCCTGGAATACACATAATTTAAACCCAAATTAATTTTCCCAGGATAAAACTTACTTAATCTAGCAGACAACTAAAATAATGAGGACCTTGTAACCAAAAAATAATGAGGATTTTGTTTTAGAGAAGCAAGTCAGGCAATACTTTAAAAACAAAAATCATCCTATATTGGAAGCACTGGAAGCAAATTCTCTGGTTGCTTGTCAGAATATGATTTTTTTTTTTGAGAAAAAATAATAGCCAGAATATCACAAACAATATAGCGGGGTCCAGCTTGCATTCCCTTTCTAAGAAATGTTGAGAATATGTTGACTGCCACCACTTTCATCATCAAAGTATAAAATGATAAAGGAAATACGAACCTGGAAATTTTTGCTGAATATTTTAACCTTTGATGTACTTTCTCTCACAGCATATTCTCCATCAGTAGACCAAACAAATTCAAGTGCCGAACCAAATGACCTATTTCTCCATGCCAAAGCAGTGTATATAATATACTCACCATCACCACATACAACAACAAACCTTCCATTTGGGTTGTGCCTTAAGCTCTGAATATTGAAAGCAAATCACTAGTAAGACCACCAGTCACAACATACATGAAGAAACAAACAAGTAGTGATGATAATTGAACCCAGAGGAATGATTATTATTTTAAATATCATTTCTTTATACATACACACACACACATTGAAGGCTAAAAAGGAATAGTTCCTGTAAAATATACCTGATGTAATATGAAAAATGTAAAACATATGGCACGAACCACAGAAATAAGCCAGGATGAACAGAGCAAAATGTATGATTTGCTAAATTATGTAAATATACTTGTTTCCTAAAATCTGTCAAGGGTGGCCTCATGTAAGCATAAATGATCAGTAAAAGAGAAAGAATGCAAAGTAATATTGGAAGAAGCATGTTTACTGACTTGTGGGTAGAGATCACAGGTGCCCAACTCCTTAACAGCCAAAGGTAGCCTTTCTCCATCAGCAATCTAAAAAACATAGCACTTGTGTATGTTAATAAAAAACGGGTTTCACTTCTTGATTGCATGCTATAGAGTAAAATTGTGTAAAATTGAGGTCATACCTCCATATCTGCCCCTACACTCCGTATGTTGACAGTCTGGATTTCATTATGCTTAGCCCAAATAATTTTACCACTGTTGTCCATGCTGGCCACGGGTTCTTCTCGACCAAGTTTGACCATAATAGTACCTTCATCATAGCCAATCACAACCCTGGAGAGAAAGAAGTTGTGGTAAGGTGTGTAAAGATATGCTAAGAAGCTTGAAGAAAAGAAACCGTAAAGAAGATTTGCCTCTGTGGAGAGATTAAAGAAAACCAGATCACATGACACATGAGAAAAAACAAATAAGTGTTTTCAAATAAGATACAAAAACTTGCAGACCTTGAACTGTTGTCACAGTGAACATGATTCATTCAAGTGCTTATGAGGCTTCTAAATTACTTGTACAAATTTTATCCAAAAAAATGAAACTCACCTACGTGAACCCTTCAGGTAACCGATAGCCCAAACTCTTTCAAGACCGTAGTTTAATGTATTCTCAAGCCTGCAAGCAGATTAAACCACCATAAAATTTAAAAGTTCCAAACACAAGAATTAAAATTACATCCATAATCTCAAATATACTTCCAAGTTAAAACTATTTTTAGGAAAATCTTAAAGAGAAAAGGTTTAGCATGGAAAAGGTAGTAAAAATAGAAAATAGAAACAGAAAAAATGGACAACATTGTCTGGTCTGCTAGTCACAACTTCAGCACTATCTATATCTGAAGTGAACATCAAATCCAGACATCATATTCACCAAAAGAATTCTTTCTAATATTTTGATGAAAATGTCAAAAAAGAAAGGTTAAGAAGCAACAAGTGAACAACAATATCATAACTTTTGAAGAAAAAAAGACCAACAGACATAAGGCCTCATTCTTTAAGACAAAAAGTCAACCAATGGCAAATTATTCAAGTTTTTGTGTGAGAGTGAGGCCAATGAGATTTAAAAAAGCAAGAGGAATGTGCCAAATAGAATATGATAAAGATAAAGCTCACAACTCAGCACTCTGAATCTAAAATTACCTATAAGTTGTTGAATGCCATATGCGCACTGTGCCATCCTCAGAGCCAGTAATGATTATAGGAAGATCGGGATGAAAGCATACAGCAGATACATTGTGTGTGTGACCTTCAAGAGTCTGGACGCAACTTTTGGTCTGATAATCCCATACCTGTTAAATATATTTTCTTCATGTATTAATTCCTATCAACACAAGCATAAAGACAAAAAAACAAAGGGAAGAGTAGAGAAAACAAAAAAATAGAAAGCAAACCTTGGCAGTGTGATCATCAGAACCAGTAATTAGATAAGGTTTGTCACCACCTGTGAAGTAATCCACACAATTTACTCCTTTCTGATGAGCATCCAAAGTAAAATTGGGGTCAGGAGAGCCAAGGTTCCAAATCTGCCAAGGAATATAATAGCATTATGGCATTATATCATAAGTACATGGAAATAAACAAACAAAAAGTTGAAACTGGCGAAAAGAGCACATGCATACCTTTATGGTGCGATCAAGAGATGCACTGGCAAAGGTGTTGGTGTCTTTAGGATTAAATGTAACTTGCATGATATAATGAGAATGACCTTCAAATATCTGGGTACAGACCCAGCCCTTCTCCCAATCCCAAAGCTTAATGAGCATATCATCAGATGATGACAGCACATAAGGAAGGGTAGGATGAACGGCCACACACCTGATGTAATCTGTATGAGCCTCAAATACTTTAACTTTATCCATTGTGTTGTAATTGTATACACGAATAAACATGTCATCTGCTCCGGCAACAACCCACTGTCTGCGTGCAATAAACTTGGCTGACCTAACTGCAAAGTCATGCTATTTATCAGTCCCATGAAATATACTAAGGAAAATTTTGAAGGTACTCAAATGGAAATGGTATGGTGAGTTGTCAAGCATTGATTGAATGCTGGATTCATGAAAAACATTTTAAAAATCAATAGCGAATGATGTTTGATGACTCACCCTTGGCACCAATCCCTGGAAAAAAGATGGGTAGCATAGAAATTTCCATACAGGGAAAGAAAATGGCTTCAAGAAACAGGTTAATAAAAATGAAACACAGGCTGAAAAAAGTTCATGCACCTGGTAACTCAGTAACCTCAAAAGACTTGGCCATGGTCTGAAATAAAACCAAAGAAATTAATCTTAATCACACAAGTGAATCTCCATACAAACTAATAATCATCCATTTGAAGCAAAAAAATTGTGAAAGATTAAAAAATAGGAGCAGGAATCGGAGACAGTCTCACTTATTTTACAACCAATTTAAAATACATACAGAATGCATCGAAATCAATGAAATTAAAATTGACCATGGAGAGACCATGACGCTATGATAGAAAAATGAAGATTATGCTTATCTCAGTACACCAGAAACACCAAATATCAACATGCAGAATGTCCAAAACTATGTACGGGTGAAATTCTTGGCCAATGTTGATTTTTGAGGAAATAACTCAAGTAAGAGGGGCAAAATCCCAAAAAGCCAAAGCTAATTTAAAATCCACAATGCATGCAGTACAGCAAACTTGAAAACATGTCCCAAACAGAACAAATGCGAAAAGAATAAGAACATTCAGACTATTAAAAGGGACGAAACTACATACGAGAGATGGCAGTCCAATGCACGAGGCTCCCACCTAGTAGGTATGGGGAGGATAGGTGTATGCATTCACTCCCATAGCGGAGAGACTGTT
Organism: Lupinus albus; assembly: GCA_009771035.1. Lineage (NCBI taxonomy): Eukaryota > Viridiplantae > Streptophyta > Magnoliopsida > Fabales > Fabaceae > Lupinus > Lupinus albus. The sequence goes on along the minus strand of CM020002.1, from coordinate 15,282,440 downwards.
TCCAGGACTTGAACCTATGACCTCTTGGTCACTAAGCAATAACAATAAATTAATCTAGTCAACATGGGATATGGGATGGCAACGGGCGGGCACGGGTAGTGCATACCCGTGCCCATACCCGCACTATTTGCGGGTACCCAACGAGTTTCCAATTTTAATTATGTTTTTATATAGTTTACAATAATTCATCTATAAAAAAAAAATTACTTAAATAATATGATATGTATATGATAATTTTATGATTATAGTCTCATTACTAAATTTTATTATGAAGTAATAATAAAATAAACAAATATAATGTTAAATTAATAATAACTAAGTATAAAATATTTAATTAAAATATATATGCGGGTACCCGCGGGGCGGGTATCATGATACCCGTTCCCACCCAAGAGCTATTTTTGCGGGTACCCATTGCGGGTATTTGGACGGGTACCCACGGGTCCGAGTATTTTTGCCATCCCTAAATTTGGACTATCAATTTCTGTTAAATAGGATTGGGTACCAGCCTTTGTTCATTGTTTTTGTGTGGGCATGTGTCATTTTGCACCAACTAAATAATTGGTTTAATGAGAATTATGAAAGGCAATTTATTCATATTGTGTTTTAGCATTGCTTTTTATTTTGCTTACAAAGAAGTATTAGGATATTTTAAAAGCATCTTAGAATATTTGTGTGGTATAATCCTACAATATCTAAGAGCGTTTGAAAAGATTTCCTAGGATTTAATTTATTTATTATTTCATGATTTGTTTCTATATTTGACTAGAAGTCTAGAAGTAGGATTCAACTATGAGTACAAAATAGGAATCTTAAGTTTGTATTTTGTATTAAATCGCATTGCATTACATCTTTCAATATTATTTACTTAGTTTATGTCTAACTAACTCTCTCTTTTCCTTATTCCCTAACTCTAAACAAACCTAGTTCTTCAACAAGGAGGTTGATGACCTAGTGTGGGGAGGGAGATGATAGGATCTAACAGGTCCCAAAGGAACTTGATGCCAGTTGTGTTAAAGCTCTTGATCGTCTGTCCACATCAATTTACCATGGTATGAATTGCACAAAACTACACCATCTCAATCTACTTTTGAGTATGAAATGCTATCTTAATTTCTAACAAATCTTTAATGTAAGAGAACACTACTTAAGCCATTCTATTCTCTTTTACTTTCTTTTGGAATGGGATGCTATACAGACTGACTATACAGTAACTAACTATTGATACTGGTCAAAACTTGCTGCATATATCAATCCCAACTCTTCCTAATTTATACATTATGTTAATCAATCATGTTGCACCCACTCCTTTTTGTTGTGTAAGTGCCCATGTGTGTTTACAGTTACACACGGACTATGCCAAACAACACAAGGTAGACATCACCAAACTAGAGCCAAAATTCTGAATTTGACTATTCATATGGGTTAATTAGAACCAATGAATGCAAAAGAGAGAGAAAGAGAAAGAGAATTATTCTACATATCATAACAAGTTAGAAATTTAAAACAACCAGATTTTTACAAAAGTATAATATATCTTTAACTTAATATTTGTGTAGAGCTATATAGATCAGAACATTTTCGTAGAGAAAAACATTTTGAACAATGTTTTTTGAGTAATATAGGTATACACTATTGTTTTTTCTAACAAAGAAATAGAATGTGACTGCTTGAAATTTGAAGGAAGCCATAATAAATAAGCTCCCTAATTTGTGAACCAACAGCTCATTACATATGGGCATGATGCAAAAGGTGGCTTGTTTGGAGATCAACGAACAAACACCCATGTCTGACTCAAGTGCCAACATATATAATCCACCATTACAATTCTGAATTAGGTATATGTTAAAACAATATACAACATCTCAATTATAAAAAATTGACATGCCTGAGACTGGTAGTTCCAGATGCACACAGTTCCAGAGTATAAACTTGCAAGAATCCTGCATTAATAATGGTATGTCACACAATTCAGAAAAATGTCCAATTATCAACTATTCATCAATCTTCATAATCTCCACAGTAACAAACTAAAGTCAATGGTATGATCACAAACCACCATTAGTGACAAATTCTCGCAAACTATCCTTATAGATGCCACACTTGAGAAATAACAAATGAAGGAATTTGTTGTTTAAAGTGATATCATACAGTTAATTTGGTGTTGTAAATGGTGACTCTAATTAATATATAGCAATGGCAGGTAATAAAATAATGCCTGCAATCTCAATAAGATGGCAATGTTTTCTGTCGGTTATGCCATTTTGTTGTGGTATGCGAGGACAACTACATTGACAATTGATGATTCATGCCATGTCATGTCATACAAGAATAAGGTGGCTGAAAAATACTCTTCTTGCATCATCGTTATTTAAAATATGAATGCCCAAATTGAGTGAGAATTTTGAAATAAAACTTGTAAATATATCAAATAACCCAATGATCTTTCACTAAAGAAAAATTTCAAATGCACCTTGAGAAATCATCACTGAAAGTAACAAAGTATGTACAACTTGAGACAGAAGTTAAGTGACATGCCAACCCCCCAACACCTGAATGAACAATACCAAAAAGGCGTTCCAGCTCACCAATCTATTTACCATACTAGAAAAAGTAATTAGCACAGACATGATTTCTAATCTGACAGTGACACAACTCGCAATAGAAAACCGGTATCAGATTTCCTTGTCATAAAATAATTCTAAGGACAAAATCACACAGCAAAGGAAAAGGCATTACCATGGTTCTGTTGGATGTAAATCCACAGATTTTACTCTTTCTGATCTTTGTGCAAGCTTTCGCTGAACATATATTATAAAAAGAACGTCAGTTTAATCAACCAAAAAACTAAACATCACACTGTGCTTGGTTACCAAGAAATCTAATTCAAACAAAAATCAATATAACATTCTCTCAGCAACCAAACACAAATAAATCTTGACTCAAAAGACAAAAAGCTAAACATATGCACTATGATTCGCTGCTAAGCAATCTAACACATAGTTACATTGTTCTCTCATTTAGCCTACCTATCGTGTACAGGTTCCACATACCACGTATCGGGCTCCACATAAAAGAAGTTGTTGTAATAATAATTTAAAAAGTGATAAACATCATAGAACTGGTACTCCAAACCATAACTGGTATGGCGAACCATGTAACTATGAAGTCTAACACACAGGAATCGAACATTTTATAAGCAATCAAACACTAAATAAACTACAAATCGAAAACATAAGTACCTTGATTTCGAGTCTGAGAGGCTGCAAAAACAAGTAACAAAATGAGTGAATTATTAGATCCCAAAGGAATATTGAAAATCAAATAAAGCAAAAATCAATAGCCTCGCGTTATGATAAAACAATAATTGAAATAGTAGAGAGCGTAATGAGAAGAAAAAAAAATGAAATCGAATGGAGATAGATTCAGATCTAAGGTTGTTGAGAAAGGTGAAGAGTTTTTGGCGAAAGAAGAGATCAAAGAAGAAGATTACCATTTTGTAGAGTTTGAAGAAGAAATTGAAGAAGTTAGGTTTTGAAAATGAAGAACCCAAAAGATAGAGCTCAAAGAGAAAATAAGGAATGAAATGGTTCTCTTCTGATTTGTGAATATGAATGAAGATGAGAATGAAGGAGTGTTTCAAATTACGACAATGCCACTGTCTACACCAATGTTACATTATTTTTTAATTTTTGGTACAACGAAAATTATTCTTAAAAAATTAATCTCTCGAGTCTTCTTTATGCTTTACCCTCTAATGATTTATGTTTCAAAAGACATTTAGCGACAAGCCCTTTTTGGTCTAGGTGTCATGTGAATGTTGAAGATTTCATACATATCTTTAGGGATTGTCGGGATTCCTTTTCTTTATGGACTCGCTTTTGGGATTTAAGTCGTCTCTCTTCTTGGTGCCTCAGTCCTTAACAATTTTATTCTAGGGGACACTCTATAAGATGTTAACTTGTGGCCCGAAATACGTAGCATGACTTTTTAGAGTGGTGCCAATTGAAATGTTCCATGATGTTGGAGGAGAACCTTCTCATGACTCGTTGGAGTTACCCGAAGATTGGTCAGATCAAATAGACACTAGTTGAATAAGAAGTTCATGTATTATGGGAGGGGCGGCGTCCTCCTCCACCGTGATTTTGGTAAAAGTAAAATCTTGAAATAACTTAGACAAATAACTTATTTCATAGAAAAAATCTAAGTGCTGAATTTGGTTGTGTGATACTTGCTTATAAGCTGTAACTTTCATAGTAGATTCAAATAAATTATGTGAAACATCAAATTACTAGAAGTAATATCTTCCAAAAAAAGAAAACATCAATCTGATTGGTTATTTTGGCGAATAAAAAAACAAAAACCTTCATACAGAAATAAGGTAGAATAAAAAAGAATACACGATGGTATCACTAATCTAAGCAAATCAAAAGAATAAAAAACGTTGCTCACAATTTACACAAACAAACCATACCATTAGTATAAAGAGTTTAAATATATGTGATACCCGTATAAAAAAATTTATACAATCAATATATCAACTATCATTTATGTATATTACTTTTAATTAGATATTAATAATAATTAACACATAAGTGATAGATAATACACTAACAAAATAAAAACTTATAGGTAAAAAAAAACTCTTATAAGAGTACATATATATTAAACACCAACATTAGTTAAATAACAAAAAAAAAACATTCTCCTATATCTTGAAAAGCAAACTTGTATGGACATGTCCCCTAAACCCTAAGGGGTTGTCCAATTTTCTCCAACCATTATTACTCTTCACATCAAACACAAAACTCATATGCTCTTCACCATACCCACTTGATCCAATCACCAAAATTGTTCCATCAAATGCTTTAATATGCGCCACATGGCATATCTCAGGTGGCAGGATGGCTATCTTCTGTCGCGCAGAATCTTTCATTGTCATCATTAACTCACCATGGCGGCATATATAAATTATCTCATCTTTATCACCACCATAATCGTCAACTAATGTTCTTGGACACATGGCACAATCCAAGAACCCTTCCAAAGTGCTCCATTGCCACATGGCAAAATCAAATACCTCTGCACTTTTCCCAAAAAGCCCTTGTGACTCCGTAGGATAACCACCAACAATATGAAGCCTCCCACGACGAAACATGGCCTTGCACTCATCACGCTCTGTTGCCATGTTCGGAAGAGATACCCATAAGTCAGACATCACATCATACGCCAACACGGACTTTAACGCATTCTTATCATCATCATGACCACCCGCCACAAACACTATTCGTTGAGAATCAGATACACAACCAAAAAAATTACGCGCCACACCGGGCATGTGGGACCCACGCCTCCACTCGGCTGTGAACATGTTATAAATAAAAACCGAATTAGAAGCTTTCCATGAAACCCGGTCCAGACCGCCAATTAAAACAAGATCCGGTCCGATACCAGCCAACTGGCAGAACATTGGTAAACCGGATTCGAACCCGGGTGGTGGTGGCAACTCGGTCCATTTACCCGTTTCCGGTTCAAATACGCTTAAAAAGTAAACAAGGTTCGACATGGGTTTTGTTGAACCGGTTCTATACTTTTCCGGTTCAGCTCGTGCTTGAACCATTATAAGGATTTTCTGGGCATGCCCCGTGCTCCGCCGTTGACGGCGAAAAGCCGGTGACTCAATCTCCGTCTTCCACCCTTTGCATACCGATGCTACCGTCGGGAACTGCTGGTACGAAATCCGAATTAGACACTCTCTGGCTATGTCATCCGGTAAACCCAAAATCAGATCCATCGTAGAACAAAGAGAAACTGTGAGAAACTTAAATCAAGAGAGTAAATCACAAAACTAGTGAACACCCAATTAATTTAAATAGCAGAAAGAGAAGATCTTGAAGTTAAAGTTTGGAACTTGATCGAAGATGATCATAAATAGCGTGGTTGAGACTTTAGAAGTAGATGGGTTTTTCTATTTGTAGTGAAAATGAAAACAGAAAGTTTGGGAATAGAATTAATTGAAGTTGTGGAAATGAATGTATTTGTGGGGTTGAGGTCCTGTGTTGGGGTTTATAAAGGGGTGATAGTGGACACATGGGGCCAGTGGTTTAAGATAAGTTGAGGGGGAAAGACAATGGATGTTCTAGAAGGTTTTTAAAGTTTAAGGGAGTTTTTGTATTTTGATTCAAATATCACAAAATAACTTTGCCATAAAAATATGGCATATGGATTAAAATGATAAGTTTTGAGTAAAAAAAAAGTAATGGTTGTCCTACAAGATTGAGGGTCTAGAAAACACTCACATATATTTATGTTGGGAATATTTCGAACAAAAACTCTTAAAAGATAATATTCATAAAGTATATGAAGGTGTGTATATCAAATATGGAAGATTAGAATAAAATGAAACTTTCTAAAATAATACATCTTCTAAATTCTATTATTGATCAATGCTCAAAATGAGAGATTACAAAGAATATATACAAAGAGAGAAGGTACAAAATGAACTAACTTACAACACAAAAATATCCATAGAAGAAACTTTCCACTTATGGTAAAATTGCCTCAACTAAACTAAGTGTTAAAACCAACTAACTCTTACCGTAAAAAGTAAATTGTATCTATTTGCATTTAAGACTCTCTTTTTTTATCAGCACTCTCTTTTTTCTTCTTCAATTGATTGGAATTGGTGTTGTTTTATCAAGGACTCAACTTAGTCACTCACACCTATTTAGCTTGGAAATATGTCGAATGAGGACTCAACTAATTCACCTTAATAATGGTTTGTTCTGCTCGACATGTGAACTCGAATTGGTTTAGTTTATCAAGAGTTCAAAATTGTTTAGTTCGAGATTGAAAGGCAATAATATAACAACGACTATTTATCCTTAATGACATATTTAACTTAATGTCTCATTCACTCGAAAACAATATCTCTTTTCTTCATTCTATACATCATTCACAATTTTATATTACTAGCTTTCTCACAAATACTCACATTTACATTTTTTATACACCCTATTGTCTCTCAACTTTATAAAATAACCTATATCTCTTTGTAATGTTTTAGTTTATTTTTTAGAATAAATTTTTTACAATTAAATCTCACTAGTAATATTTATTAATTTAAATAGATACATAGTAACATTGTTTAAGTAAACACATCATCACTAAAATTTATTTTTAACTTCCTTTTCATGTCCCACTATCAAAAATCATTATATTTATCCAAAAATACCTTTGATATATTTTCTTACAAAATTAATGTACAAATTAGGCTATACAATACAAATAATTTTTGTAAAGTGAAACAGCACATGAAATTTCAACAAGTTGTGATTAAAAAGGACAAATAATGTTCTAGAAGGTATTGGGAATGGAGACATGCTAGAAAAAAAAAACAACTTTTGGTGGTCACTGTTGAAAAAGCAATGACCTATCCCATCCAAAATACAATTTGCACCTTACATAAAGTTAAACTTTTTAGTATTTAATACTTATGAATCCATGGTATAAAGATTTTTTTGTATCATAAATTATTTATAAGTTAATTATTATTAATTTTTAAATAAAAATAATATTGAAGATTCACTTACTTCACATCTCAGCCATCAATTTTAGGAAAATTCAATGGTTTAGATTTACCCACTAATGCAAACCATTAGATTTCCCTAGAATTGATGGCTAAGATTTAAAATAAGTTTAAAAAACTTAATATTTGATCGTGTAAATTTTGTTACCATCGTAATACATAAATATTAAACTATTAGTTATTAAATCTTTCATCCTTCACTATATTATTCTCTTTTCCGTCCTTTGCATTACAATAATAAATGATGAGTATGGTTCTAGTCAATTGAATGAATTATATAATTTTTATCGATTTCGTTATTATGTTTCTCTTGTTTACATTAATTTATTGATTACTTGCTATCAAAGTTTGCATATTGATCTTAATATTTCTTTTGCGTCCACGCTTCTGTGATTATTTAACAAAACTTGTTTGAACACTGTCACTTTCATTATATAGTAAAAATATATAGTTGCATTAAGACAATATAGAGTGAAATTCGACATGTACCTAATTAATTAAATATATAATCTTTCTGTCTACGTGTTGATGTGATTTTAATACACTAACTAATACCTAATATAATTGTCTAATTCATTTAACTAATGTTAAAGGGGTTGACTTGTTATTCATGACAATAGAATAAATTGTTTTAATATATAGAAATCACTAATTTGAAGTTTAGAGAAGTTGGATCCTTTTGATTAGTAAAAAAGTTGTAAGGGTCCAAGTGGGTGAATGGATGAATATCGACCCTCTCATGTACTGGAGAGTCCAGTACAGACAGAGATGGTGACAAGTGACGTTTAAACTTTTTAATGGTACAAATTTCAAGTTATTTTCAATTAAAATATTTTTTTAATATTCAAATCAATTTGGGTCTCACATTCCAATATTGAACTATCAAGTACTGAAAAGGATCCCAACAAGTGAAGGGATATATTGATATGTTTGATTGTAGAAATGAGTAAGGGTTACATAATTGTGACAATTTTGAGTTCATAATTATCAAGACTTTGACAATTTGGTTGTGATTGTCAAATATCATCCTATTAATACATGTGAGGTTTAAATTAGTAATTTATAAATGTTATTAGAAGTTTTGGTGAGAGTTCAGGATAATAGTGGATACGGAGTATCTAACTTAATCGTTAGCATCATCTTTGAGACAATGAATCCATATAGTATATTTGACTAGTGAAGAGTGACCCAAAAGGCCAATGAGCCAATCAATAATGTCCACACAACATTAATGCCCAAAAGTTAAGGATCTTGCCATTAGCCAACACAAGAAGACCAAAACTCATAAGACTAGTGGTTCCTTTTATTTATTTATTTTAAATTGATTTTAAGCTGAAAATTACTTGTTTGAGCATTTCCCTCAAAAATTCGCTTAGCTTGATCTGTTTGTGAGTTGAGTTTTGGAGATGATGCAAAAAAGAGAATGACTCAAGAGTTATGAAATATATTTGCGGGTGACTCTAAAGCTTTACTTTCCCCCTTTGAAACTGATCAATTCCCATATGAACTTTAAGGGTCTGTCTGCGAGTTGGATTTTAGAGTAAAAATAATGAAAATGAAAGGCTTGAGAGACAAGAAATACAACTTAGCTTGTAAGATGACTTCAAAGTCTTCATTTACTCTAAGGTATGTTTACGAGTTAAATTCTAGAGTGGAGATAATGAAAATGGAAGACTTGAGAGACATGAAATACACCTTAACTTGTAAAATGATTCCAAAGTCTTCATTTTTTCTTCATTCTCATTCAAAACTCAATTCGTAAAAGTACCCTAAAGAATAAGGAAGATAGTGCAACTATATCTTGCTACATGCATATCTTTGATACATTATTATATATATAATGAGACGTCAAATTAAAGACTTTATAATCTTAAAGAAGCTTCTGATTAATGTCTACTAAAGATTCAATCCTTGAAATTGAAAATCAGTTTTATTCTCAATCTTGATGCAGAATTAGCACCATGCATGACGTTTAGTTACTTCTAGTAGCTTTAGACCAAACATGCACTGACCTTATAAATTTAGAATATTAATATTACATATTCAGTTAGGACTTCAAGTTTTTTAAATTAGGAAAACTTTTCAATCAAAATCTCATTTATCAGGATTGGTTATATATATATATATATATATATATATATATATATATATATATATATATATATATGTATGTGTGTGAGTAAAATCATGTCCTTAATGTGAAGAATTAAGCATATCTAGATTGATTATTAGTTAATTTATTCATACAATGAGGTTCAATTGTAAATATTTATTTACTTTAAATCAAAAGTATATTTTTCCTGTAAAATATTTACTGAGGCAGAACATTCTTATAAATTTGGTCAATGAAATTTCTTCATATTTAGTTGAATCTTATAAGGGGTGTTAATTAATGCCTTCAAAAAATGAGTATTGTATTATTGAGCATGTCAATATATTAAAAAATAGTATACATAATGGATAAGGTTGGGTTAGTTTGTAAGAATTTGGTTTTTGTTTTGTTTTTCATGTGACTTTAAAATGTATTGGTATTATGATAAAAAAATAGTGTATATAGTGGATAAGGTTGGGTTATTTTTACTCTTGTTTTTTTAATTAAGTCATGAAATTTGTTTTGACCCTATGAATTCTAGAGACATAAAAAATTATAATTTGGTATAAGTATGTTCTCAATATTATTGATTTTTTTATTCATATCACTTTTCCCTTGTCTAGATGCTTTGTCATTTTTATATAATAATAAATACAAAAAATACTTTTCTCAATTAAGTGTTTCCTTTGAATCTTCAACAAAATGATGAGGGATGCATGTGATCATGGTCCATGCAAGCACACACAAGATGGCAAATTCTAAAAGCAACATTTCCATCATATTCTTATAATATTAAATTATCAATTAAGAGTGAAGAAAGCTTAACAATGCAATGTATGAAAATAATTACAAAACTCAACTATGTACCTTGTAAAACAAGTTATGTTAGTCACATCTATGTTAGCAAATAACCTTTTGGCAAATCTACCATTTTTATGGCCGTGAGTCTTTAACTACCGGAGATTCTTATTGTTACCAGGTCATGAGAGAAAGTGAAAAGTTGTCATGAAATACTTGAGTCAAAACTTTAAGAATGAATTTTGAGTCTTTTTCACTTATAAACTTTTACATCGATCCCTTATATCTGATGTTTAAACCCCATAATCATTTTTGGACTAAACAACTCCAAAGCTTCTAGAACATTGAGATGCAAGCTAACAATTTCTATAAACCAAAAATGCAAATGCTTTTTGCACACCAAAAAAGGTGACAACTCAAAAGAGTGAATGTTCTTGCATGCCCTAATTGACAACCAAAAAAGGTGAAAAGTGCATTACAACTTGTCATGTTGCATGCCCACTTTTAGAGATGCATAGAATAATTTATATAATATCTACAATATAGTAAGTCTTTCACATTTCAAATTAGTCCTTTTTTAATTTATTCTTTCATAATTACATTATAGTGTGGCTTTCCTATCTCAATAAGTCACATTGATTTTCACATCTTACAAAAATAGACAATGAATATGGTCCTATAGTTAGACAAAATATAGTCCAACATGTATGTGTAAAATTCTGAATAGTGAAGGGTATTTTGAGGTTTTTAAGATTTTTAGTGGATGAATATAAAAAAAATGATATATGAGGGAGAAGGATTAAACATTAGTTATAAATTCATCATATGCATGCCATAATACATGAAGTATTGAGAAATATGATGAGGCAATACAACACTGTTTTGCCTTTCTAGCATTCCCAAGGCTTTGTCTATATCTAAAAAAAGAGTGGTATAATGCATGAGGGAAATTATATGTATTATAGTTATGTACCATATGGACTAGTTTAAAGAACAATACTCTTTAGGACTGAATTTTTTATTTGTTCACCCCTTTTTCCTGAGAGGTGGGTATATGGGGCTGCATGTTTGCACTATTGTCTGAGCTTGTCATTTTGTTTCCAGAATTTTAGGTTTCTGGAAATGCTTCCAGCCAACATAAATATACAGAGAGAATGTTGCACCTTTTCTATTTGATTGGCTTATTTATCATGTATACACATAAATTATATGGAAAATTTTGCTGCTAGATTCTGAAATGGCAGCATTAATTTTGGATGAATTTAGTAATATTTTCTTGAGGTTTAGTGCCCAATGGACAAATATTATAAATTTCACCTTCTCCAAATGTCTTGAAATACTAAAAGAAACTAACAATATGGTATATTATAAATTTCTAACCTTTGCATTATCTCCCTCCATCATTGAAGCTTTGTCCTAAGCTTCATTTTGAGATTCTAACATCTTAAGGTGATAGTGATAGTAGAGTATGCTTTTTTGGTTGCTAAAGGTAGCTAGTTACATTGTATTCAATTTAGAAGTTTTCCCCTAATTTCATAGTGAGTAAAAGAATCCATAAGGGAAGAGAAAATAACTACTGATTCTACTCCAAGGCATGATATGTCATTTTGTTACAACCAAGTACATTAACCATTAACAATTAAAACATGAGATATGAGTTCAAAATATTTTAGGCAAGATGCCTCATATTTGGGTTCTATCTCAGGCAGCTAGCTTATAGCATAAACATAAGCCAAAGGTGATGAAAAGTATATACAAAAATACATTTGAAGAATAGACAAAGGATATATGAATGGAAGTTGAAGGGAGGATTAGATTAGACACTATTTCTAAGTTTGTTTACATATCAGTCACTTGCATTGCCACCCCAATCATCTTGCCTTCAGAACAAACTTTCTATTAGTTTTGGTGAAGACAAATCCGCTACACATTTAAACTGCCACATAAAATTTCATTATTAACACATCATGCAACTTTATAGTAAATAGCACTAAGTGAGAGCCTCGTGCATTGAGCCACCCTTTTTTTTTTATGATTGTATGGTCAAGACTCATTGTGCTCATTTCTCACAGTAAACTAGTAGATATAAGTACACATATATATACACATAGTGAAAGAAGTCTTAGTTTTACTTGATATACCTTTTCTTGTCTGTACTTTGAGCGGACAGCATTTAGAGGGCATCCATTGGTATTCAGCTGTAGGTCTTGCAATGCAAAAACAGTGGTTTTCAAGTCTGATGCTTTATAATATGCATAGTGTTCAAGAGTAGGATTCTGCAAATCGATAATAACATAGCGTTCATTAGACATGTTAGAACCCGACGAAACATAACATATGAGTTCTACTCTATGTTCGCTACATAATATAAACAGAACCAAACAAGGCACAGGGTTAAGAAAAGGTGGCACATTTTGGTTCCACTAAACAAAACAGAACCATTCTATTCCATTTGGTTCTATTCTGTTCTATACAAGTGCAAAATGCTACCCGGAGTGACATTATGCTTCCTATGCATAACTTCACATGCAAGGAAAATATGAATGAGACACTAACCCATGGGTGGTTTGACTGATCTAATGTCCATTTAGCAAGAAATACAACTGATGCAGCAATTATAGAAGGAAGGAAATTCAAGAAATCATAGTCCATCAGTGTCAGTTCAGCTAAGTAACTGGCTAGGTACTCCAATTCAAGGCTAGGACTCTGCAGAGATTTCAGTAGGTAAGTGATAAGTAATGATACTCAAATTCTCAAAACCAAACACTAGGCATATTCTGTATTAAGAAGTGTTGCCCGAAGATATATGTTTTCACCTTGTAAGACGCTTGTGCTGCGTGAAGAAATCTCCTGAGATCCAGGAAAGCACAAAGACAATTGCATTAAAGATCTACAATAAAGCACTGAAATATTCTTTACATTTTTTTGCATGGATATATTAATGGCAAAACATGTACCTGAGGAAAGTTATTGTAGTGGGAGTAAACAGTTTATATTCAGACAACTTTAACACTTGACTCTCCATTCTTAGTACCTGCCACTCACATTATTTATCAATTGTGAAGAGTCCATAAGCTGCATGCATAACCTTGTAAAATAATGTTGTTATGAACTTTTGCATAATGGGTATGACAAATATACAAAATCCACTGATTCAAGAGTAAATTTGAAATTTTTAAAAGACAGAATATTGTGTTAGACCATGATATTCTATTGTTTATAGATACACACATATTTTGTTGAAAATGCAGCTATAAATTTCAGTGAAGAAATTCTTTATTATTTGGGCATTAATCATTTATTGTTGAAAAAGTAGGACATACCTCAGTTTTTGTGTATGTGTTGTCTGTGATGAAGCAGAAATCTTCAATATGAGGAGCATTAATCTCTTCGTACTTCCTTTAATCATAGAAAGAAGAACAATGAATACTACACATATATAATTCTTCAACTGAACTTTCCGATATTCTATCCTCTAGCTAAAATTTACAATTACTGTAAAATCGGAAGTGCTAGAAAGTAGTAATCATAGAAAATCAAATACAACAAGACTCATAAGTTGGTTACAAATTCAGCATGATACATACCATTAGCATAAATAGTTGTTACATTATATGTGAACTAGGAGAAAAAGTAAATGACACCAATGTATTAAGTAACAACAAAACATTTTTCATATTTGCATGCTATCTTTCAAAGCCTAGTCATAATTGTCAAGGTGTTTCCTTCTTGAATGACCACCTACTGGTATAGGTAAACAAGGACATATTGCATTGTCTTCTCAACAAGTGTCATGAAGGTTAAACTGTGGAACATCAACTCAACTGGAAAACTCAGTACATATCCTGAACAAAAAGACATAACTTACGATGCAATGAAGTCAACTTCATCGAATTTGAGAACTTACGATGCAATGAGCATGCATGTGATTCCGAGCAGCTGAAGTCTTTGTCTTTCAACATAACTTTTGGAGAGAAACCAATCTATGAGATATGCAGTGAGGTAAAGAGTGTCTTGTCCCAATTTGTATTCCTCAGAAACCTAAAAAATAGCATAGTAAGAACTAAGAATACAATCTGGTTCTTGGAATAGAAAAAGAAAAAGTTTCTACTGTTTATCTTTTTCTCATAAATGTTAAAGTTGCTTCCAACTCAAGCTTATAGTATCAACAACCAGAGAAATAAAAACACTAAATTAATCATGCAGCTTTGTGATCAGCTAAATTATATTTCTCCAATATCATAACTAATTTAAAACCTACATGGTCTTCATGGAATCTCTTTGGCTTGAAAACCCTCTCTATACTAACACTTTCTAACCAATCCTATAGTCCTATTCATGTTCATCTCCTCTCCCATGATGGCTTCAATACTATACTGAATATTGTGACTTGGCTTTGGGCATTTTGTCACACATCTTAGTTATTTGTATCCTTCTGCATTGTGAATCAAGTAAGTCTTACTTATTTGCTTTGATGTTCATATTTCTTTGCATATTACCACTTAACCATTACCATCACTGTGACAATCGATTTCCCATGTCTTACTTTTTACAGTCCAATGTTTTGCATTATATTAGAAAATAAAATGATACAAACCTCCACAAGCCAATCAACCAGTATACCACGCATGCCTTGAGTGATATCTTGCTGCACTGTTTCCATGGAATTAGGATGTGGCCTTCTTGCAAGCTAAAATATAAAATATTAGAAAATCAAATTAAGTTATAAGACAATATTAGAAAAATAGATGACATGCTAATTCTGCATTCAATTTACAGAATTTGTAGAAACTATTAGAAACTAGGAATCTCTCAATGTATCAATCCAATTTACATTACAAGTTTATGACTATCTTTAGCCTATTCAGAGCAAGGTTTTTAGCAGCCAGTACTCCACTGCAACATTTTATCAGTATCTATTGGGATAAGAATGGTTGTTGTTATTGTACAATAAATCAATAACAAGATGTGAAAGTAACTTCTGATTCAAGAGGTGTGCCAGGTATTATTAAGTCAAATCCCAAGTGAAATCAGTGTAATTTTCCATTTGTATTATTTAAACATGATTTGCATAATCATATTAAGAAGTTCATGTATGTCAAATCAAGGATATGCTCCTGCAGTGTTGTTGAGGTGATATAAAAAGCTTTTGATACGAAAGGGCTTTTTGTTCTTTCCTCTATGATTAGGATGTGGAAAGAAGACTAATGCATACAATGGCATGACAATTTTGACACAAACCTCGGCAACGCGCAGGTTGTTATAGATATCGGTGACATAGAGGCTGCATAGTTGAGGATCTTCAAAATTATCATCAATGTCAGTGATGACTGGACCCTTTGATGCTATCAAAAGTTCATAAAAGTTGCCTTTCTTCGCTGCAATTATTTGTACACACATGTCAGCACAATGTACAAATATACAGCTGAGGAAAAAATGAAAAGTACATCAACCAAGAAACAATTTCTTTCTATTATATACTCTTCAGAAAATTCAAAATCTTGATGAAAAATATTGAATTTACACAGTGACAAACATTAATGAAAAATGACAAAAAGATGGAATGTTTCAAATATACAGGTCATCTGATTTAGCAATGAACTTATGATTTGTGAAGGAGCATATATATTACAACAACAAAAGAAGGTTATATTTAATTTGAAAATCAGGTTCATTAACCAACTTCCTGTCTCTTTCTTGCTAATCAATATAATATTAGATTACTCAATTAATACTGCTGTATCTCCCAAGAGACATGATGTTTTGCTTGAACACCATCACAAATATTGTTTAATGCAAACCAAAGAAAACAGCTAGATAATTTATTACAAAGCAATCTCAGATTTCAAAAGCTCATTTCAATTTGACTTAAACTAACTGATTTAAGGTAAGCTGAAGCACTCAATAACAATCCTTCAAGAAACCATAATAGAAACAAGGCTTGAATATGCATTTAGCCCTTACAAATATAGGTTACTTCGATTTTTTTATCCCCTGAACTTTTTCCTTAGTTTTTAGTCCCTACTGTAGTTGGTTGTTTTCGTTTTAGTTTGTGTAGACGATGTGTCGACACCACAATTTTTCACATCATCAAATAGAATGACATGTATCACTTGTTGATGTTAGCCACATCAATAATAGGGGCTATAATGAAAATTTTAGAATATATATGGACCAAAACCCAAAAAATAAATTATAGGGACTAAAACCAAAATTCAGTATATTTTCAGGGATCAAAAACATATTTAAGCCTAGAAACAAACAATATTTAGTAAATAGTAAAATTGGTGTGCCTGAGGAAAATGCATAAACCATGTTCTAAACTAACAAAGCTTGTTACTGAGAGTCTTATGGGGTGAGAAAATAGACAGGAGTACCTTTTTTCTTAGAATCTATATGCTGAGCAGATGTTCCAGAAGTACTATCATCTTTGCCACACTTATTGGAGTTCATCTTTAGAAGGGAATTGTTATCCAAATTAGTTGAACAGATAGCATCTTCTGATTTGGATTGAAGTTGTGGTATCTCCACAGCAACAGAAGGAGCCACTTTAGCAACATTAATTCGACTAGACTTAACCACCTTTCTTTTCTTAGCCTACAAGTCAGAAAAATTCACTTATAGGTGACAGGATGGAAGTAACTTTCCTTTAATGACACAATCAAATCACCAATAAAAACAGCCAGGGATTAGTATTTGGATAACCTGAATTATCGTCGAATCGAAACTGCTTTTGTATGAATTTTGACAGCGAACATTGGTAACATCCTGAAGAACAACCCTCTTTTTATGTTGAAGACATGTACTACCAGTATCAGAAACTGCTCTTTTGGGATTGGCACATAGTGGTTGGTTCTGATTTCGTCGTGATGGCTCCTTCAAAGGCACAAGCTGTCTAGAAACACGAGAAGAAGCAACCTGAGCACGAATCATTCGACCAGGGAACTCTGCAGGTTTCAGCACAACACTGTTTTCTTTCTTCATTTCTGTAAGATTATGTACAACAGGAAACAGTGCAGACACTAAATCATAAAGTGTGAATCCTGCGACAAAAAGATCAAATCATGAGAAAAGAAAGCATCTGGAATACACAATAATGAAACATTGTGTTTATTACTTCACAGATTGAGTGTCAAGCAACCAACTGCATGAAAATCCAAGTGATGAAACAAAAGAACAACTCAAATGACATTCAGAATTCGTATTATCTTAAATAACATCAAAAGCACAAAAAACTCCAAAGTGAAAATGCACAAAGAGAGTCCATAAATCACTTTCTTTAAACTTTGGAGCATATCAACATAACTATATAAGGTCTAATTACAGCAAAAACACTGATTCAAAGATGAATGAATGTGAAAGATCATTGTGACAGTGGCTAACATTTGAGATCATGACCAAACTTATGTTTTCATCAAGCAATTCAGTTTGCTGCATCAACTGTAAAACTTCCATTGAAGTTCCTCAACATGACACAAAAATTTCTAGTCAATAACAGCATTTTAAGGAATCAAGAAATAACGAAAGAAAGGTAAGAAAATTGAACACGTGGGAGGGAAGAAAAAACAAACCCAGCAAAAGTATCAAGTATGCTTCTGTACATAGATAGCAGTAGGTAGATAAACAACTTTCATTGCAAATCAAGATTTAAAAAATTTCAAGACCAACCTTAAAATGTGGGTAAGAAATAAAATGTCAATCTTGCTTTTAACATCATTTAAGCTTCTAATTAACCCACCTTTATTTTAGGCAAATTTTCATATTGCTTCACAGAAAAACAGTTCAAAATTCAACCTTTTTATTTATATCTTCTCTTTTGTAACATTCTATAACTAACCCAGTTCAACAATTGAAATTTTTCAACTCTTTTTAAGCTCATTTAAGCTTCTCATTTGAAAATCATACAAGTGCTATGTTTCCTTATTTATAACATCCTTTTATTTAGCCAAATCTTTCTTAGAAGCTTTAAAGAAAAACAAATAAAGATTCAACCTTTATATTTATATCTTCAGTCTTGTAGCATTCTATAACAAACCCAGTTGACAAATAAGAAACCCAAATCAGTATAAAGGTAGAAGAAGCATTACCCACATCACATTTTTAGTATGAAAACATAGTAATAACAAAAAAAGCAAGGATTTTATGTACGAGGTAATAATGGAATGCAAGAAGAATGAATGACCTGGGTATGTCTATCTTGCAAGCTCCATTGAAGAGAGATTGGATCTCAAAGTGTGTGTGTGTGAGAGAGAGAGAGAGAGGTTGAAGCTGTGGAAGAGGAAAAGAGTGAAAGCGGGATATTAGTGTTTAAAATGTAGTGAGTCAAATAATATAATAAAATGTAATAAAACATAAAGAACTTACCCCATCTACAAAACTTCTTCATCTACCGGTGACCCCACTTACTCATGTAAATTGTGGACTACATTAATTTCTTCATCATAATGATTTAGTCGTATTTAATTCATAATATGGTTGTAACTGGCTGTATTCGACTATAACATACTGAAATGAATTAAAAAATATTTTATAATTACAAAATAATTTATACATTAACGACCAGAATGATTGCAATCTCACAGTAATCGTGACTTGACCCTATCATTGGTTGAATTCACCAAAAATGATAGATAAAATAATGAATAAGTAAGAGTTTGTTTATTAATCAATTAATTTATATGTATCTCACTTTCTTAAGGTATAATGGGTGAGGTGAGTTTTCAAAATAGATGGAAAAAGTAAGTTTTCAAAATCATTTTCCTCCATTATGCTATCAAAAGTTAGATTTGATAATGAGAATCGGGCCTTCTTATATATAATAATACTGTGTATAGTGTATGAAATCAGATACATAAAAAGAAATTTGTTACAGATTTATAAATTTATAAGTATCATATGGAATTGGTGATGTGGATTTAAAAAATTTCTTGATCCTTAAAAAAATAATAATGCATTTAGAACAAGATTCCTGTGATATCAATCACAACATGTCAAATTTTGAAAACTTCTGTTATATGTTCTAACATTGACCTTTGCTAAATTTGGTGTGGTTGAAGAAATGACACATCACTAAAAAATTAGTACTAATTGAATTAAAATAACCCTTGGATTAAGGTGATGTTTTGATATATTTTGAAATTGAACACTTCATAATTTGAGCTCATTTGCAATTAATATTGATCTTTAATAAATTATTTAACTTTGTGGTCTGAAACCTCTTCTGATCCATGCATGTGTTCACAAGTGGGCAACTTCTACTTAATTAGAATCAAACCCATGACCCCATTTGTTATGGTTTTAATATCTCTTTTCCTTAGTGAATTATTGATTTGTTTAAATGTTTGATTGGAAGGAAAAACTTCTTTAGATATTGTAATATTGGTAGTCAATGATATGTAATAACAGTTAAGGATATGTAATAATAATGCCAACCACTTTTGATATAAAAATATATAAAACTATAGTATTCTTCAGATTTGTATTACATTTATTTGTCACTTGGGTACAAGAAAAAACTAAACATTTATGGTCCTATAGCATAGAACATTGCATTTAACTAATATTATTGATCTACTATAATCCACATAACTTTCACTATAAAAATCAAATAAAAAAGTATGTAATATGGTACCTACGTCTTTGGGAAGTGTTGAGTAGCTAACGATATATTATCAAGAATTAGGATTAGGGAATACAATCATGTTAACTATCAACTCATTTGATTTATCTTCGCGCAATACATTCAATAAACATTTTCCAACAACAGTTCTATAGAACTTTTCCATCAAGCATGAATTTGATGCATGTCTTAAGAGTTATATAATAATTAGTTCTGATATCAATTGTTGGTACAAATGATCGATTACAAACAATAAAATAAAACATTAAATAAAAATGAAGAGAAGATAACAATAGTTTTATTAATGAGTGAATTGTGTCTACATCCTCGAAGAATTGAGATACTAACCCACATATGAAAGGATAAATGAGCAATTTTATAAGTGTAAAAACTCAAAAGCATTGCTATCTTGTTTCAAGATGTTTTGTCGCTAACTTTTTACTCTTTGCCATGACCCAAATAGGCTCTTGGGCCAAGTATGGGTCCAACAAATATGATGAAAATTGAGGTGGGGAGCGTCATTGGGAGCAATTGGAAAGTGGTAATGAAGACTTGCAATTAATATACACGTTTAACTACGCCCAAAGCTGTCTTGTGATAACCGGATTAGATCGGACGGTCCGACCGATTCGATTACTGACCGGACTTGAAAATGATTTCGTTTTGTAGTCTTAACTGAATGAGTAGTTGAACCGCTTTGTTAATAAATATTCAGTATTCTATCCTTAAATATACCTCAAACTATCATATATGATACTACTTGTTGTAGCCCTCGAGTTTCTTATGATACAATTTGTTAAACCTATCGGAGAGTTTCACAAAAAAATTTACTTATTAATTATATGAATAACACAATGAGAATGAATAAGACAGATCCTTATTTTTTTCAAAACAACAAATTGTTCATCCTTTTCTTTTTCCCTTTCTGTAATGCTTACTCACAATTTCTTCATACGTACAATAACTGAAGCGTTGAAATTTCCACCCTTTAATTCTGGGAATCAAAAGTTTAATATAGTGATTCTCCGAAACCCCATGTTCTATTGCAAACTCAGTTACTCCTTCCTTATCTTCAATTCAATCATATGGTATTGTGATATAATGGGATTCAGATGTTAATGAAGTTAAGTCAAAGATACCCACAAAAAGTAGAGAGAGAAAATAAGCAGAAGCTAGGTGATTAAATAAATAATTAATTAAATGATAAAAAAGAATAAAGCTTTTGGCTTATATGTTACAGTACAAAAAAGCGTGTTGGCTTTTTGGGTGAAGCGTGGAGTTAGTAAAGTTAATTATTTTGGATAGGTCCACGTTTTTTCTACTTTTAGAAAATTTAATCTTGGGGTATATTTGTTTCAGTGCAAACGCAAAAAAATTGAAACTTGTGTGAGACTTGAGTTGAGAGAGAAAAAGATAGAGATGGGTTCGTATGGAAATCTTTCAAGGAGGGCTTTGGAAACCAATATGCCGATTATGGTTCAGGTATATGACTTACCCTTTTTCTAATTTTTGAGCATTTCAATGAGTGTTTTTATTTATTTATATATTTTGGTATGAATATGATAATCAAAGTGTGTGTTTGCAGATGCAGGAATTGCTTCGAGGAGCTAAGAATGCTGTGTCTTTGGCCCAGGTTTATTTTTTAATTCTCCCTTTTCTGTTTCCAATGTTTGTTTGTTTTTACTAATCTTAAAGTTATAACATGTTGGAGATGATTGAGGAGGCAAATTGTGTTTTTTTTCTTGTTTCCAATGTCTGTATTATAAATTAGTAGTCTATCTTGGTAATGGGTTCTAGTTTTAAGAGAAGTTTTTTGTGTAGGTTTTCAGATTTTAGCAACATGTGGGACCCAAATTTGTGGGAATGTTTAGGATATATATAGAAATGGAATTTGAAGCTGTTAATTCATTTTGGTGAGGATAAATGTTATTTCTTATAAGAAACATGAAAAATATGCTTCTGAATATCTCAAAAAATATACATATGCAAGACAAATTCAATGGTGCACCTGTTGGATTTGGTGCATCCATGTACGTGGTGTGGACTGTGGGGCTGATGGCGGAGACTGGGGTAGGTGAGACTGGTGAGTGCAGCACTGGAATAGGAGTATGAGGGTGGGGACGGGAAGGTTGGGTGGGGTTCGAGATTGAGGATATGAGTAACATGATATTTTCACACTGCATCATTTTTTAGAGCCTCGGTGCAACGTAAGATTGTTTGCCTTGTGAGGTCATGGATTCACATCATTGACGACTAGGCATATCTAGAAAGTTGAAACTTGTTTAGAAAATCAGACTCAGGAGGGATGTTTGCGTACTTTGTTCTGTGTACGTTTCATAACATGACTACCATTTTGGGTTGCATTTTTTGAACCATCAATCTCAAGGCTCCGATTACAAGGCTATATTGTTTTAGGCTTATCTGGGGCCTTTATTGTGAACTAAAAGTGAAAGCTATATACATATATGTTGAGTGTGCGTATGTTGTTACCGATTTTATATATTATTTGTTCTGTAACTGCTCAACTGAAATTTCTGATGGGATTATGGAAATTTGTCTGATGCAGGGGGTGGTTTATTGGCAACCTCCAAAGCAAGCATTAGAGAAGGTGAAAGAACTTGTGTGGGAGCCCTCTATTAGTCGTTATGGTGCTGATGAAGGTATTCCTGAACTCCGTGCCGCATTGGTGAAAAAGGTAAAATGTCTAGTTTCTTCTTACAACTTGCACTAGTGAGGAAAATGTGACTCGGGATTGTGGAAGAATTAGGTTTTGGGTTAGGGAATAAGGAAAAGAGAG
Organism: Lupinus albus; assembly: GCA_009771035.1. Lineage (NCBI taxonomy): Eukaryota > Viridiplantae > Streptophyta > Magnoliopsida > Fabales > Fabaceae > Lupinus > Lupinus albus. Next base: position 15,259,546 of record CM020002.1, on the reverse strand, counting down.
AAACAGTGGTAAACCGAGAATATTATTGAAGGGTGTAATGTAATTGATGTGACGTAATGTATTCTAATTCCATAAGCTAGTACTCGCCTGTATTAATACTTAAGGTATAATCCCAAACCCACTAATGCTAAAGACTAAGGGCCTTAATATCTTTTAAATGGTTTTCTTTATTTGGGGATAAAGTTTGGGATTGCATAAAGGGTCCTCCTTGACTTTGGTGATCTTTCAATTAACTACATTGCTTTTATCATGCAGTTGCGTCTTGAAAATAATTTGCACAAATCCTCAGTAATGGTTACAGCAGGTGCCAACCAGGTGATCAATTCCAGCTATTCAATTTGCGTTTTATGTTAATTATTTTGGTATGTTAACATAAAAATATAACATTTGGTTTCTGGAAAAAAGTGATGTTTAAGCATTTCAGCTTCAATTAGACTTCTTGTGTTTTCCAGTTAGAATAAAATGAATTTTGCTTTCTTTTTCTGAAGTCTTATGTACACACACAATGAACAGGCCAAGTATTTGATAGGAATAATATGGTTTTTGTAAGTCGTGAGTGAAGACTGTACCTTTGATTGTTCCATTCATTGTAATTTTCAGTTATTATTGGAAAATTTGAATAGTGCATCGAATGTTGCTTTTCTAACCTGCTTACCCAAAGAAAGAATGAGCCTGAGATGGAAATAAAAAGGGACTTCATTTAGTGATTTCCAGGTTTCTCTTTTTTTGTTGGGAACTGCAGCATAGGGTGATTTTGAATTGAATTTTCTAGATTGTTATGATCACCCATTTTCCCTGTATAATCTATTTTATCTTCTCATTTCCGTCACTTCGAACTTTTCTTGTTGTAGACTAACCTTGAATGAGTCAGTGTAACAGTTTAGCTCTGTTATTTTATGCTGTTCGGGTCTCTTTCGTTAACTGGTAATTGAAGACTAATGACTGTTATAGACTTATGGTACTCATTTTGTTTGCTTGATCAGTGTAGTTTAATCTTCAATATACTATGGTACTCATTTCCAAACATTTGCAGTGCAGGCATTTGTGAATCTAGTTCTTACTCTGTGTGATGCGGGGAATTCCGTGGTTATGTTTGCTCCTTACTACTTCAATGCATACATGTCTTTCCAAATGACTGGCGTTACCAATATACTAGTGGGTCCTGGTAGTCCAGAAACACTTTATCCAGATGCAGGTAAAATACTGGATTTATATATTTGATCAAGAATTGGGTGATGAGGTCTAGACTTGTTGTAAATCATTGGTGTGTCGACCCTCTTCTCGAAAGGTTTCTTGTGCCGTTATAATATGATGCATGTGTGGCTTTTTGGCTTTTAGATCTTGCTAATTACAAAATGCTGGTTAAGTTTACTCAGTCCTGTAATTTCAACATTTTTGGCTGAATAACAGCATTGTGCAAAATGCTGCCCCATATAATAGAGCAAGAATCTTAGAAGACTGTTTGATGTTTATTAGACATTAGCCATTTAAGCTTACACTTTCCAATGGTGTTGGTTTTATTTGTTTAGGCCCTTTATCTGAATTGTCTTGATTTTCAGATTGGCTGGAAAAAATATTATCGGAGACAAAACCTGTTCCAAAGCTTGTTACTGTTGTAAATCCAGGCAACCCTTCTGGAACCTACATTCCAGAGCCTCTTCTAAAGGTTTTCCCCTCTGCTTCTCTCCTCTCTGGGTGTGTATATGCCTAAAGTTAGTAGCTTTTGAAAACAATGTTGTTGAACTTTCAAAAAAATTCTATTGGAGTTTTCTTTCTTTAGTTTCTTTTTTATTCCCTTGTGCAACCAATATTTCTGTATTTGATCTCGTAACATAATATTCCCGATTAATAGGTTTACTGATCTAAACAAGTTTTTGCCTAAGAATTTTGTTTTGAAATCTGTAAGCAAGTGTTTTTTCTTAATTGTCCAGAGGATTGCAGATCTCTGCAAGAATGCTGGCTCTTGGCTTCTTGTTGACAACACATATGAGTAAGTCTTCTAAGTTACTATCTTCTTCCTTAACGAAATTTCTTTCTTCTTTGACAAAACAGGTTTCTTTTTCTATCCCAACAAAAATTCTTTCATGTTACTCATATTTATGGAAGAATACCAAAAAAAAGTCTTAGACATATGTTTATGTCCTTGTTATTCTGCTTTGTAACATGACCAGACAATTTAAATAATGGCTTGTGTTCATGACAACAAATTTGTTGTCCATGTGCCAAATTTGATTAAATTTTACATTGGATGTTAACGCACGACATAGGAAGCGTATATTCATGGAAACTCCTAATTATTTTATTCATAGGTTATTCAATCTATCATCATTTCAGATTGATTTTTTAATCATTTTCATTTATGTTGTGGTCAGCCCCTTATATGGTCTCTAAAGTATTCTGATGAGATCTTACACTGGTCAGGAAATGCCAAATTCATGTTTAAGCCATCATAGTAGTCTTCTCTCTGAGTACTTATTTAGATTCTCTTACACTTTTCTCTGAATTTTATCATTTGCACTGCAAGCTTATATTTTAACTATTTCTTTTAACACCGACCCCATCCTTGACTTGGAAAATAGTTACATTTCATGTTTCTTTTTTATGTTCTAGTGTTCTATCCATGACCACTTCAACGGGGTATACTACCTCAGATATGCAGATGAATTGGACAACCATGTTGCATTCTTAGCTTCTTATTGCACTTCCTCATATATAGATTTTCTTGTATTTGAGGATCTTTTGTACATCCCCTCTTTTCTCTAATAAATATGCATGCAGGTATTTTATGTATGATGGTTTAAAACACACTTGTGTGGAGGGAAATCACATTGTTAATATTTTCTCTTTCTCAAAAGCATATGGAATGATGGGATGGAGAGTTGGATATGTAAGTAATATTTTCATTTATTTTCATCAGCATGAGAGCAAAGATTATTAATCATTATATATCCCATTGAGCATATTTTTGGTGAAACATTGGATTTGTCAAAGACCAAAAAGAATGTTCCTCAAGAACTATGATGATGGCTGTTGTCAAATGATGAAACACAATCCTATATTGCTTCCACTTTATATTCTTGGTTATTAGTTTCTTCTATGCAAAATAGTAGCTACATTCTTAAGTTGCAATTAATGTTAACAATCAGTACCATATTCTGGACTAAATATCTGATTGTTGCAGATAGCATACCCCTCTGAAGTAGAAGGACTTGGTACCCAACTTCTCAAAGTTCAAGACAACATTCCAATCTGTGCTTCAATAATTTCACAATACCTCGCCCTATACTCCTTAGAATTGGGACCCGAGTGGGTTAGAGAACGCGTAGAAACTCTTGTCAAGAATAGAGAAATTGTTTTAGAAGCCCTTTCCCCTCTTGGAGAGGGTTCTGTAAAAGGAGGAGAAGGTGCCATATACCTATATGCAAAGCTCCCGGAAGGGCGCGGTTACGATGATTTCGAAGTGGTTCACTGGCTAGCTAATAGGCATGGAGTTGCTGTAATCCCAGGAAGTGCATGCGGCTCTTGTGGCAATCTTAGGATTTCTTTTGGAGGCTTGACAGAAAGTGATTGCAAAGCAGCAGCAGAAAGGCTCAAGAATGGGTTGGAAGAATTGGTTGGACATGGGTTGGTGCAAGACCAGTAACTTGTAGTTCAAGAAAACTATAGAAAGAATGTATATTTACCAGTGAAGGAAATTTGCAACTGGTGCATTTGACTTTATAGGTGATAGTGGTAAACAAGTTGATGCATTATTTCTTTGTTCTGTATTCTAAACATTTATAATTGTGAAGTAACTTGTGAAATTCTGAATTTATAATAAAAGTCTTCCATTATTATAGGCTCAAAGCTATTCTCTTCCCTCCTTCACCACCCTCTGCCAACTCCTAATTACCTTATCAATGATTTGTATGATCCTGAAATTATTTCAGAGTTTGAGTTCTTATTTTCTTTATAGACAAATACTTTTTTAAGGGTAAGGAGATAGAGTGTACTTTTAAGTCTAGAAACTCTATCAATTGATTTAATTTGTTTGTATGTTATTTCAAATGCTTTTGTTAATGCTTGCATTTTGTTATTTTGTTGATTAAGAAATTGAATCATTCCATCTAATCCAAATCTATGGCAATCAATTAGAATTAAAGCCATCTTGAGATCCTCTCCTTTATCTATAAGGCACTTACAAAGCTTGGTGGTAGAGATGTAATTATTGGCTATAAGTCTATAAGGTTACGGGTTCGAGTCGCAGAGACTCCCTTTAGAGGTATTTAAGCTTAAAGGGTGACATACTTAGTAAATTCATGGGTTGAGAGAGTTCGCATGTCAAACTTAAAGGGTGATACACTCTGTAAATTAATTGGGAAAACTTTTCTCTCCATTTCCTTTGCAATCAAGAGTTCAAGAAAACTCATAGCAATTTGTTATCCATCATTCTTGTTCAACATCCTTGAAATTGAGCTTAAAGCATCTTCATTCAAAACTTTTTCATAAAGTATGAACTTTGATGTTGAGTTACTCAAGATATTAGCATGATATGAATATGCAATTTCTAAAGGTCTTTGTATATCTGTCTGATGGTAATTTAGTCCATTCCCACATGGATGGGTAGACAACAATTCTTGTTCTCCAAGAATGTTGACTTACTCTCCAAAACTATTTATCCTAAGGTGTATTAGTTTATATTATGTGACTATGCATAAGCTATTAATGCATGTTTACATGGAAGTTAAGCTTAATTATGTTATATTATTTGCTGTTAATGAGAACATGATTTCTCTACCTAAATTGGCAAGCTGAATTTGGAGTAGTAATGTAGTTTATTAAAGTTGCTTATAGCAGAGAAAGTTTAAAAACTTGTACATAGAAATTACAATCTTATTAAATTCACAACACTTGTATATGAAGGATGGTCATCAATAACATGTAATCCTAATCTTGAAGACCATAATGTGTAGCATGACTAGTGGAGTGTTGAGTCAAAGTATACTGCAGCATAGACTATGCTGATAACAAGTGAAATTGAGCTGAATTCATGTGTACACATGCATATCAAAACTGGATTTTGTAGCTAGTTTTCCTTGAATGGAGCTCTCATTTTTTAGTCTTCTCACTAGAAGATCAAATTTAACATGTCATATCATAAAGTTTGGTATCATTGGATTTACATTGTACATTCTAAGGATTATTCATCTCCAATGTAGAGATATAAGTGTGCCTTGGAATCTTGGGAACTACTCTTTATAGATATTATTGAATCCATTTTAGTTGCAAACCAAACATCATCGGAACAGACGTTTAACTCTACTCACAAATATATCTACCAAGTCTCTCTGAGGTCCAAGAATATCATATATATATATATATATATATATATGTGAGAAGTTGGATGCATTCGACATATATCATCCAGATTGAGGAGGTGTTGAAATTGCTGAGATAACAAGAGGATTCTATATCTGATTAGGATTAAATACATGATGATCTCATATAATATATGCATTTATCTCCCTCAGATGTATACTTTTCTTATATTGATTGATAGAAGTACATAATTTGTATCTTGCTGACATGCTAGTATATTTGTAAAACAAGCTTCAAATTGGCACTAGAGGGTAACTAAATTTCATTGGCAAATGATAGATACAAGTTGAAAGAAGAAAATTTTGTTTGATGAAGTAAGGTTCCTTCCAATCTATCTCTTCTGGAAGTTGAAGACCTTGATTGAGACAGCAAATGTAAATGCAAAGAGAATAGCAGTTCCAGAAACCACAATTGCACAAACTCCTATGAAGTCATGTTTGATACCGAAATAACTTCTTAAGAACTCTTGCACTGACATATCTTCTGATTTCATCACTGTTGTTATATCTCCAAATTGTGATGCAACCAATCCATATATTGTCCAAGCCACAGGACATGCCCAATAGTACCACCTCCACCACACAGGAATCCTCTGTTAAAAAAAGTATCAGCATAGATATATCCATTGAGTAACTCAGTGATTGAATTCATGCATAGTATTGTTCAATTCATTCATTAGTTAACTACACTTACGGGTCGTGGGACGACAAATCCTGAAAAGAGGTTCCAAATTGCATAAAATGCAGCAGCCACAATAGAAGCAACATGGTGATTTGGTGTCACAGCCACAGCCATCATGCCATAGAAAGTGAAGTAGCATAATGTGAAATACATGAAAAATATGTACCAAAAGAATTTCTCTAGAGTCCACTCAAATCCAATCATGGAATAAACTATGACACCATATGTAACAGCTTGGGCAAAAACATAAGGTAGCTCTATTATAACCTGTGCAAACAAAAAAGGAGTGACTTGTGTTAACATAGGTAACTCATACAAACCATGTACTAATAAAGCAAAGTTTTATGTTGGGATTTAGTTAGTTTGAGTTTATCATATTTTATCTTCAATTATGTTATCTTCAGTTATGTTTTATCTCTGTGGCTATCTTATCCCTTGCAACAACTTTGTTCATTTTTTCCGTGATTTTGTTACCTGCGCAATTGCGTAGGGTAAGGCGGAATACATTCCAGCAGCTCTTTCTCTATAAAACACAGTTCTTTCAACTGCTACAACTGGCTGTACAGAGGCAGAATTCTGGACCCCGAGGAAGAGAACAGCGGTATGCATCGAGCCTACGGCATTAAAAAGGTCTTGTCTGTTTGATCTGCAAGCCACCAAAAAAAGCAGAGTTTAAGTGGAAAAACAAAAATTAGCCAAATCTAATGTCATGTTTTCTAAGTTACTGAATTTTGTCTTACATTTTTCCTCCGAGATTCCAGAACATTGTTCCAAACATGAGGGCTATGAAAGTAGTGAAGAGAAGCCTCACTGCAGTATATGGTGGATTGCGCCAATACGACCAATGTTGTTTCCATAGGCAAGCCAGGCATTGAACCAAAAGTGACTGTGAGTATTGAGTAGCAAAATAAAGATCCTTTGAACCAGGAGCAAGGTTGCTAAGTTCTGCTATAACCTGCTTGTTTCTCCTGAAGAACAACAATGTGTGTAACAGTTAAGTATTTTGTAAATAATATGTGAGCATAGGTACTATAGTTTTTAAACTCATATTCATATATGTTAGATTACCTATACAGTTCAGAATTTTTGTATATCTCATGAAAATCAACACCTAAGTTATGTTCTTGTGCTGAAGTTGTTACTTCCAACATCCAAGTCGCTGGATTATAGCCATCTTTAATTTTACTAACCCCGTCAATGCTCTAGACATCGAATTTTGTTTTCAAAAAGAAATCATTAGTATCAAAATTATGGCTGTGCAATTAAAATGATATTGATTTTTAGGTGCATCCTACCTCAAAATAGTTGATCAGTTGGCTAGAATGGCGACCGAGTGACCCAACATATATTTCTTGTCCGCCACGCTTCATTAGGAATAACTAGAAACAAGTGTAAATATATCAGATTCAAATTCCACTGGAGAAAGGACTATAAAACAAAGCTTCACTTTATTATCATATAATCTTTTACCTCATCAAAAGCTTCAAATATGTCAATGCTTGGCTGATGGATGGTGCAAACAACAGTTCTTCCTGTGTCAACTGTGTTCCTAACAGTTCTCATAACAATTGCGGCAGCTCTAGCATCTAAGCCAGAAGTAGGCTCATCCATGAAGATTATGGATGGATTAGCCACTAACTCAACCGCAATGGTTAGCCTCTTGCGTTGCTCGGTTGAGAGACCACTTACACCAGGCAAACCAACCAATGAGTTCCTCAATTGGTTTAGCTCAACAAGTTCCATGACTTCCTCAATAAACATCTACAAGTACAACAATCATTTGTCAGATCCAAAAGCACAACAGTCACGGATGCAAACAGAAAACATCATAGGGCGATCCAAATATATTGAACGGGGGGCAACGTTGCCCCCTCAGAACAATCAGTATTTGTGTTCAGAAAGCTAGATGTCTCAACTCTATATTAATAGAAAACTTACATTATTTTTTAGCATACTACATCAAGTAAAAAAGAAAAGGCATAGTGTGTCTTAAGCTGCAGATGCTAACCTTTCTTGCATTGGTATCAACTTCTGCTGGTAAACGAAGCCATGCTGAGTAGACCAAGGACTCATAGACAGTAACATGAGGAGAATGTATATCGTTCTGCTCACAGTAACCTGATATTCGAGCAAACGTTTCTTGCTTTTTAGGGTAGCCAGAAACTTTAACGCTCCCTTCAATATACCCACCAGTTTTTCTACCAGCCAAAACATCCATCAAAGTAGTTTTACCAGCTCCACTCACACCCATCAAAGCTGTGAGAACACCAGGCCTAAATGCACCACTAACACCTTTCAGAAGCACTAACCTGTCCTCTATTGCACCCTGATCCTTCATTTCCTGCCAGTTCAAATTGAAAGAGTTAGAACTCGTTATTTTCGACTAAAGCAGACTATATGTCGGACCAAACTTAGTTGTTGTTCTTCAACCAAATGTATGGTTGTTTTCCAAAGAGTATATAACATGTGCGATAGCTCATCAATGAAAATATACTTAGTGTAAAATTTGTTATACATTACATTTTTATCGGAAAACAAAACCACAGACACTCAGAAAAACACCTATGTTTTGTCCATATCAAGTATTCAAATGATAAATAATAACTTTGTGAGTGACTTACTTGAGGCATGTCAACTGAGTATACAATTTGATCAAATGTGAGAGAATGTGGTTCAAAAGGAAGAACCATTCCTCTTTTCTTTCCATGGCTAGAATCCATAACAGCATTAGCTCTTCCTGAATTTCCTGCATGATAAATGTAAAATTATTGAGCATCTAAGATAAAATTATTAGAATCACTGATAAATTGTGTCACACACATAAATATGAAATGCTTGTATCCGGTGTTCACTATCATCACCTTTGAATGGTAATTCAACCTCTTGGCCTTCTGATTCTTGAGTCATCATTGCCTGCGGCGTATCAAATGCTGCAAAATCATGCATTTTTTTAATAAAATTTTGAATCGCTATAAGAATGTTGACGAACGAAATATAGAGACGCGCTCACGGTTGAGGTAAGTGAGAGCCACAGTGTACAGAATGTTGAAAAGGATCATAAATCCAATCAATGCCCCAAACCCAATCCAATACCAATATGCTTGTGTGAAGAAACCGCGAGACTCCAAAATTTGAACTCCAATAGTCTTATTTGAAGTTGGAGTTAACTACAATTCAAAAGCAAAAGAATTAGGCCTGCATTTTTTCTGAACTAAACTTATATATTTCTAGCTTCATGTTCAAGAAATTACTCGGTTCCAACTATTTCCAAGGAACTCATTCACCACAATAGCATTCTGGCCATACATTAAAGGTGAAATCCAGTAACCCCAAATCCACCACCCCTTGATATCCTCTGTTTCATTGCCAATCAAATGAAAGAAGTATTAATATCATGATCCATAATGTGATAAATGCAACAACTTTGTTACGTCTTTAAAGAAAAACGATATATCCTCCTACAAATCCTTGTAAATAAATCGTGTATGAGCACTATGATTATTAGGCACGACAGTGAATGAAATAATCACTAATCATGAAAGTAACAATTAAAAACTACAACAAAGTCCTTAAGATTTTGATTAGTTGTTGTGCCTAATAGGATGTGTTAATGCCGAAACCACTCTTGAACTTACTTTTTGACAGAACGAAGCCACCTAATGCAAGGAATGTGAGAAGTGCAAAGGACCCAAATGTGCTAGCCACAATTATGTTCCTACCCAGTGCTGCGATTGCTCGGAACAATCCAGAAGCCATTTGGTTTATTAGTACTAGCAGAATGTACTGCTTTAATAATCTGCATAAATAGGGTGTGTTAATGTTAACAACATAATAAAGAGTCTATTCGATAAGCGTTTATCACATGAGAGCTTATGATCTTCCTATACGCTTCATTTATCTTATTTCATAAACTTCTCTAATATGCTAATTGAAATAAGCTAAAAAGAGCTTATAGGAAGTCATAAGCTATATTCATAATATCTTTCAAATGCGCCCGAGTCTTCATATGAAGAAATTTCTTTACCTTCCAACATTTGGATCAAATCCAATCACATAATAGGTGAGAAATACCCAAACAGCAACTTCTATAAGTGCAATAGGGATCTTAAGGATCCATGAAGGAATGGCATATGCCCATGAGGGATAGAATAGAAGGTCCCTTTGCTTGTAGAAAATAGGTAACTTTGCAATGGTCATTGAAAGCTCAGCCATTCCATTAAACATAATCATCACTACTGTGAAAAATAGAGCACCAGCATAAACTCCTCCATCACTTAGTGAATCTCGGTGCATCTCGGTTCGTAGAAATAGTGTCATCGCGATTAATGCCATGGTAGTAAGCTAGAGAGCATCAAGAAAGAAAAAAAATCAGAAGCCAAAACCATGTGCTCTAAATAATAAATAGTATCAAATGAAAAGCATTTTTTCATATAAAGAAGGTAGTAACCTACTTGGCATATCTTGAAGATGTAAACAAATGAGTTCCTTTTCATAAGCAAATACTCTCTTGAGAAGTTAGCCTTTAACAACTCCTTCTTGTTAACACCATACTTGTTAGTGGTTAATGCAGCTGGGTGGTTTCTGGACTTGTCAAATGGAACTGCAAGTTCATCTCCGATTCTTCTACCGATGTGGAAAGATTGAAATGCCTCAGCAAATTCATTAACAGTTATAAACCTGTATGGTATATCTCTTTGTGTCCAATACTGCTCTTGATCCTTTACTGAAGTTACCTGTGCAAAGAGAACATATCAGTTCATATTACTCGGATCGCGATATGAGTATGTTATGCAGTTCATTTTGGTGCATGGTTTGTCGCTGTTTATGTTATTATTACTCAACAATCTTTAAGGTGAACCTTGTACAAAGTAAGAACATATTAACTATGAAAAAACTTCAAATGAGGGAAAACAAGAGACAAATTATGACATACTTCTTGAAGGAAATCAGCAACACCTTTCCTTTCAGGACATTTAAACCCCATAGATTCAAAGAAGTCAAGAACATATTCACAGGGTCCTTGGTAGACAATTTTACCATCAGAAATAAGAATGATGTCATCAAAAAGTTCATAAGTCTCTGGTGCTGGCTGGAGCAAAGAGATAACCGCGGTTCCGTTAAGAATGTGAACATATTGTCTGAGAGAGCTCACAATCTGAAAAGTTGTGGAACTGTCCAAGCCAGTAGATATTTCATCCATGAATAAAGCATTTGCCGGTCCAACCAACATCTCCCCTGTAGTAACCCTCTTCCTTTGCCCTCCAGAAATACCGCGCAACATTTCATCCCCTACCAAAGTATCAGCACATATATCCAATCCTAGAATCTGCAAAATTTTAGAGTACTAAATATTTACCATGTATGTGCCTTCACTTCATAGATAATCGTAACGGAATTCAAACTTAAAGAATGAGATTAGAGAACCTCATTTTAGTTTATTACCTTTAGTGCATAATCTGTTACCAAGCTTTCCTCCTGGCCTATAGCTGCAGTTGCCTGGTATATCAAAAGCCAACCAAATGCTTAGAGATTATATACATTAAACAAACAACCGAGCCTTAATCCCACTAGGTGTGATCGGCTACATGAAACAATAGTAGCTAATTTCTTACCTTCATATAGACATCAATATCTGGATCAGGCTTAATCTTTGCTTCTATCTCTCTTCTAGACAACTCGGATAATAAGTCTTTTGATCACAAAAATAATAAAGAGTTATACTCATGTTACTCCCGAAATTTGATATATGAGAAGAATTAGTATGCATGATGAAAAATGACTAACCGTAGCGTGTTCCAACGCCTTGGCACCTTGCTGAGAAAGCCAAGGTTTCTCTTACAGTCATTTCTCCTATGTGAACATCATGCTGGCTTATGTAGGCTGCAGTTCTTTGAGGTACAAACTCATCCATTCCATATCCATTATAAGTCACTCTCCCAGATACCTGGAAGACACGGATCATTCGAATTAGATGAAAAGTACTAATTCTCTACTTGACAAAGAAAGAAAACAATAAATTGTTGTAAAATTAACGCCAACCGTTTTTTTATTACCTTAAGATTTGGATCAAGCTTTCCTGACAGGGCTAAAAGGAGTGTGGTCTTTCCTGAACTTGGAGGACCTAATAGCAATGTCATCCTACGAGGTTTGATGATTCCACTGACATTTTTAAGAATAGTCATATGTTTCTTTTTGCTTTTGAGAATATGGAGAGAAGTAAAGAAACTCTGAAAGACAAAATAGAGAAAGATTGTGAGAAAGAAACACAAAAGTTAAATGTGAAACACAAATTCATGAACTAGAATCTGCACAAATTTACCTCCACCATATTAGTAGCAAAGTTCAGTAAACTAGGCAAAGATCTACTTTCTACATAAGCCTCTGCTTCAACATTTAGATGCTGAAATCGAACTTCAATGGTTGGAATATCAATCCCAACTCTAGAAAAAAAACAGAAAAGCAAACATGACAAAGAGAAAGGACATTATAGACTATTAATGTTAAGAAAAAACAGACATATAAGAATCAGAACATAGAAGAAAAGGAAACAATAAAGATGTAAGAGATCATAGTTACTAAGAACACAATACATGTAAAACATCAAATTCGGTATTGCGGTTTAGATAGTCTCCACAACTATATCATGACCTCAATTATGGTATGATCAGCCGCATTTTCCCGCAATTTTCCACAATCACAGTAAATGCATTGCATTGCAATTTAAAACCATGAAAGGATTAGTGAGGTAGTGATCACAAAATACATAATGCATGCTTACCTATCAATTCTTTTCTTGAGCTTCAACAAAAACCTTTCATTGTCCTCTTCAGCAACCTTAACCAACCTGTCTAGAAGCTTCTGTCTTTCTTGAAAGCCAATATCAGTGACATCAATCTCATTGGAAACACCACATGATGTGGTCAACAACCCTTTCCTTAAACGGTTATAAGTTGGAAGTTTTTCAAGTGCAGCCCATTTAAGAGCCTCTTCATCATTTTCTTCACGTGAGGACTTTGAGAAAACCTCCATTGCACTGTTTCTCCAAACTGTAGAACTATTAACTCTTAAACTATTGCTTGCTCTATATACATCACTTCCCTCCATTGTTGCTCTTACTATTAAAGACAAAAACTTTTGAAACTTTAGCTCAAACCCAACAAAACCCAGAAGCCTTTTTTCTTCTTCAAAGCTTATAATGCAGTTTCAACAAAGTAGAACATAGAAAACTTCTTAGCAATGCTATGTTCTTTATAAGGAAGTACTAGTGAAAACTAAGAGAGAGAGATGCAAAAAATGTGAACAGTGAGAAATATGAAGAAAGAAGAACAAGAGAGTTCCTTGCAATGAAAATGGTATGGAAAAGCATGCCTAATTGTCCATTTATATACACTCATAGTTAGATAGTGATACATAAACAAAGTGGCTTTTGATGACTTTAATGTGTGTGCATGTTTTTGATATTATTTCACCCCAACTATAATGAAGTAAATAATATTGAATTTGAATTTATTGAACCAACAATGAATTAGTCTAGTATTATAAAATTAATAGTTCAATTCTTGGAAGTAACATTTATTGAGATAAATAATCACGCATTCTAAAAAAATATCAGTTACTTATCATAAAGTGAAAGTATAACTTTGATAGTAGAAAAAAAAAGTATTGCATTCCTTAAGTTCAACTTAAAAAGATAGCTTCTTCAATAAATATAAAATTAATTATAATTTTTTAATTTTTTTTTGTTGTGAATCATGGATGATTATTTTGATGACAACTATAATTAAATTGAGTTAATATCATTTCTATTAATGGAGAGATAAATACTTCAAAAAATCAAAGTAAATGTAACTTTTAATGATGCATATATTCATCTGATTACAATGAAATTACAATTTTATCATTAAAAATAAAGGAAAAACATACATTTGTCTATCCATTAATAGAGGATTTCATTTCAATTAAATTTTGGTAACCATTAACAATTGAAAATATAACTCTTAAATATTAAAATGTTATGATGATATATTGATTTCTTATTTAATGCTTTTAAGAAGGCTGAAAATCTCTTTAAGTTATGAATTTTATTATATTACTTTTTGGTATAGATCACATGTATCTTCTATCCATGAGATGTTAAAAGTTAAAACTCTTTCTTCCAAATGCAACTCTATTCTTAATGATTTGAAACCTCTTCCTAAATTCTAAATACTTTTTTTGGTTGAGCTTTGTTATATACTTCTTATACAACTTTCTAAAAATATGCTTAAATTTAAATAAAACAAGTATTAAATAAAAAATAAAATGTATCATATTCTAGAGAATAATCTAGAGCATTTGGAGTTTTCTTTATATTATAAACTATTACATGTACCACATTTTAATTGACACTTTAACCTTTTTTAACATTTTAATATTGTTAGTCACTTTGGATATGAAGACATATTATATATTTTTTTCTTAAATTGCCATTATCTTATAATATTGTTATACGTTAATTACTAGCTCAAACTACTTCTCTTAAAAGTTGAAATAATATTTATAATTCTAAAATATATTATTATGGATATTTTAGAGAAAAACTACATTATTTTACATTACATTCAACAACTTCAATGAATATTTAAAGCGTGTGCATTATCTTACAGAGCCAATTAAATGAGGTTGAGAGAATAATAGTTGTTTTTAATTTTTACTGTTTTACATTATGGTAAAAATTTATATGAACAAAAATGAGTATTAAAAAAATCCTTTTAAATATTTTAACTAGGTTAGTGGTAACGATTATATAGAATTTATCAAGGTTGGGTCACATGTTTGAGTCATAAGAGACTTTCTTTCATGGAATAAAATAATAAAGGAGCTATTTAGATAGTATGCACAATAAATTTATAACCTCATAAGAGTTATATGTAAAGGTTGGAATTGTAATTGTAGGCTTAAAGTCATACAGGCTAATTAGTGAATCACATTAAAAAAATACTACATGGTAAAAATGCAATCTAATTAAGATTAAATTTAGTTCAATTTAAATAATTTAAGAAATTTTGAAACAGTAAATTAAATCATTTGAATCAATTTCAAAAAAACAAAATATATTTTCCAATTTTGTTTGATTTGGTTACACTTAATTATGTGAAACTCCTATTATATATTTATAAATAAATAAATAAAAATAGGTGTGAAACAAAAGTCAAAGAGAAAACAAAGCAAGTTACATGTTTCTTCATGTGGCACATGGGGGCCATCCTTTTTACCAAAAATAAGGTTCACACTAACCAAATGATATCTTCATTTCACATTATCACGTTCCTCCTTTTATTTTCATCTATAATTATTATTCTCTAACTTCTAAATACTTAAATTTAAACTATACCCAAAAAAACTAATTACTCAATAATAAAACCATTCCATTATTACTTTATTTAATATACATATTTATAGTCTAAAATAATATCATGATTTAAAATAAATATTTTTAAATTCTCCTAACTCATATTTGTTTTAAAAAAAATAGTGGCAAAGTTTTTGACAGAAGGAAGGGGTAGAAAATTGTGTAATTATGAGGTTTGAATATTTATATCACAATAAATGTTTTTTATATTTTCAAAGAGAATAATATATTTATCTTTTCACTTAATATTTTATTTTTCATGTAATCATTTGAACCAAAACCAATGCTCTTAAAACATTAAAATATATTAAGCAAGTTTGTACGTGGAGGATACAAAAGATAATTTTAGATCGTCGGTGTATAAATATTACACTTTTTTGGTATGAGAAAAAATGTATAAATTTTTATACTATCATTATATCATCTATCATTTATATTTAATTATGATTAACTTTGAAATAAAAGTAATACAAATGAATGATTAATATTATAAATATTCGTATTATTACTGCATAAAAAAAAAGATAGAAGAAAATGGCACGTTTATACTAGAATAGTATGGGACAATTAGTTTGCTAATGTGGTCACAAGTAACATATGTATAGGATAAATTTAAGAACAAAACAAAACATTAGTACTCGTTCCTTGTTCATCAAGATTAGTACTAAGTAAACACGTTAATTTATGACAAAATCTAAGATGATGAATCAAAAATTTGGTTTTAACACAAAATTGGTTACAGATACAAATTTACTCCTCGTATTCTCTCATTCACTCATTTTGATACACTACAATACATCAAATTTGTATTTTCTTCTAATCACTACAACAATCCATAAAATTGTTTTTGTCTCTTCCCTTACACTCATCACTTTTCATAGTAATTAACAAACTCTTCACTCCTACTCCAATCTCATTTGGCTCTTTCTCTCTCAATTTGGACTATTGATTCACTAAAAATGTTGGCTAATGTAATTGTATAACCGAGTATAAGCAATCTTTGAAATACACTTGAACATGATATGTTCTATATGTTCGTACGACTGTGTCTTTGAGTTTTAAGGAGATCGGAATTTTTAAAATCTCACGATGAAGTACATGTATGTCATTTTTGGCGATTCTGGCAATGTGAATCGATATTAATATAAGCTTTAATTCTAATTTTGTATTTATCAACATTAGGGTTGAATTTGTAGCAATTTTTTATTATTGAAATATTATCATTAGAAGCTCATTATTCTGTTTCATTAAATCAAAATTTCTCATGAACCAAATTTGTGGACTTTCCTCTTTTCCAAAATTTGGAAAAAGAAGAGAAAGGAAGTGAGTTCTCTAACACATTTCCAACCCAAATTAGTAAAAAAAATCAGATTTTTTTGTTAGGCCTTCTACCTCCATTCAAAATAGGTAATTTCTTCTTGAATGTGTCATATCAATTAAAAGATTTCATTTTCATTTTAGAGTCCAATAAATCAAACTCTCTTCCTATGATTCAATTAATTACGCTTGCTCTTTTTTAGCATTTGAAATGGAGGGATACTTAAAATATATTATTGTATTAATCACACATTCACTAGTATTGGAATAAAGTAGAGTGACCAATGTTATATATTGGACTTAAGTCTCTTATTATAATGTGCACTAAATAGAAATGGGTGTGCTAGAGCTTGTAATTTTTATTCTCTAATAATATATTGGACTTAAGTCTCTTATTATAATGTGCTCCCAGGAACGTAGATACAATTGGGCGAACCACGTTACCAAATTCTATTGTTTTTTCTCCTATATTTATTCTATGATTTTTACTAATTGAGTTTAACAATGTGCAGTGATCACTTTCGTTGTACTAACAATTGGTATCAAAGCCAATTGGTAAATGGTTCTTAGCCTAGGCGCTAGATTATGGCTAAGGTGAATGCATGTTGGTTAGACAAGTACTATTAAAGGTACTGCACGAGGAGGATAAAATACATGAGTTGAAGGGGAATGAAACATGGTGTGAACATGGTGAAGACCACAATTGTGTTGAATACAGAACCCTGTAAGTTCATTTATTGGATTAAGGTGGAGATAGGGACTCATGTGCTGAGTCCGGTGCTCACAATATCTCTCTAAGTGTTGCAGAGTGTGATCTCATTTAAGATGAGAAGTAGAATATTCTAATGGTGCGTGTGCGACGTCACAATAAAAGATATTAATTGTTAACGGATCCACAAAAACATAGAGACACTAATTGACTTTAATACACGGTGTAATACAGACATTTAGGGATGACAATGAAAACCGAACCCGCGGGTACCCGCCCAAACCCAACCCGAATTTAACGGGGAAAACCCGATGTGATTGAGTTCGGGTTCGAGTTTTACCCGGGTTCAAATTTCGGGTTCGGGTTTGGTATTGTTAATACCCTACCCCGAACCCGATTAATATATATAAAATTATAAAATTACACATAAATACATATATAAAAGCTATATATATATAAATTTCGCAAACATATATATATAAATATATGTTTTGCTTCGGGGGTTTTTCGGGTTCGGGGATGGTATTGTTATTTCTAACCCCGCTTAATTCGGGTTCGGTTTCGGGTTTTGAATTTCGGGTTCAGAGTTGGGTAGCACAAACCCGACCCCGATCCGCCCCGTTGTCATTCCTAAACACATTGACTTAGATGCATATAGAAATGAGATCTCCTTATTATTCAAACTACTGCTTCTCTTCTATCTTAGTCATTGGATATTTGGATTCTACTATCTTCCTTAAAGCACAAGCTTCTTAGTTTTAAATTGAATTTGGAAATAGCATTTTTCTTAAAATGTAAATACACTTGAGGTACGTTACCCATTTGTAATGAATCATTGGGAGAGGTACATTTCACTCATCACTCCAATGAAATGGGTTTACTAGATTACCATAGAGTGAGGATATTTATATGATAGTACAATAATTCAACTAATGATTAAGTAATTAAATTACAAGTTAAATTGTATATTTTATAATAAAATTATAAAATATAAATATTATTATTTACAATATATAATTCCATTATTAAAATACTTCAATAATTTCTATGTTGCAAATAACTATGAGGCATAAGGTTGAAATCGTAAATGTGTCATCTTGAAAGAAATATTATGGGCAAAATTGATTTTGGCCCATATGATACAATATCATTTAACTGATTTTAACTCATATTTTCTAATATTATAATTTATATGTCTGTTATAAGTATTATATTGTATCAATATGAGTATTGATTCACTATTAAATCAGGAGATACAATATTTACTATAATGGTTAATAGTATGAGAGAGAACTTAATTAATGCTACAATTTTTCAAATACTAAAAATAAGGCAACTAATTAATCAATTAAATTAAATAATTAATTTTACATTAAGAAGATAATTTTTTAAATATATTTAGAGACAAATAAATTTATGTTATCCAAAATAATTATTTAGAATTAATTTTTTTAGTGTATTGATATTAAATTTTTAATATGATCTAATATTTTATTGGTTGTCTCAATAAATCTTCACAGAAGTTTTTTGAATAATTTTCTAATATATTGCATAAATCCTGGAATCTAACTCGTAACATGTCTTACTATGTGTTTTTATGTGTATATAATATAACGTTGTCTTAAATCTAAATTATACAACTATCTTAGTTATAATGTGTATAATTATTTAATTTGGGTAAGTGCAGGTTGATGTAAACATAATTTTTTTTTGGAATTCTTTTAGGTAATAAATTATTTGGAAGTTTAATCCAAGTGAAGAGATGATATAAGAAACTAAGAATAATCCGAGATAAATTTGATGAAAAGCAGCAATAGTTAAAAATTTGATTTTTGAATGGTTTGTGTATTTAAAGATATTGAGAAAAGGTGTTGTTTTATATTGATAAATACTATAGTGCTTTAACCCAACAACGAACAACAATTAAAGGGATTCATGCACTAATTTGAAAAATGTTAAAAATAATTTATTATTAAATAAAAGTCATAAAGTAATAATTAAGGAAACAACATAAAACCAAATATTTGTTGGTTTCTTAATGATTAAAAAAAGTGTACAATTAAGTTAAGACTAATATTTTGAGAGAATACTCTAATTAATTAAAAAAAGTTTCATTTTATCAACTAATATATGCTTACACATATATTATGTAGTCGCCATATAATTTATGATATAGTATTATATCTTGGTCATCCAAATTTTCGTAACTAACAGATTATTGTGTATATATATATATTGTGATAAAAGAAGTATATATAGTAGATGTGTTGTATACGTCTTGAAAGGCATTTATATCTAATGTATATTTGGCAGACTTTAAATGTAATTGCAAACCTTAAGATGTGGAATGCAACTCCAAACTAACTATCTCTTAGAAGAAAGGGATGTTAGATGTACAATAATTCATCACAATTATACACCCAACCCTTCCTGTATCTATCTCACCACTACTTTAATTAATTGTGTAAAGTTTGTGATTTTTGTATTTGGATTGGTAGAGTATTATTTTAGTTAGTTTTATTTTATTTATACTTTATAATTATTTGAATTTATTTATATTTCATTTATACTTTATTTTATGAATATTTTTTTAAGTTATTTGGATTGCTGTATCTATCTCACCACCACTTTAAGTTATTATTTTAGTTATTTGTATTTTATTTCAAAAAATTTATTATTTTATATTCTATTAGTTGTGATTAGACAAAAAAAATGCTTATTCATTAAACTTTTAACTTAATATATTTTTTAACTAATCACATTGAATTACAAATAAATAATAAGATTTTTTTTGGACAGTAAATATACTCCCTAAACATCAAGCGTGACCCAATTTATAATTAGTCATAATTAATTAAAATAAGTAATAAGATCCTTTATTGTAAAAAAATTTAGCTTTTTGTTATACAAAATTATTATTGTCATGATGTGTATAAATAGGCACCTAAGAATGCGAACGTCAACACTCATAATGATTATTTGCCAATAATTTTAAGCTCTACATATAAGAGTGGAGAATATTAACAATTGAAATTATTTATGGGATAAACTTTAGGATAAGAAAGAATATGAAAACACATATTTTTTTCCTTGTAATTGGTTGAAAAGATGTATTTAAGTCAAAAATGTAATTAAAAAATTTATATATAATTATTAATTATATATAAAATTGTTCGGTCTGACGAAACAGTTTAACAGTTTAAACCGGTTAAACTTAATATATAATATCCTACTCAAATTTAATAACATTGCCTCAAAACTAAACCCAAACATTGTCAATCTCCAATCAGGTACCACATCTTCAGATTATCTCATCTATCATTGTGAATTTTCTCCAACAATAACAATTTTTATGACAAATTAAATTATCTCTTTCCATTTTTTTTTTACTTTTCATTTTCTAATTCTACATACATTTCAAAAATTCATCCACAAATAAACAAATAAATTAAATTTATCAGAGTATTTAGTTGTGAATATAGTAAAGCATATTTTTGTGGCACAACTAATTTGTGGCCCCAGGCTCACACATTAAATTCATTGAAAAAGCAAAATAAGTTCAATAATTAGGTTGGAATATTAATGCTGCTGCTTCCATTATATTCACAACATTTCTTCAATGTTTGAATATGTCTCTAATATTTAATAACACATAGATGGCTGGTCCATATTTAAGATTCAGTAAAAATTTATATTATTGAATCAACTCAAGTATTAAAAAAACAATCAAAGGAAAGAATATATATATTTGGTATTTTATTTTAAAATAAAAAAAACAAGATAAAAGAGCAAAATATCATATTTGATCAAAGTATGAATCATGTGAATTATTGAAACCTTAATTTTATTCTAATATCAACTGTCTTGGTGAAGGTTAAATTCTGTAAATTAATTTGAGCTTAACCCCTAATCTCTACGAATTATTCAGTTCATTATATCTAATTAATAAGGCATGTTGATTAAGCTCTATGAAATTTTTAAGCAAATCACATAATCAATTATCAATTTCTAGATTTATAGCCTACTTAATAACAATGATTAGTGAAGGCAAAAAGTTCTTAAGTAGATATTCTTAACATATAATGAACTCTTAGAATAAATTAGAACTTAAGCCAAAGGTTTATGGAGTAATTAAAGAGTCAAATAAAACATCATCATAAAACAATTATTACATCAAAATGGTAGCACCCATCAAAAGTTTCTTGTAACTTAAATGGTCCTAAACAAAAATATAGGCTTGGTATCACACTACCATATCATACAATTTCACATCATCCATTAAATTAAGGAATTCTCTACTATTAGAGAGTTAAGTGTTATAAAATCAAAAGGAATATGTGATTAGATTTTTTATTTTTGATAAAATGATATTTTTACTCTTAAAAGTAAAAACGAAAACTCTATTATCTATTACTAAAGAGTATTATATGATATGTGGATCGATAGAATATTATCATATCTATAATTTAGTTAGTTTTATTTTATTTGAATTTATCTATATTTTATATTTATCTTATTAGTTATTATTTAAATCATTATCGTATCATTTGTAATAACTTTTGCATATATAATAAATTACATTGACTAACTCAGAAATCAATGAGTTTTGTCCTTTAACCCACATAAACTAGTATTGTTCTTCCATTGAAAGTCATAACTATATCCTAATTTGTTGAACTATGATCTTCATTAATGGAGATGTAAGTATATGTTTTTCCTTTGTTTTTAATGACAAAAGTATAATTTTATTGTAATCAAAAAAATATATATGTTATTTAAGGTTGCATTTCCTTTTAATTTTTGAATCACTTGTTTCTCTATTAATAGAGATGATCCTAACTCTAATTTGCTATATACATGACCCCACTTTTCTTTTCTACCACTATACTGCCTCTGATTTGTCAAATGGGCCACGAAGCCCACAATTCCAAGGCCCAAAAAAGCCTTGTTTTCTAACCAATGCCCTTTAGATTAAGAAATCATACAAAGACAAAATTTTGTGGAGAAACTAAAAGTTCTAAATGTATTCAATGGGGAGGGATCCACTTACTCCAAGAGTACGTGGAAAAGATCTACTTCACATCTTAGACATCCAATCTCGGAAAATTCAATGGTTTAGATATACTCACCAATTCAAACCATTGAATTTCCCAAGAATGAATGTTCATGATGTGAGATAAGTTTTTTCCACTTAGTCTTGGAGTGGGTGGATCCTTCCCCGTATTTAATATATCACTTTACAATAAAAACTTGCCTTTTTTAACTTTATTTTAGTTCTTGGTTTAGCATTTGCCTAAGTACATCTCACCTTTATTTATTGCAAATTTTGTTAAGGAGTTGCCATAACATTAGTAGAGAAGAAAGCAGCAAAAATTTCACTTGACTATTCTGTATGCAAGTCAAATTCTCATATATAATAATACATCTAACTAAACTCTTACCAACTTTTCATGTATGTTTACAACAGCTTCTGTAAGTAATTCTGAACTGTCTAACATCATTCTACATCAACTTGTTCTTTCTCATTTGCAGCACCAACATTGACACCAGGAACTAGTTCAGTTTCAGAAGACTTCAACCTCTCGTATCTGAAACTCGGGAGAAGCCTATACTGTCGAAATGTCAGAATCTGACTCAGCTTCTCATAACTACATCTTTGTTGGATATAGACTATCAATGCAAGAATAACTGCAGCCACAGGAATAGTAATATCCCCAAATTTCGAGTAAAAATCTAAACTCGGGTTGATAAATTCGGAGCTCTTAGAAATGTAAGGATTTGGTGCGGGAGCTCGAATTAAATCATATATATGAGGAAGAAGTCTGACCACAGTGATACCGATAAAATATAATTTTCTGATTGGTCTACAATCAATCTGCCAAATTAAGTTCCCAACAATTTGAGGTAACAAGAAAAAGTCTTGGATGAGACCTGCATATTCTTCTGATTCTGTTACCCAAAGCGGCAGCGATTGAGAATGTTCACCAGCAATCAAAGATGTCCTTGCTCTAAGAGCCTCCCGGCTGGTATTTGTGCCATGAATTATCAGAACAATTACATAGCCAATCAGATGCATGATGAAGGTGAAAAGAAAAACCAATTTATCGCTCGGGACATAAGATGATCCGAAAGGAGTAGTACGAGTTTGCAATCTGATGCGAGACTTCCACACCTTCTGAAGAAGCCGCAGAGTTAGCAGCAATGATACAATCAAAAGCAGTTTCACGGTGTAATCAATTACATTGAACCATTCACTTTTCTGCAGTTCATTAGATGACACATCATAAGATTCAGATGGCTTTCTCTTGAAAAGAGCTTCTACACCGGTGATAAGTGGAATGCTATATCCAAGAGCTTGAATACCAAGCAGAACAAGAGATATGTATGGAAGAGAATCAACATTATCCTTTATATAAAGCAGTTGGCTTAAAATGCTACCAATCGCCAACGAAAGCGTCAAGATGCGAAGAATCCCTTCCACACCTCTTTGTGAAAGGACATCCTCACGTTGCTTCCGGTATGTAATTGGAGAAGTTTGGAGCCTTGTTGTGTTAAACCGAAGCGGATCATCGTCGGTCCTTTGACTTTCTATAGAAATTTTAACTGTGGGAGTGACTAGCCACCGAGCTTTTGTTGGAGGATAAGCCACAACCACCTCAATCAAGCAGTCAAGTCCAGACTCAAGATCATAGCTCTGATATAAGACCTTCCATGATGCTCTCACATCTCTGCAACCAATTAGATACATCTTTCCAACATGTGGATCATAAAGGCCTTCAAGAAAAAGCACAGAAAAATTACCATAATCTTTTCCAGTAAGACTGAGTTGTGCAGATACATTTATAAGAAGCTGCTTCTCTGTATATTCAGCTTTGACATGATAAGGTGTTTCCTGCTCCCATGTTGAACCATTTCGAGCATACCAATCGCGCACAAACAACGGACCAACCGAGAGAATCTCCATCTGAATGTCAACGCTTGGGCCCTTGACTTTATTAGGCAAAGGATCAAGAAAACCTGAGACATGAAAAGTGAGATCTTCTGAAAGAAGAGACAGACTCTCTTGGAATGCCTCATTATCTTCAAGTTTGGGGAACGTTAGCAACGATTTCTTAATGACAGTTGCAAAAGTGAAAGGCTCATTTTTTTCCAGGACAGTGCCAGCCAAATCAGCTTTAGAGTAACTGTAATTTGGATGTATGAAATTGAAATAGTTCCAGAGCTCTGAGGATTGCACAAACTGCTCAAATGATAGAGGAAAGAAGGCGCTACTATTATCAGTAGGAGACAAAGTTCCCAAAATAATACTGCGTTGCTTTATCGAAAACGTGGTAGGCATGTACAAACAGATCCGAGTATTGCACCTACTCTCTTTGGCATCAAGATATCCAAGGCAACCAATCATGCAAAGCTGTCCACTAGAAGACTTCCAGATCCCTTCGGCGGCAAGCGAAACATTGCTTGGTCCAGATCTTCTTGCTGCAGTATACAGACTCTCCGAAGGAGAAACTGCTCTAAAAACTGCAGAAACTCGAGCAGAACCCGTATTACCTTTAATACCTGCTTGATCACAAATAACATCCTGCATATAGAGTTTTACATCTTGAAAGCCCCCATCTGTTAGTTTGATTTCCTTATTTGACATAAAGGGACCTAAACTACTGCAGAAATCATCTGTACCATTGCATCTCCAGTTTGGCACAACATTCAACGGTTGCTCTCTAATAATTTCTTCAAGGATTTCACAGAACCTTGACCCTTTATAGACACCAATGCCGCCAACATTTGTCATGTTGTCACTATATGGGTATGGATTGCATGCTTTGGATACAGTTTGTTGTGATCCGAATGTGTACTTTGCTGACTTTCCTAACTGTGATGATATGTGAACCATGTCAAAGTATTTAGTATTTGACACGCGATTCAAACTTCTTAACTCGCCTCTGATAATCCTATTTGTTAATGTGAATGTCATAGGATAGCGAAGAACTAACAGAATTAGATCATCTTCTGACAAAGGTCTTTCACCAGGATTCTTCATCCAGCCCCATGGATTGGCAGGATCAGCTTCTCGAGTCGGAAGCATAGTCTCCCCCAGCAAACACAACACCCTTTCCCCACCATTTTTCTTTGATTCGGTGTAAAGCCCTTGAAAGTTAATCGAAATCTGAGAATGGCCAGGCCATAACTGGGAATTCCAATCATAACCACTGTCCGCAAAACTACCATCTTTAGTAATACCTATCACCATGACACCATTCACAGGGACCGACTTCTTCAATCGATGCGAGTGGTCAACATCAGTTACCCAAAAAGACACCAACTTTAATGGAGTGTGGTCTGTAGAAAACCTCCCAAATGTTTTTCCAGAATCCTCAAATGGCATTATTGGAAATTTACCTTCATCTTGCATCCAATCTCCATTAACAAAGGAGAGTTCTCCTTTCATACCACTATATTCAGATCTCAATTCAGATGAAGCAGACAACACAGACACACATTGTTTCTGAACTTCACCAATTCTATCATATTTATATGTCACTTGAGAGTTTCTTAAAAAAGGGTTATCCATAGGGTTATATGAATTTGAAACACCAATAACCAACATGCCACAAATACACCAAAGAGCAATCATAGCTGAAAATGAAAACTTCATTATTCCTCCAACCCACACAAAAATTCAATCACTTTAGCATACCCAATTGCTTTTACTTGTCAAATTCCAATAGGAAATCAACTTTCATTGCATACACAACTACCAAGTGAAGATCACATTTATAGGAAGAAGATCTACAAAGAGGAAATAAGATCATAAAAAGTCAAAACTCAAGGTACTAATTACAAAGTGTGACAAAAAAGACAGAAGATATATAGATAACAAGAATGAGAAGAGGAACCTGAATGAAACTGAAGCTGATCATAGTTCAAGTTTTGTTCTTTATTCAATGAAATAGATGTTTGTTAATGGTAACTAAGTTAAAGTGAGTGTTGTGAAAAAATGGGGAATGGTTTGGATATAGAAAAAACTCAAGACTTGAAGTGGAAGTAGTAGTAGTTGTTGCCTATTGGGTGGGTATGGTTTCACTTTCAGATCCAAGCTTCATTTTCTTATATATTCAAAGTCATAGCTACTTTATCAAATTTCATGTCTTAGATTATAATGTATTACTTAGTGTTATGCATGTTTGTTTTTCTTTCAATTTTAAATATATTATGGGTCTAATATTTATATTGTTAGAGTATTAATTTTAGAACATAATATATACATTATGGAAATATGGAAAAGATTTATACATAGTCGATGCATCATTCACCATTTATTTATACTAGTTTGACTTAAGAGTTAATGATAATTAAAAATGAATAGTAAATGATATAGTAACAATATAAAAAACTCTTATACTCTTAATTTTATTTTCATACTTTGATACCACCTGACCTTCAATGATTGGATGAGCAATAATAACTAATCAATGGTTATAATTTATTGAAGTGGAAACTATTTAATTGGTTAGATATTTAATGTATGAAAATAATAGAGTTAAACTTAAAGAGGAAAAGAGAACTCTAGTAATGAACAACACTAAGTAGAAGTACTAAGCCTTTTGAGTCTGATTAATCTTTCAGATCCAAATACTATTGTGGTTTTTATTCAAAATTTATTACAAAATAATATTCAAAATGGATTGAAAAAACAATATAACAAAATAAATGATTTTCTGAAACTAGTTAGGTGCCAACTCCATTTCATATCCTAAAGCCTCTTCAGAACAAGTGTTGTACATTTAGGTTAATAAACCAAAACTTACAAATAAAGTTAAAAATTTGAAAATTGTAGTAATCTATAATCTAAAATTTATTATTTAGGCAGAAAAGGAGCCAGTTTTTCATTTCCCATAATGGGCCTAAAAACATCACGGCCCAAGTAAAATAATTAGGTGTTAATTGCCCATTTGCCTATAAAATCAGTTCATTGTCATCTATTATTTGTATTATTATTTTTTATGAGTCATAGTTTTTCTCTTGTTTTACTGCTTTGTGATGGAAATATGTTTAAGATGACTATGGATGAAAATGAGATTCTATTGACCAAAATTTTCCAAACAAGTAATTGTATTGATTTAGTCACTTTTAATCCTTATACTTTTTGATTGTGCAATATTCTATTTGGCTGAACAAATGTTGCATAATCAAAAATATTTAAAGACCAATATTACCCGAAAAACCGGGAGACAAAGTTCGCAAATAAACAAAAGTTGAGGGACCAAAGCAATGAAGCCTTATATAATTTTGCAAATTAAAGTGACAAAAATTCATCTCATCTCATTTCATGTATTGGGGAAAAAGAATGATGTAGGTTGAACAAAAACATTAGCAAACTTATTCTATAAAGCATAACAATATAACCTAAACAAAATAGTTTCACCTACCACTGTTTTCATCACTTTTATTTATTCTTTTCTATGATGTAAATTTCATAGTAATGAGCATAGTTTTTTAATCATTTTGAGGACTTGATGTTTCATAAGGACTACTTGAGTAGTCACTTGGTGCTGAAGAATCATTTCAACCCTCAATGTTCTCAGCCACCACCGGTATATCAATGGCTTCGGCATTTTCCATCTCTTTCTCGAGTTCTTCCTCCCGATGCAACGCGGTAAACTGAGTATCTAAGGACTTGGCTGCTGCTAACCAGGCAAGAACAATAACCAGAAGAATTCCTCCTAGGTACGGAGTTGAATTGGCGAGTGAACCGAAGGTTAAGATCATAAATTGCTGAATAAGGGCACCTCCAGATTTGCCTAATGGGTTGCATACAACATCAATGGCTGCCTTACCTTTAACCTACAACGAAAACAGAATTATTAACAACTTTATGCATGTTCGCGGTTATAGTATTCTTATGAAAATTACAATAAACATAAGAGATAGGATATTAGTAGTCATGTTGTAAAGTTTGAAGAGAAAATTTTGTCGAAAGCATTAAAAGGTCGATAAACGATGTTTATTTGAAAGAAAATATTAAACAGAAACCAAACCTTTGTATCCTCATCCAAGGGTATGTAGGCCATTTCTTTGCAGGGATCAAATAAGCTGTACTTAGCACTTTTGCTGAATATGTTCTGCAAGGCACCGACATATACAGCTGCTAGTAGTGGAGTCATTCCGAACTTTGCAATAATCGGTGCAATGGGTCCTCCGAACAATATAAGAGAAAAGAAGCCAACTCCGGTCAAAAGAAGAACAGTAGGTGTGATCTTGGCAGCAACTCCCCATCCATATTTGTCAAATATAAATTGACTTAGAAGCATCATTATGAATGTGGCTACTCCGGTTGCGGTCGAGAAGTCGCCCATAAAAGAAGAGTACTCATTTGGGCTAGGAAACTACACAATTTGTAGAGATTAACAATAGGAAAAAGTGTAGAGTGAAATAGAAAGTAATGAAACCGAAACCAGGACAAATGGAATTTCTTTTTTATATTACCTGAGCTTTGAGCTTAGACTTCCATGTAACCTCAACAAGATTAATGCTAATTCCATATGCAACCACTAAAGTGGCAAGATCTCTGATGTACGGTGAAGACACCAAGAACTTCAAGCTCTCCATTGTAGTCATTTTCGGCTTCTCCTGTAAAATTGCATAATAAGGCAAAAGATGTAAGTTTTAAATAATATATTAAAATCCCAGTTTTACTTTTTTTAAAGAAAACAAGTTTAGCAATATATTGGCAATTGGGTAAGAGTGAGAAATTATTCAATGATCCATAACACATCTTGATATGAGCATGCTTCTTTCTTCTTTCTGGGATGGTAGATGTATGCAGCCTTACCCCTGCAAACGGAGAGGCTGTTTCCAGGATTTGAACTTGTGACCTCATGGTCACTAAGCAACAACCTTACTATACGCACGAAAATTTGAAGAGATGAATACCTTCTTCTTCTTGCTACGTGTAGGAAGTGGGACAGATTTATTCACCCACCAGTACAGGAAACAGATTATAAATCCCAAAAGCACAACTATGCTCATCATTCCTTTTAGAGAGATTGCCCAACCATCAACTCCGGGACCTAAATTCTGCCTCATATTAGAAAAGTACTTCACTGTTCGGCCAGAGAATATAAGGGCTATATTGGCCCCAAGTCCAAACAATGGATAGAATCGTTTCGCTTCCTCGATAGTAGTTATCTGCATAAAAAAGGGGCATTAGATTTCCTAGAAAGAAGAAGAAACTCATAAATCATATATATCCTCCTGCTTTATATTCATTACAATTGATGTGCACGGCTAAGTCGGGAGACCAAATACCAACTATTTAGAAACCCAACAACATCATCAGCTGAGATTGAGCGAACTAATTAGAAAGAAAAATTACAGTAATGCCGATTTGCCAAATATAAGAATTGCATAATTATAGAGGAAAAGGTGGAATTGAGAGACTATTATTGCTTGACACATGCACATGCATGACTCAATATGCCATTTCCATTCATGACTCAGTAAAACAGACCCAAAACTGAACTATATATCTGTTGAAGAAATTTTCTTTTCTTTTTGCTGCTATGAATTCCACACAAAAATATATTGATTAAACATATTATTTAAGACACAATCTACTCATAATGTCTGAGCAGAAAATCTACCAGAAGAGACAGCATAATTGACACAAACATGCGAATCAGAAGAAAATCGAAACCAGCGTACAAATGACAACAAAGAATAGAATCAATAGATGAAAATTAAAACAATCCAATAGCCCATCCTGATGATCAACCATATCTAAATTACATCCAACAGGATCAAGCAGCATATAGATTATGGAATATGCTCTTTTATTACAAAATCAAACCAAAAGTCAACTATCATTCAAGAAATAAAACTACCTGATTAGCAAACCCCCAAAAAAGCACAGAAATGACCACACTCCCCCACAATTCAGCCATGACATAGAACAAACAGAAGCTCCATATTCTCAGAATTGCAAGTGGACCAAGGAACCTGGGGCCAAGGATGTTGAGAAGCTTATCTGCAAGCATCTCAGGGTGGATATAGCTGCTAAGAGGATACAAAACAAATCCAAATGCCCCAAAGAAGGCAATAAAGGGAAGAATAACACTATAGAAAAGAGCTTGCTTAGACAAAACATTAGACAATTTTGTATACAATAGCATGAATCCAATAGCCATAGGAAGATTGACCCATGTTTTTAGAAATGGTATAATCTCAGCACTGCTCCCTTTAGCTGTAATAACCAACACATCCTTGGTATCCCTTAGAATGGTATAATTGAAAAGGATGCAAAAGAACATCAAACCAAGTGGAATAATCTTCTTAAGTGTTGTAAGTTCAATACCCAAAATCTTTGGATTTTTATCCTCAACTTCTCCAAGCAGTGGTTGCTCATCAGCTGAAGCAGCAGCTTCAGCCCTGCAGATGAATAAGTTTTTCTCCTTTGGACCAAAAACATCAACTTTTGAAGAAGCGAAAGAATGGAGTTTTGGGAACCCATTGCTGGTGGCAGACAAAGAAGAAAACCCATCAATAGTTTTGGTTTTTTGTGATGAAAATCTGTGCTTTAACCCTTGGGAAGGGTGTAAAGCCCTTATTCTGGGGTTAGTGGGGAGAGAGATACCTTTGATTTGAAGAACAGCATCCATGTGTCTCTATCTGTAAGGGGTCCCTTAGAAGAAAAAACCAGTAATATGGTTAGTTAAAGAAGAGAACATAAAGAGAGACAAAAGAGAAGAGAGAAAGTGAAAAAGTAAAAAAGCAGGTGAAGAATATTGCTCTATCAAGAGGCACATGTATTCTCTCATATGTCAGAGAATCAACCAAAGTACTAAACCATCACAAGAGTTGTTGAAAACATCACATTTATAAATGATAACAAATTTGGAAATAAAACCTCTTATCCGTCATTATTTTCACACAAACATTTTTAGAGTTTATTATCTCTAAGTTTTAGTGAAATTATACCTAAAATTTTTTTTCCTCCCTAATTTTATATATACAAACATATGGTGAGTGTAATTGATTAAGTTAAACAAATTATTATATATTGTATAGACAATTTCAAATACTACATGAGTTAATATTTCTTTATTATTTTTGTTTTATTATGAAATACATTAATAATTCAAAATAGTTTTTTAAATAACTCTTATACAAGAGCTACTGAACTATTTGACTTCTCAATTCGAATTGATTTAGTTAGTTAGGAGTTTAGTTCAACATATTAGTTGAATTCGTTTAGTTCATCTCGAATAATTATTATTTATTTAATATGTATAAATTTAAATATTGTCTTATATATACGTGTATGTATGATTAAATTAACTTATAAATCTAACGATTTGAATTGTAACTGACTTAATTTCAATTTGTATATTTAACGAGCTCAATTTTTAGACCCAATTAATTTGTTTAATTCATAAACCAAGTTTATCGAACTAAATAATAAGTTAACTGTTTTACAAATGTCGAGTTATTTCAGTTTATTGCGAATCTTAATTAAGCATCTTTCCTTTATAACATAGTTTATAAATTTTGTTATGTATAGTGTTTTTTATAACTAAATTATATATTTGTTATGTATAGTATTTTTTATAAATAAATTATATATGCATGATGTCTTGTAGATTATAACAAGCCATACAATAATATTCTATGATGTTTTTAATTTGTAAAAATAAAGTTAATACATAAAAATAATTTTTCATCACTTAAGCATGTATATTAATTAGGATATGATTATCCAAACTTAAGTAAATACTATTAGTTTAAATATAAGATATAAAATATTTTTTGCTCCTTCAATTATGAGATTATAGTTCCTTTATATTTTATATATGTTTTTCATCCTCCAAATTATATGAACGTGCAAAAATAGTTTGTAACCATTCTATCAAAAACCTAATAGTATTTAATATGTGACACTACATGTGTTGTCCCCATGTGACATCCACAATTATAAAATGTGGTTTGGTCTTTCCTATTTTTCATGTGGTCAAAATTTATACTCTTGTGCAAAAAAAGATAGTCCTTTCGATATACTTAATAAAATTCTAATAACTAATCTAATGAATATCTCATCTTCTAGAATTGAATGTGAAGTGTTTCCCTTCTCATGCACACCGACCAATGATCAAAATTATATTTTATAGTTTCGTTTAACAAATAAGAATATTACAAAGTAATGTCATGATGAATAGCATTTAATGCATATTCTATATTCAATTTTTGAAGATGATGCTATTATTAGATAAGTTATTTATATTAAGAATATCATTCTTACACAATCATATAAGTTTTAGGACGAAAGTGTATATAAAAATAATAATAATAGCCCTTATTTAAAATGCGGCGACAATAGCCGAGTTTGGGGTCTTCTCGTTAGGGTTGAGATGAGTCTGGTTTGGGCGGTGGTCTGGTTGGATCTTGTTGCTTGAGTTGAGCTTGGACCCGTTGGTGGAAGTACCTAAAAAGGTGTTTCGACGATCAAGTCACTATATGACCCGATGGCATGAGTAAGTAGCAAGAATAATAGCTCAATAGATATATAGGATATGAAAGTCGAGAGTAAGGTTTAGAATACTTCCTTATAGGGAGGAGCCCTTATTTATAGTGAAGGTTGATGGAATATTCTTTCACTCGTGTTGTTGGTGTGGTCGACTATTTGGGCTTGTCGACCTATTCCACCTGATCTGTGGGCTGCTTTATGCCTATGGGGTGGTCTGGTCAGGCCGTACTCTGAGTATAGTTGACTTACAACCTTTAGTAGCGTGACAAATGGGTGACAGAGATGTGGTCCCAAAAATTCTTCGTGGGATTGTATTCGGATTACGATATCTCTTCTGGTAGCTCAGAAGGTCGACTTGTACAATATAATTCATCATCAGGTGCTTAGGTTTGGCCGACCTTGAGTAGTTCAGCCTGATCAAATGGGGAGATGTTTGACCTGGATGGAACAATTATGATTTTAGATGGAAAGATAACATAAGGGTTGTTCTACACATTTATTGAGTTGAAGGTAAAACCACACCTAAAAATATGAGCTAAAATTTCACAATTAAAAATCTTGAGGGGGCAAAAATACATTTTAATCTCAAATATAGGTTGCATTAACTATTTTAAAAAAATTACTAATTTGAATACAATTGTAAATAATTAATGATTAATAATTAATGTTATAAAATTACCAATTTTGTATATGCCAAGTTGATTAATATATTGTTTTGTTTGGCAAAATACCTTATTTGATTTGGTATCTCCTTTATCTTCTCACGAGAAATTACATTTTAAAATTATTAACCATTTTCAAGACACCTAATAGTTTTTATTTTTGAACATGAGACACCTAACAAAATAGCATCAATGGAATTTATTGTTATTTTCTTGTTCTTCCAATCAATTAAAATTTACTTAAAAGCTAAAAACAATTCCATAAAAAACTAAATATTTAATAATCTAAGAATTTGATAATAGTAAACATTGTTCCCAATATATTTTTTAACTCATTGTTGTTAGTATCGCAAAATCCATTTATTAATGAAACAAAAAAATATGGGAATGAAGTGATGAGTTGTGAACGACAAAATCTTGCATAGGAAATAATCAAAGTAATGGAGCATCCCTATGTCACAATTTGATTTCCCCAAAATATCTCCATTTTATCTTAATTAATTAATAATATTTATGCATTTACAATGTAAATATTTATATACATTTACTATATCATTTATATTTTTTATTTGTATTACATTTATTTAAGAGTAAATAATTACTAAAAATGAATGATATTTGATGTAATAATATTGTAACATTGGCACATAGATCTTATTATCTTACTAAAATACCCCATTATGATGTTTTTTCACATTAACTAATAACATGGCACATATAGATTTTGAAAGTTACATTTTGATATTTAGAACCTTGGAACATGAACTAATACCCATTCTTATTTCAATTTGGAGTTGGCGCCATGCAGATTTCCATGCAAGTTGTACTTTCTTGATTTCCTAAATGAAATAATTAACTATTTCAATTTCACTATT
Source organism: Lupinus albus (assembly GCA_009771035.1). NCBI lineage: Eukaryota > Viridiplantae > Streptophyta > Magnoliopsida > Fabales > Fabaceae > Lupinus > Lupinus albus. Next base: position 15,225,033 of record CM020002.1, on the reverse strand, counting down.
GATAAATGTGATTTTTTTTATAATGAGGTAATTGCTTTTGCGGTATGTGGATATATCTCTTAATCACCGCCTTCACAAAAATTGAACTCTTGATATTTTAATGTTCTTTATGATCTAACATAATCTTACATCACTACATTAATAATTTTTTTTGGTATTGGTAAAGGTGATTAATTATTCGTTAGTTACACGATTCTATTATAATTGAAAATTGCACTTTGATGTGATGTCTTTTTTTAATTCAGTCGGTGTTGGATACTATTTAATTCCTAAAATATCTTTTTAATAATGTTCAAACGTAAACAGGAACCTAGATAATTGTTCATATGTATTGAATAATTTAATAGTTGAGTTTTATGTAGTAAATAATAATATTTATATCCATAAATATATTAAGTTTATTGTATCTATAATTTAATTAATGAAATATTATACCATTATATGAATACTCTGATTGGTATGATAATGGACATAATATTAATAACGACACTTGTAATGATAAACACACATAATGATATTTGATAGAATTATCCATTAATTCTTGATTTTGATTTTAAAGATTAAAATGTCATATTGTTATAAATAAAAATGATAAAATTACCCTAACATATTGTTTTTGTTTTTATTTTTTTGTAGCATTCCAGTCTGATACTTATTAATTATTAGAGTAAATTACACTCACACCCCCTGAATTTTAATGAAATTACATAAATTACTCTTCCCTTTTTTGTTCTTACACCAACCACCCTTCCCTCCTACACAAACTACCCCTAAATTTATACATACATTATACTGACCACCCCTACATGTTATAAAAATGTAATATTTTAAAGAAAAAACGTGTGATGAATTTAATTAAGTTAAACAAAATATTGTATATTGTATAACACTTCAAATAGTACAAAAGCGAGTGTTTCTTTATTATTTTTGTATCATTAAAAAATACATTATAAATTTCAAAGAAATGTTTAAATAACTCTTATACTATTTTATAACGAGCCAAATGATGAAGACGCATTGACTCTTATATTATTTGAATTTGTCTACACAATATACAATATTTTGTTTAATTAATTACACACATCATACGTTTTTTGTTTAAAATGTTACACTTTTATATCATGCAGGGGTAGTCAGTGTAACATATGTACAAAATTAGGGGTGGTTCGTGTAATGACAAAAAAGTGAAGGATGGTTTGTGTAATTTCACTAAAACTCGGGGGGTGTGAGTGTAATTTACTCTAATTATTATGATATTTAGGGCAATTGATATTAATATGAGTTAACTACACGTATACCCTGAGTTTTAGTGAAATTACATAAATCACCCCTCCATTTTTTGTGCTTACACGAACCACCCCTCACTCTTACACAAATCACCCCTAATTTTATACATATATTATACTAATCACCCCTGATTAGATATAAATGTAATATTTTAAACAAAAAATGTGCGATGAGTGTAATTAAGTTAAACAAAATATTATATATTGTGTAGACAATTCCAAATAGTACAAAACTGAGTGTCTTTTTATTATTTTTGTTTCATTATACAATATATTAAAAATTCTAAATAGATGTTTATATAACTCTTATATTATTTTTGTAATGAACCAAATAATGAAGATGCATTGACTTTTATATTATTTGGATTTGTCTATACAATGTACAATATTTTGTTTTAACTTAATTACACACGTCACATGTTTTTGTTTAAAATATTACACTTACATCTCATCGGAGGTGGTTAGTGTAATATATGTACAAAATTAGGGGTGGTTCGTGTAAGAGCAAAAAAGGGAGGGGTGGTTTGTATAATTTCACTAAAACTCAGGGGGTTAGTGTAATTAACTCTATTAATTGTTAGTGTAATTAACTCTATTAATATTAGTGTGTGGGCCATTTTCCACAAATGACGTGTACAATTTGCAATTATATCCAAATGGGTCTGTCTATGTTGGGTCAGAAAACGAGTGGGTCGATCCACTAAAAAAATAAGTGGACAATAAAGTTATTCTATGGATTCTTATGGGTCCAAGGATTTTCCATGATAAAGCCCAATGAATATGTATAATTTTGGGTTACTTACACACACACAAAAAAGAGTAGATTACATTCATATTTGACTCATAAGTTTTAAGAAAATTATATGAATTATTTTTCATTTTTGCCCTTACACAATACACTCATAATTTATATATATATATATATATATATATATATATATATATATATGTTATACTGATTATCGATACAATATATATAAGTATAATCTTTTAAACAAAAATGTGTGATGTGTGTATTAAAGTTTAGAGAAGAAAAATGTAGGAGAGAATATAAAGTATGAGTAGATAGAATGAAGTGATAAATATAGTGAATTTTAAGATTTCTTTGGTATGGAATAAGAACTAAGAGATGAATGAGAATTAGATGATTTTTTATGAATAAATAATAATACATTTGTTATATTAATGTTCTGAAGTGATTATGAATGATAAAATTGTACTTTGATACTCTCCACATTCACTTTTTTAAATAACGAGAGGAGAAATAAAAAGTGATATGATCCACCAGATTTTCTTCTATATTCCCATTTTCTACTATCAACCAAATAAGAGATATAATGAAATTATCTCGTTTATTTATTTTCTTATATTCTTTCCTATTAAATCCGCACCTTATTTCCTCTTAAGTTCACATTAACCAAACAAATATTAAGTTAAACAAAATATGAAATTTTGTAAAGACGAGTTTAAATAGTATAAAAATTAATATATCTTCATTATTTTTGGTTGGTCATAGAATAACATATGAGTCATTTAAACAACATTTCTTTAAAATTATTGATGTATTTTGTAATAAATCAAAATAATGAAGAGACATTAACTTTTATATTATTTGGATATGCATCCACAATATATCATATATTATTTTTAATTTAATTACGCTCATCATATATGTTTTAAAGATTATTAAGGTTAGGAAAAACAAATCAATAAGACTTAATGTGCATTTCGCTATCATCATACCTTGACCACATTATTTTGAAATGGCACAATATGTGGTCTATAGAATAATCAACACAAAAAATAGAGATTTAACACTTATCTTTAATCTTCAATAATGAAAGAATTGAAACAAAACAACATAATTATTCACAACAAATCAAATCAACAATAAAGATACCACCCTTTAGAAATAGGGTCATCCTTATCTTTAAAACTATAGCTTGTTTGAGATATCCACACAATTCCTGAAATGGCTCCACACTATAATTCTAAAGTCTAATTATCATATATAGTGGTTTATATTCTTGGCTAATATTTTTTCTATTATGGTAATAATTTAGCCTAAGTTAGAGTTCCATTATTTACCCTATGTAAACATAGCTTAGGGAAAGAATAAAAAATGATGAAATTGAGATTCCTATTTTGTCATTATTATGTTCAGTGTTAACGTAAAAGATAAAGAAGAGCATAGATTCTTCAGTTGTTGCTTGTAATAGCTGAAAAACTGTTTATAGTTAGATCACCTTCTTCTATGTGCAAACAAAGAATCTCATCATCAGAAACAGAAAAGTACATTCCACTCCATCACCACCATGTAGGAACTATCCTAATAAATTTTTGAGTCTAATATTTATGGATCGGTCCACCTCTATTTGTATTACTTATATTTAAAATTGAATTCATATTAAATTTTAATAGTGAATGATATAATAATAATATAAAAAATTATTAGATCGTAAGTATATACATTTTTTTATAAGGAGCATTGATGCACCAGTGCACCACAATTTGTACCATTTTCAGTTATAATTGGTTGAAAAAATGTATTTAAGTTAAAAATTAAATTATTAAGTATTTTTATGATTAATCACAATTGATGACACAAATTATGGGATCATAGACCAAAAAGTGATTAATTATATATTCATTAGGTTACTGGATGTGGTTGGTTAATAAGAAAGAATGAGAATATATAATAAGTTTAATGTGATTTCAAAGTATTTGTTAGATGTTCCTCTATCACAATTACAGTTGTTATTTGCTAATAATGTTAATTACCTCCGCAAACATGGTTATATGTGGAGTCACATGGATTTTTAATTATTCAATTACTTATATTAACAAAAGTATGAACTATTTATGGAATATACATTATTAAAATAATTTTAAAAAGTAAAAACATTCAAGTTGTGTCGGATATAAACATATTTACAAATGTTAATCATTTTAACAAATAATAACTGCACTTACTCAATGTTACCAATGTTTAGATACTATGAAGAGAGAGGCTTATGACATCTCCTATTGTTTTATGATGAGTTGTGAATTCTCTACATTGATGGGGAGGATAATACTTCAAAATAATAATAAAATTATTATGTAACAATTTTATTTCTTAAATATAATAATATATTACTTCCATCCCAAAAATCAAATTCAAAACTAATACATTTCCTCTATGTTACTACATAGGAATCCCATTCCCAAGTCACAAGTCATAAAGAAAAAATATAAAATAATAACAACGGAAGAAGTGATTCATATTTTACATATCTTAACCATTAATTCTTGAGAAATTTAATGTTTATGTGGTCAACCGAATGGCCTAACCAAGACCCCTATGTTCCTCCCATTTCCATGGATTTACCTAAAAAGAATTTTGGGTGGAGGAAAATTTTTGTCCATTGCCCCACATGAGACTACTCTATTGAATACCTTTGTACATGAATGTTAAACCTAATTTAATATTTATGAATTGACACTAGTTTTTTTTATAACATATCATCTATGATTTATATGTTAATTATTATTAATTCATTTAAATAAAAATAATACAAATAAGTGATGAATAATATGTTAACTATATAATCCATTATGTATAAATATTAAACACAACTAATATATATCCCATTTTTTATATGGAAAATTTGAAAATAGACTCTAAATATTTATTTACAAGGATATTAGTTTTACAGGGTTTCCCTATATTGCATTGCCTAACTTGTTAGACTCTAAATATAAGGGTTTGGGAGTTCCCTTCCTAGAGTCATGCACCACAAGCCTAAATTATCTTCTCTATCTATCTAGCAAGACAATTGAAAAGGAAAATTCATCATTTCACAACTTTTTTCCTAATTCATTTTTCACACTTATTAACCATTGATCAATTCATTGTTTTTCAAATAGTTTTCTTATTATTATTAATGATGAAGATAAAATATGTGTGAGAAAGAGATATTGAAAAAAATGATGTTAATCATTATTAAAGCAAAAATTCATAGCAACATGAGTTACCCTAGGATAAAAGAAGGAAAAAAATGTATACACTAACAATATAACTTTTTTATATAATGTGAGTTTATTATTCACAATTTATTTTTAATAACACATTTATTTTATATACCTAATAGTTTTTCTTATTCACAATTTTTGGTGTATGGTTAGCTCAAACAATAGCATGAGACCAATTCATTTCAAAGGGTACAATAAATTTATTACCCAACTATCATTAATTAACTTTGTGAGTAAAAAACTATTAAGAATATAATAGTGAGGATGAATCAATTGACTAAGATTTTAGTCATCAATTATAGGGAAATCCAATAATTTAGATCTACTCATTAATTCAAAACATTATATTTCCCTATAATTGATGACTAAGATATGAATTAAATTTAGAGTAAGTGGATCCTCTCCCTATAATATTTATACATTGTCGTCGTAAAAGTTTACACACAATGAGTACATTATTCACTATTTATTTATATTTTTTGAATATTTCATGATGATTAAATATAAATAGTAAATGATGCAATTGACAATGTATAAAACTCATGCATGGTTAACATATATATTTTTTCCTCAACTATTAATGGAAAAACCGTTGGAAAAATAAGACAAGTAATACATCATAATGAGTTGTATTTTTATGATAGAAATATAATATTGGATACATTAAATTAAAATAACTATATTTATTATTGTGATTAATTCTCCTCATGCAACTTAAAGAAGTTCTATAAAAAAAGAATAATATTTTAGCGTTGCCTATAAAATTCAACATATTATTAAATAGTTTTTATAAATTATTTCATTTTTATTATGAGAGTAAGAGAGAAACAATTTTAGGATAAAATATAAGTTGAGAATTATATAATATGAAAAGTAATTAACAATATTTTTTAATATAAAAATGTACACACCGATAAATAATTTTTTTATATTATTATTTCATCATTCATATTTAGTTATTACAAACTTTCAAAACATAAATAATTAATGAATGAATAATGATATACTAACTGTGTAAATTATACTCTAATGTGTATAATAGCCTAGAACAACGTTAAGAGTATTAAAGATGTATATGTAAGATTAAATAAAGATTAGGACTGAATTGTTTATCATCATTCCCAAAACCATTGGGAAAAAAAGATACAAATAGATTACACGTGAACCATATATGTAGCCACAGAAAACAATATCAGTTTCACATGAAACTTGACTTTAGCGTCAGAACTAGTAACACAAGTAAATGGGATCCAAGACAAGAGAAAAGGTGCAGTATTAAATTCAAAATATAATGTTGTCAAAATAATATATTTTTTATGATTTGAAATTTTGAATGCTATGAAACATATTATATTATATTTATTTGTGTGTGTATATATATATTCATTTTAACTAGTATTAAAGATGGATGTCACTCGTATAAAGTAAATTTTCATTTAAAATAGAAAAACATGAATTAAGATATCAATAAACTGTCTAAAAATTTACTTTATTTGTTTCTACATAGTTAAATATTTATATTATAAAATATACATTTTTAGATTATTGCAAAGTGAAAGCATTAAGCCCCAAGAAAATCACACAAATAATATCACAATTTCATATATAAGGAACAAATAAAGATTAATAATATTTGATAATTATTTAATAATATAATTTATTATAAGATTGAATATTATATCAATAACACCCTAATAATAAAAACAAAATATTTTCACTTTACTTGTAAGATTTATTTTTTAAAATAAAAACAAGAAGTAAAAAAATAGAAAGGGGAAAAACAAATAATTTTGCATGTTGCAGCCACCAGAGAAAAAACATGTTTGGTTAAGTGGGACCTAAGTTGTGGTGATTGGTTCTGATTAAGGTCGTATTTGAATATTTTGGTCCCTACCGACCGAACATAAGGAACAACGATCCCATCCAAAAAATTTTATCACCATATTTCAAACCAATCATATTCTACCAAGTAATAAAAATACAATATTTTTTATTTTTATAATTTTTTATTAACTAATTGTCATTTTCTGATTGAATTGTAACACAATATAATACCAAATATTGAGACATTTGGTCTAAATTAGAATATAACATACTTCAAATTTAAATCTGCACTTTGTTCTAGACCGTTATGTTATTGGGGAACTCGCTGTCTTATGATTCTTGCCACCCTTATTAATATAATCAAACCTCATTTTCTGTTATAAAATTAGTTTAATTATTTTAATATCATATTTTTCATAATTTTCTCTTACATTATCCAAAAAAAAGTGGTCGGAAATCATGATAATCCAATATGATTTTTGAGTTATCTTGAGCCTGCAAATTAGAAGAATGTATTCTACCTTTAAAAATATTAAGAATCTTGAAATTATAAGAATGGTCAATGTGAAACATTTAGTACTTCGAAGGAGGATTAGATAAAATTTTGTATAAATTGTGTCAATGGTAGTTTAACATGTGAATTTGCAGGGCCCATATTCAAAATTTTATTTTAAATTCAATTGTAAACATTATAATAGAGAAAAAATAATTTAAACTTTATCTCGAAATTTAAAATTTATAAATTGATATATTGTTCAAACTTTTATGATAACTTTTTACATAATCTCAAAAAATCCAACTTTGTTGACGAAATTGTCACACATAAAGTGGAACAATTACATAACTTCTTCAATCCCCACATCAAACTTTATATATGATTTTTTTAATAAATTCAGATGATTTTATGTATCTTTAACTTTTTTTATCTTAATAATTTTTTATCTTGAATTATTAACCAAATCATACTGACAAATTTTTTGAATTAAAATATTGTGATAACTACCATGAGGTATATTTTGAGTTTTATATACTAGTATGTATCTCTTATTGCAATTTATTTTGAATTGTGAATGTATTTTATAAGAATGTGAAAATGCATCTTCAAGAAAAAAACATATATTCTTTATGATATATATATATTTAAAAACTTAAAAATAAATATAGAAACAAGAATACTAATTATATGTATATATTTAAACGTACTTATTATTTTCTTCTAGTCTTTTTTATCAAAATATAAGATTGTTCAAACTCCAAAACCCTGGTTGAACCAGTAGATTCAAAATATAACTGTAGCCAGCCTATAGTTTTAATTAAATGGTGACAAGTTTATAGAAATTCCTAATAAATGATTGATGATTATTTGACAAAAGATGGATTTGCTGTCTCCCACCATTGCCAGAAAACATACATATTTATTAAATTATAAACATAAATATCAACATATATTAAAGAATTAACAAAACCATTTACAAAAAAAGAATCTATCAACTAACACATTATAGTTAGGTAAGTGACTAACCTTACTAATTCTACATTCCATCATATTCTATAACTAGAATAGCAACATCACTTTTTCTAACTATATTTCTTTCTAAAGAAATCACTATTAATCATGTCATGTATGTAATTTTATTTAAATTATATATGCATTCTTAGCTTGTATGAACTTGTTATGAAGGATAAACTCATATTCTATTGATAATTCTAACATGTATTTATATTGTCCAGTCTTGGTTAGATCGAAATATATTTGAGTTTTTTCAAATTTTGAGAGAGTATCATAGCCTAGAAATATCAAAATCAGTATTTTAAGGATAAAATGAAAGACATATTTTTTATTACTAATCGAATTTGTCTTATATATATAAAAGGATCACCTATAATCATAATATTTATTACAAAGTAAAATTGAATAATCATATTGATTTCCTTTAAGAACTTTGTTAAATATGTTTACCACTCTCAATGAATTTAATTTTTCATTTTGAATTATAAAACAATCAAAACTTTATTAAAGATGGAGAATTTGTAAAAAAATATTATTTTAAAGATTTTCCCTTGTATAATTTTTTTATTAGAACAAAATATACATGGTGAATCTATTTAAAAAGTTACTATGAACAGTAATTATAATATCAAGTGATATATGAATATGATTAATATTTTAATGTATATTTTAAAATTATTTAAGCAAAGTTAATTAGGCTATCTTAAAAAGTGAAATACCTAATTTTCTCATAAAAAATATTTTTACTAGATTTGATAAATTAAATTACAAAGCACACTAAATAAATCCATTTACATTAAATATTATAATGTCAATCTTTGGTATTGTAAAATTATTAGTGGAGAAAGAAATTGTGAAGAAAGAAAGAAGATAGAGTTATTGTCTTTCTCACCTTGGTTTTCATGTGAAATGAGGGAGAGATGATAAAATTCGGTGGGACCTATGCCAAAAATTACTTTTCTGGAAAGTAAAAGGGAGAAAAGAAATGTTTGAAAATAGTAAAAATACTCATAACTTATATTGTTTTCTTATGAAAACTACTACCTATTAAATTAATTGATTTAATAAAAATATTGTGATAATTTCATTACAATGAACAAGTTTTAATATTTTATATTATAATAGTTAATTTAAAATAATTTTACTATGTTGATAAGACATTTTATCATTTATTTGCATTATTATCTTAATTAATTAATTAGTTGTAAAATATGTTTTTATATTATCTTTATTGTATGAATATTTTAATCATTCACAAGTTTATTTCTATTCTCTCTTTCTCATACCAAACAATACAAAAATATATTAGAATTCTCATTATCTTTTTCTTACCAATATCTAGTCACTCATTTTCTCAACAAAAAAAAAGTGTAAAATATAATTAACTATCAATACATTTTCCTATTAAAAATTAGATTCTCATTATTATTCCACATTTTTTTTAAATCATATCTTAAAAATACTTCTAAACAATGAGCCAAATCTTACCAACCGAAACAATCTTACCTTAGTTGGCCAGAAACAACAAATATTATCACATAATTCAAAAAGCTAAACAAAAAATTCACATAAAATAATAGGAAAATAAAATATATATTACTATTTTAGTCTTTTATTTTATCGTTATATTTTAATTTGGGTATCTAATAAAATAAACTACCAATTTAATTATTTTAAACCTTTTATTTTGTTAAAAAGAAATTAAAACCTAAAAAATTATGATAAAAGGAAGCGCAAAGAAAAACCTGAACAGAAGAGAAGAGAGAAGAAAGAAAGGCATTGAATTCAAAAAACTGTTTCGAATTTCTGATTCGCCGTTTGAACCTTCAAACCCTCATTTCTTTTCACTACCACCGTTTCGGAAACTTACTCCGGCGACTCTGAACCTGTTCCCTCGGCCGCCGGAAATGGTACATTATTCACCGGCGGAGAATCCAATGCTGATTTCACATTTCGTATATAATCTCCGTTGGATATGAAATTCTAAGCTCAACCTAATAGATCTTATTATTCAAATTTGTGGTATAGTAACGGTTATCGATGGCGAAGGGAGTACATTGCTTCGAGAAGCTTCGACGGTGTGTTCGGACGGTTTTCTTCGTGGTGGCGCTGGTGGCGTCGCTTCTTGTTACGTCGCTGCCTATGGTAGTTGCGATAATGGACGTGGTGGCTCCTTGTGTGTTGATCTCGAATTTCACGTGCGTCACGTGCTACTCCTTCAAGGAGCACGTGCGTCGTTACGCTTTCAAAAGTTCATTGACTGATATTCCTTTCGTTTCGATCATAAGATCTCTCATTATTATATGTATGCGTTTCATTCTCGTTTTTTAAAGCTCTGCATTCATTTTTTTACTTATGTTAATGTGCTTATGCTGCGTTTGGAAGATGTTGTAGAGAACTTATTTGAGTTTAGCTTATAAAAATAGCTTATGACTTATGAGTTATGACATGCTTTGTTCTCTTTTAGTGTTTTGTATTTTAAGGCTTTTCATTTGGTTTTTTTATTTTATGCTGGTGGTGTTTGAAGGAATTGTAGAACATTTATTTCGAGGTGTTTGGAAGAGTTTAGAGAGTGCTTGCTTAGGTTTATCTTACAATATTAGCACTCAAGCAGTGTTTGGACAAGCTTTTGCCTTATGAATCAGTTGGTATGAGTGTTTTTTTAGTTTATTTCAACAAGCTTATCAGAGAAGCCTATGAAATAAGCTATAAAGAGTTTATAAATAAGGTATGAGCTCTCACATGATAAATGTTTAATAAATGGATACTTAAAAAGCACTTCATTAGGCTGTTTAGCCAAACACTTACTTTATCATAACAATCTTGTTCTACAAATAATCATATAATTTTATTGTATTCGTTTCCAGCACTAGCTTGCATAAGAGAATAACTTGTTTGAAGTTCTAATTAACTTATCTAGTTTAGGAAACGGATCCCGTGTTTAGTGATGTGAAATCGAGTAGCAAGGAGCTCGTTTCTCTTTAAGCAAGGTTTCGCCTTTGGGTCTTGTGAATGGACCAAATTGGTTCTGTGATGGATCTTTCCAGATTGACTCAAATTAGCTGGGGTCCAAAGTAACTTCATGATACTAATACTCTCAATGAAAAGAATCACAATGTTGAGTTAATTAGAAATTTCAGTGATTTGTTTTTGTTTTTTTGTTAGTTAAACTCAAGTATCAGCATTTGCTTTCTATGACAATTTTTGCTACTACTATATAGAATGGGTAGAGTTGCCTGCATAGAATTGTACAAAGAAAAGATAGTTGGATCCTATCTACATGATGTGCAGGTTAATTAATTACTGATGTTTTACTCTCATGATTGCAGGTGTCTATTCTGTTTGTGATGGCCCTGCAATATCATATGGTCCTTACCTTGGGACTGTGACTCTGTGTTCCTTTCTCTCAATTGTTCTCCTTTCTGTCAAAGCGTGTGCTTTCTCTGTACATTCTCAGGTTGAAGCAGAAGCTTCAAGATCCTTGACGATGCAGAGGCTCCATTTGAAGAAGTCATGGGGAATGCCTGTCTTATTTTTCTCATCACTTGTATTTGCCCTTGGCCATACTGTGATTGCTTATAGAACCACCTGTAGAGCACGGAGAAAGCTCTGGTTTCATCGAGCTGACCCTGAAGCTGTAAGAGTTTGCAGTAACTATCTAGTCTCTCTGCAATATCTGAGAGTACTGTTAATTATGTTTCTTCTTACGATTAAAATCTTTGAAATTATGCTGTTGCCATGTTAGGTACCATCTTAGAAGGAAATTTATGAAGTTGATAACATTTTGTTCTCTACTTTTTAAAATTTAAATTACTTTGGTAACACGTGTACAAACTGCATTAATGTATTTATGCATAATTAACAGGTCCTATCATGCAAAAATGTTTTCTCTAGTTATTCGAAGGTCCCACGTTCTCCTACTCCTGTGGGTAAAAGTAGAACCCCAAAAAGTGACAGCGAAATGAGGCGAAGACCTTTTGGGACAGCCCATGATGAAGAACTGCTGGCCAGATTGCTTGCGGACTCAGACAGCTTATTCATTACATGCCAAGGGCTCACTCTACATTACAAGCTCAGTATGCCTGGTTTAGTTAAAGGCACCCTTTCCTCAACTCCATGCCTTGACTCAAATTCTTGCCGCAGCAGTTCATCTATGGCCGGAGGGTTGCCAAAATTTAATAGACAGTTGCTGGGTTCCTCTTTGAAAATCCAGCCAGAACTATGCCGGAGCTATAGCAATCAATTCCATAGCTCTTGTCTACATGCTCCTCTATTAGATCATTCTATATGTTCTGAAGATGTTCCTGTTTTTCACCTAGATGATATATGTGAAGAAAATGAAACAAGGAAATTGGATTGTTTATCCCCAGAGCAAAATTTAGAGGCTATTGGCCAATTAGGTATTGTTTTAATACATGGGTTTGGTGGAGGAGTCTTCTCTTGGAGGCATGTGATGGGATCTCTAGCTCAGCAGAGTAGTTGCAGAGTTGCAGCATTTGATAGGCCTGGTTGGGGATTAAGTTCAAGGCCACGCCAGAGGGAATGGGAGGAGAGTGAATTGTCTAATCCTTACAAGCTTGAAAGCCAGGTGATTACTATATATCATTAGTATGAGTTGCATTAGAAGTCATTTTGTTCGTTTTCTTTCTTTTCTTGATTAAACAAATATTAGCTCACTATATATCTGGGGCTGTAATCAAAGTGATACTCTTTTTTTAACAGAGTGAACTACTGGCTTCTAAAAAGCCCATAGCTCGTTGAATGTTGCATACCTGTTATTCCTGTTAATTTTACTTTAATGCTCAGATTAAGATAGGAAATCATATGCACATCAGGGTCATGGATCAGTGGAACCTTGTAGAGTAGAAAATAAAATAAAATTTAGAGGAGACAGGCTGATCCATATCATTAAAAAAAAAAAACCAGCGCCATGGCCCATAGGTGGCTTGAACATGTGTGAAGGAGATTGTTAGAAACCCAAGTAAGGAGAGTAGATCAAATGGAGGTTAGTCCAATTTCTAGAGAAAGAGGGAGACTAAGAAAAACCATAGGTGAAACAATTGAGAAAGATTTAGAGATCAATGTTTTGTCAACGAAAATGATTTATGATCGAACACTATTGCTTCATTCGATCCATGTAGCTGACCCTATCTTGTGGAATTAAGGCCTGATTGTTGTTGTAGGGGACAGGCTGCATAAACATTCAATAGGGCAGTTTTTTTTCCTTGTTGTTTTCTCATGTTTCCCAGGTTGTGTTCAACGCCATGCTTTTATATAATTATCGCCACTTTAATCTCAGTTCTTAATCCAGGTTTCATCTGAGTTACATGTCTGGTGACTTCTCTTAATGCAGGTTGACCTCCTTCTATCCTTTTGTTCTGAGATTGGACTTTCTTCAGTGGTTCTTATCGGTCATGATGATGGAGGCTTGCTTGCTCTGATGGCTACACAAAGAGTTCAAACATCAATGAATTCATTCAATGTGAGTATTTCGTCTTTCATGTTGAGGTAATAGGTAACTTGGTGAATTTGACTTGCCTAACTGTGCTGCTGAGCTTTTTGTAAGGCTGTTTTGAAATTACCTGTACCACTGATCCTAATCAATTGCAAATTTATTTGATGTATTTTGATAGCATTTATTTCTCTAAAATTCCAGATAATCTAAAATAAGATTTGGAAATTCAGCAAAAACATAATGTGCATTTGTAGCACTACTCTGTTTTTTTAGTCATATACATCCTCACATTCATAATAGAATCTTCACCATTGGATGTTTTAATAAATATTGCTGTTTGCAAAATTGGATGAGGATAACTCAGATTATTTACTCTTGGTCTTTTTTTTTGTGTCAACTCAGGTTACTGTGAAAGGGGTTGTATTGCTAAATGTTAGCTTGTCAAGGGAAGTGGTTCCTTCCTTTGCTAGAATTCTTTTGCATACATCACTAGGGAAGAAGCATTTGGTTCGCCCTCTACTACGAACAGAAATCACTCAAGTGGTGAATCGGCGTGCGTGGTATGATGGTACCAAATTGACCACAGAAGTTTTGAATCTCTACAAGGTGTGTTTGTACCATCAGCTATATTTACATGATATAAATATGAACTGCTTTGTCCTTTACTTGTTTTGTCTGTAAAGATAAAGAACTCAGCAGGATATGTTACTTTGTAGTTGGCATACATAATAATTGTATTTCTGTCCTTCTGTTAAGCCTGGTATATTCTAAGAAAAACAGCTAAGAGAAAGATAGAAGAAGAATATAGATTCAAGATCAATGTGATCTTGAATTATCACTTTTATTGAGTAAGAATCAAGAACAGCAGTTACAATTGCACTAATGAGAGTTTGATAACAGATTTCCTAATCTGTTATCCCTTACACATGCCACTTTCCAAAAGCTAACCTTCCCCCATTCAGCCTTCTTCTATTTATAGTTATTATCCCTTCTAACCAACTGAATATAGCCTAACAGAATAACTGTCATAAGCACATGCTATTGTATTTTTTTATTCCTCCTTACATACACGTTTTTAATAGGAGGTCTAACTCTTGTTCTATCACTTTCTTTACTTTCCATCAGGGTTTTGTTTTGCTATTGCTTTTATTGAAGCATCATTTCTAGATTTAGAAATTTATTGACTAGGGTTATGTGATTTCTATGCTTAAGGCTCCACTATCTGTTGAAGGATGGGAAGATGCACTTCATGAGATTGGTAAATTGTCATCTGAAACCATCCTTCCAGCAAAAACTGCAGAAGCATTGTTACAAGCTGTAGAAGACATTCCAGTTTTGGTCATTGGCGGTGCTAAGGATTCCCTTGTTTCTTTGCAATCATGTCAAGCTATGGCCTCCAAATTTGTAAATTCTGTAAGTATCCTACATTTCTACTATTAACCCATATTTTTTTATACATTCTGCATAAAACTTGCAAGTTCTGCATGCAGTAGTAATAGTCAACCTGAAATTGAAGCTAGACTTTTATTGCATATCCAAATACCTTTCCAATTCCGCTATCTGTTTCCTACTCTCCATTTCTAATTTCCGAAGCATTTGTCATGGCATATGATTTATCTTTTTCAAGTTTTATAATGCTCATTTTGCCATGACTTATGCAGAGACTGGTTTCAATATCTGAATGTGGCCACCTACCCCATGAAGAGTGTCCGAAGGCATTGCTCGCAGCTATTTCACCCTTCATTAGTAGACTCTTGTCTACTTCTGACTCGCAAAGCCAATAGTCATTTCTTTTTAAAGCTGAATATACAGAGTTGTTATCATGTAGGTGTTTTGATTTTCTCTTCCTTTTCCATTTCCCCTGTAATTGCTTTGGTTGATTTCTTATTTCTAGGATAGTTCTTAAAATATATCCTCTATTTTTCATCTCCATTGAATTTGAAAGGCAGCGCTGCAGCGGTAACAGCACCATGATTCAATTTCACCATCCAATGTTGCAACCTGTAGCAGCCCCAACCCATTTACAGCCGCACTAAAGACTCTGCTATCGTCAGTGTCACTAACCTTGCTAACAGCTTCGACTTCCTTGATTGCATCATCCATGCCATTGGCCACACCATCTCCCTCTTCCAAAATGTTCACCCTAGTCAAATTTCTATCTCACTTAATTCTAGTGACAACATCAACCAACATGGTCAGCAAGAACCCTCGAATTTCGTTGGGCATTGCTGGAGATGAAGAATTGAAGGGTCATCGCCATGATCACCGGAGACGTTGACAGGAGAAGACAGAGGTTGTCAGAGAAGGGGTGAATGGAGGCGGAGTTGGAGTTTGGTTAAAGACCGCAATGGCAAGGTTGTGATTTCAACATTTTCATCTTTCACACTCAACATTGATAAATAGGGGGAGCATTCATTTACCAAAACTTAAGAGAGCATAAAAGTAGCGCCCTTTTTCCTAAGGTATATTACTTCAAGATAAAAGAACCCAAAGGGTACCTATTCTCCCTCTTCAGTGTTTTTGATGTGCTAGTTTTAGTGGTTTTTATAACCTGTATCTTCACATTTTTAGCAGTCCATGTTAGTGTTCCTTTACATTTGTAAATTTATCATCCCATTGAGAATGAATATAATGTGGTTTTCTTACTTCCAACCCTTCCTTTTTTTATTTATTTACTTTTTGTTGTAGCTGGATATAAACCTTCCAAAATACTAATTACTTAATTTACCAAATTTCATAATCTAAGAACACACTTTTTCTCTTACATCAGGCCTAGAATATACCAACTCACTAATGATTTGATCTTTAATTTATTGATAAAATATATTTAATTTAAATTTTTAATAATTATAATATCTTTATGACCGATAACAAATAGTGATATATGAGGTGATATATTTTTTGGATAGAAGATGTTCACCTAATCTAATACATATGTACATTTATTTTTATACAATCAAGGGTATCTTACCTTAAACCATTAGACATTAAACTAATGCCTAATTGCTGACAATATCATGAGATATAATTCATACGAGCAGTATTATGAATTTCTTGTAGATATGTTTCTTTGAATCTTTTAAAAAGCGTCATTAGATTAGAAAATCAAGAAATTAACTAACATACTGAAATTCACAGAAAAATGGGAAAAAGAAGCACATGTTAGGCAAATTCTTATGTGGAGGTGAAGATAATCATAAAACCTCATGTTCAAGTATATGATTTTATTTATTTATTTTGGAACACTTGTAGGTATTATAAAGAGAAGGGAAGAGGAGAATTAATTTTTTTATTCTAAATTCAAATATTCACATTTCACACTCAATCACTGTACAAATATTAAATTACAAAAATGGCATGTATGATGTACCCATAGTTGTATTGGACCGAATTGGCCTGCATGTATGTGACATTTCTAATATGCTAATTGCCTCACACAATTATTATTATTTGCATCTACAAGCAATCAATTTATTTGCTCTTTTGTTTTGCCATATTTTATGGCACATCTTATTTCTACTATCTCTAATATTAAATATATTATTATAACTAATAATAAATCACATATAAATATTCTATCTTTTAAAATTTCAGTATATGTTTATACTATTACTTTTTCGGTACTAATCTATAATAATAAATGTTGGAATTAAAAAATTATGGATTTTGTACCGTTAATAATAATAAATGGTATCTAACAACCCAATCCAATCTCGTAATAATATCTTCAAAGTCTAGATTACACTAACCATGTGTCAAAAGTTACATTTTTATTAAATTATTACAAATCCATAGCCTGTACCCTATCATTAGTACATTCAAAAAATGAAATCATCTTTAAAATTTCAATCAGTAAAATGGTTTAACCAATAACCATCAAGAATGGTATTCTCTAGTAGTTTAGTACATTGGATTTGATTTCACTACAAAAAAATAATAAATATAGATACTCTAATATTTATAAACAATCAATACATCATACATTATATAAGTTTTCTTAAATAGTTAATAACAATATATAAAACTCATTTATTATTAACGTTAATAATGTAACTCATTCTAACACTTACATGGTTGAAGAATAAAGAATGTATTGGAAAACAAAATAGGAATGTATTGAAAATAGTGAAATGTTTCATGTAACAAAATACATTTTTTTTATTTAACGCTGTACCATATTTTAATGTTGAATCCTAATTCTAAAGATTTGTATTGAAATAATGAAAGTAAAAAGAAAAAAGTGATTATATAAGAACAAAAAGAAATTTGATAAATTTATGAAATATTGTGTTGTGTTGTCATTGAAAAAGAACAAGAACCCTATCATCATCTCTATTCCATTTCTCGGTTTGAAAACGACGCCGTTAGCAACATATTTGAGCGTGACCTGAGAACAATCATGTATCGTAGACTTCTCTCTTCTCACCTCAAAACCCTCACTTCTTCTCTCTCTCCTCCCCGATCTCCTTCCTCCGCCGCCGCCATCGCCACCGCCGCTCCTCCTTCACTCTCTTCCCTCTCCCGCCGCCACTTTTCAGGTATTTTCTCACTCTCCCTTATATACATTTCTTATTGACCGATTCTTAATTTCAATATTTTCTTCCTCTTATTTTATTTTATTTGTTGTTATAGATGATACGAGTGCGGTGAAAAAGAAGGTTGAAGATGTACTACCAATCGCTACTGGTCACGAACGTGAGGAAATTCAAGCTCAACTTGAGGTATATATATATATATAATATCTCTTTTCTATTGGTTTTTTCTGTTATTGTACCTAGAAATTTGGGAATAATGCTAAATGTGTAGCGTGTACCTTACGCTTTTCACTGTGCTATGTGTTTTTAGGGTAACACAAATTAGAATTTTGGGATTAGTTTATTTTGTTTTCTGAAAATAAAAACTTAGGTGGCGTTTGGGACACATTTGCGTTAAAAACAAGATGGAACATAACATGTGAGTTTTATTCTATGTTTGTTCTATTGTGAACTTAACATGATTAAGAGTATGTGTGGTTAAATAATTTAATTAATCATGTATTGAATAAGTAGCTTATTTTATTTCTTCATAAAATTATGTCTGAAATTAACTGGTCGTATAATATTATTGAAATGATCTATTCTCATGAATCCAAATAAGCTTCCTATAAGCTCTTTCAACTTTTCCCTAAAAAGTGATTATTTTGGTTCCACTAACAGTGTTGGAACCAAAGAAAGTAGATGAATTATACTCTCATGAATTATGTATTCTAATGCTACCTTTTTTGATGAAATGTTGATGAAAGAGCTATTGATGAAACAGTTCTATATGCTTTAAATCGGTCTCAAGGCCAAACATGTGCTGCTGAACAGTTTAGCTATAGTTTAGATAAAAATATTATGCATATGAAGGCTGATTCTTATTTTTTGTATCTGTTTTGTTTTGTTTTGTTTTGTTAGGGAAGGGATATTCTTGAAATAAACTATCCTGAAGGTCCTTTTGGCACAAAGGTTAGTGTTATTACTTTTTCTGTGTTTGAAGTTGTATCAATGTGAATGTTTAATGTTTGTTTTATAGTTCCCCCTGCAAGAAAAGAAGGGAAAACTGATAAGAAATACATAGCGTTGTGTATCAGAACTCATTAATTTTATTGTCATTGTTAATCGTTTCTTAAGAGGGTGAGTTTGACGCAACGATAAGGTTCTTGCTTAATATTGAAGGTCCTTTTCATTTCAAGGGATCTAATGCCTTAATATTTTAAATTTGTCAGAAAGGTTCTGAGACTTTGTAAGCCTCTTAATATTTACTCTAGCTAGTGACACACATGAGTTTCTTAAACGTTTCTATTTTCATTTGACCAAAATCGCTATCTGCCAATCTAAATATCCATGTTTCTTTCTTTTTTTCCAAAAGGCTCATTCTGATTGAAGTATATTTTATTGTTTGTTTTGGTTCATAGGAAGAACCTGCAGTTGTCAAATCATACTATGATAAAAGAATAGTCGGGTGCCCAGGAGGTGAAGACGGTGAGTTTTCCTTATCTATCTCAATATATCTTTGTGTTCATGATTCTCCACAAGTTGATGAAAAATTCCAGAATTTTGGCTATAGCACTGACAAGGTGAACACCTTTTTTATTGCAGAGGATGAGCATGATGTTGTCTGGTTTTGGCTGGAGAAAGGCAAGCCTCATGAATGTCCAGTGTGCTCACAGTATTTTGTGGTAAGTTGAGAATCACATTTAGTGTATTTAGTATATCTTTTAAACTTACCTTAACACATGTGGTGTTAAATGCCATAATATGTAAATACGTTGTTTGAAAATAAATTATGTACTTGTTTGCTTGCACTTTTACATACTGATCATCAAGGATCTTTGCTTGTTATTAACTTCACTATCTGAGGCTTGTCCTATAAAATATTGTTTTGAGAAGCTCTTAGTTCTTTTAACTTCAACTAATATTTCACCAAATTGTGAAAGTAATATAATAGTGAGAAGCTATCATTCCGTAGGGATTGAGTACATCAATTACCGATTCGCTCATTTCAACACTATCTAGACTATCCTGAATATTAACTAGTTTGTTATCTGGCATTGTTGCTTGGTTTGTGATTTTAGCTTAATGTTGTTTGAGGTGGTCCCAATGTTACCAAGGACTGAAATTCAACATGAAATGCCTATGGAAAAGTGGGCGTTTTGTTGATATTGTCATGTGTCCAGCTTTTACTTGAATGAATTGTGTCTGTTAGAAGAAAAAAAACTTCAATTAAATTCTTGTCACCTATTTAGAACATTAATGGGATTTTAATAAAATGCCTGTTTACAAAAAATGACACTGATTATTATCCTTTTTTTGACTTAACAGCTTGAAGTAGTGGGACCTGGTGGACCACCCGATGGACATGGCGACGATGATCATCACCATTGATTGCATGCTTCAAATTTCGTTCTGGAATAAGTTCTGGAAAGGTAGAGACATTGTTTAGCAAACATAAGTCCTTTCAAAGCCTATGTTTGGTTTTGATTTATAACATATACCTATTTTGTGTTGTTGTTTTTGCAACTTTCAAGGTACAGTTTCTGTGATTATTAGACACAGGTTGCTCATTTGCTTGAGCTATAAGAATCTTAGATTATGTTTTGTTCACTGTGAAATAATTGATAGCCACTTGATGATTCTTTAAATTTAATAGATATATCTTCATTCCCATTTAATCACCTAAAACTGCAAAAGAGACTAAAAACATCTCATTAATTTTTTTATAAATGAAATGATGATAATAGACTAGTAGTAGTGATTGGTTATGGTGATTGTTAGTTTTTTTATGGAAAGAAAACAAGGATAATTTAATATCTATATACGGTTTGTGTAAAGGTTTTACATTATCAGTATTTTATCTATTGTTAATTTGTATTATTTTTGTTTAAGAGATAATAATAGTTGACATATGAAAGTTAGATTTATTTGTTTAAGAGTCCTTACCCATAACACATACAAAACTTTAAAATTGATAGAAAGGAAAAGCTGTCTGTTCAGGATTTATTTGTGCTTTTAATTGAAAGTAAGAGCATTTGAAGCAAACAAAATTGTAGTCCAATAAAAAATCAAAATTTTAGAAACTACATTTTATTTCATTTTTTATGTTTCAAGTAAAAAAAATCAAAGCAACAAGATAAATTATTCTATTTTAAAGATAATTTTTTTAGTGAAAAAAATGCAACATAACTTGCTGTCATTCTACTTCTTTCATAAATTAATGTTAAAATAATACTAAACGATCTAAGATAAAACCACTGAAAATTTCTTATCTATAAAGATTATGTAAAAATAAAAAATAGTTTGATACATAAGAAGTTGATACTTGAGTTTTTAGCTTTGTCCATCATCATCGAAAATAAAATTATTCTAAGGAGTTGATCATTTCAGTTTTCCACATTACTTTTTTTTAAACATTTTTTAAAATTCCAATCACATCTTTAATTTTCAAACCAATGATAATCATATAAAGTTAAAAATGATAGAAAAATTTAAGTATTATTTATGAATTAGTCAAATAAGTATATTGGTCCTCATACAAATTTAGATAGCCACTAAATTAGTCTTCAAACAAAATTGGTCATCAACTAAACCTCTCAAATAAATTGGTCATCAATTAAATCATATATAAAGATGAAATAGTCACCACATTCTCTGAGAGCAAAAGGTTATTCTACTTTTTATTAGCAAAAACATAATTAAAAATTATTTCATAAACTTCTGCATGAAAAAGTTTCAAATTATAAACAAAAGAATGAAAAATGCATTATAAGTTTATAACTATTATATTAATAATGTTATAGAGAACCACAATATATAAATAATTCATTAACTGTAATTCTTCACTAAAAAGAATATAAAATATTCCAAACTTCATATTAAAACCATTATGTTTTAATTTGAAAAAGTAAACGCATCTCTCTAAAAATAGGTATGATAAGTGATTAACCAAAAGCCACTAATTTGCCATCACATATGACATTTTCAACATCTTTAGTTAGAAAAAAACAAGACATGTTGTAAGAAGGATCCTTAATTTTAGCAACAAACTTGATTTATGAGACTATATATACATGCAAAGATTAGAAAACAAAATGGAAGGAAAGGAAGGAGGAAAAAGAAAGCACCAAAATAAATAAAATGGGAAACAAAAACATTGCATTGTTGGTGGTTTTTTGCCTTTTAGTCCTTGCACCTCTTCTTCAAGCACATCCAACTCATGATATGTTGAAAATATATTATGATGAATGCTTAAAAAAATGTGAGGATGAATGCAATAAGACATGGTATTCTTTGGTTTGCAAACCCTTTTGCCAATGCACTCCTCCCTATACTACTGGTAACTTATTTTTATTCCATATCAATGTTTAACATTCAAAGAATCGCAATCTTTTGTCTCATAAATTGTGTTACTCCATATGTTACTTGTTTTGATTGATTTAGAAAAACACTTAATTATTAAACTTTTGACTTAAATATATATTTTTCAATCAATCTTAGTAAGCAGCATGTTGGAAAGTAAATCTCACATCGTCTACCTTATTGTCTCGATAATGGTTTAAATATTTGTTAGATAACTTCTCTAATTATCAATTGGTTTTGAGAAGGAAACTTAACATGCTATTTGAGCCATATCCCAACTTATTTCCGGTTGTCATAGGTCAAAAGATGTCCTTTAGTTATTGGTCAAAACTAAACATTCGCCTAGTCCGACAAGCTTATGTAGAGGGAACATGTTGGAGGGTAAGTCACATGTCGCGTAACTCATTGTCTCAGGAATAGTTTAAATACATATTTGACTACTCATCTCATTACCAATTGGTTTTGAAATGAAACCTTAATCCAACACATAATTTTGGGACAATAGATATGTTTCTCACCCTTTTAATTATATTTAATTGCTTATACATATATTATTAATCACACTAACTTTGTAACCTTGAGATATATATGATATATTTTTTATGTAAATGCAGTGTTGGCTGTGGATCCTAGATAACAAGGTCATGGCCTACCTCCAAAGTCATCTCCAATTCCCAAAATTTAATAACTTTGTATCATCCTTAGAGTATGTAAGGATTATCATTGTAACAATATATCCTCCTTCCTTTCCCCCATTATTTCATTCATTATCAAAACAATAATATTAAATTTAAACTATTATTATTCTCTTATTCACTAATTGCCATTAAATTACATGAATTTGTACCCTAAGTTCTTTAAATGATATATAACAATTACAAATCAATTATGTTATGGAACAACATAATCGGACAGGTATTGTTATTGACTAATCACACCCTTTAGCAACCAATCATAGTTTTATATATATATTTATATAAATAAGCCCATGATGTATCAAAAAACGTTTTTTTTATTAGCACACAATTTAATAAAAAGAAGTGCATTACTACATTTACATAAAATGGTATAGTAATGAAAAAAATATCATTAACTTTCTAATTTTTTATCATATATATCATTAATAATATATGTATTATACTATTTTATATGTCAAATTATATATTTATAATAATAAATAATATTAAGAATGTTTTATATAAAATGAGTATGCATGATAATTAATCTAGTCTAGAGTCGAGTTCAAATTTAAAGAGTGACCAAACGATATTTAGGGTCATATTAACTTTAAGTCTATGACCGACTAAGGGAAAAACCTTAAACTGTCATAATTCATCTCATGCTAACCCAACGGGTGAAGTTAGTACATCATGGTTATGTATAATTAACAGTTACTTTGAAAATTACCTTTCCTTCCTTGAATTTATTTAGTAAGAACTTTCTCCTAAATCATTTATGTTACTATAAGTAAATTAAGGTGACATATATATTTATATATATATATATATATATATATATATTTATATATGATTCCCTATTAAAAAAGTAATATAAATGAGTGTTGAATAATATAGTGTACATATATAAATGGTTATATATATATATATTACATTCTTAATACATTATGTCAAAGTTAGGGGTGACAATATCGGCCAACCCGACCTGCCTTTGGTCCGTCAAAATATGGGTTGACCCGACCCTTATTGCTAAACGGGCTCAAAGTGTCAGCTTAACTCATATTTGGCAGGGCTCACCCATTTTTTTCTTTTTAAAAAACATATTTATAACTAACTCAATCACAATTTCAAAAATAAATAATCATCTTGTCTCATAATGTCTTTTAAAACAAAAATTCATACACCAAAGTCCACAAGCTCACAATAATACATCGCCTTAGTTTAAAACTTGTAAGTTCTAAACAATAAGCCAACATAGTCTTAAACTTTTAGACTCATAATTCAAAATAAAGCTTCAAACTCCTAAGTATTAAACATTCAATGTTCGGTTGGAAGAAAATGCCTCTAACCAAGTAAATGTCTTGTATGTGATATAAATTATTTATTATTTATAATATTACATAATAGTATAACCAATTTAGTATTAATATTACTAACCAATAACCAATTTAGTATAACGTGTGGAACCAATGCTTCAATTTATTAATAATATAAAGAATAAATTATACTGTTATTCTATGAGTACAAAACTATACTTTCATTTTTTACGCTGATATTCCTAAAGTAATATTAATGTTGGCCCGTTAGGCTGACCCGACTCGATCCTCTGTGGCACGTCTGAAAAACAGGCTTTCTAAACTAGGTTGAATATAAGCTTTTGTGCTAAAATTTATAGTCAAATCCATTAAAAATGTCATTTCAAACGGACTGGCCCGCTGGGCCAAACTTATATTGTGTGAAAGTGATGGGTTACCGTAACCAAATAATTGATTACATAGTTCAAAATTCAAGCTTTTCTTTATTAGGCTTCTAAGAATTGATTCTCTCATTCTTGGAATCAATTGGTATATCATTTGAATCATTTCTTGGAAGAAACTTAGAACATACTTACAAAAAATTAAGGACCTAAATCTTAACCTCCTCAAAATAAAGGAACCAAAGCCATAACACACTTAAAAAAACTAGCAATCTAAAACATAATCCTTTGGAATAGAGTGGGCAAAATAAAAAAAACTACATAACTGAATATCAATTTGACAATATTAATGTCAACATTTACCATTTAAAATTGATGATGAGGACAAAACCTAAAATGGAAGCAAAATATACTCTCAAAACAAATATGTGGAATAAAATCAAAATTGATTGCAAATAAAAAATCCTATAACATTTTAGATAAATTTGCAAAGAGAATTGGTAAAGATACACTTGAATTTTATAAATAGGCAATACAAACTTACATTTTTTAGTAAATTAATACAAAATTTTATTTATACAGGTATTAAAAAAAATTCATTCAAAAAAATATATTTAAACGAATTAATAATTGTAAATCATAATAACCTTACACAAAATAATTTATAAAGGAAAAGAAAAAAAAGGAATATATGTTATTGTTGAAAGGTTAGTAATAATACCCTTCAATAATATTTCTTGCTCCAAAACCCAAAACCCTCTTTCTTACTTCGTTGCCGCAGCCATCAAAATCAAAAGCTGTTCCATTACACATTTTTTGTTAGGTCAGTTTCTACTTTTCATTCTTCTACTTTCCCATCGTTTCTTTTCTATTCCAATAACCCATTTGATTTTTGATATGTTGTGTGTCAACATTTGTTTCTTAATGCTGATTTGTAATGTTTTTGTTGTTATGTTGGGCCATTTGATTAGGATTTTTTCACACAAAAAAACTGCTTTTTATTATGGGAAGAAATCATTTTTCACATTTACATGTTTGTTCGGTTCATTGGTTGGGTTTGTAGTTTGTACTCAAGACCAGAAGCTAGAAAGACTTAAATTAAATTTCTATGTTTCAGCTTCTCAAAAATCACCTTTTTAGAGTATATTATAATGACTTTTTTTAAGCATAATTCATATATAAACAGACCCTTATTTGAGTATTTCACCAGTTTGTTCTGTTATTTCTTCCTTGTGCTGCTGTTGAAATTTTAGCTATTTTTGTTTATGATAACTATGAAGTTCTGAACTTTGCCCTGTGCTGATGATTGCATAGGTGTTGTTGCTAGCTCATTGGTTTTGCCTTTCAAAATTCTCTATTTGGAAGAAGGTTGGTTGAGATGGGGAAGGATAATTTGAAGAAACCTGCTCTTACTGCATTCACCCGTAACGGCGACTATCTGGCTATTCTGTCGGCTAACGGGACCGCCAAAGTAAATTCACTATCTTCTGACCTCCTTACAGTTACATCTGATGTTTGATTCTAGTTTTCTTGAATTAGTCCTGGCTAAGTGCCCGGTCTAATGTTTTTAGTTGTTACTAGTGAAAGTGGTTTTTATTCGCTGTTTCTGAAAATAGGAAAGAATTTCTTGATCGGAGTACTGTTAAATTAGCGTTGTGGTCTTGTTTTAGTGCTTCGGGGTTGATGTACATATGAGTTTCCTTTTGTCTTTTGAGAATAGAGGTCGGGAAGGAGCTAATTTCTTTATTGAGGTTGTTAAAGAAGATTAATACTTTATTTCAGCGAGCCCAGCTAAAGATTATATATAAGCTATATTTGTTGTTGATCTAAATTCTGGCAAGATTACATGTAACAAACCGGCTTTTAAATTTCCTTTTGTGATTACATTTAACCATAAAATTATGGTTATTACATAATAACTAACTTTTTCAGTAGCAGTTTATAGTCAACATTCACAAGTCTTTTTCGTATATGCTTAAATATCGGTTTGGTAAAATGGTACATAATGAGGTATATAAATAAGTTACTGATCAGAGAGCTAATACAGTGTTAAACGGCTAATTGAAGCTGCAAATGAGATGTTTGGTTGACAATGAAAATTCTTATAATTTTCAGATTTGGAACACAAGCAATGGATGTTTAGTAGCGGAATGGAAGCCATCAGATGGAGATAATAAAAATAGCTATTCTTGTATTGCGTGTAGTTTCACCGGAAAGAAGGTAGTATGTATTCTTAGGACAACCTTTTATTTTAGTCAGTGTTTTTTATGCTGTAATCTTACCTTTTATTCTCTGATATGGACTGTGCACTTCTGTAATTAGCGTAGAAAAGAACAGGGGACTTGGTTATTAGCTCTTGGCACAGTTGATGGAAGTATTTTGGCTGTTGATGTTTCCACTGGTGAGAGAAAGTGGACTACTAGCTATCCCGGGTATTGTTTTCATTTCGTTCTTTTAATGAAAATTGTTCTATTTATTTATACTATATACACAATCTTTTCATATAATTAAGAAAACCAGGCATAAAAATGAGTATTTTTCCTCAAATCTCTATGAAAGATATATTTTACGTGCTTTCCAATGTTTGACTATGTAAAAATGTTGCTTGACTTTGGTTACCTAGGCTTGGACAAACTAGGGCTTTTAGCATAGACAAAGTGTATATTCAGTTAGCATGCTGGACCAATAAAAACGCATGTAGGCGTGTACAAATAGCTTAGGTTCATGTCTAGTCATGTATTTTTCTCAAGCTAATGAAGCCAGTTTAATCAACTGTACTGAATATTCTCCATGTTCACAACAAGATTCTGATTGAGCATTTTAATGATCATTTATGACAGCCCTTCTCTCCATTTTGTGCATTGATTTTGTCCTATCATATGTATGCAAATTTCAGTATCATTCAATGTTAAGAAAATGCATGAGAGTTTGTTTATTGGTTTACTGATACCATAAACTTCTGACTCTCTGTATTGTTCATTTTGGTCTATGGTAGTGGTATATATGAATGAATGTCTAGTACACAGATTATATACTTCCATCTCAAGTTTAAATGCCTGTTAATTTCATTAATATTATTGCAACTGCGCATCCATATAATGATTTTTACATTTTATTAATAGATTAATATGATAATTAATACCAGCATGTTCTTATCCTATAGGGGGGTTTGTGGACTTTCATTTGCAAATAAGGGGCCCTTTCTTCATGTTGTTGGACATAAGGGGGCAGCATCTGAGATTAATATAGAAACGGGAGAGGTTTTAAAGGAGTTTAAAATCTCAAAAAAATCCATATCTTCTGTGGCTTTCTCACATGGTGAGTACTAAACCCATTTGGAACTTGGTTCTTCATAATCACTGATCTTCTTACTTGACACTCATCATTTTACTTATTTTCCAGATGAAAAGTATGTAGCTGTTGTCCGCTCTAAACTACGGGTTAAAAGTTGGGAAAATGGGGAAGAGGTTCTGAATTTCCCTGATGATTTGGTAAACCTTTTTACTTTTTCTAAAAATGAATATTTATCTTTGAAAGCTCAAACCCTCACCAGATTTTATGTTTATTCCTTGACAGGGAGATATACAGTATGTTTCTATAGCCAGTGATGCCAAAGCTGTAGTTACATCAGATTTGGAGGGTAAACATCTTCAAGTTTGGAGGTGTGATTTAAATTCTGGAACTGTCACTAGTGGTCCTACGCTTCCCACGAGGCATTCTCCATTATTTATTGAATGCCACCATGGTTACAATGAAGAAGATGATTTAGTTGTCTTGGCAGTTTCGGGTTCAGGCACAACTTATGTATGGCATTTGAGTACTTCCTCTGAAGAGGGGATACAACCAACTAAAATTACTGTGAAAGCAGACAAGGAAAACAGTGAAAGCTCAAAGAAAAAACGTGGTTCAATTATTGCATCCAGGTTGCAACCTCTTGGGGAAGACAAACACTTGAAAGCTCTTGTGGCTTATGGTTCTGTAGATCATCCCCGGTTTAGTGTCTTGGATATTAGTGATTCCGGGGAGAATATAGTCTTAAATGCGGGAGATGAGACTGATTCTGTTCAGCAGCATGACAGTCATTCTGGGAAAGGTTTTTAAGTTCTTGCTTCTTACACTTGCCTGTGTACTTCTTTTTGAGTAAATAAATTAAGTGATTTTGATTTTTATCATTTGTCATAATCAGTGGAGCTTGAATACTTTTCCTACTCCAGTGGGAGGTTTTTTGTCATAAGATTATCAACAAGCTCATTAAATTCTTTTTGGATTTGTTACAAACTTTTAACTTGGTGTTTTTTCTTTATAATTAATCTTTCCCTTACAAGTTCTCTAATGTTTCAAACTCATATATACGTCTATCAGACTTGGAACTTGAATCAGCGGTACCAACGGAAAACAAGAAGTCTAAGAAGAGACAAGCAACATCTGATCCTGATCATCCAACTGCGATAGACAAAGTGGATTTTGGTAAGAATTATAGTATGTTTCCTCTCCTCACTGAATATCTATGTTTTGAATTCCGTTTTCTGTCTTGTGTCGGCATTTCAGTTTTATTCATGGCTGTCTTAACCTGAATTTTGAAAAGCATCTATACTACTGGTGTATGTATGATTTGCATGACAAACTGTTGAAATCACAACAGGTAGTATGAACTATAGAGATATGAGCTTGTAAAGTAAGGAAAATAATTATCATTATTTCCTTAAAATTCATGAAGTCCAATACAGTCAATTTCACTTATTTCATGTTTGGGTCTAAAATGACAATTAGGTTTTTACTAAAATCTGTTGCATGCTGATTCATGTAAAATTTACCCTTTTACATTATTAGTAGTGGTATCACCATTCTGAGAAATATGCATTCTAGATGAAGTATTGATTTGTGCTTCTTGTACTTGATATTAATGTAGATCAAGCTGAGGTAGCAGATGATCCGAGTGAGCCAACAATGGGAGAGAAACTTGCTAGTCTCAGTTTGCTGGATGAGAACAAATCCAAGAGTGATAAAGAGCAAGAATCTTCTATCCTAACAAAGCCTCCAAGTGCAGACTCTGTGCATGTTTTGCTTAAGCAAGCATTAAATGCCGATGATCGTGCCCTTCTGCTAGATTGCTTGTATACGCAAGATGCAAAGGTTTTCCTTTTCTCCGATTTTCTAATAAACTGCATATATATTTGAATAGGAAGTTGCCTACTTTCTCAGCCTCTTATTGTAATGCATGATATATTCCATTTGCAGGTTATTAAAAAGTCAGTTGCAGAGTTGAACCCATCCAACGTCCTCAAGCTTCTTCACTCACTCATATCCATTGTTGAATCTAGGTAACACATCATAACAATAATCGGGTAATATAAGTTTAACAAGCCTGGTTGTCTTCCAGGTCTAAATTTTAATTTATTTAGTAGACTCTTGCATGTGAGTTTTGTTTGGAGGCGGGTGAGGGGTTTGAAAAATGTCAGTGAAATTCTGTTAATAAATTAAAATTTACTGAAAAAATTGTTCGGTAGAGAATTCATGTGCATAGAGATGCGGGTCTATTTGGAACCAGGATATAAATTGAAAAGTTATGTTACTAAGTAAATTTGACTGACATAAAATAT
The DNA here is from genome assembly GCA_009771035.1 of Lupinus albus. Lineage (NCBI taxonomy): Eukaryota > Viridiplantae > Streptophyta > Magnoliopsida > Fabales > Fabaceae > Lupinus > Lupinus albus. The sequence goes on along the minus strand of CM020002.1, from coordinate 15,194,095 downwards.
AAAAAGGTTGCTATTGTAGCATCACATTAACATCAACAGTATCCATCTGCAGTAGCTTGAACACAACCAAGCAGATTAATACAATTGACCCTTTATGTACTGCATCAAAACTCATGTGACCAATGAAATATCTTTTTAGCTCCTAGATTTTGGATCCTGATGAACTCTCTCTATATATATGTATTCTCCTCTTCAGGGGTGCAATTTTGGCATGTGCTGTTCCATGGCTAAAGTGTCTGCTTCTACATCATGCCAGTGGAATAATGTCCCAGGAATCTTCATTACTAGCTTTGAACTCTTTGTATCAGGTGAGTTTTGTATGTTGATTATGCTTGAGAAACACTCCATATATCACTTACCTTTGCCTTCTAAGCTATCACTTAATATATTTAATATCATATTGTGCTTAAGAAAGGGCAAAGGCATGGTGATTTTGATTGAACTGCAACGGATTGAGCTTATGAGTACCTTCTGTGAAATGACAAGGCATCTCCAACCACATTTTAGTGAACTTGTTGAAATGTTACAATTTCAGCAATGGGCATATGCTTTCTTCGGTTGGTAAACAATCGCGAGAAAATATTCTATTTTTATAAAAAGGTTGGATTGATGCTCCGGGCTACTTCCACCATAATACCATGACGAGGGGTATGAGACTCGCACGGTCTGTTGTATACAGCATCATACTTCTAGCCAAGCTGACATTAGATACTATTTACTTAAAAGACATCAATTTTATTTGAATTGATTAACTTGGAAGCTTTCATGATTAATTAGTTAAAATCACAGTTTTTTCTTTCCACTATCACCCGAGATTCTAACAGCATTTTGATAATCAGTTTAGATAAGCACTTTTCAGAAAGTATTCTTGAAGTAAGTTAGAAAAAAACTTGCTTTTATAAGCTTTTCTCACTAGGTTATTAAAATTAGCTAAAAGAAGGTCATACGCTTTTCCTCACAAGTGTAAATAAGCTTTTCCAAACACCCCGAGTTGCAGAGACATGTGAGCTACAAGATCCTTTGAAATTTGATAGTTTTTTAGACGATATGACATGCTTGTATAATGATCATGTTTGCTTGCACCTATAGTTCTTTCCTAAGTCGATCTTCGTTTTTCGCAGCTTATTGAGTCTAGAGTCTCCACTTTTAAATCTGCCATTCAACTATCAAGTTGCTTAGACATCCTTTACACAGGGGTAAGCTTCTTTTCTTTGTGGCATCTACATTTTGTGATTAGCAGAAGTTCTGTTAAACTTTTGTGCTTATTGGTGGTAAACAGGTTATTGAAGATGAGGTAGATGAAGGTCAAATAATTCCAGTTATCTATGAGGACAAGGATAGTGAAGAAGAATCCGACCAAGATAGTGAAGATGGACAACAATCAGATGAAGCATTTAATGATGTTAGTGATATTGAAGGAAGTGATTATATGTTGATGAGAGAGTGATAATAGCATGTTTTGTGCACATTTTTTTCTTTTCTTTTCAACACTAAAATCTCAGCTGTAAGCAATGTTGAGACTAATACTTTCGTTGTAGTTTGAAAGCATTACAATCTGAATTTTTGAGACATAGTTAACTTCCTAGTCAATCATGTATTAAAATATTCAATCTTAATATTTTCAATGATCTGAGATACTGAGGTGTGTATGCAACAGTTGCTTAGCCAAGCAACTATGGAGTTTAATGACTATATAGAGTTAATTGTAGAATGACTTAATATTTTAAGTTGAGATTAAAATAAATTTTGATTAAATATAAAAATTATGAGGCTTATTTCATTATTTTGCTTGGTTTGGTTGGAAAGTTGTTTAGTTTTGACGAAATAAAGAGAAATGACTTGTCATGTTAGGTGTTAGGTTTTTGGTGTTGCGGGGCTAAAATGTATTATTGTAAAAAATGAAAACACATGAATATCATTTGACTAATAACTAATTTTTAATTCTAATCATTTATGAACTATCATTTGACTAATAACTAATTTTTAATTCTAATTGAACTATAAAAGTCAATATCTAAATAGAATAAGTTGTCTTATGTATATTTTTGGACAAAGCAATTATAATTAAGTTTTGATTAATTGGAAAATGTACTATTATTTAACAATTGAGAAAATCACGGACCAAATCAATGTCTATTTATTTTATCATGTTATTAAGTTAAACCTATGATCCATAGTAGATGACAACCATTTTATTCTAAAAAATTATATTTTCTCAACTGTTTTTGTCATTTGATGTAATTGTATACCATTACTTATTAATAGTTATGTATTCAAAAGAAGAAGGGGGAGTAATAGGATTACAACATTGGTGAGAATAGAAAGTTAAAATGCAGACTCAACATAACATTTACTCTCCCCATTCAGATATAAGAGGGAGAGGGACACAACTTATTATTAAAAAAAAACATGTTGTGTGAACCTTAATATTTAAGGAACACAAATTACATATTAGTAATTTCTGGGATTGTAATGCTCCTTGTCTTCATCATTCTGTCCAATTCCAAGGGTATTTTTGACAGCCTCAGAAGCACCTTGGGCCACACCCTTCACCTTCTCCCCAGCCTGTTGAAGAAACCCACCTGTGTTCTCCTTTCCAGCCTGGGCTTTTTCCTTTGTGTTCTGGCCCATCTCTGACCCCTTCTCTCTAGCTGCACCACTATTCTCTTCACTCTTCTCCTTTACAGCTTGGGCTGTTTCTTGGGCCTTGTCCTTTGCAGCTTGGGTTGTGTGTTGGGTCTTGTCCCTTGCAGCTTGGGCTGTTTGTTGGGTCTTGTCCTTTGCAGCCTGGGCTGTTTGTTGGGCCTTGTCCCTTGCAGCTTGGGCCTTGTCCCCAATATTGCTCATCACCTGGTTGGTCTTTTCCTAATCCATCAAGGTTATGTTTAACTCCTTTTTTCTAACTAAACATTTTGCTTACAAAACAAAAAATAAAAACTTTTCTTAAATATTGAATAATAATTAGATATGAATAGTAGATGATATAGTTACATTATATAAAACTTACACAACATATATAAAAATATATACTAAAATGTAGTAAGAATTAAATAGAATGTTATTTGTTACCTCAGTTCGGCCCTTGGTCTCACCAACTCTGTAGCTATGATCTTGGGATGCCATTTTTAGAAGGTGTACTTGATTTCACTCTCTATAACTGAAATACTTTCTATTTTAGGGAATTAGTTGCAAGTACTTTTTGTTTGTGATGACGAGGTTTCAATTGCAATGCATGTTCTATTTATAATATTTCATGGGATGTGTATGATAAGCACGTGTCTAACTTCGTGACACGTGTAAGACACGTGGCGCATTTAGGCAGTATAAACACAGTTTTTTAAAATAGAAAAACTTGAATAAGTATATAATACGTTACATTTAGAGACAAATGCATTTATATTTTTTTTTTGTTATCATTTAAGATTCAATTTTAATTAGAATTAGATTTATAATGTGTAATAAAAAATTTATTTGTTGTATCTACATACATCTCTACCCAGGTCTTTTGTGTTTAAATTTGTGATAGATTTTGATATAGGGAATAATCCTCTAGATTTTTGCCACGTTGCGATCCTTTCGATAATGATGATAATCATTATGTAATGATAATATAATATAGTTGTGGTTTACGAGTTGGTGAGTTACACTACTTGATGACCCATTTAACTTGTTTGTCATGATTGATTAAAAAATTAAGCGTAAATTAAATAAATATTTTAGTGAAATTATATAAACAAACATTTTTTTTTGCACTTATACAAACACCCACCGATAACTTATATATATAGATTATAATGATTACTCTTGTAGGATATATGTGTGTAATCTTTTAAGTAAGAAAGTGAGTGATGAATATGGATAACAATAAAAAAACTAACCAATTTATACCCGCCCAAACTCAACCCGAATTTAATAGAGAAACCCGATATGATTGGGTTCGAGTTTGGGTTTTACCCGTGCAACTTTTGGGTTCAATACAATTAATGCTCGAACCTGATTAATATATGTAAAATAAAAAAAAATCACACACACATATATATAAACCTGACGGGTTCAAGGATGATATCATTATTTTAAACCCCGCTTAATTCAAATTCGGGTTCAGGTTTTGGATTTTGGGTTCGGAGTTGGGTAAGCACAAATCCGACCTTATCCGCCCAGTTGCTATTCCAAGTGATGAATGTATTTTAATTTTAAGGGATGTCAATGTAATTTGTAATCTGCATATAAATTTGATTATAAAATTACTCTTCTTTTTTATGTATTTAAGCTAGTGTTGTTTGGACTGGACCGAACCAATGGTTTGACCAATCCAAACATAGACCAGATAGTCAAACAATTCCGAATAGTTGAGAAAACCACCATTATTTTAGCTCGCTTCTGCAAGGTGAAATTCCGGTTCAAACAGGTTGAACCGCTTAAAACTGGAATAGTTCGGGAGGTTGAATCATACATTTAACCAACTAAACTGGTTAGAACCTATACATTACTGCTTCCAGTTTGATGTTCGACTCAAGTCTCCCAACATTGATTTAAGCAATAATATATTCTTATAATTATTGATATATTTTATCATGAACCAAAATGCATTTTTTTTACAATTTATTATGTTTCTACTTTCTTTTGTATTGTGTCACTCATCATGTAGGGAATTATGACGAAATAAATTTTAGACACATAATACACTATTAAGTATGACAATGATAATTTCTTTCAACTTAATGTAGAAACTGATATCAAACTTTAGTTGGAGCAACCAACAAGTTTTCTCTCCATTTATTATCCCCTTAAACATTTTCAAAACATACTCATTCTACCAAATAACAAATATTTGAATAATAAAATAAGATCAACATGTTTTATTATTTATAGTAATGATATTTTAATATAAAAGTACACAATTCCTACATATTTATAGTGATAACTAATCTAAGTGGTGATGATAAAATAAATCATATTGAGATTGTCTTTGAGTTTGAGTTTCTGAGTACTTATGAATCATCATTTATTTTAAAAAGAAATATATCTCTAATGACAATGGTCATAGAGAAGAAATGATATAACTTTGTTTAATTTCGCACAAGACTTCCACAAAATATGATATATTATGAATCTAAGTCCAAATAGTATAAGAGTCAATATATCTTCATTATTTATATTTCGTTACAAAATGTATCAACGATTCTAAGGAGATATTGCTTCAATACACAAAACAAAAGAGAATACTGATTTCATAATAAAATTCTATATGCAAATGAAATAATTTATCACAACTAATGTACATTTTATTAATTAAGAGTAAATTACACTAACACCCCTTAAAGTTCAATTTAATTACACTATCACATATTTTATTGTATATATATAAATTAATGATGAATTATGTAAGTGTAAAAAAGGAGATATAATTTATTTAAATTTACTAAAACTTTATCAGCATAATTTAGTCAAAGTTAATTTAATGGTTAAAAGTTAATTAAATATTAAAAAGTTAAGTATCAGAAGCTTATATAATAGAGTTTAATATTACTCCATTAATATCGTAAGAGATTTTTATTTTGTCATCAAATTATTTACCATTTATGTATTATTTTTATTGACTTTAAATAAAATTAATTTATATGTATAATGAATTATATATTAATTATATAAAATGTTTTATATAATATATATTAAACTCTATAATATTTGACAAGCCAACTATTTGAATTAAAGATGTTAATACAATTATCTGATATATAGAGGCTGTCATCAAATAAGGGTATTGATTTATTTATTTTAGATATTCTTAGAGAGTGTTCTCAAATAATATAAACTATTGATTTTAAAAAAAATCTACTTAATTAAATAAGGGTATTAATATAACCTCTAATTTTTTAGATTTTTATAAGCCAAATATGGAGTATGCACAATGGGTACCTTGGGTACCCTAATCAGCCCTATGTAAAAAATGTTTAAGGTACCCTAATCAGCCCTATGTACAAAATGTTTAATTTGTACTACTGTTTCAAGTTGAGGAGATTCCTTAACAATATTATTATTCAATCAATAGTTATGGATTAGATATGACTAAAAACAAGGAGAACTTGTGGTAGATAATGACTTGCTACACAAGTTAATGGCTTTAATTTTCTTTGAAAACTTCCTACCCTTAAATAGTTCTTCATCACCTGATTCTACCATTGGGAATCCATTTCTAAATTGTTGGCATAAGTAAAGGCATCATAAGCTATAAATTTGAAATGCATGAAAATGTGAATTACTTACATTGGAAGAAACAAGATATATAGTTTTGAGCATAGCATCAATGACAAAACAAATTCAGGATATTAAACAAGAAATGGATGGACAAACCCAGGTATGAATGAAAATAGATAAACCATTTCATTATTCAATATTTTGTGTTTTTTACAAAGTATAACTCATAGCACATTTTAAGTGCATTGTATAGAATTGGGAAATTTTGTTTTGTTTCATTATTTCTCTAATTAACTAATAAAAATGTTTGGTTTTTTCAGATTAGGAAAGATGATAATATGGAAAATCATGTGACAAGTATAGGTCAATCTGTCCAAAACACTTCTTCTAAACTTGCTGGGCAAGCCACTGCTATCCTTCAACAGGCAAGCACATTACTACTATATTAATAGTCTTTATGCAATCAATTTTTTTAAGGATATCAATTATATTGAGGGTGATATATTAGGACCTATGCACATAAGAATCAATAAGGATTTGTTGTCCCAAACCATGTTTCGCATTAATGACAAATTGACAATGAAACAAAAACAAAAAAAATAATAAATATTTAATATTTTAATTGACATGACATATTTTAATTGGACATAGATTGAGACAATATATTATAATATATTATAGTTCAGTAATAATAGTCCAACCTGAAAGGTTAGACCATATTTTAATTGACATCACTTATGTGTTGCATTGAATTATTTGTTATTATATCCAATGTATTGCATAGAGCAAATATATCTTTCGGTGAATAGTAGTTGCAATATGTATTCAAATACATACAAACATGGAAAATAGAATTGAGACACATAAATAAAAGAACTATATATGATGCTAATCTCTCACCTATGTGGTAAGAAAGGACATCAAAATGTTTTTATATATAATGATAAAAAGGGAGTGAAAAGAATAGATTTAAAAAACTATATAAAATAAATTATTGTATAGTATCTATTTAACAAACTTGTTTTAGTTTGAATGATATGATATATAGACGGGAGAGCAAGTAAAAAGCATTGCACAAGAAGCAGCCACAGTAGTGAAGAACAGTTTGGGAATGAACAATGAAAGCAGCACTAACAAGCCACCTAGTCCAATTGCTAAGCTTTGAATTCTCTATGTGATTGTTCATTTTTTCCATAGTTAGTTACCTAGTTTGATTAAGCTTCTTCAATCACATATATTACCCACTCTTTTGATCTTATATAGACATTTGTACATTATGTTGAATGATATTACTAGATTGATTTTTTGACTTTTGTAGTTAACTACGGTATATATGAAATAAGTACCCTATCTTATATTATAACTATTAGTTATAAGGGATATTCTTATTCAAATAAGTTTAATATAATCTTATTAATACCGTACTAATTATCAAACCGATTAGAGTACTGTTATATTGGTATAGCGGTTCAACCGGTGGTTCATCAATTTAAGTTAACATATATAATATATTAACTTTAATATTGAAACATCAATAAAATACAATATTTTTTATTATAAATTAATTTTAAATAAGAAATTGACCAATACAGTTCAATTGAAAACTAACCGATATGACTGGTTTTGATCGATATGATTGCGTAACTGGTATAATTGTTGTACCGTATTGCTATTGAGACTAGTTTACCAATTGAATCAGCCGATACAAACCAATTTTTACAACACTGATTTAATATGACTTTTACACTTACTATAAGTCATGATTTTAAATTATGATTATAGTTACATATGTATTTATGTTATATTTATTGTAATTGCAAAAATAATTATGATGGATATAAGAATAATTATGATCAGGATATAATTGTGAAAAGTTAAATACAAAACAACAATAATATACAATCAAATTGGTGTTGTGAACCATATTTTAGAACTATGCTATAAGTCTTATCAAGGTAAGACAAACTTGAAGCACAACCAAATTCTAGAAGAACCTGAGGGAACCAAATTAGGCTCAAGATTTCTGTAGTACTAGTAGGTGTATAACTGGACCTAATTCAACTTGTGAGTACAATGGATTTGATCCAATCCAAAATTAAATGAATTTAATGAATTTATGGTTTAATTCTGTTAAAATGAATTTATGGTTTAATTCTGTTTATAAGTCAAATTGATTGTTAAAGACAAACCCATTTATGTTTAGTTTAGATTTTGGATTCAATAAAATTGAAGTTGTTCAACCCAAATACAACTAAAGATGTTTATTTCATTCATTTATTTAACAAACTCAACTTTTTTAAATAAACATCAATCTGATTCAATTTATTATTATCCAAACTCCCAATTATTTGCCATATCACTCACCTATAACAAATTGGGATTTTCTAAATCTAAATGCTAATGTTTTTATCTCTCCATGCGCCTCTAACTACTTACTAACTCCGTTTCAATTTCCAATTATGAATATTAATCCTAATGCTATTCTATTCCTTCAGAATCCATGTTCACAAGCATAAAATCACATTATGGAATTTAATTTATTTCTTATTGTGATTTCCTATTATTATCTCTTTTGACTCTCTTCGTCTCCATTCATTTATAAATTTTGGGTGAATTTTTTATGTGTCAAATAATGGATTTTCTTACGGTGTTAAAGTCTTGAGAATTTGAGTGTGTACTAGCAATTTTTTTTATTATAAGTAACATTTTGACATGTCATTCTCATCTTTTTCGAATATAGAGTATTTACCTCTAAGACCCGATAATATCTAAATTTGACTATAGATATTAGTGTAATACTAACATCTAAATTTCACTATAGATATTAGTGTAATACTAACATCAACCTTAAAGAATAAGTGTAATAAGAAATTGAGAAACACATTATTGGTTTTGTTTGCGTATTTAAGGATAAAAGAGTTATCACATTGCATTTAAAAGATAAAAGTGTTACATCATATCATTATTTTTCTTTCTTTTTCATGCATTTCCCTCTTGAGTACTTTATCGTGACCCAACAATATGCATGAGAGAAGAAATAAATTCGATGGGCATCACTACATTTTTTACTTTCTCTTCTTAAACTCTCCCATAAACCAAAGTAGATAAATATGATATTTGTCTTCAACTTCTCTTCTCTAATCTCGGGCGGCAAGTGTAATTTTGTCAAAGAAATAAAGGTTAGTATAATATCCTTAGTAAAGGTTAGTGTAATATCCATAGATTTACTGTTCTTAACCATTAAGTTATGTATAGAACCATTAGAGGTATAGATTATCTTTGTAATGAGAGAAAGTGATAAACCAAAGAAAAGTGAAGAAAAAAGTACATGGGTATATATAAATATATCAAATATTACTATTGAAAAACAAAAGAGAAACTAAGGATATAATTAGCATGCACTTTGCTAGGAAAAAGTACGCACACAATGACACATAGTAAAAAGATGAGAATGCAATTGAGTTGGTGGAGAGAGGGTCTTTGCATTTGCATGGAAACGATTCCCAATGAGAGAATCGAATCCCTCTTTATTCTTCTTTACAGTTTGCCTCTACTTCCCTTTACCCTTCCCCAAGAGAATGGACCTCACAATATCCTCTTTCATTATATTCTTACCATTCAAGAGCTACACATATTTTACCTACACTTTCAATATACAATATCACCTTTCTATAGTTTTTTATATTCTGAATATATCAATTAACATTCATCTATATTAATTATTTTTATTTGGGTGTTAATTATTGTCAACACATTAGTTATGGGTTTTAAATTAAAGCATTTACATTTTCTATATACAAATACAACCCATTTTCTCTTTAAAATATGTGTATTTAAACAATATAAAAAGAACTATCAAAACATTGCTCGAATGATGTAAGGTCTTAGTAAATCCATATTGGCCGAGGAATACCCACAAACCAATGATTAGTTCATTAACTATGAGAGATAATATGTATTAAAATCATAAAGATATATAGGATTTTTTTAAACTCAGACTAAGAATATAGGATAATAAAGTGTTAATATATACATTAAAAATTTGATAATACTAACATGAGTCATAGATAAAGTTAAGGTTAGTGTGAGAGAAAGAGGGAATAAAATAGCTCAGCAGTGTTTCATGCAAAGAATACAAAAAAAGAATAGAAAAAATGGTCAAAATGAAACCTCGAAGACTTGTTATTCCATCATTAACACTTCATCTATCTTTATTGAAACTCTCCATTTCCCTTTTCTTTTCTCCTTTCCCATTTCTTTATTTTTTGTTCTCTCTTTTGCTTTCAACCTTCTACTATTAACTTAATTTCCCTGCCTCCACTCACCATCTTCTCTTCACATATTACTTGATTTCTACAACTATAGATATTAGGACACATTTATCTTTTTTATCCAAAATTATGTATGTTGCATTTTTTCTCCAATTTTATTTTGTCTATATAAGTAATAAATGTGAATACACACAATATCTCATATGTTAATTTTAATTTGATATACCAACATCTCCTAACAATTAATTTTATCAATAACCTTTTACTCAATCCCTATCATTTCTACTTTTATAAGAGAATAAAAGAATATTCAAATTGTAAAAGATGCAACTATTTTTTCGAAACATATTGACTGTCAAAATAAATTTTTTGATTCCCAAAGAGGAATTGCATGAAAGAGACATGTATCACATCATGGATATTATTGGGATAATTTGTGGGGTGATCTTTATATGATTTTAATGGTAATACTATTCATTACCCTTTAGTAAATGCTGACTAAGGTTCCACACTAATAACTTTTTGCAACTTTATTTTTCTTCCTACTATTTATTTATCCTTTTGTACATCAAAATTTAAACTATCATGTTTAATAGTTTATACTTCTATCTTTAATTTTCACATATTTTTATCTTCATTATATAGGAGATGCATCACCAAAACTAAGGGGCACCAATTCATGTCCTTGATTTACATATAACATTTTCCTTTGTTGTATAGATGGATTCTGTTTTTGTGGGATGCAATTCGAATTTGCTTCAAGTAATCAAATGCTATGGTCAAAGGGCCTTTCTAGTATTCATGGTTTATTTGTTTGATGAGATATTTGGACATTCTATGTTGTGTTATTAGGCTACATGCTCTTTTGTGGGGTCTTGATCTCTGTTGACTTGGTTGTATCTTGCAATTTGCTATAGACCATGAGAATTGAGAAAGTATTTGTTAATTTAGTGTTGTGCTATCTTAGTACAACTCATTGTACATTATAGTACCAAAGTCTTCTGTTGTTGTTGTTAGTATAACTAACATTATTATTTATGTATTGGTAAAAAATTAATTTTTTTCGAACTACTTTCCCAACAAGTGTCGCTCACAATAATCAAATTTTTGACCCTTGCCTTAGCACAAACCTAAGGATATAGTAGAGATGGCAATGAGTCTGGGTAGTACATTACTCGGACCCGCACCATTGCTTCATTTTTGGACTCATACCCTTCCCAGATCCATGATGATACCCGTTGGATTAACAAAATAACAATCACATTTATGAATTAATATGATATTATAATTATAGATTTACAATATAACATTATAATTATGATTAATATGATATTACAATCATGTTGCTATATATATATTTAGGAATGATAGTGTGGGTTAGGGTACCCGACCGCGGGTCTGAATACCTCATTGCCCGGACCCAGACCCATCCAACAACGAGTCTTAAAATCCCGACTCTCAATTACCGCTGGTCCAAAAACATGGACCTAGACCAGCCCCATTACGGGTTTTATTTGATGGTATCCGCGAGTTTGGATTCCCAAATTATCACCCTTGAGTCCGGTAAAATCTTACACCACTAGACTAGTACGTTGTTGATTATAGTATCAAAGTTTATAAATAAAATAGTTGTAGATTGCTTTATATAGGAGTTATGTTATTTACAGAAATTTGTAAATTAAAACATTTATATATGCATAAGATAATTTTAACTAATTTTAAATGGCACCATCAAAGATTTTATTTAAACAAAAGAGCTTTCTGAATTTAGAAGCCAAAATTAAGGACTAAAAATGTTTGAGATGGATTTTTCATGTGAAGGTCATCCTTGGATATTTCAGTCTCATTTTGAAGATGAGACACTAATTAATCCTTAACATTGTGAAGAAGTAACAAAACTAGAGGGTTACTTAAAAAACACACAACTTATAGTTATACATATTCATGAAACTGAAACAAAGTAATATCACTCTGATAATTACTTATGTAAGGAGTAAAGTACATTAGTCCTTGAAGCTAAGGGTTAATTAAAAAGCACACAATGCATACTTATGTGACTTATCCATGTTTAGAAGATTATATATAATATATATAAGAAAAAGATTTAGGTAAATAGAATGTAAAAAAAATTCTTAGTCATCTCACTTGTGAAGAAATTAACCAAAAAATTGGACATGTTATTATATTTATGAACATCACAATATTCCAAGGTCTTAAAACCATTTTTGGATACCAAAGGGTACCTTAGAGGTTATGTTACTGTGAAAAATGAAACATTGATAATGAAAGAGGAAGAATATACACTTCAATTCATATTAGCATTGATGCATTACTAATCCCCAATGCATTCCATGTCTCTGTTCAATTTTGGAGTTAGAGGACAAATATTTACCTGTATGCACATTCCAATATTCATTTCAGTACCATTAACTCTACAACAAAAACCAATTAAACGTCGGTTTAGTGGTGTAAGGTCTTACTAAATCCTTAGGTATCATAATAAACCAAATATTAAATGTTCGATCTTGTAGGTTATACTTGTTGAAACATACGATCACACATCTAAAATGGATTAATTATTTATTAAAAAAAACTGTAAAACAAAATGATGTTGTAAACAACTGCCAAAGTAAATATTCAAAATTGGAAGTATTATTTCTTTGGAATTGTAGCACCAATTTTCCTTTATCTCCTTTTCCTCCTTTAGAATTCATTGATTCCATTTATCAAGGTTGCCTCTCACCAACACTAAAAAAGTACTACAACACTGTCTAAACTCCATTTATTCTCTCTTTTCTATGTGCTCTCTCCTTGTATATAAACCACCACTACCCTTATCACATTTCCTCATCAGTAATTCATTCCTCTTCAGCTTCCATCTCTCTAATATCTCTATTATTTCAAGTCACTATATTATCTTAAGGTTTGTTTTTCATTTTTCTCTTCAGTCCTAGATCATATTTATTAGTAATGTGATCAATATGTCTTCTAATGAAGTGCTCTATTATGTCAGCCTCGAAACTTGTTGTTAAGCTTTCAGAGAAGTTAATCTATAATTTACATGTTGGTCACTATATTATGATAAGAAGAATTCTAGCTAGCAATCTAGTAGTCTAGTACCATGCACAAACATTTATACACATACAAAATAACGTGTTAATAATATTTGAATATATAATGATAATGTATTAACATTTGATACTTGCATGGTAATTTATACATATATAGTATTGTAATAATGGAAGAATAATTTGCAGAGAAGTAAATGAATATGAGTAGGCCAGGGGATTGGAACTGTAGGTCATGCCAGCACTTGAATTTTCAGAGGAGAGAGTCATGCCAAAGATGTGGTGATTCAAAATATGGAGAAAGAGTTGATTTCATGGGTGGTTTTGGTGGAAGAGGAGGAGGAGGAGGAGGAGGAGGAGGTTCTTCATTTGGCTTGATTAGTGGATCAGATGTTAGACCTGGTGATTGGTATTGTGCTGCTTCTAACTGTGGTACACATAACTTTGCTAGCCGCTCTACCTGCTTCAAGTGTGGTGCATTCAAGGATGACTTAGCTGCTGGAGGCTACAACAACAATGATATCTTGAGATCAAGAGGTTTTGGTGGTGGTGGTGGTGGTGGCGGCGGCGGCGGTGGTGGAAGACCTGGATGGAAATCTGGTGACTGGATATGCACTAGGTGATTGATTTTATATACCATCTTTTGATTATGAACTCCATTATATATTAGCCTATATATATTCACATTTATATTTGCATATAATTGTTTATTATATTCCACCTAGAAATATTACATAACTCAAATGCAATCATATCAGTCTATGGTGTTTATACAATTGTCTCATATCACATGTTAAAAAATATATTTTGACTATTTGTTTTTTCTAAGGGAACACAATATATGCTTTTAGTTTGCATGCAGCCTTTGAAGTTCATGCAATTGACATCTTTATTGTTTTCCTTTTTCTTTGACTACTTTTAGAAGTTACATACTTTGAAAATTACATATTTCCTTCTCTTGGTCCCTTATGTATAGTGGTCTTAAGTGATGCAAAACATGGTTTACTTCACTATCTATTATTCATTAGGTAAAATAATAGTATTTCTTTGGTTTCTTGTTATGATGACAAATCATGAATTTTTTATATTTTTTATTTATTTTCTTTGAACAGATCAGGATGCAATGAGCACAACTTTGCAAGCAGAATGGAATGTTTTAAATGCAGTGCTCCAAGAGACATGTACTAGAATTAGAAATGAGATATTCCAAGGAATGAAGAAGACTACTACATTAGTTACTAGAGATGCTATGCAAGATTTCTTTGGGATGTTAAAAGAGAATATGAATTCTGAAAAGAGGGTTTTAAAGGCAATGTTACTTAGAAGCTAAATGCATCCCTTATGCTCTTTATCAGATTTACCTCAAGAACTACAACAATGTTATTTTGGTGCTTTAAACTATTTTCTTTGGTCCTTGTGTTAGAGAGTTCCTATATTGTATGGTGCTTGGTTTTCTTAAATGAAGATGAGTTTCTTTTCTTTTATTATCAGATTAACTATTGCTTCCTACACTACCTCTATATCTGTCTTCCAAAATTCCTACATAAAGACTAAAATTACTATTAAATAGTTTTCAATATAAAGAAAATCTAACATTCTCTACTTTCACACCATTTATATTATCTAATATGTTTAGTTAGTAATAACCTCATTTGTTACCAAAAAATGTTATTTTGACAACTATTATTGTATAAATTGTAGTTTTTTATTTTTTATTTTTGGATATATAGAAATAAAAGATAAAAAAGTATTTAAGGGATAAATATACTTTAACTTGCAAGTAATACAATTTGAGATGTGCATCTAACATTAGTATATTTTATGCATTAATGTGTGAAAGGGTGTGATGGGAGAATCAATCATTATTCAAAAGCAATTATGTCACAAAGAGAAGTTTACCATGCAATCTATTTAACAAGAACAACCTATAAACCCTTAATTAGGTTTAAACAGTTCACTCGAGCTGTATGAAAAATATCATAAATAAAAATTGTCCTTTTGTAATGTTGTTTTTATATATTCTATAATTGTATAACTCGAACAAAACATTGTTATAGTGATGTAAGATCTTAGTGGATTCCCTAGTAGATCATAAAGTCAAATGTTCAATTCCTGTAAATGACACTTGTTGGGAGAGACAGTCATGTACCCAAAATGAATTAGTTCCTTACGGGTTGGGTTATAAAAAAACATATAACATAACTATATTGGTTCAATGATAAAATGAATTAATCATATCAATAAAGTGTTATATAGTTTGTGTTAATAGTTGTGTAAGTTAAGCATACTAATTAAGCTTTGATTTCTGACTTTGTATATAAAAAATTAATTTGTTAGGAGGAATTGTATTCACTTCCATGATTTCTCCATTTCAGAAAAGATTAATCACTAATTGTGAACTGACCACACTATTGAACACAAATTAAAAGAACAATGCACTTAATCACTTGATCTTAAAATTAAAAGAAAAATGCACTTGATCTTTAAATTAAATTATGTGTTGAATTCTTAAAATTGCCCTTTTAAATTTCACTTTCTTAAATCCAACTAGGGTCAATCCAACATTAATTTATTTTAATAAAGTTAACTCCAACTAAGTCCTTCTTTCCCTGACTTAGTTACTTACTTACTAGTTAACATATTTGAGATAGAAATGACATTGGATACCTTCCACTGAATGTAAAGTACATCTTTAAAAAGGATTCACATTGTGGCTTCAAAAGATGAACCCCAAAAACTCATTAACTGTATGTGCTTTTGTGTAGGAATATTGTCTTCCTTTCAGGCAAGCTTTATGTTTATGAAGTGCCTCCAATTCTTTTCAGACAAAGCTTTATGTTCTTCAAGTGTCTCCAAATCTAGATTATAATAAGTTACACCACCTTTCTTTCATTACTATATTATATTTTATTATTGTGAGTGTTGTTGTTATTATTATCATTATTGTTATGTCAATTCGACAATGGTGCATATTATTAAATATTATAATCTTTAAAATCTAATTAACCAATCAATACTATTGAATATGTGTAATACTTCCTTACAATAATGGACATTTTCATTTATTAAACAAGTTTTTTATATTGTTTCGAGCAAAACCCTCAATTCCTTACTAAAAAAAATTATAGTGTCATAGTGTCACATAAGTTTTTAGAAGTTACCATGTTAATTTTTTTGAACTCAGTTAATGACAAAAACTTTCAATTAAATAAATTTTAAATCTTCTAAAGACTTATGTATGAGATGAAAATTTCAAGTGTTGATGTGGGAACATTATAGTGTTTCTAGAATTAAATTGAATGTTTACTCAATTTTTTCAATAAGAAATATATAAGATGTCTTGACAGTAGGGTAGGTATGTAGGTTACCCCACCTACACGGGATGATATCTGATATTCCACAAACATATGTTATTATTTGTGATTTGTTGAAGAAATATATTTAAGTTAAAAATTAATAATTAAGTAATTTTTGACCAATCACAAGTAGTTACATACACATAAAGATTTTTAGGACGAAAGATGTCAAATCCACCTATATAGCCTTTCGCTAAATTGGTAAGACTGATTTGGCAGCAATAAAAACACACCTATTATAGTAGTATGCACTACTCGAATGTTGATATATATAACTATAAAAAATATCAAAAATAATCATAAATTAAAAAAATAATTATGAAAAAAAATTAAATTGTTTGAAAGATCTATATAAAAGTATGAAAAAACACTTAAGGCAGAGTGTTTTAGTTTTTAATGAGTGTAAGGCTTTAGAGTACTTTCATGTTTCACTTTTCAGCATATTAACTTTTTTATAAAAAAAATTATATGAGTAAGCAGGTTAGCCCATTGAACCATGGTCTGCATAGCCAACTCTCATATACAAGCATTTAACCATACCTTAGTCTTGAAACCACTTACTATGATTGTTCTTAAGTTTGTTCTTAACATAATAATAACATTCTTATTTTGTTCACACATTTATTCGTGACAAATTCCCATTGTCAAATTAGATCCTCATCTTCCGAATGAGTTTCTTGTCATCCCCACAGATATGGTGGAACATTATCCTCATTATTGTATATTAAATTATATAATGTAGTTACAATATTGTGATTGTAGTGACTAGTATAATTATAATTGCACATGATATCAATCATAATTGTACGACTTTATAGAGATGTATCACAAGAAAAATATATGTTTTAATATATTTTTGATTAATCCATAATGCACATTGTAACAATTATAGTAACCATAATTTAAAACAATAAATCTTAATATTGTTGATAGTGGAATGCACCTAGCTGAAAAATTAGAGCATATGGCTAAAGAAAGAGAGAAGAGGGAGAAAATATTATTTTATTTAGATTTAAAGAAATTTCTAATGGTGTTAAATGGAAAGGTCAAAATTTTAACGTTTGTCAATTTAAAATAGCAATTTGACACAAATAAAAGTTTGAGAAAAATATATATGCACTAATAGTATAGTGATTTTTTACATTTTTACTAGATTATTTATTATTCATTTTCAATCATCATTATCTCTTAAATAAAAGTAATACAAAATAAATAATAAATAATATACTGATTGTATATAAATTTTTATACTGAGTCAGTGTATAGATATTATATTCTAAAAGTTATGGGAATAAGATTGAAAAAAACAATTAAGATAAGGGAAAAAATTGGTTAATTATTTAGGACGAGTCTGGTTATTATTAGCACAATAAGGAAGATAAATTTGTTATGGTTAACACAAATATTAATTTGAGCATTCAAATATACAAGTAAAATTGGTGTGACATGAAAACAATTTAGAACTCATAAGAGATAAAAATTGGATTTCTCATCTAGTATTTAGGTAACCTGCTTTTGATTACAAATTTATTGCAGCCATAGCCCATAAGCCCAATAAATAAAGAAGCGAAACAGTAATTAACAAATAAATCCGTCTACTTATTTCACAGGCTAGTATCTCTTATTAATATTTCATATTCACCATTCTAGCTAGTGTTGTTGTTGTTGATAATCAAACTATTATATATTTGAGCATTGTATGATTAATAATTTAGGATCCAACCCATACATTATATATATACATAAGAAATCAGTTATTATTGTGATAAATGAGAACAATCTTATTTGACTAATACAGATTTAAAGATAAATGCACATGACTTTTTTAAGTGGTTATGTGATTATTAACTTACTTTTAATCGTAATTATTCATATCCATATGTGGTTGCATGACTCAAATTTATTGTTCACACAATTTTTATATAACAATTATTCACACTTGAGTCACTTTTTATATTACATATATATGAAATAATTCGAATGAAAACAATTGTTATTATGTGAAAGAAAAACAGTTAATATATATCATTGAATCTTATTTGAATGATCAAGATTTAAAGATGAATATATATGACTTTTTAAGTGTTCATTTGACCATTAACTAACTTTTAATCCTAACTCATTATATATGATTGTATGACTCATATTTATTATATTTACACAATTTTTTATGAGAACTATTTTCAAGGGAGTCACCCCCTATACATGTAGGGACTCAAGTGAGAAACAATTAAAATTGTTATGGTGAGAAATAAGTGCAATTAACATATGAATCATTAGATCTTATTTGAATAATAAGATATAAAGATGAATGTAAATGACTTTTTTTAACTCATAATGTGACTATTAACTAACTTTTAATCTTAATGCATATATTTAATGTTATCACATTATGATTACTTTAGTTACTCTAACTATCTAATTTTATGAACATTTATGGTTCGTGGGTCGTCCCAGACTTGGGTAGCTACTTCTGTATTCCTCTTGTGCTAGGAAGGATCCATGGAGCTGACTTTAATCCCTTGATTGAGAAAATTTAAATTGGTCTGACTGCTTGGAAGTTGAGCCTCCTGAATAAGGATGGTAGGTTATGTCTTGTGAAATTTGTTCTTACTTCCATTCCAACTTATACCATCCAATGCATGTGGCTCCCCAAAGCGTTTGTCAGGAGATCGATTGTATGTCTAAGAATTTTATTTTAAGTGGTAATGTTAACAAGCGGAGTATAGATCTGGTTAAATGAGAGGTCATATCAAATCATAAGAATGATAGTGGGCTTGGGATTCGTGGCTACCACACTACTAATATTTCTCTATTGAAAAAGTTAAGCTGAAATATGATCCAAAATAGTAACAAAATGTGGTGCTATATTTTGGGAGATAAGTATATGAAGGGCTACTCCATGTTGTTTGCTCCGAGTAAGCCTTTTGTCTCAACAATCTAGAAGAGTATGGTCAAAGTCACGACTATTCTTAGCGATGATTTTAAATTGTAGCTAAGAAATGGTAAAAACTCCTTCTGGTATGACAATTGGAGTAGGATAGGTAAGCTTTGCTCTATGATCGATTTTGTGCACATCTCTAATATCCTGGTGTGTGTGAAGGATCTTCGGAGAGATGATTATAACTTTAATGTTTTGTCTATGGTGCTTCCTGATTTGGTCAAGAGCATGTTTGCAAATATTCATGTTCTTTCCCTTCTCATGGTAATGATTGTTGGATTTGGGAAAACCATTCTACATGTTGTTACATCAAAAGTTTTAGAACATAGATATCATATGAGAATGTTTCAAGAAAATATTACTATATTCTAAATCCCAAAACTAAAACAAGAATAATGTCCCTAACAACTTCATCAAGCTTGTGCTTTTTTATTATTAAAAAAAAGAACGAATCAAGATAAACACCGCAAAAGCATATACACGAGTTGAGAATCTTTACATAAAGAATAGTGTTTTTATAAGAAAAGTTTAGGACCTATCAAATTTTGAAAGAATACAATTTGTTTTCTAAAAATAGGAGAGGAAGAGGCCAAGTCCTTCATGATGATTAATACTTTAATAGCTAGTATATGTTCTCTCACCCTTCGAATAACTCCAAAAGTATGACCGAGATTACTTGTCTTAAAATGATATTTATAATCTTATCTTAATTAATAATAATATGTCACGTCATTTAAAAATTCATATCACTTTTTATTAAATACTAATTTATTCCTATAACTTTTTATTTTTATTCTCTTATAAATTAAGACAAGATTGAAGGCACCATTTTATTTTATGCAGGTTTAGTAGAATAACATAAGATTCCTATTTTCATAAGTTTTTGTAATGATATAATCATATTTAAAAGTACAAATTGGCATGTGGGTGCAATGAGATAGCTCCACATCACATGTGGGTCACACTTCCCTATGCAATAATTGGACTCTAATAATAATTGTACGGTGGTCCCAATTCTAGCAATAATAGTGATTGGAACATATACTTACACCTCACATCTTATATAAACATTAATATATCTATAGAATTATACATATTTAATATATTATTTATCATTCATTTGTATTAATTTTATTTAAAAATTAAACATTAATATATCGAGAAATTTTAAAAGTTTTTTATATTGATGATTATAATTAAATATTTATATATAAAATATTATTATTTAATAAAAGTAATATAAATGAATTATAAATAGTATATTTATTTTCTCAAAAACTTTACTAAGTTGGTAAAGTGTAGAAGTCATGCAACAAGTGATATCTATCCAAAGTCTGATGGGACGATTTTTGATTGATGAATTAAATTAAATATTTAATAACTAATAATAAAATATGATACTTTTATGATGAGATATATAATGACAATGTATAAGTTTGATATACAATTATTGCACCATCTATCATTCATGATTGATAATCATTGACTTTTCAAAAAATAAAATAAAGGTGAATAACGAATACACTAATATTAACTCTACTTTTATCAATAAAAATTTAACAGATTTTATGAGACTATATATTCCCCATGCACCAAAGTGATGTGTATAAATCAAATACTATTGTGGTTGTATATATTATATTGTTGGTATACATATGCCATTATCTTTGTCTAAGACCCTTCTTCACCTTTTCAATTTTGAAGTCTAAGTCCATGTGGAGCACTCTACCCTTTGATCTCTTAGCCAACATATATTCATTTCTGTCCCTAGATTCCTTAGCAAGAGCTAGATCAGCTTGTAAAAATTGGCATGCATGTTCAAAGTCTTATCCTTTAATACCAACAACTTCTTCTAAATCATGGTTCTTGGCCCTTCCAATTCACATCCATCATAGACCATGTTGCTATGTTCAAAATCCAGTAATGGGTATTTGGCATGAACTCTCCATGGAGTTCTTACCAATCTCAGCAGTTAAACTAGTTGCTTCAATTGGGGGTCACATCTTGTTAAGGGTAACAAATTCTACAATGTTCCAATTGGCTCTATGCAACCCCTTTACAAGGGTATTTAGGTACCTTCCAAGGTTGAACATTTCAAGGACTAACCCTGCTGTAGGACTAGTTGTTTCTATTTTGGACTCAAACAAGGATATTCAATTTCAATTTCCTCATTTTAGAGTCTATGTTGCTGGTGGCATGTCTAAGGTAGCACAAAATTGTGGTGCTACTTGTGAAGCCACTACAGAGATGTATGACTCAAAACTTGAGACATGGCAAATTGTTGGGTCCATGCCAATGGAATTTGCAATTAGGCTTACAATTTGGACACGAAATGAGAATGTTTATGTCAATGGGACATTATATTGGATCACCTCAGCAAGGGTGTATAGTGTGATGAGATTTGATATTGGCACAAATAAATGGAATTTGCTACATGTGCCTATGGCTGAGATGCTTGAATTTGCTACACTTGTTAAGTGGAATGGGACATTGGCTTTGGTTGGTGGAACATTTAGTGATGGTGCTTGTATTTGGGAGATGAATGAATGGGGCTTATGGAGCATAGTAGATAAAGTGCCAGCAGAATTGGGTTTGAGATTGTTATCAAGGAAGAGAAATTGGGAGAGTGTGAAGTGTGTGGGTAATGAGGATAATATTTGTTTGTTTAGGGACCTTGTTTCTGGAATGGTAGTATGTAAAAAAGTTGGAGATGAGGGTACATTGGAATGGCTTTGGGTTGATGGCTGTGGTTACATCAAGGGAAAACAAGTTCCTAATTGCACAATAAGAGGAACACTTCTTCACCCAAATCTTTTAAACTAGAGAGTCGTGTATAGGTAAGAGTTCTAAAGATTAATGTTATATCCACGTTATCTTTTTTTATAAGGAGTGAATAAGAAAAATATTAATCTCTAATTTTGCCTTTTTTCCTTCTTTTTTCTTCGTATGGATGTTTGTTTGGTGTAAATATAGATTGACTAATATTATGTGAATTGCATATTAGTTCGCTTCGAAGCGAACTACATATTAGCTGTTGAATCTGAAAATTTGGTAATTAGTTATCATTTGGGCAACTTTTAGAAGTTGTGATGTATTATAACGATTTTTGGTCAAAGTGAAGTCAATATGTACTACAACGACTCCTAGACATAACAAAATCAAACCAAAAGTCGTGGAGTAGAATCATGACTTCTGAGTGCCACCATGACTTCTGGGTTGATTTTGTTATATCTAAGAGTCGTTGTAGTACATCCCGACTTCACTATGACCAAAAATCGTTATAATGCATCTTGACTCCTACGTGGGAATTATATATTGTCATCAAGACTTTTAAAAGTTGTCTATCCGATTATCAAATTTTTTCTTCCAATGACTAATACGGATATTAGCTTTTGCGATAATTTATTTACATATATGAAGTTTTATTTAAGATGCAGCTTTGTAAGAACTTATGTAAAATGGACTTATATATTGGCCCATTTCAGGTGGGCTGGGTTATATATTTTTTCACTTACATATTTTGGTCCATGTGGGGTGCCTTGAATGGCATAGATCAACTCTGATTTTTTTAAAACATGGTGGAAACAACATCAAACCCCATTTTAATGGGTTAAATTAATAATAAAAAGTTTTTAAAAAATTGTTACCAAGTATGAATGATAATTCAGCATAGTTATCTATATCATTAACTTCACAGATAGTCTACATTATTTCTAGGTAAAATTGTATTTAGAAAACTAAATCTAGTATTGCTATAGCATTTTTGGATCTAAGTATTCCTATTCAAGGATGATAAATATGACGATAACTTTGGAGAAAATATCTGGTATACAAAAGGAAAGCTTAATGCATGCAAGATCTAAATCATTATGAAAATTGAAGAGACTTAAATCACATGACTCAAACAAGTTAAACGAAATGATAGTGTATTTGATATGTTATATGTGATAAAACTTAAATCTTAGGGCAAAGTTTTACCACATGAATATAAGTCTGATAATATTATATGAGATTGAATGTTCAACATTAAGATGTTAACAAGAAAATAAATTTCATGTTATAAATATGAAAGTTTTGTATTGGATAAGTGACATACTAGATAAACAATTCCTATAGAAAATTATAGAATCACACTTTAGTTGATTTGGACATATATAGAGATGGCAAAAAAAAATGTCTAGGTGAGAAGAGTATATCAAATATTTTAATGAGAAGCATTGGATGGTGTGGATATGAAGATTAAATCAAATAGAGATTAATCCAATTCTTAGAGGAATGAGAAAACAAAAAAAATCATAGACGAAACGATTATGAATGATTTAACGATAAATGAATTGTTAATGATCATGATTTATGATAATGTATTATAACATCATCCAACCAACATGTAAATGACATCATATGTTTGGTTCTATAGAAAATAAGAGGAAAGAAAAGTGATGGAAAATCTCATTTTCCATCATTTAGTGGCAACACTAAATAGAAGGGAAAGAAAAAATACGAATGTGTCCCATAAAAGGGTTTCATCCCTAATTTGTGAAGAAAATGAAGAAAGAAAAGAAAATCATCAAAAATTCCAAATTTGTTCTTCCACCATGAGTGAATTGAAAGAACAATATTTAAGTGATAATATGTACAATGTAATGAACTTCTTTGCTTGTATTCATTTATATATCAAATTAGTTAAATAAATTTTATTTTCATTGCTTATGAATTTACTAATAAACAATAATTATATATGCTCAATAAAAATGGAGTAAAAATAAAAAGAAACATAATCACTTAAAATTACCAACAAAATAACAAATAGTAAATAAATTAGAAAGACAAGACACAAATGTGTGAAAGTGAGAAAGTTAAAAATATAAAAATGATTGTCAAATATGGATTATGCTTTTTTTTAATGTATTAGTGGGAAGAAGATATATGATGCTAATAATTTTCATTGAGATTTATAAACATTGTTATATTAAACTTTATAGTTTATATGTTAATTAAAAAAATTAATCAATATTATTATAGAAATAAATTATTTATTTATTTATGTAATTTACAACAATAGAACACATTCTTTGCAAATTAGAAATACTACATAATTATATAGATATATACATAATTAGGATATTTATCTCATTTTCAATATATTATGCATAGATAATTTTCTTTCCTCTTAGTTTTCTTCCATTTTCAATTATATCAAACAATAAAATTATCATATTATTTCTTTACTATTTTTGTTTCCTTCGACTCTCTTTCCTTATACTATCTTTCTTTCTACTTTCTTTCCTCAAACTAAACATAATGACTTTATTGTTGTTGTTGATTATGCACTATAAGCCTAATTTTTTTTGGAATATACTCAACATATCATCAACTATATTAATTTTGTTAGAATCATGATACTTAATATATGAATAATGTACATATTAAATCCTAAATAATACAGAGTGCATAATGTTTTATAATGTGGGTCATGATGAATAGGTTTGTCTATCTTAACTGTTGACTCAAGTGTTATTTTATATTTTTAAAAGTTTTATTTTTATTCATCGATAATATTTGATTAGTTCGAGATATGAAATGATACATTATTAAAGATAAGTGATTTGATGAACATGCTTTTTGAATTATGAATCACTAGATAATCAAAGAGTAAATTACACTCACACCCCTGAGTTTTAATGAAATTACACAAACCACTCATCTCTTCTTTGTCCTTACACCAACCACCTCTTTCTCCTACACAAATCACCCCTTGATTTATACATACATTACACTGACTACCTCTGCATGTTATAAAAGTGTAATATTTTAAAGAAAAAACGTGTGATGAATGTAATTAAGTTAAACAAAATATTGTATATTGTGTAACACTTCGAATAGTACAAAAGCGAATGCTTCTTTATTTATTTTTGTGTCACTAAAAAATAAATTAATAATTTCAAATAAATATTTAAATAACTCTTATATTATTTTATAACGAGTCAAATAAAGAAGATGCATCGACTCTTATATTATTTGAATTTGTCTACACAATATACAATATTTTGTTTAATTAATTACGCACATCATACATTTTTTTTAAAATATTACACTTTTATATCATGCAGGGGTAGTCAGTGTAACATATGTACAAAATTAGGAGTGGTTCGTGTAAGGACAAAAAAATGAGAGGTAATTTATGTAATTTCACTAAAACTCAGGGGGTGTGAGTGTAATTTACTCTTAAAAATTTGTGGATAATATTATAACTTTCAATCTCTATTCATCACTAGATTTTATAAACTAGGTTTTATTCGGCGAAGCAGTTTACCTTTTCAGAATCAATAACCAGATGCAATGAACAAAAAATATTCATATATATATATATATATATAAATATAAAAGATGCTTTCGGCATATATGCTATCATGAGTATAAATATTTATATATATCATTTATTATTAATTTGTATTACTTATATTTAAAAGTCAATAATAAATGAATATAAATTGTAGAAGATACTACGACAATGTATAAAACTCTTACATCATTAATATATATATTTTTGTTATCGAATATTAGGCATTAGCATGGCCTATTGCTACAACAAACTAAATTGAGAATCACATTTGTAGAGACCTTTTCAGTCAAAGCAACTTATGAGCTTCAATTTCGAATCTTGTTATTTTATCTCAGCACCCTCTCTATCTATCTGGAACAACATCTACATATTCATGCATTGTATCTATCACATATAATAATTAAAGTTTGGGGATGTGGTTTTGTTCATCTCACATTCTTAATTATTATTTATTACTCTTAATAACTATACAATTAAAAGCATCTGCCAAACTTTAGTGATTAATATTTTAGAGGTGGTTAATATTTTAGTGATTATACTCCCACAAATCTTCTTATATCACAAAAGAAATGGTTATATGTCCCTAGTAGAAAAACCAATATTAAATAGATAAAAAGATGAATGTACTAATATTATATAAGTTTTATACATTATTATTGTATCATTCATTATTTATATTTAATTATTATTGACTCTAAAAAATAATTTAAATTAATGGTAGATAATGTAATGAATGGTGATGATATAATGAAACATAGCTGAATTGGTGGCTAAAATATTCTTGAAAGTCAAACTTCAAGCTTCAAAATCATTGTGTAGGAGGCAAACCAACAAACTCATGTTCTTCCTTTCTCATTAACTTTATAATCAGTTTTTTTATGTAAAGGATTTCAAAAAAAATAATTTAAGAAATGGGCAATATTTTTGGAAGAAAATTATTAAGAGAATAATTATTAAGAAAGAGTATTACATTGAAAAATATAGAAAAGTAGAGATGACAGTCTTATCTTAATTCTACACATGTATCAAAAAATTATTAAGAGTTTGATATATTGAAAACTTGAGAAAAAATTTGGAAGAAAAATTAAGGATTATTATTAAATCAAGTGGGGAAAATGCTTAAATAGATAATTGAAAAACATTTATATTTATAATAAAGAGATAAATAGCTAATTAGGAAAATATTCCATAAATTTATTATAAATACATATTAATTATATATCTTAATTTGTGCACTACAACCTTTAAAATAGTTAATAGGTTAATTTGTGGGTAAAAAAAGTTACACTTTTACATGTCTCTCAAATGTAAAATATGTTCACAGGATAAATATTAAGTTTTAGCTATTTGTTGACAAATATAAATTATATATAGCATGTTTTTGGGGTGCACATATATCATGTTTGTTTAAACAGTAGAATAAAAATTCCAACATGGAAAAAAAATAAAAGAAACTTAATTAAATTGGAATCTCTACTCATCTTAAAAACATTACAAATACAAAATGATAAGTATGTTGACTACCGACCTTTTACGCATGCCACCAACTTTGATTTGAGTTTGAATATGCGATACTTAGTAAGGTTATCAACCTTAATCATTAATATAAAAATATTATTTTTACCACCTATATACAAAAAATTCTTTTAGTTATCGTTTGAAATTTAAATAGAGTTAAGATATGCATATTAAAATAAACGATAGAAACTAAGTCAAAGAAAAAAGATAATTTGATTTGTTTTAAGAAAAGGTGTCCCTTAACATATACTTATAACACTGTTCTTCTCACTATATATAAGAAGGAAGAGAAGAGGAGTATCCATTCCATTGTAACACAACAAAAAGACACAAGCTTTGACATATATTCAAGCAACAATGAGAAGAAGCTATATCTTATCTTCACACCACAACCCTAAAGCTTTACATGCAGAGAATGAAAATGGAAAGATGAAGAACTTCACAGAGAAGAGAAAAACAGAAACAACAACAACATCATCATCACACAAGTTAGAGAATGAAGGAGAGATCATAGTGATTAAGAAACTAGAGAGGATACCAACTGAAGATATTGATGCTAAAGCTGATGCATTCATCAAGAACTTTAAGCACCATCTTCTCATTCAGAGGCTCCAATCCATTGAGAATCATGAGCAAATGCTTGCAAGGGGACAATAGTAATTCATATATATATATATATATATATATCCTTATGATATATTTACTATTATATACTTGAATTTGTTCTTGTGGCTATGCATATAATAATAAGGTTATATGTTCTGTGTATTTTTCATCCATGTATGTATTATTTCAGTTTGTTTCATGTAAAATAAGTATGTACACTATGGCTGCAATATCTTTGTACGAAGAAGAGAATTTATTTTTGGAGTGAATATAGCAAAGTTTATATCATTTCTCTCTCACTATATAGATTTTTCTAAAGCATTGTTACTATATATTACACACTAGGAAAGTTTATGCGTACTTTTTCATGCTTTTAAGAAATGATATTTTTTTATCACTGAATTTGTGTATAATCTCATATTTTACACAAGAATACTCAAGCAAAGTTTATGCTTGTCCATTAAGAAAGGTTCATGGTTAAGTATGGCTATAGACTTAATAAATTAATTGAAATATAAGAGATCTTTGCCATATTGTTTAAATTGAATGTTCTGCACATTACAATGACATTGATTAATGAATGATGGATTTATAAATTAACGAAGATTTTGATCATTTAGTTGTCCACAACCAAATCATAAGTCCTAGTATAATTGTTCACATTCTCAACAAGTTCATAGAGAAGAAAAACACAGAAACATCATCATTTCCTTTCTCTTCATGTGATGAAACTCATTCATTTTTTAGTAGTAATACACTCTTAAAGATATTCTTTATCATACTTTGTAATTGAGTCATATGTATGTGTATGAAGAGACTAAAATCTAGGGTAGAAAAGCGACCATGTTGTGTATATTTTCACTCAAATATCATTGTTTATGTTAGAATATAACAATGGAGAGACTAAAATCTAAGCTAGAGAGCAGCCATATTTTGTGTATTCTCACCAAAACCTAAAAAACTAAAATCTATGTTATAATATATGTTTATGTACTATCCTGACGGTATCAACTTACCTTTTAAGTAAAGAACTAATCCATTTTAAAAGTTTATGATTGTTCATCTTAACAAAAATTACTCTCAGAGATAGAAGTATAGTAAAACATGTTCCTTATCAATTTCCTATAGAATATATTAAAAACAATGGTTAGAATTGTCGTATCAAGTGAGTATGTACCGGAGAGAGAAGTAGAGTAACAAAAATGGAATGTCACTTGTATCATTCAATTTACAATGAGATGACAATTTTACCTTAAAAGTTAAAACAAAAACATAATTTCCTCATATAGTACTAGAGTGATCCGATTATTAATATTTAATTATCATTAACAATATAAAACAAAACATGTAATCCAAATAAATGGTGGATGATATAGTAATTGTTTATAAATCTTCACATCGACAGTCTATAGTTATTCCACTCTTACAATATTTATAATATTAGAGAGTTATTAACATTATACATACTTCAAGATCTATAATGTTAGAAGAGTATGATATTGTGCTTAATTAAAGAGAAGATAATAGATTTAAAAAAGCAAATATCTTATCCGGTAAGAAAATAGGGAACAATGATATATAATATGTAGTTTCTTTCCCTTTGATTAAAAAGGGAGATGACCAAAATTTTAGAAAATACTTCAATACATTTTCCCTTTAACATTTTTATTGATTCCTCTCTCACATCTAATATTTCAGTTTAGAATGAGAAACAAGTTTTAATTAACTCCATTATTTATGTTATTAACCAATCACACACAGGGAAAGACACACTTTGTGACCATATATACCCCTTATTAACAAGAAAATCTTTAACAAATTTTAATTTGAATAAAAGAAAATTTAAATTAACCTCCTCTTATTCAAATTCTTAGATTCTTTTAATTAGTTTGTTTGAAAAAGTAACTAGACATAATCCCTAGCAAAATCATTTGGAATACATGATTGAGGAGAGATAGCAATACACTCTAGCATAATCATTTGTGACCATGTGGTTTGATGGTTTAAATCTTAAAAACATCTTCCTTGTGAGTGGGATAAGAATGCGTATATCTACTCTACTCGACAACACTTGTTAAGAGAATTGTGCTATTAAATTCAAAATTTAAGACAGCATGAATTATAGCAACTTCAATACCACTGTAAAATGAAAATGTTGAGCAAGCTAATGACTAATAATCTATGCTGACTTTGTTGAATTTTTATATCTAAATAAATAGATGCAGAAAGGGAGAAGAGAACTTAAAGAATATAACATCTTCTGTTAAACATTGAATGCAGCAATGCCAACTAGGCAACTGATCCATCCAGATGGCATCCAAAACTCCATTAGTTGGGCACTGCAGAGAACAAAAAATAGATGTTGCACTTATGATCAACATAAAGGTTACTAGAAAGAAGAACAAAACATTGCATTTGCAAAATATTAAACTTCCAAATTCCAATATCTGATAAACTGTTTATCTGCTCAAACTATTCAAGTCATAAAATAGAAAGAAAAAGAAAACTAAGAGGAAGACCATCTTACTATATGTGGAAGTGTCAATTTGCTCAGGAAGCTCCTTTATATCAACCTCAAACCTTGATTGCACCTGAAATCAGAGTTCATATATTTTTTAGTAAAAGCACTGCAGAGAGAAAAACTTCATTTATTCCTCAATCCTTCTCTCAATTTAGAAATTCAGAAAAGTTCCCAAATCACCATTGAAGTTCTAACCTCATTGAGAACTTCAGAGTCAGACGCAGAAGAAACAAAAGTAATTGCAAGCCCCTTGGTGCCAAATCTACCAGCTCTTCCCACCTGTTGAATCAAATGCAAATAAAGCATTTAAAGATGGGGAACCGAGGTCAGTTGCAAGCATGTAAGCATACCAAATGACAGTACCCATATTTTAAATTAAGTAATATAATAATAAAAGTTTTGTATCAGCAATTAAAAAAGGATAAAAAAGGATAAGTGAGTGTATTGGGAAACCAAGTCCACTGCTTTTGATATATTAATTACACAATTTCCCACTATGAAGTTAGTTTTCTTAATGGCTTATCTGTGACCCGAATGGCTGGGGTTAAAATCATAATTACAATAATAATAAACTAATGACAGAAATCGAGTAATTACCCTATGCAGATATGTATCAGCAGAATCAGGCATGTCATAGTTGATGACTATATTAACACGTTCTATGTCAATCCCCCTTCCTACTAAATCAGTTGCTACAAGAATCCTCTGCTTCCCTTCTTTGAAGCCCTTGTATCGTTTCAATCTGAAAGAGACAAATGTCAACTTGTCAAGAAAAATGTTATGACTCTGCAAATTAATAGATAGAAATCCACATCCCTTCAAAAATCATAAAATGGTGTTTGAATACAATGGGCTGAATGAGATCCAATGCAAATCTGGCCCTTCTATAGGTGGTAAAAATAATAAAAAAGAACGCATTGAGCTAGCCCAAAAGTAATTGGGTTGGTCTGATTTCAACTCGCAAGTATCTGAGCTGGCCTGATTTCAGTCTGAGAGAGAGCAGGTGAAATGTTACTTGTACCATGGTATTTTGATAATCAGACCATTATTTTTCTTCTTAAATTTGATTATTCATATATACCCTTCTCTACCCCCACTGCCACTTCTACCATTTTCTAAATCCTACTTGTGTAACCTAATCCCCTTCCCGCCTTCACTCTTCTCAAATTGTGGAGTTTAGAAGTAACCCTTGTTTCCCAGAAGTATAGTTCTGGAAACCTTTTAAAAATATTCAAGAAAGTTTCGGTAGTAGCGCTCTTCCATTTTTCCACCGAGAAAACAATGCCAAAATGGTAGCCCTGCTTTTTGTTTGCTCATGAGGGCTGCATCACAGATGCCCAGTTTCAGCTTGAAAGTAACAGGGCTTGGCCAGAGTTGATCCTGACTTATAATCAAGCCATAACTTGGTCAAACCATAGTTCTGGCTGGCACTTATGAGCCCCAAACTGATATTTTACTGAGCCAAAGGAAGGCACACTTCATAACTCTTTACATTTAACAGGTAAAAGATCAGAGTTTGAATTCCAGACATCCAGAGTATAAGGATAACTAGTTATATAGTAGCAAAATTTGCAAGATCGTGACAGAATCTGTTAGGATAGAAGGAAAAGGGTACAATTGTAATGGTAAAGTGACAGAGAGCTGCTGCTAGAATGCAGTTAGTATAGTTGGAAGGAGTCAATTATAGATAGTGAAGAATATATAGAGAGAAATCATTCAGAACTAGGTAGTCAATTGCGGATAGCGGATGACCCAAAATTCATTGTAGCGGAAGAGCGGGTGGGGAAACCCTTGGAGAAGAATTCAATCACCTATTCATGTTCATCAATAAAATTCATTATTTTCTTTCTAAATTTGTCAGTCTAGTTTTTGGGTTTATAACAGGATCGGAGGACTGAACATTTTTTTTTTTAAGTTGTAACACTGTCACTAATGCTATAAAAAGAAATTGCCAGATAAGCAACCCCCTCTACCCTTTGACCCATGAGACACCCACCAAAGAAAAATACAAAAAAACTGGTGTACCCATTATTTTCAAAAGAACTAACAAATACCTTTCTTCCTGTGACATTCCAGAATGTATGCAGATTGATGGGAAGTTGCATTCCACAAGCAACTTGTTCAATTCTGCTGCTCTGCTGACACTTTTGACAAAGATAACCACTTGGTTAAAGTCCAGAGCATCAAGAAGATCATTCAACTTACGATTCTTCTCTGACTCTTGCAATTTAATGTAGTGCTGAAAACGTTAACAAATGACTAGAAATAAGCAAGTAGGCCGGGGTAAAAGATAAAAAAAATCAATTATAAACAAACGAATTTAAAGAAAAAAGAGGATGACAACAACACACCTGCACGAGACCATGAAGAGTCAATTTTGCCTCATCATCTACATAAATTTCCATTGGCTGAAAGAAAAAGATAATCAATAAGATGACAAAGATAGCATCATTATAGAACAGAATACTTGGCTTTATATATAAGATTTAATGATGTGTTGTCTAAATCAAGATAACATGAATCACTCGGTATTCTGTAATGAAAGTTCATTGTGATTTTGTCACAGATAACCACACACAAAAAACAAACAAAAATGCCTCAAAAAGAAATGATTGTGATTGCACTCAACAAAATATGGGTAACAATGTGATGCAAGTACAATTAGAGCAACATAATAAGAGGAACTATGAAAACATCCTCCCATATCCACGGCCCAAAGATACCACAAAAGTAGAATATTACATCTTGCATAAATTTCTTGCAAACAGGTCGGATCTCTTTGCTGAGTGTAGCTGAAAACATCATTACTTGCTTATCATGGGGAGTTAATTTAAAAATCTCTTGCACATCTCTTCTCATGTCTGAAAATGTCAAACAGCAGATAAGTTAAGAAATAAGCAAGGGTAGAACAAAATATCACAGTTCTTGTAAATTCAACACCACACACAGAAAAAATTAGAGAAAGGGGGGGAAGAGAGAAACCAAGTGATTCGAGCATCTTGTCACACTCATCAAGTATAAAATGCCTAACATTCTTCAAACCAAGGTCCTTATCTCTAGCCAAAGCAAGAATCCTCCCAGGTGTTCCAACAACAATATGAGGACATTCATTTCTGAGCAAATCTTTGTGAACCTTGATGTTGACACCACCATAGAAAACAGCAACTTTGATATCCGAAAGATATGTGCTGAACCTCTCAAATTCGTGGCAAATCTAGACAAATTTAGAAAACAAATGAAGCTTCTGTTAAGTTCACACTTGCATACTTTGTGAGTTAGTGTGCATTTGAAACACACATGATTCCTTCACATATATAGAGGCAAAATATTAACAAATGCATAGCTCTAGCAAAACATTTCAGATGTATTACATCCCACTTAATTACTTCAAATTAAAGCAGACATACCTGATAAGCTAGTTCTCTTGTGTGGCAAAGAACAAGAGCCGCAACTTGACCAGCAACAGGATCAATTTGCTGAAGTGTTGAAAGAACAAACACCGCGGTCTTTCCCATTCCAGATTTTGCTTGGCAAATGACATCCATTCCTAGAATTGCTTGAGGGATGCATTCATGTTGCACTATTGAAGAATCAAACAAAATTGTAGTGGACGAATCCTCAGTAAGTATATATGATCTGCCAGATCCTTATAATGGAAAGGTTTACCAACCAATTTTCGTGATGTATTCATAATATGAAGTAGTTATTACCTGATATTCAGAAGAAGAAAAATATTAAAGATGAATCTTTATAATGAAATGGAAATTAAGATACATGAGAACCAAGGACTGAGGAGATAAACAAACAAGAAAGTGTGTGCATATTCAACGGTAAAGTTTATATTATCAGCAGTTAGCCAGTTACTCTTTAGTGGAGGAAGGGTGACAAAAAACAGGTCACCCTAAACAAAGAAAATGAAGATAATCTTAAGGAACCAGTGAATAATTAGTGTTATGAACTCAGCATGGTGTAAGATATATTGAGAATGTAAACTGAAAAGTAAAAAAACATCTAGAGCAATAGCATGGCATGACAAGAGCACAAATAGAAAGGTAACATAGTACACTAAAAAGAGAAGACCAATTAATCATAACCTAAAACATGCCAAATTTATAGAATACATATGGTTTGATGGTATGTCTATATTGAGTCATACAGTGATAGCATAACTAAAACTTGCCTTCTGAAGGATGCTCGAATCCTGAATCCACGATGGCTCGAAGGAGCTCCGGTTTCAACAGGAAGTCTCTAAATCCGGAACTATGGATCCCAACATAACCCCTGCATCACAAAATATAATATATGCACAAAATGAGGAGCTGGTAACCTCAAAGCTTGACATGAGAACCAAATCAAACTAAGTTTTTAATTAGTAAGATATTATGTTGATGAATTACAAGATCTGTAGAGCTAAACACTAATACACATAGAATAAACATATAGTAAGCAAGACCCTTTTCCAACTCTCAGGAAATAAAACTTTTTTTTCACAGAATTTAGAATGAACTAGGAAGATTATGAAGCAATGTTACTTGTATCAGTATACATATATACTAGCATACTCACTTTCATATTTTTAGCTGTGCGTGAACTTATATCATTTTTCATGAATTATAATTGTTACGAATTCATGTTCTTAGTTCTCACGATGTATATACATTAAATCATACTTTTTGTCTTTTTATTAATCAAACTTGCATTGTACCATATAAGAACTTCACAGATACTTTTATAGGATATGAATATGTCTTTTCTCACTAAAGCTTACATGCCAATGTGATTATTACAAAACAAGTAACCTAAGCAAAAAAGAAGTGAAATTCAGCTTCTCCAAGAAGCTGTATCTTCAGCTTATCAAAAAAATAATATTGCCAGAATCACTTTTTTAAGCAAAAAAGAAATGCCAATAAATGAACGGTACCAAAAAAATAATTTTCTTAGAAATAGCTGAACAAAAATATTATGTCAGGCTCCTTACGGTGACCCATAAAATAAAAAGAAAAGAACCCAAGATTCATATAAGCAAAATAATTTTTGAGTGAAAAAGAAAAAAGGAACAAACTTTTTGCCAGATTCAGCAGCGGGTTTAGAAGAATCAATGGCTTTTTCATCTTCCTCTTCGTAATCGATGAGCTCTTCCTCGTAAGCTTCTGTGTCCTTCAATTCACCCATCCTATAGAAACGGCGTCGTTCTTATGATTTAGGGTATTTTCAGTTTAATTTGGTGAATCGAAGATGAACAGGGAAGTGAATTGGATTTAAGAGAGAGAACTGACCTTAGAGTATGAATAGATTTAGCAGCTTGAAGTCAAATTCGAAAATCGAAAAAACCCTAACCCGAGATCTGAGAGCGTGTTTTAGAGAGAAAGACTAAAATAGAACAAAGAGGGAAAATATCCTTTCACGAGAATATCTTGGTTTTTCAACGTCTATTGTGGGGATTTTTTTACTATTATGGATTTTGTTTTTCAACGTCTATTTGAAATTTTGAATTTTAATATATTATTTAATTTAATTTAATAAAAATTGGAAACAATTTAAAAATATTTGGCAATTACCATAGTTGAAATAATATCGAATCTTAAAAAAAGAATAATGATATAATACATGTAAAAGTCATATTTCTAACAAGTTTTAATGATAGAAGGTTTGAAGAATATATTTCTTTTAAATTATACTGACACTCCCTGAATTTTAGTGAAATTACACAGAACATATCTCAATTTTTTACTCCTACAAAAAAACCATGTTTTTTGTACATACATTACACAAATTACCCCTTCATGTGAAATAATTGTGATTTTTTACATAGAAAATAATGACAAGTGTAATGAAGTTAAATAAAATATGATATATTCTAGATATAAGTCAAAATAGTATATGTCAATACATTTTCATTATTTTTAGCACATTACAAAATGCATCGATAATTATAAGGAAATATTATTTAAATCACTCTTATACGATATTATAACGAACAAAAAATAATGAAAATGTGTTGACTCATACTATTTGGACTTGTTTTCACAATATACCATATTTTGTTTAACATCATTACACTTATCATCTTTTTTTTATGTAAAAAATTACACTTATTTCATATGCAGATGTAGTTTGTGTAATGAATGTACAAAAATCAGAGGTTTTTTGTAGGGATAAAAAATGGGGGATAGTATGTATAATTTCATTAAAACTCAGGGGGTATCAGTGTAATTTAATCATTCGTTTATAAGGTAATAACATTTATTTAATCAAAAGTATCATTGATTCTAATATTATATATATCATTTCATATGTCAAGTTACATATTCATAACACTATGTAAACATTGAGAAGAGTTTATCTAATGCATTATACTTAATCGGATCGGGTTCAAAGATTGTTCCAATCAATATTTGAAGTCGAGTTAGTTTTGGGTCTAGAATTGAATCCAGATTTTAAAAAATGAATATTTAGGGTTAGATAAAGAACAAAATTGACCCGGCCCATACTCACCCCTACCATCCTTCATTCATTTTCATATTTGA
Organism: Lupinus albus; assembly: GCA_009771035.1. Classification (NCBI taxonomy): domain Eukaryota; kingdom Viridiplantae; phylum Streptophyta; class Magnoliopsida; order Fabales; family Fabaceae; genus Lupinus; species Lupinus albus. The sequence continues at coordinate 15,156,746 of CM020002.1, read as the reverse complement.
ACTGGATAATGTTCCACTTCAAAGTTCATCCAAATCAAACCACAAATAACCCTAACAGTTGTGTTTGGTTCGGGTTTTGGGGAGAAGAAGCAATGACGATATCCGAGGAATAAGCATCGGCTAACTCTGTGCCAGCAGCGGGGATTGTCTTTTTATGATTGCCAACGAGATCATATAAAACTCTACTACCTTCCCGGAGATCAAAGATTAGAAATTGAATTAAGCAAAAAAAAAAGTCACTTTCTTCATATTAAAACCAAATCAATCATACATGATATGATTTAGTTCAGTTCTGTTTGCTTACTTTTCTTGGAAAAACAAAAAACCTGAAAAAGCATAAAATTATTTTACAGTTGTTTATTAAAAAATATCTCAAGTAGCATAAACTCATCATATTCAATCATTTATGTAGCAATCAGCATAAGCATCCAAAGGAAACATGGTTTCCATAATCAAACAATATTCAAGTGAAAAAAAAGTAAAGGTAAAGTAATAATAGGCACATTATACAAGGCAGAATATGGGATATTCAAGTGAAATACAGATATTGGCTTAGCATATCTTTCCCTATATTACATATAGAATAGGGAAATGAAAAAAAAACTACTGAATATAATGCACACAATTCAGTTCCTTAACACATGCCTCAGATTAGTCAATGTAAAATGACTGGCTCTGGAGATATGATTCAGAACTCTGTTGGAGGTTTTAACCTTATGAGTCTTTTGATTCTATCCTTTTCTGTATTCTCCAAATGCCCCTTAAAAAATATACATATGTAAAATGTAAAGAAATGCATCAAGAAGAATATCCTATTCAGTGTGACAATAGAATGCAGAAGTTGCATAAAGTTTGGATTATTGGTGAGTGTAGTAAACAGATAACATAAGGATTCATGTGTAAGCACTTTCTTGATCAAGTTCATATAATTTCCGGGATCCAAAAGCCATTTAGAGCGTCCATCGCGTGCAAAGCAGAAGATAACAGAGAGCTCATTTTGCCTTATGAGAACATCTTATTTTCATAAGCTTACGGAAATAGTTTATGATCTTGTTATAATTTCTTTTAAGCTTATTTCAAGAAGCTTGTCAGAGAAACAAACACTTACGAAAACAAGCTCATTTGAACTTACTTCGAATTAAGTTGTTTAATAAGCATATACGCACAGCAAATGCCAATGACAACATTTATCATACGAATGTCACTAGTTGATGAGGTTCAGTGGCAAAACTGACAAAAACTTAAAAACTCTGGTTTTTAATTATTTAGTTTAGCTGAAAGCGTTGAGTATGTCTTCTCACCTTCCACACAATTTCATCCAAACACAAGCAAATTCTTCCATACTTATCGAGGAAAACGCGTTCTGTTGGGGGCTTCCCACAGATGTCCTTCACGGCTGAGGTTATCACAAAGATCACTTCTGACACTGGACAAAAATGAAAAAATCAGTAAACAGCAGTAGAAATGTAAAGAACTCAACAATTCTTGAATTTCAATACATATAAAATTTCCAGTCCTTGATGAAATAAAGCATGTTGTACAATGTTGAAAACATTGACGCCATCACATGCCATTTAAAAAACAACTCATTCCCCTTAATACTTCTATTCTTCTTTTTCTTGGTAAGCCAGCAAAAGCATCCAATAACTATAGAATCCAAGATCTGACACTTCCAGTTAACTTGACAGAGTTTTCTTACTACATTCTTTGAAAAGTAGTGTCATAATTCCCTGAAATAGCTAATACCTTCTCATTGTAATATTATTAGACAGACTAATAAAGATTACAGGGTTATATTAAAAACAAGAAAATAAAAATTTAGTTTTCCAATGATAACTTCCCATTTTTGCTCTCCACATCCCTTATTTTACTACAATGTTATCTCCAATACTTTTCCTCTTAACTCCCACTATGGTCTCATATTTCATGTTTTCTTTTCATCAGAAAACATCTTTTATACCTTATGCACATATATGTATATGCAACTCACTTATAGCAACCGAGATGAAGAAGCCCAGTTACTCTGTAATCAGTTAAGCATGTACATGTTAAGATAAAAAGAGCTAGTCATCTCTTTTCCCTTAGCCAGTACTCCAATCTCAAAACAAATGAGCTTATCCCCTATTAGGCTTCAACTGCTGAGATGACGTATTTCCATACTTTTGTTTTACTATCAGCGAATATAAAATATTGAATCCAAAAATACGTACAGGCAAGTTCATCATACTCATCCTTGCCCACAACGTATATGCTGACATCCCCAAGCACTGTGTATACAATATAAACTGACCTGACAGATAAAATGTATGAATAAAATATATAAGAATGGGACAATATAATTATAAAAAACAACGAATATGAATGATTATTAGTTGGCACTTGGCAGTGAAGCAAAATATAAATTTTTAGAGAAACCTATTTCAACCAAAAAAAGTCAGATTGTGATGATTCTAGTTACGCAAAACTGCTAAGAATTATGAAACAAGTTCGCACTTGTGAATCAGCTTCCTCTTCTACAATTGATTTTCAACTTTTTCCTTTGGCTACACTACAATGCTGTTTTGCTAAATATTCGGTCTATTATGGAAACCAATATTACTCGGCTTGTTAATCTTTCTTTCTCTAAATTGAGCACACACAAATACATACATATATACACCCAAGATACATTGATACACGACATTTCCAACGCATGACTATGATAGATACATACATATATACATCCATGAGACAAGTTGCTATAGATGGTTAGATGTCCAGATTGTACTAACAAATATATGTATAGACCACTTCCTTCAACATTCAGGCATGTGTGGATGAAGAAAGGGACACCGGACATCAATCAGCCACATACAGGTTATGGACTTAATAAAGATAAGACCTTGGAGGTGGTTTAGTGCTAAGAGAGAACATTTCGCGTGTGATTTTTCTAGGTGGTGTAATAACTCATGATCTTGTATTACAAGAGCTATGACCCTTCCTAATAGGCTTTAGTTTAAGTTCATTATTTGTATATGGGTGAGCACCCGAAGTGCTCTATTAATACATTCTTTGCTTATAAAAAAAACATATATACATTCATGACATGCTGATACATTCAAGAAATGGCTATAATCGAAGAGTATACTGACTTGTGGCAAGCAACTAGGAGCTCTTCATTTTTGGTACCCCTAAGATTATCAGCTCCTAGTTTAACCAAGAAAGAACGCCAATGTAGCCGCTCCTCCGCAGGAACTCCATGAAAACTGTAATAAATAAGTCATGATGTAAGCATGTTGCTGTAATCATAAAATAAATAGAGGGATTTGTGAATTACTCAAGACTGGCTCATTAAATACACAATCAAGCTCTTGTTTGTTTAGCTAAACATACAAGTTCAAAGTTGACACTGATAACTCACGAATAGCTCATGTGCATATGTATTACCTAGAGAGTGCTTATCCAAAGTTATTATATATTTATATAATGGATTATGAATACAAAATTATATTTGATTTATTTTCTATTTTTATTTCATCTTCTACTATATAGAAGCTTGTTAGTATTAAATTAATAAGTTTCTATAGAAAATATCCTACAATTTGCTGTCATTCTTCATCGGCTAAGCTCATTTACACCCCGGAATAATAAATGGTTAATACCCCTTAAATTTTATGTGTTTTGCAAGTAGACACCGTAAACTATTTTTTCTTCCTAATTACTCCTTACACTTTAACTATTGGTGAAATTGGTCCCTACATGTAATTTTAAATTACTAACAATGAAATTTCTTTTAAGGAATAACTAAGCACAACCGAAAAAATATAATTAGAATAGGGATTCTCTACTTCCCCTTCCATCAACAGTGCATTGCTGATATGAGCTCCATAACTGAGCCACCATTGTCGACCAACCCACCGCCATCACCTAACACTGAAGATTCTCTTTTCTTTCTCTTCTTGTATTGTCTTCACATTTACGTTCTGTGATTGGTTATCCATTTTATTTTCAAGATATTGCTATGAATTAGTTTAGGGGGTTTTATGCTGGATTAATGAAGTTTGTTTTTACTCTTTATTTTATAAGTAATCAATTATAGGACTTTTGAAGAGATTTTCATATTCTGAAGATTTTTCTCAGTGATTGCCATATTGGTCTGTTTACACTGGTTTGTACCTGTTCTGCCATTGTATTCAATAATTTCATTGTTAGTAATTTAAAATTGTATCTAGGAACCAATTTCACCGATAGTTAAAGATTAAGGAGTAATTAGAAAGAAAAAATAGTTTGCCGTGTCTACTTGCAAAACACATAAAGTTTAAGAGGTTTTGTGAACTTTTCCCTTATGAAAGGTCCTACTTTTGTTTGGGGGAATATCATTTTCACCGGGTGATTCAAATTGCGGATTGGATCACATGATGCGATCGTAATATAGTGGACGCTGCAACAGCATCACACCATAATTATGGTGTGACACTGAATCACATTAACGTGTCCGTAACGGACCGCATTTGAGCCACATCATACCCCATCACGAGGCAACGAATTCAAAAAAAAAAATTAATTAATCCCAAAATAATTCACACCGCAACTGATGCAATATGCACGACAGCAGCCGAAATGACTGCAATTGCAATAACTGTGACCACAATCGCAGAAAATCACGACCGTAATTTCAATTTAAAATACTGTCCAGCAGTAACTGAGAAAATTGCTACCATGAAAAACAAATCCGAACCCAATCAAAAATATCATAATTGGATCCACAAAATCAAATTTTTAGATGGCAGGATGAGAGTAAATTAGACACAATAATATAACTATCTATAACTGAGAAGTAACAAAGAAAAATTGGGTAAGAGGGAATGGATAGAGATCAAAACGCACCGTTCGATTAAGATATTGCCCTCAGCGTTTGCAAACAGCACTGCGAGTATCATCTTCCTTTTCCTCTTCGTTTGATTCTCTCTCTCGATTTCTCAAACTTCTCTTTCAACTTTCAATGGCAATGCTTCTTAATTACTAAAATACCCTGATATGTTATATGCTAGTATGCTACCTATACCTTACTTTTAAATGTTTAAATTTTATTGTTAGAAAATTTAGGATATTAAATTTGTAAATGATATTTTTTAAAAGTTCAAACCCTCAATAAGTTAATTCCTAAATAGTAAAATGACTGTCAACTTTGTACTATATTAAAGACTAATTTGATGGATATTTTAAACATTCAGGGACAATGATATGATTTTAAAGTGATTTATGCTGTTTTTCACAAAGCTTCTCCACATTATTATTTTGCAAAATAGGTGACTTCTAATATTAATATTATTATTTGAGAAAAATGTGTGAATTGACATAGATTATCATTGTATCATTCATCATTAATATTTTATTATTATTGATTATTCTTCAAAAAATAACACACATAAATGGTGAATGATATAATAATAGTATATAAATATTTACAGTAACACATGAGTTGTCAGCATTGTTTAAGTTAAGTAGTAGACATTATAGATGCAATGAATATGTATACCCTTATGACTTTCCCCTAGTATCTGGAATTTCATTATACAATGGTAATATACCCATGCAATAGAAAATTTTAGAGGGCATAAATAGGTATCATTTAATAACCTTGAGATATGAATTATGCTTTAAGCCGGAAATGAGATGAATACCTTGAAATTTGTTGATAATAAAGGAAGTTTATAAACCAAATGAAATGACTTTGATCTAAAATTAACCTCATTCAATAAGCCAACTAAACTTGTCTCAAGTTATTTGATTAGATTAATGACTGCTTCGATTATATATATACATCTGAATAATATTTTGTAATCATTATATGTATATACTTTATTTATTGAATGAAATGTATATTATATATTAAAAATAAAAGTTTATAAAAATATATTTGAAAGTCTTCTTTTCATTCAAGTTTACAAACTGTTTAAATTTAAGCTTATTAACCCATTTAAAAGTTCTATAATTTTAATTGAGTCAAACTTTAGTTGTAAATAAATAAATCTTATTAAATTTGAACACTCGACTCAAGCTAATCCTTATCAACTCAAATTGAATTGAGTCAAACTCAACCTCAAGGAAAAAAAAAACTCTCTAAACATGGAAGATTAATTTAGTCTTAAGACAACCATCACTTTTGATTATGTCCATACAAAACATGCACACATAGCTATCACCTATGAAAGATCAAAATGAGTTAACTTCACTTGTGCACTTACATCTTCAAAATGAGAATGTCAACAGCGTCCAACCACCGGAGAGTTCTATTATTATTGGGGTATAAAAAAATTATAGAGTTACACGTGATGCACCACGTCTTGAACAAAAATCTTAAAACATTAATTCTATGAGTGTTTTCTACTTATAAACTCGTTTGTTCCTCCCCACACACTTGAATAAACACAACAACTATAAATTGAAACCCTTATCATATTTCTTCAGTCCCCACTGGAAGTCAATTCAATCTTACATTTTCTTGTTAGAGGCACAAATGCAATAACCTAAAGAACCTATAAATTTATATCACATGGGGTTGTTGCTCCAAAATTCATTAATTCCCATTCAATGTTACACCCTTTATAGAATAGAGATGAATTGCTTTTCCAAGCTTTAGCTAGCATCATCTCATAAATTAAATGTGTGACTAACTTTAACTAAGAACAAAAAATATGTGAATCATGTTGCCTCATACATAGGATCAATAAACTACACCAACAACATGATGTCACTAGCTCAAGGAATTACATTGTACATTGTGATTATATGTGCATCTTTCTAATTATTTTTATAGCAAGGGGACTACAAATAGTTACCAATTTAAATAGTTCATGCTTCAAAATATTTCAAAAACATTAAATCATGCTTTATTTCTTAAGAATATTTCAAGATGATGGAATGCAATGTGTAAGAGTTTGAAACATCTCTACTACTTGAGAGATAAATACTAATTTTACACTTAGTTTGAATGATAAAAATGTCATTACGTGTAAGTATAAGGATATGATTGTCCTTTCATTTTGTTTTTTGCCTTATTTTATACATCACTTCCTTCCCCATTACTCGAGATGAGTTTAGTTAATGTAATAATTATTCTAAAACAAGAATGTAAAAATTTATACATATTCAATGCATCATTCATCTATATTTATTTTATTTAAAACTGAATAATATTTAAACATGAATGTTGGATAATGCAATAATATTATAAAATTCTTACATTATCAATGCATATATTTTTCCCTAATTGAAACAACTTAAGATTTGAGAATATCCATAGTGATATTTATTGTCTTTTAACTCTTATTATATTTGTCGGCAGAGATTTTCAATAAGCCATGAAAGTTCATTATCAAACCAGATCATGTAGTGTATCACCCATCAGCATCAATTGATTTTTTTTATATAGAACCCAGATCATTAATCTTCATCATCCGTTAGTATCAATTTAAACATGCAAATTTCATTTGTCAAAGGCCCTGTCATAGTCAATTAACATGCGTTTTCATGTTGCTACTTATATTAGCAATGTTTTTTAAGGATTTAATTAGCAATGTTTCATTATAAATAAATAAGCAAAGTTCCAAATTGGTTCTTTAAATATCATCACAGTTCTTGTATGATCCATCTATAGGGTGGAATTAGAGGCATGAACAAAGATGTTGGACCTTGTCTTGATCCCTCATTAATGAACCCTTAAACAAAAAACGGTTAATTTTATGCATTCTATATTAAAACAAGAGAGGGAAATTTATGCACTCTCATTTGAGATTGTATCTTTTATTTTAAGATATGGATCACTTCATTTTAATTTTATATTTTTCGATCAATGAGAATGAAAAGGTATATGAGTTTTATACACTGTCAGTGCATCATTTATTATTCATATTTAATCAGTGTTCACTCTTAAAAATAAATAAATAATAGATAATATATTATTGAATATATATAAATCTTTATATAACAGTGCATAAATATTACAATTATAAAAAATCAGATAACCATTTTAGTCATTAGATAGAGACTTGTGCCTACGGACATGCATGGTTGATTTTTAATAATCTTTAGGGGCATATGTCTTACCTGCCTACATAGTAAATGTATTAACAAATATAGTTAATTTGAATGTAATATTTATATATTGTTAGTCTAAAAAAATTATATATAATCATTATATTATTTATCATTTATTTGTTTATTTATATTAAGAGTAAATGATATAATTAAATATAAATAATGAATGATGTAATGATAATGTAAAAATGTTTTACTATCCGTGTATATATTTATTTCTAATTTATTAATTGTTTAAAGGATAAAATAGATACCCAATAAACCATTCATGTTCCATCACCTAACATGTTAAGCTTTTGGTGTTGCTAATTATAAAGTTTCTAGTAATATATTTGCACGGTGAAGTTTATGATTTTGTTACCTTAACAAATTTGTTAGATAGATCCTGTGAAGTGGAAGAATTAATATCCCACTACTCTACTTAACTCACTTGAACCTATCAATTAAATTAAGGAGGTTCATATTTAAGTGACTCAACAATTTGGTATTATATTCTCCTAAGACTATATATAGGAGGATAAATATCTCCCTTCTTTCATTTTACAAAGACGAATCATTTAAACATAATATCATTAGTTCGATCCTTAAATTCATATACACATAAAGAATTGGGTGAAAAAGGTATATTTGAGAATAAAAAGAATTTTTTAAACATACATAAAAATAGTTTTTTTATCCATTAGTTGAAAAAGTATATTTGAGAAGAAAAAGAATTGCTACATGAATATAAATTATATTTTATTACCATAGCTAAAAAGAATGTGACTTAAACCTAAAAAGAATTAAAATAAACTATTAAAAAAAGAAGTCATCCATAAGATATATAATGAAGTCAAATAATAACAATATATGACAAAAATGAATTACACAATGATATTGGAAGAAAATTTCATTTCAATATAGTAGTACATTATACATTTTCTCTTGCTACCTAAATTCTAAGGCAGTAACCTGAACAGTTTTTTTTACATAGTACATAAATCTTAACCACAATCTAGGTACCTTAGACAACACATTAGAGACACATTCACAACCACAAGAACTCCACATCCTCATTCCTAATGAAATAAATGTAACATTATCCTATTTAGGACAAACAAACAAATAAATCAAAATGAAAGGTACAACTATACATAGGACTAGAAAACATCTTCATTGAAACCCCACGTGGAAATTAATATAACACTTCAATTCTCTATACCTTAATTCCTATTAAGAAGTTCTTCTATCATTTGCAATGCAATTTTTTGCTCCTCATCTAACCCTCCATCATTATTATTATTATTATTAATATTATTTTCATCTGGTTTTATTATCTTCTCTTGTATTTGAGGTTCTTGAACATGCAATTCTGAATAATGAGAATTAGGTCCTTCTAGTGTTACATTATTTTTCCTTTCTAATTCAACCATCATGATCCAATTTGAGTCAGAACGAGAACCTGCTCTTTTTTGCCACACACCAATGTGAGAATTTTCATTGTCTAGTCTTAGACAAGTGAGTGAAGGTGATGGTGATTTGCAACATTTTCTAAGCTTTGCACTTAGAATTGCAGATAATGATTTAGAAGAAGAAGAAGAAGAAGAAGAAGAAGAAGAAGAAGAAGAAGAAGATGATGATGATGATGAAGTAGTAGTAGATTTGTGATGAGTTTCATTTGGTTTATCAGAAATTGGGAAATTTGTTTTTGCATTTCTTCCACTCATTAAAATTGCTGCCTCATCATATGCTCTAGCTGCTTCTTCTGCTGTCTCAAATGTTCCAAGCCACACCCTTCTTTTCCTATATTCAAATCATTCTCCCAAAAATCACATTTTTAATATATGGTATATAATAATCCCATCATAACCAAATAGTTAATTCAGACTTAGTGTAAATACCTTAACTAACATCTATAGATCAATTAAAATAATTTATAGGGCAAGGAATGTTCACCACAAATCACATTTAATGCAATTTTATTTATTTATTTATGTTGCTTTACTAATAGTAATCCACCTAAAACAAATAGGTAATTCACACATATTAAATGTAAGATACTATAATCTCTAACAATTCAGATCCATATGGTACCTAAGATTTCAATATTGGATTAAGATTGCAACATGTGACATAATTAAATGTTTAACATGATTTAAACTTATTTTTGAATAAAAACTTTAAAATTAATAAAAAATCAATTTCTCCTTTCAATACTTGACTCTCTCGTAATGAAAGTATCAGTAACTGAGATGAGTTGAAATGAGTTAGTATCCTCTCAATTAATGGAGAGACAAGTACTTCAAAAATAAAAGGAAAATACAAGTTTTAATGACATATTTATCCTTCTAGTTATAATGAAATTACATGTTTGTCATTAAAAATAAAAGGAATTACATGCACTTGATTCTCTATCACTACATGAACCAAAATAATTAAAAAGGAATTGTACTTTTTGGTGTCAAAATAAATAAATAAAATAGTACTAAGTGAAAGAAAGATATGAATGAAAAAGTGAGTTAAGAGAGTTAGATGAGATTACAATAATGGGTGACGAATCTCAGCAACCCATGAGCCCCAATGGCGTTGCCTGACACCTCTGAATTTCTTTGGGTGAACCATTTTGGTTACAACTGAATTGTCTTCTTACCAAAGAGGGTGTGAGAGAAAGAATAAAAAGTAGAGAGATATTTGTAACAAAGAATGTGAATATTATGCCAAGTTATAAAGAATTGGGTGATGGTGCAAGAATTTAAGACTACTTCAACACAACAAGTACACGTGCCTTTTGGTTTGGTAAGGATGTTCTCACAACAAAGGTAAACAAGTGACTAAAGTTATGTTACCCTCTCTCTGCCACTAGTGGTGTTAATTCATGGAATTTCCTCAACAGTGATAAATTTTTCAATCATAGATGTTATAATTTCAGGAAAATATCCCACCATATCTTGGTTCTATTTATTTTGTCTGATTTCTTTTTCTTTTATTTAATTGGTGCAAATATTTTATTAATATAAATTGGATTTTATATTTACCTTTTTAATCACAGTAAATATTTTAGTAATAGTTTTTTAATGGGTTTAAGATAAAAGTTAAATTGCTTCGATAATCATATAAATTCCTTACCATTTTTTTATGGTTAACCATATGAGAGAGAATCTATGTAGAACAGCATGGAAGATTGAGGCTTAATCTGGAATTTTTTGTGTGTATGATTATAACATGAGTATGGTTTAATTTTATATGAAGGGTTCATGCAATTGCTAACTGGTAAATTGGTCAATGAAATTATTAAATTATGTGACTCAAACAAGTATGAAATGAGTTATCGAATCCATAAAGAATTGTTGAGTATTAACCTTTAAACGAAATATTGTTATTCTAAGTTGATTTTCAAAGGCTTTGTTTGATTGATTTTACAAACTAATAATGAATTCACTATTAGATAAAAATGATGGAATAAAGATGTTGAGATCGAAGTTTAGTATTTACTATCTATGCATACTAGGAACAATAACACAAACTCATTTAGTAATGAATCTTACACACCAAGGGAACTCAATAGTACTAAAAGGTTATGTATTAGTCAATTTATTACCTCATGAAATAAAGCTCTATGTTTAGCAAGTTTACACACAATATGAAGATCTATGTCCCACAAAACATATATTATATCTAGTAGTCTATGCCTAAGAAATTGAGTAAAGTATAACACCTCAAATTTACTAGTCACCAATGTGTTGGTCATATTAGTAAAAATGAGCAAGGATTTGTGTCTCGCTGCCAAGAATCAACTTAAGCTCAGATCAGCTGACCTTCGCCAAGCACAGGTATTGTGCCAAGCACAACTATGCTAAGTGCAATTGTTGTGCCAAACGCAACTTCACTAGGTGAAAGGTCAAGTCAAACGAAGAAGTGCGTCGAGTGCAGCTCCCTGCATTCAACAAAATGTTAAAAAAATCACATTGATAAAAGGGGGTCAAAAATTACTTTATACGAATCTGAAGTTGTTCCCGCATACCATTTCGGTGATAATTAAAGTGTTTTTTATTTCTCTTAAGTTCTAGGCTAGTATAGCCCATAAAAAAGATGTAAGCACATGGTGGGAGGATTAAAGGAGTTGATGTATGCTTATGAAAAATGTATTCATTCTCTTTTCAGTTGTACTTTCTCACGCTTATCTTTGTTATAGTTTTCATGAAAATGAATAGCTAGACTTCTCCCTTACTCATATTGAATGTAATACACACTTGATATTATTACTTGGATTCGATTTTATGCTTAATTGTTATATATTAATTTTTATGAGTTGCCTATTTTCACTTAATGTTTCTTTGGAGATTGACAACCTCATTTGTATAATTTTTGGATGTATGAACTCATTAAGGAATTCTACTTCACAAAAGCCCAAATTAGGAACTGGACTTATTAGTATAATTCTAGAAATAGATTTGTGGTAATATGTGTTAATATGATTGTTACATATAAATTATATGATTAGTGCAATAAATCATCAAAATGCCAACCATGAATAATAACTCCTTAACTTTTAGAGTAAATACTAATTTTAGTCCCTCGTTTTTTTCGACCTTACGATTTTGGTACATCAAAAATTGAAAATTCCAAAATGGTCCCAAAAATATTAAATGGAGGTCAAATTAGTCATTTTAGAATGTTTTATAGCTTATTTGACCCATATTTGAAATATTTTGGGCACTATTTTGAGGGGCCAAATCAGTAAGGTCAAAAAACATGAAGAACTGAAATGAGTATTTGCTCTAACTTTTATAACCAAAAAGTGATCAATTATCCTTATGAATTAAGATAATTTCCACACATAATAAAAATGATTATTATTTGTATTGGTCTTTTTCTTTTGGTATCTCTTGGTACCATTACTATGAATCAGGAAAACCAAAAAAAAAATCTAGTCATTCCTAACTTAAGGTATCATATGTCTTGATCTTGTAATTGATTGGAAATGTCTTAATCAACATGTCGGATCAGTTGTCAAATTGAAATAGCCTCCAACAAATATATTTAGGTAGCTCTTTCACTAATGAATATTGGCTTGTGCTGTCTATCACTTGATGTGAAAAAGGGGAGAAAAATATATCACTACTATGTCAATGTAGTCTCTTTAATATTGATTTCGTTTAATTAAATTCAAATAATTACTTGTAATTAATCACATAATAAATGAAATTTATAGAATTTTAATAGTACGATATAGTCATGGCTTGAGTCATATATTTTTTCGCTCTCAAAGCGTCAAGTCAATTCACGACCAATATAGTATTTTATTATTGTTTTCATTTAATTATAAATAATAAAAAAATTATTTAATAAAATTAAAACCAACTAATCAATTTTCAACCAATAAATAAATAGTCTTGATTTTTATATCGCCTGCTCCCTCCTCGAAAAAAACACTAGCGCTCCTGTCCAGAGCGAAGAGAAGGCGAAAAAGCAAAGCAGCATGAGCAGGCTTCTATTGCTACGCATATAGGGATAAGTATGACCAATATAATCTTTTGTCAGACATAGAATAAAAATATATTTTTTAATAAATACATTTTTAATCACTTAAATTAATGATTTTAAAATGTATACGGTTAGAGAGAGTATCATTTTAATATTGGAAGACAAAGTGATAATATCTGCCTCAATCCGTAATATACTTTCGGCCTCTAAACTCTACTTCAAGTGACCATATTTTCAATTTGCACATAAATGAGAGTTATCTACGTTTTAACCACAAAAAATATAATGGACTCCAAATTATTTGGATTAGCGATAAATCGCTTTTCAACTTCTTCCTAAGTCACATACTCGATTGTCTGCCAAGGATTGGGTCACGACACATGTTATAAATACATGTATGGGTCGTCCAACTATATAAAAATGAAAATAAGGAAAATCCAAAAAACTCATAAAAATTTCCTAAAATTCAATAAAACTAAAACAACAATCTTATATCATATTTTAAAATGCATTATTAATGTTGAAGTAAAATTACGAAGAACATTAGGAAAAATTAAAAGATCATATTTGTTTTGAGAAATATAAATGTAAAATTTTGGCATATCCAATGGGCGGCTCTCCCTCCCAGAAGAGTCTGCTGACGAAGCAAACATGAAGAGCGAACGAAACAGGGTAATGAGCACAATTTCAATTGTCTGTTTGTCCAATAATCATGGTAGGACGACGCCCATGGGCTTGACCCATATTTAAAAGTCTATCCTATTGTAAAAAGCTTTTGAATAGGTCAATAAATATGATTTAAAATAGGCTAACGAGCTCGTTACATTTTTTTTTTCCAAATTTGACATATAATAATTTTATTTATATTAAAATAGTTAATATAAATATATAATATAATTAAGTTGATTTGTATCTTGTAATGAGTATTTAGATGACTTAAAGTCTAATTCACTAAGCTAAATAGATTTTTAAAATAAAAATAGGCTCACTTATTTATTGTAAAAAATGATCTTACTTGCTTTGACAGGTAAGATAGTGGGCCCATACATCTCATTGTTATGATAATTTTAGAAATTACAAAGTACTTGCAAAATTAAGATAAGAGATAGCAAAACTCTTATGAATAGAAAATAGTTCAAAATTATATTTTATTAATAGAAAGATAAAGTAAATCTTTACATAACAATAAAATTGTTTACATTGCTTTAAAAAATGAAAGAAAATTACGAGGATAGTTTTCAGAAATTGACATAGAATGTGATGCAATCTATTAAGCTATAACTTTTTAGCGAGAAAAATAGTTGTAACTGTTTCTAATAAATTGGTTGACTACAACTAATTCCTAACCTGTTTCCACAGTACCCGCAATATTGGTTTGGTGTGTCCTTTTCTCATTCTTCAATTCACCATTCTTTGGAAGTGACTCCCATTTACAACATCTCCATTCATCCCACATTCTTGTTACCCTTAATATGTAGGAATATTTGTACAACTTTAATTAATATAAAGTTGATACCTTTTACTTAGGCAACATGGAGCGAAATACAATCTTGAGTACTTACACTACATCATATATGTAAATCAACGATACACATTCGGGGATATATCATCATTTTCGGGCAGTGTCTGTGTGATCGCAGTAAAAATACATACATACAGTGTCAAAAACATAATATTCAAATAAAATAACTCTTTATGTTTAGGAGGTATTTCAAAAAACGAGTATATATATAATATTAATTTTCAAATATTCTATGGATGTATGTATATATAGACTCGCCAACTATATATCCTTCTACTTTCAGTTGTGTATTTTATTTTAGAGCAGTGTGATGTCAATGTTAAAATTAATTGGTATTACTTTTTAAGGGGAGGGATTGGAGTAAGTGGAAAAAGATATATTCCACATCATGATCATTCATTCTTGGAAAATCCAATGATTTGAATTGGTGAGTACGTGTAAACCATTGGATTTTCCAATATTAGATGCCTATGATGTGGAGTATATCTTTTTCACTTACTCTTGGAGTAAGTGAATCCCTCCCCATTTTTAAAGGAAAATGAGCTTGAGATCGATACTTTAAGATTTTGTAATGGAGAAAACTATGAATAAACTTAGCTTGACCTAATAGAGCATGAGAAGGAGACAACAAATACATTATGGGATTACAATGGTTTAGTGGTTTTGTTAATCTCTAAATCCTAGAGTGGGATTTATGTACTACTTAAGTGAAGTAGAGTTATCTTAAATGCTAATTGAACCACAAGATCATATCATCATGATAATAAGGACATACACATTATATGCATTTATTGTTGTCTGAATGGAGTTTAACCCTTAAAGCATATAGTTTATTACCAGAAACTTCTCAAAATCCAATTGCAAATGGTATTAAAATTTAGAGACCCAATTATAAAATTTTAAAATATAAGGACCTATTTGAAATTTCACAAATAGCTCAAAACCGTATACTTACTTTAACCTAATTAAAAAAAAAAGCCAATGATAAATATGGCCTTTCCAATTAAGGAGATGTTACCGCTAAAATATGGTTTGTTATGGATATTTCAAAGTACATGATTTTT
The DNA here is from genome assembly GCA_009771035.1 of Lupinus albus. Lineage (NCBI taxonomy): Eukaryota > Viridiplantae > Streptophyta > Magnoliopsida > Fabales > Fabaceae > Lupinus > Lupinus albus. Next base: position 15,140,618 of record CM020002.1, on the reverse strand, counting down.
TTTGGTAATAGAGTCCTCTCTGGTATCCCTAAAATATAGTTTATTATGGAGATAAAAGTGTCATTCGTTATATATAAAAGGTATAAGTCTTTCATGCAGTACTGTTTTTTTTTTCTTTTGTTGTTTGTGGTTAGTTAGTATAGTTTTTTGTTCTTATTTTATTCATTCTCATAATTTACATTCCAACTTTTATTTTAGAATTTAAAAATTGAATAAGTAAAATATTGAAGGATAAAGATGTAGTTACATCCTACTTTCCAACAATAATTAGTTTTTAAGCACAATAGCCAAACTATTATTTCTTTAAAATTAAATCTATCATTATCACTCCCAATAAATTTTATATATTTTATTACTTCAAATTTTAGTCTAAATAAATTTTATTTACCAAAGCATTAATAATATTAAATGTAATTAAATAAAAAATGTGGATTAATAATATAATATTAAAGCTCATAATATATATATATATATATAAGATAATTCAAGTGAGAATAGTTCTCATAAATAATAAATTTGTGTTTTACATTAAGATTAAAAGTTAGTTATTGGTCATGTAATAATCATATTCATGTATCTTTTAATCCTGATCATTCAAATATGATCCAATAATTCGTATTAATAGTTCTCATTTCTTACAATAGTGCATGATTCTTATATGCTCTGATCTAAATATTCTCCCTTGTCCTTTTATTCTGACCTAGTACTAACAGAACCATGATCATGTTAGGGTGTTACATAAATTGGCTTGTAGTATCAAGGTCTATGGTTCAAAAGTAGTAATTACACAATCCAGTTGCATCCATAATGTGAGTGTTCTCATGGTAATAGAAAAAAGTAACAGCTCATTTGATTGAAACATATAGTTCTATAGTACAAAATTGATTGCCATGTGTAGTAGCATTATTTATAGTGAAATGTAGCATCTAGGTATAGGGGTTGGAGCACCCCAAAAGTAACGTGCATGGTTTCTCATAGCTACCATTAGTACCATGTAATGTGCAATGCCTTTATTACAAGTTTGGATTAATATTACACATTTCCCACATGTGGATGAGAGAGGCTTTAGTTTGAGGTTATAAAAATTATTCATCATAATAGCGGTTAGAAATAATACATAATTGTGTTTGTTTCAATTTATAGCAAAATATTCTTTGGAATAAAACTTTCATGGAGAAAATATACTCTCATATTTCAATGATTTCTCTTTTTCATGGAAGAGTCTAGGAATGTTTCATCCATTTCAACTTTCTCATTCTACTTATGTTTATCACTAATTCTCATGTCTAAAAATTGCAACTTTCTCATTGGGAATAAGTTCAATTGAGTCCAATTTATCTCACCTTAACTCTCATTGATATGAATTGACTTAGCTTGAAATTTTACTATGAATTTTTTTTGGCTTCTACCTTTAATTTGATGTGACTTGAATACACTAAGTTTAACTATTGCTTGTAGGGTAGAGAATGAGTCTAAGAGGATTGAATGTGACTCATCTAGCTTAACTCAACTTGATAAAATTTCTTTTGGCTCCTATAACTCAAATTTTACATGAACTTTATTTATTTATTTTGAGTTTAATATTTATGTATTGTGAGTTATAAAGTTCTTTACATGCACTGTCACTATATACATATTAAATCATTTTATTTTTAGGTGAACTCATTTTATTTTAAGTTCATTAAGGATTTGGTTCCACTTGTTAATTTGAATCACATGAACAAAAATTATTTATTTATAACTTCAATGATGGGAGTTTAACTTTTTTGGTGCTAGGTGCTTAACTTGATCTCTATAGTTGAGGGGGGCATTTTGCATCAACCACCACTCTGTCTAGCAAAACTGGAACATATAGTAACTACATACATGTTTACAATTTATTGTTTTGGGTCATTGGCTTCGTTAGACAACCTTGGCCTAACACTTTGCCTTGTATAATTTTTGAGGAAAATGTAATTCTAGTCCTTGAAATATTCTCGACCAATTAACTTAGTCTCTCAATATGTTAGAAATTATATTAATAGTATGTCAATCATGTGCCTCTATCGTACTTCTGGTTATTTATTTAGTTTAATTTGATCCTCAACTTTTTTTATTGTCACACATTATCACTTTGGTGAGCAACTTAAACCAACCTACGTTAGTGTGTTGGTCAATTTGTACCTAAGGCCATGGAATGCCATTTGACAAGGTTGGTTTACTTCATATTTTAAAGCTTAGGTGATGTTTATTGTTGCATCCCACTCTTGAATTGAATAATAATTACATGATTTATAGAGTTATCATCACTTTTTTTGTATATCTTTAGGTTTATTTTCAAAATGCACTTGTCTTTATGTTAGAGGTTTAGATTTTAAAATCAATTATGGATTAGAAAGATATTAGTATAATGTCCGCTCATATTAAGATGATACTCTTACTAATTGTATGGACTAAGTTATACACTAAAGTTGTTAGATTAGTTATTTATTTATAAAGGAAAATATATCTATTTTCTATTTTTGTGTCTAACAATATTATATCTTTCTCAAACTTATTCTCATAAGCAACAGAGATTTAAGACTATATAATTTTTAGTAAAAAAATATTTATTTGTTGTGTTCCTTTTATTTATTTTTAGAAACAAAAATGGCATAATTTAAATGTTCAAATGATGAATTAAAGAAAAGAGATGAATACTACCTATCCTACCTTTATCTTTAATATGAACATTATTTTTTATATCTTAGATATAAAGAAAACATTTATATTTATGTTATTTTAGTATTCATTGTTTATTATTATAAAAATTATTTGTTATAACCATGGTTATTATTATTACTGTGATTATTAATATTTTGATTATTTTTTATTAAAAATATTTTTATTTATATTTTGGTGTCATTCTATTTCTTATTTTTTAGGCTCTTTTATTTTGGATCGGACACAATTAGGTATTCATATTTATCAATAATTTAGGGGAGATTAATGTCTTAATTTGGGATTGGTGTTTATGTCATGTTCTTCGGCTTAGTATGTCTTAAGGTACAAATCCTAGAGTTTGTACCAATTCTTAGTCTTTTTGACCTCCTACAACAAGGTTTTTTAAAATAGTATTTTTGACAAATTATTAATACTTTCACTTTACTCCTTCTGTATGTCTTAATTTGTTATTTTCCCCTTGAGTTTTGGTAGTTGCTACCGCAACATGACACATGTTCAAATAGTATCAACCAAACAACAATAACGAAAATTCAAATTTATGAAATATAATATTATATAGTGTTTAAGGTGTGATATATGGTAAAAATATAATACTCAAATTTAAAGGGGAAGTCTTATAAGTCCAATATTATATAATACTAAATGTTAGATGATAAGATATCAATCAGAAAATAGACTTTATATATCATATATAATAATATTGTGTTGGATGACTAGACATACTTGATAAGATTAGAAATAAATGGATTAGAGAAAAAGTTAAAAGAACTCTTATTATAGAAAATATGATAAAATTAAGCCTCATATGATTTACACATGTGTGAAAGAGACTAGTCTAAACCTTCGTAAGAAAAGTACATCAAATGAAGCCTAATCTAATTCCTAAAGGAAAAAGAAGACTAAGAAAAAATCATAAGATAAATGATTAAGAATGAACATATACCAATGGTTTATCAATGAACTAATTTATAATATATATTATAATAATTCTACCTAAAGCTTTGTTGCTATTGTTATATAATATTATTGTGATTGAGTATATGTATTTGAGCCTTTGTTTCCCTCCAACCCCAAATAGCTAAGAGTTTTTTGTCTCACGTTTTACAACGATTACTGCAAAATAGAACAATCATGGTTTCAGAAATTATAGTTCATAATCCAATCCAAATGAGTCACCATATAAATCCATGTTTATAAGATATTACCTTTACAAGATGAAACGATGAAGAAGCCTTCAATTATAACATAAATTATTCATTTTTGTTTCTACTCAAATATGAATATGGTGTGTAATTTGTCTAATATTCGATTATAGAAAACTTTATGGAATATTTTAAAAACTAAACTTAGCATTCAATTTTTTTTTATAAGTTGGTTTGTGTTGACATAATTTGTAACATGTAAATGTTTTTTTCATGGAAACAATTTGGATAAGTTAGCATTCAATCTTGAATATTTTCCAAATGTTAGAAATTAAATGTACTTGATTGCTTTCCAATAGAGTATATTTTACCCATTAGTAATATTTTGACTTTATACAATAGAGTATAGATAATTTCAATCGTTCATTATATTCAATCATTTAAATTATGAGTTAATAAAAGGGAAAAGACTTGATATATCATTAATTAATTTATATGAAGTCCAAACATGTAATTGGGCTCATTATATTTCTGTGTAGTCAGTTAGATATTGGGCCACATATCATTTATGTGACCTACTTAAATCATAAAGTGTCACACAAATATTTCAGATGATTGGGATTCTCAATAACAAGTAAAAAATGTAATATATATATTGTTAGCAAAAATATTTATATACAGTTAATACATCTTATAATGTCGATGAATGCATACATTCTTTCACTCATAAATAAAAAGAAAGAGGTGCAGCTATTGATTATATTAAAATTATATGTGTGGCTGGGTTTAGCAATTGTTCTATCATATTGTCACTAATTCTTATAAACTATTCTTACTTTGAGGACATTGTGGTGTTTTTTCTTATCACGAGTAACATGTATATTTAAATTAGTACCTACCTATCATATACTTTATGAAACTGTTTTTTTCCATTAAGTATCACTGAGTTTTATAGAATTAATATCTTCTAAATTTTGAATCACACTTGCAATGCAATGTTTAAATAGATTAAGATGATTCTTAGTCTATTTACATATATACTTTGAATCACAATGAAGAGTTGGCATACAATGATATGAATCTCCATCCTCCAAGATATCTAATGTGCATTTTGGTTTGATTGTTTAAAGGCATTAACTAGGTACATGACACTTTATCAAATAATGTCAAGAATAATGATTTGTGTATTTCACTTGAGAATCCTCATGAAATATATACATATAACTTATATATATATATATATATATATATATATATATATATATATATATATATATATATATATATATATGTGAGTACATCATTCCGGTGGTTTCCATTGGGTTCGGGGCTAATTGAATTTTTTTCACCCCCGCTTAATTTGAGTTCAGGTTTTGAATTTCTGATTTGAGGTTAGGTAAGCATAAATCCAACATCGATCCGTCTCGTTGTCTTTCCTACTCCCATTTATACACATAGAATTTCAAATTGTTGGGTTTAAAAATTAAACACTTTCAATATTACAATGAAATAATTTTATTTATAACCAAAAAAGTGTTGGTGTAGTGGTGTAAGGCTCCACTAAATCTCATGATGACCAAAAGATTAAGGATTTGATTATTAGGGACGACATTTGTTGGAAGGAATAGTCACACATCTCTAAAGGATTAATTTCTTACCCATAGATTGAGAGGACACCTCAATAGTAACAAAAAGTAATAATTTTATTTATAATTTTTAATATTAATAAAAAATTAAATTGGAAATATTCAACTATTAGTTAATCATTTTTTTTTCTTATTTTAAATAAAAACAATGAAGGTTGATGGAAAGGTTCAATGAATAATTTAAGAGGTGGTCGCTTTAAATCTTCTTGTTGACAATCATGTCAATAGTTTATTTATAAATACCTATGTAAAAGCTCGTGTAGATATCCTCTCAATGCATATGGTGACATGTGGCGCGACATTTTTTAACATTCTAAATTTTAATTATTTTCAATAAAATAATTTTTAAAATTTCAAAAGTTATTGTTTTACCCTCATATTTAAGCTCCAATAGTATAGAGAATATCAATAACTAAATACTTATATTGAATTACCACGATACAAATTGCTTAAACTTTTAATTTATAAAAGAATGAGTATATTTAATAATCATAGACCTAGTTGAACCCATTATATCATTTAAAAGTGAGGAGATATCATTGGTTTTACCAAAAAATAGTTTTATATATAATTTTTAATAATGTAAGAAATTAAATTGGAAATATTCAATTCTTAGTTAACCATATTTAATCTTTCTTATTTTTTTTAAAATAATAGTGAAGGATGTTCAAAAGATTCAATAAATAACTTCAAAGGTTGAGCATTTAAATTTTGTTGTGAATATGCCGACCAGTTGTTTATAAATGCATATTTAAACAGTCATATAGAGATACTCTACAATATTAGATGGATATGATGATAAGTGACACAACATTTTTTTTACGGTCGAAATTTTATTTATTTTCAATAAAATAATTTTAGAAACCCCCAAAACTAATTGTTTACCTTATATTTCAACTTCAGTGTTAAAGAGGATATGAATCCCTAAATACTCATAATGAATTCTCATGATAGGACTTACTTAAACCTTTAACTTATGAAATAATAACTATATTTAATCATCATAAACATAATTAAAATCGTTATATTATTAAAAAGTAAGAGAATATCATTGATAGTACTAAAAGATAATTTTATTTATAGTTTTTAATATTTGTAGGAATTAAATTGAAACTATTCCATTATTAGTGAACCATATTTAATCTTTTTTTCCTTTTTAAAGAAAAATAATGAAGGTTGGTCCAAAGAATCATTTAATAATTTACCAGGTGTTGCATTTAAATTTTCTTGTTAACGTATTGATCATTGGATCATGTTATTTATAAATATCTATGTAAACACTCGAGTTGATATCCTGTGTAATATTAGATGGATATGTTGACATGTGGCATAACATTTTTTTAAGTGTCCAAATTTTAATTATTTTCAATAAAATAAATTTGAAAATCATGAAAACTCATTATTTATCTCATATTCCAACTCCATTACTATAGAGAATATCAATGCCTAAACACTCATATTGAATTTTCAAGATACAACTTACTTAAACATTTAACCTATAAAAAGAATAAATATATTTAATCATTATATACATATTTTAACTCACTATATCATTCAAAAATGAGGGGATGTCATTGATAGTATCAAAAAATAAATTTATTTATAGTTTTTAATATTGGCGAAATTTAAATTGGAAATACTCAATTATTAATTAACCATATTTAATCTTTTTTTAAAGAAAAATAATGAAAGTTGCTCCAAAGATTCATTGAATAATTTAAAAGGTGATGGTATAAATATTGTTGTTAATGTGAGGACCATGTTGATAGGTTATTTATAAATACCTACGTAAACACTCGTTTAGAGATCCTATGCAATGTTGGATGGTTATGCTCACAAGTGGTATAATATTTTTTTTAATAGTCCAAATTTTAATAATTTTTAATTAAATAATTTTGAAAATCCATAAAACTCATTGTTAACCTCATATTTCATCACTAGTACTACAATGAATATCAATCTCTAAATACTCATTTTGAATTCTCACAATACAACTTACTTAAACTTTTAACTTATAAAATAATAGTTATATTTAATCATCGTAGACATACTAGAACCCAATATATCATTCAAAATTGAGAGGATATTATTGGTAATAATAAAAAAAAAATTATTTGTTGTTTTTAATATTGTGAGAAATTAAATTGAAAATATTCAATTATTAATTAACTATATTTAATCTTTTTTATTTTTAGAGAAAAATAATGAAGGTTTGTTTCAAAGATTTAATGAATAACTTACGAGATGGTGCATTTAAATCTTGCTGTCAATGTGAGGACCATATTGATAGGCTATTTATAAATGGATGGATATGGTGACAGGTGGCATAACATTTTTTTAATAGTCCAAATTTTAATTATTTTAAATAATATAATTTTGCAAATCCTCAAAACTTATTGTTTATCTCATATATCAACTCCAATATTAGAGAGTATCAATCCATAAATACTCATAGTAAATTCTCACGATACAACTTAGTTAAACTTTTAACTTATAAAGGAATAACTACATTTAATCATCATAGACATAGTTGAACCGACTATATCATTAAAAAATGAAGAGATGTCATTGGTAGTAACAAAAAAATAATATTATTTATAGTTTTTAATATTGTAATAAATTAAATTGGAAATATTCAATTATTAGTTAACCATATTTAATATTTTTTATTTTTTTAAAGAAAAGCAATGAAGGTTGGTCAAAAGATTGGATGAAAAATTTCACGTGCTGCATTTAAATCTTGTTGTCATGTGACGACTATGTTGATAGGTTGCTTATAAATACATATATAAATCCTCTCAATATTTGATGGATATATTGTTGACAAGTGATATAACATTTTTTTAATAGTCCAAATGTTAATTATTTACAATAAAATAATTTTGATATCTTTAAAACTCATTGTTTACCTCATATTTCAGCTCTAGTATATGGAGAATATCGGTCCCTAAATATTCATACTGAATTCTCATGATACAACTTAATTAAAGTTTTAAGTTATAAAAGAATAACTACATTTAATCATCATAGACATAATTGAACCCACTATATCATTCAAAAGTGAGGGGATGTTATTAGTTGTATGATTATTTTAAATTGCGGTTGCAATTAATGTAAATGTGGTCATTGCGACTGTTGTGATGCGGATTGCAGTGTGCATTATTCTCAGATTAAAAAAATATTTTTGAATTTGATATTGTGTGTTGCGATTTAAATGTGATCTGATGCAGTTGTGTTATGGCCACATCATTATGATGTAATGCAGTTGCGTCTATCACCATATTAAATCACTAGGTAATATCAAAAATATAATTTTATTTATAGTTTTAATATTGTGAGAAATTAAATGGTAAATATTCAATTATTAGTTAACCATATTTAATCTTTTTTATTTTTTCAAAGAAAAACAACGAAGGTTGATCCAAAGATTCAATGAATGTGGTGTATTTGAATATTATTGTCAAATGTATGGATCATGTTGATAGGTTATTTATAAATATCTATGTAAACATTCCTATAAAGATCCTCTCCAAAATATTAGATGAATATAATGACATTTGACATAAATATTGGAGAAAATATCATTGCCTAAACACTCATACTGAATTTTTATGATACAACTTACTTAAACTTTTAACGTATAAAAAGAATAAATATATTTAACCATCATAGACATAGTTGATACTAGTATTGGAAACGAGTCGACCCAAGTTGAACCAGAGATCTGTTTGGTTCGACTCGATTAAGGATTTTCTTAGTTTGAAACTCGACTCTAGTTCGATATGAGTTACTTTTTAGCTTGAGTTTGGTTCGACTAAAGTTCGTGAACTATTCGAGTGAGTTCAAATTGGTTCATTTGGACAACTCAAATAATTATTAATTTCTAAAAATACTATAAAAGGTTATATATATAACCTTTTTTTATATAGAATAACAATAAACATAAAAAAAATTAGCTCAATTTCCAACTAAAGTTCAACTCATTTGGTTCAATAACTAAATTTATTGAACTAAATAACGAGTCAAGTTTCAAACGAATACCGAATTAGTTCGATGATTGTCAGCCCTAATTGAACCCACTATATCATTCAAAAGTGGACACGCAGGCTCCTATTCTCATTTTATGGTATATTTATAAGTTAATTTTGTGCCGAATTGAGATAAATAAAACACTTTAGAATCATGCTAAACTTTTCAAAATTTTGTTTATCTTTTCATGATTCAATTCACAAATAACCCCTTAAAATTTAGGAAATGTTTACTTATTTTAGTAAGGATGACAGAATATTCCTACCAACCATTTATCAACTAGAATTAATTTTTCATTCCAACGACTTTAGGGACCAAAATTGTTCTATCCCTGCTGTATCTTCTTTGCATGGTAAATGACATGTAAATGTAATATATAAACAGTTTTGTAAACCGTTAAAATTATTATATTCAATAAAATAAGAAGGTATATTTTTTAGTCTTCAGAGAAACCAATAAAAAATATCAAAAATATTGAACATATATTAGCCAAGGTTGATTGTGCTCAATGTTATAAATTTAAATGCTCATAAATATTTATGCACAATTAACAATATATTAATTAATTACATTTAAAAGTCAATAACAATTAATTAGGTATAAGTAATGAATCTAATGGTATAAAAAACTCTTATACTATTTATATACATTATTTTTTCCCATCATAATAATATTAATAATAATAAAATTTCATAATAAAAACAAACATATGATACCTTAAAAAACAAACATCCTCTGTTGAAAGGAGACACTCGCTGACTCTGGTTTCAATTGTCCATACTTACTGTTCTTTTCTCTGATCATACTCATACCCTTTCTCTCTTTTCCTCTTCTTCTTCACATTCTCCACTCAAGTTAGTATCTTTCTGCTCCTCTCAATTTTTACACCATTTTGTTTGATATGCTCTTAATTCATTTTTAAACTCTTTCATCCTATCAAACTCTTTGATTTCTCAAATTTTGAATCTTACCGCGTAGTACATGCAAACCCAGATTTATTTTTGGGTAAATTTGATGTTTTCTGAGTTGTTTTTATTGTTTTATATGATCTTATTTCAAATGGAGTTGTGTGAATTCTTCATTGTAGGTGATAGATAGATGGCACAAATTCTGCTTCATGGAACTCTTCATGTTACCATCTTTGAGGTGGATAGCCTTAAGGCTAGCGGCGGTGGCAATTTGTTTAGCATGGTAATCAAAATTATGTTTTTTTACTAACAATGGTATCCCTCATCCAATGGATAAGGAACTAATCATTTCGGGATGTGTGGTCCCAATAAGTGTCGCTCCCAAAAATCTAAATTTTTACCTTTTTTGCTCCTGAGATCTAGTAGGGTCTTACACCACTGAACCAATCTTGTGTTGGTAAAATTATGTTCTTTGACTATTTGGACCCATGTTGAATCTAGAGATTCAGTTGTTGAGTCTGAGTTGTAATGTTTTAGATTTTGAAATGTATATGTTTTTATTTGTTTGAAGTTTATTAAATTGAAGAAATGTAATGATGATTGTGGTGGCGGTGGTCTACTGGATTTAATAAAGTATAAAGTGGACCCTCCTAGGATCCTTTGAAAATTGAAGGATCAGGGATTCGTTTGATTTTATATTACAAAAAATGATGAGTTCTTGATTTATAATTAATGAAACTTCTCCCCATATATTAAAATCCTGGAAAAAGTTTATCTGCTTGCAGGGGTAAGACTGCATACATCCACTACTTCAGATCATTCTAAGTGCGAGCGTCCTGCATTGTGCCACCTTTTTTTTTGTACTTATCCTTATATTATCATTTTCTGTGATGATAGAATGTTTGGCGGACCAATAGGTCTTGAATTTGATCCGGGATTCATGTGTGTGGAAAAGTACATAGGGAGATTGAGATTAGTTTCTCACCTATTGGGTACTATTTGTAAAAAAAAAACATCGGTTTGGATTCCTAAAAGAAACATGTGGTTTGATTTTTTCAAGTTTTGTAGCCATAAGCTATTCTTTCTATTACTGCCATTTTTTATAATCCTTTGTTTGACCTCTATCTGGAACCACATCTTAATAACAAATTGTAGTGTAACTGGTTACAAAACATGGATCAGTTTCTCGGTGTTCACTTTAATTGACTTTGTGTTCATTGAAGTGGCTTTCTAACTCAATGACTACTATTTTTTATCTTATATATCCTGTATTACCCATCTGCTATGTTTTATTAAAACTGATTCGCCGGAGCCTTACTTATTGTATTTTGCTGTAGTGATTTAACTTTATACTTACTAGAGTCTAATGGATTCTGTTTAAGTCTGAGCCAAATGCTTTGTTGTATCTGTTAATCACTTTTTTGACAAGCCATATTCATTCAATTGTAGACCTTTACCCCCATCCCCCTAATTTCCCTATTGATGCAAGAATATTGTTATTGTCGATTATTCAGGCATATAAGCATAGGATGAAAAGAGAATATTCAATTGCTTCACTTTTGCTCTTTTACTTTCCTTATTCATTATTATTGACTCATTCGATGCCCATTCTTTATGCGTTATTCTACTACAGATCAAGAAGGCTGTTGGTATTGGAAGTGGTGTTACTAAACTCTATGCAACCATTGATCTGGAGAAGGCAAGAGTGGGAAGGACTAGAATTATAGAAAATGAAGAAAATAATCCGAGATGGTATGAATCTTTTCACATTTATTGTGGCCACTCGGCTGCAAGCATTATATTCACTGTGAAAGGGAATAATGCTATTGGGGCAACTTTAATTGGAAGAGCATATGTGTCTGTTGAGGATGTCTTGCATGGTGAGGAAATAGATAGATGGGTCGAACTCTTGGACGAGGATAAAAATCCAATAAATGAGGGTTCAAAGATCCATGTGAAGCTTCAATATTTTGACGTCACAAAAGACATCAACTGGGCTCGAGGCATTCGAAGTGCTAAATTTCCGGGAGTTCCCTATACTTTCTTCTCGCAAAGACAAGGGTGCAAGATAACTCTTTACCAAGATGCTCATGTGCCTGATAACTTTGTCCCTACGATACCACTTTCTGGAGGCAAGACTTATGAGCCTCATCGGTGTTGGGAGGATATTTTTGATGCAATCACCAATGCAAAACACTTAATATACATTACCGGTTGGTCTGTGTATACTGAGATTTCCTTGGTAAGGGATTCTAGGAGGCCAAAGCCTGGGGGAGATGTAACACTTGGTGAGCTTCTCAAGAAAAAGGCTAGTGAAGGTGTCAGAGTTTTGATTCTTGTTTGGGATGATAGAACATCAGTCAATGTGTTGAAAAAAGATGGACTGATGGCTACCCATGACGAAGAAACAGCGGAGTTCTTTGATGGCTCTGATGTGAACTGTGTTTTATGCCCCCGCAATCCCGACGATGGTGGTAGCATTGTTCAGGATTTACAAGTCTCTACCATGTTTACTCATCACCAAAAGATTGTGGTTGTGGACAGTGAGTTGCCAAGTGGAGAGTCAGATAGGCGAAGAATTGTTAGTTTTGTTGGGGGTATTGACCTCTGTGATGGAAGATATGATACACCCTTCCACTCACTTTTCCGAACCCTAGACACAGCACACCATGATGATTTTCATCAACCTAACTTTCCCGGTGCTGATATCACGAAGGGTGGTCCTAGGGAACCATGGCATGACATCCACTCCCGGCTTGAAGGACCCATAGCTTGGGATGTTCTGTTTAACTTTGAGCAAAGATGGAGGAAGCAAGGTGGGAAGGATTTACTTGTTTCACTGAGAGAGCTTGAAGATGTCTTCATTCCCCCATCTCCAGTAACATTTCCTGAGGATCGTGACACATGGAATGTTCAATTATTTAGATCTATCGATGGTGGTGCTGCTTTCGGGTTCCCAGATACTCCTGAAGATGCTGCTAGAGCTGGACTGATTAGTGGTAAGGATAATATCATTGATCGCAGTATCCAAGATGCTTATATTAATGCTATTCGGCGTGCGAAGAACTTCATCTATATTGAAAATCAGTATTTCCTTGGAAGCTGCTTTGGCTGGGCTGCCGATGATATTAAGCCTGAAGACATTGGTGCTTTGCATCTAATCCCAAAGGAACTTTCACTTAAGATTGTTAGTAAGATTGAAGCTGGGGAAAGGTTCACTGTGTATGTTGTGGTCCCAATGTGGCCAGAGGGTGTTCCAGAAAGTGCATCAGTTCAGGCAATATTGGACTGGCAAAGGAGAACACTGGAGATGATGTACAAGGATGTAATTCAGGCACTTAGGGCGAAGGGAAGTGACGAAGATCCTAGGAACTATTTGACATTCTTCTGCCTCGGTAACCGTGAAGTGAAGAAACCGGGGGAGTATGAGCCTTCAGAACAACCAGAAGAGGATTCAGATTATCTGAGAGCCCAAGAGGCACGGTGCTTCATGATTTATGTTCATACCAAGATGATGATAGGTAAGTCATAGATTTAAACAAGTGAAAGCAATCTTACTTATAAATCATTTCATTGTTTTTATAATTAGCATCACAATTACATACTTTTTCTTTTCTCTGCAGTTGATGATGAATACATAATCGTTGGATCTGCCAACATCAACCAGAGATCAATGGATGGTTCTAGAGACTCTGAGATCGCCATGGGTGCTTATCAGCCCTATCACTTGGCTAATAGGCAACCTGCACGTGGTCAGGTCCACGGTTTCCGCATGTCATTGTGGTATGAGCACCTCGGCATGCTTCATGAGTCCTTCAACTACCCGGAAAGTGAAGAATGTATTAGCAAGGTGAACCACATTGCTGACAAGTATTGGGATCTCTACTCTAGCGAGTCACTTGAGGGTGACCTTCCCGGCCACCTGCTCCGCTATCCTATCGGGGTTTCGAGTGAAGGTGATATCGCAGAGCTGCCAGGATTTGAGTTCTTCCCTGACACCAAGGCTCGCGTTCTAGGCGGCAAAGCTGACTACTTGCCACCAATCCTCACCACATAGTTTGATTTATACTCTGCTTCTAAATAATGTGACTGCTTGCATCTTAATCTTTGTTTTTCACTATTTGAGGTGGTTTTAAGAATAATAATGCTAGTTTTTAGTATGTGATGTATTTTGGAGATGTTATTTTTCTGAAGTTTACAATCTCAGATTATAATTATCCAATGTTGTTTACTTTGCACTTCTGCTTTTTAGTTTAAATTATTCTGAGCATGCAATTACAAGCATTACTTGGAACCAAGTAATGTAAATGTTTTTGTTTTAAATAAACAATTAATCTTTAAGTAGTGGTAGAGGCAAAATAATATTAAGGTAAGATTGTTGTTTAATGATTATGATATTGTTTGCGAAAATAAGATTGTGTGCTTTATCATTTTCATATCACATTAGATATGAGTATGGTGCATTATAGTAATTTTTTAGGTGTATGACTGCGTGGCTAGTCATGTGATGCAGTACATGCATGCATCTAAATTAAGGTAGACTATCCTGTATAACTAAAACTCAGAAAATAATTTTAGTGAATTCAAGTGCATTCATATGTATATGTAGTTTTAAAAAAATTGTTCAAAAGTTAATGAAAAACGTTATCAAAAAATATGATTTGTTTAAAATTTTATGCTGAAATTACAAGAAGATAAAAGCATAGATAAAATTATACATAAAAGTTTTTTTATGTCAATAGTAGTGGATTTATCAAATATTAATTCATATTGTATTACCTAATATATTAGAAAATATTAATTCCTTTTAGAAATATAAATATAAAATATTAGTATTATAAGAATCAAACAACTATTTTAAATTTAAGAATAAAGTATTTCCTCATATGAGATAATTTATCTCCTTAAATTCATTCATTATTTAATATGTGTATTATTTTTATTTTCTCTATAAATTTTTATTTTTAAATATATTATAAAAAAATAAGACATGTGTCAAATAATGAATGAATTTAAAGAGATAAATTATTTCGGAGATATTTATTCTATTTAAATTTTAAACCTCCAAAACCTAGTAAGATGAAAAAATGGTTTGAAGTGATCCATGCAATTGACATAATGTGACTTACTTCGATAACTTAAGTAGCGGTAGTACATTAACTTTGCACTAATTTTATAATAATATATGAAGTATGTTGAGAATATTGTTTACGGATTTAAAAAATTACAAGAAAATTCATAAATTTAACATTTTTGAAAACATAATTTGTATTTTTTTAAAAACACTTTTTTATTATTAAAAATGAAATGTTTTTGGAACAAGCATGATGAAAAGTTAACAAATTTATTGCTATTTGACCAAGTTTGGTTGGTCAAATTTGTTGTGCAACATTCATGAATGAGGCTCAATATTCAAACTCTCTCACAAATTAATCCAAACATGGTGGCTATAGGAAGTAATGAATTTTTAATTCTTTTTCATTTATCAAAGTTTTTTTTTCTTTCTCTTATCAAAATTTAGCTATGCCTTTTTTTGGTTTATTAGTTATGGGTGCTTAACCCGGATCATAGAAACATTGTAAAATTAATGCAATCGAAATTTTCTAATTTATTTTGTAAAATATACATTTTTAGTAATATTTGAAAATTAGTAAATATTATCACCAGCTATTAACCTTGCAATTCATGGCTTTTATTTGAAAATTACTATTTATCATTTAATTATTTATTAATTAAAAGTTTCAGTTATGTCTATAAAAATAAATTTTATAGCATGTCATGCTGTTTATTGTTAATAAAATACCATTATATATGTGTGAGACAAAATAGCTTATACAGAATGTAAGAATTTTTTTAGATTGTGAGTATATTATACATTATTTATGTCTTAATATGACTTTAAAATTGAAGTTAAAATAATACACATCACATCATGAAGGATAGATATTAATCATATAAAAAACTTACATCAAGGGTATATAAATATAAACTTGGATATTAAACGTTAAGATTTTTTGGGTCTAATGCAAGTATATCCTTTATTAATGAGAAGGAATCATGTTCTCAGTGGATATGATTTATTTTTCAAATTCAATAATAAGAATGTTAAAAAAATAATTAATAAATTATTTTCTCACAAAAGAATATTTTTCTCTCTTTTATAAGAGAATTGTTAAATAGAAATGTAGGATAACTTAAATTTTCTATTTGAATCAAGTTTGAGTTGTATAACACTTTCATTTTGAAACAAATTATTATAATAGCTAATCCACATTTCTTATTTTTTGGAGAAACAATTTCAAATTTTAAGTAATGAATTTGAATTTTAAGTAGTTTGCTGGAGTGGTTTCAAATTTTAAGAAGACAATTAAAAGTGGAGGAATTTTATTTTCAGAGATATTTTCTCCATCAAAGTATTAAGTTACTCTACACTATCATGTAAGAGAGATTTAGTAAAACACTCTCATTATTTTTGTCTAAACTTCAATTAGTTCAAGTAAAATCCTAGAGTTTATTGTCTTTGCGAAAAGTAGTAGACTATAGGCTTATTATAAATTTTAAAAATAAATACAATATTCACACACAAAATAACTCCTCTTAATATAATATTTATGCATTGTTAGTATAAAAAATTATATACAATTAATACATTTTCATTACTTATTTGTATTTCTTATATTTAAAAATTGATAATAATTAAATATGAATAGTAGATAATATACTATCAATTTGAAAAACTTTTATATTATTATTACTAGCGTGTCGATAGACATTTCGTGTCTGCCGACCCACATTCATATTTTATTGTATCAAATATTCAATTTTTATATATTTTATTTTATACAATTAGAATGTTTTTGTATTAAGATTACTTTATATTAAAAATGTATTTATTATAATTCAATTTAATGTGAGATACATAGTTAATGTGTTAATGGTAGTTACTTATGATTATATGATTTTTTTTGTAGAAATTAAAAAACGTAAGGGCAAAATAGGAAAATAGAATTACATCATGGTGATAATTATTTTACATTTTGGCTTTATATATAGTATAAATAAATATACATTTTTAACTGGTAAATATTTTAATATTTAATTTCCTATTTCCGTATTAAGAGGGTTGCATGAGTCTTTGTAGTTATGACTACCTTGATCAATCCAAGAAAATGAAAAGGTGTAGCACATATAATTTAAATGCTTGACCCATTCAATGATTATATAAGATATTTTATTGGATTATCACTAAGAAACTAATATTTTTTGTATCATTATCAAACATTAAACATTTGATCTTTATACTATCAAGTGTATCCTCTTATCTTATGAGTAAGAAATTAATCTCTTTCAGGATGAGTGTATATCCATCCCAACAAGCGTCTTTATCAGAAATCAAACTTTTGACATTTTGATCTTTTTGAAACCTAATGAAACATTACATCACTACTAGACAAACATCTTATCGATTTCTTTTTCTTCATATGCATGGCAAAAATCACAATTATGATAATATATAATTATTTGATACTTTTTTCCTGCTTTAATAATAAAGGAAAAAGTATTTGATAGTTAAAATAATAAAATAAAAAATGCGTTTTCCTTTTCATGTGTCTCACACTCTCTCGTGGGGAAGGACATCAAATTAAATAAACATTTGACATCTTATCATATACTTAAAATTAAATAAATATATGCTAATAGTACTTCACATTTTTTGGGTCAATAAATAAGTTTTGATAGAAATAAATCTTTGCCCAAAAAAAATTAACTTTACCCATATAATTTGACAACCATAAATTGGATATTTACAACCACATGAAATTTAATTAGATTTCTTCCTTTACAAAAACCATCAAACACCAAGAATAAACAACTTCTTTCACATAGAAGAAAGATAAATAAAGCTCCATTTTTATAGAGCAACTCTATGCTTCTATTTCTTCACTTGCTAAGATGATAATTGTTTCCTTCATTTTCTTATCACTCTCTTTTTTTCCCTTACCATCACATCTTCTGCAAACTTCACTCTTTTCTTCACCTTCTTCCTTTCCTTCTTTTTTTCCTCTACAAAAACAATATTCTAAAGTCAATACAACTTACTCAATAAATTTCCTCAACAATCTTAATCATAATTTAAAATTATGATTGCAAATACTTCAAAAAATTCTGCAACAATAATATCTACTTACACTTCAATCATAATTTTAACAATTATAATAAATACAAGTGATGCAACCTAAACACAATTGTGATCATAATTTACAACAATACATTTAATAGGTTAATAGCATAAGAATGTCAAAAAATGTGGTCAAGTGTAAGGGTGTAAGACTTAAGGAGTTGAGTGATAAGGAGGTTGATGAATCAAATCTCAACCAACATAAAATATTAACATACTACTGATAACAAAATAATAATGTCAAAAAAGTATTTAAAAATGGGGGGAAATTGACCTGAATATAAGCAAGAACGTAAGATTGGTTTATTGGGAATTTGAAATGAAGAGGAATGAGTTTTATGCCGAGAGAAAGCAAAATAAAGCACAGTGGTAGAAACAACCACAACTGTGCTCAACACTACACAATTTGATATTGAATACATGTATGTATGTACTATGAAGAATGAGAGAGATAACACTTGTTATGTTGAATAAGGAAGAAGATTGAGTTACTTTAGTTAAATGAAAAATGTGTATTATTTAAATGAAAGAATAAGAAGAGGAATGGAAATTGCCAATCATTATGGTAAGATGCAAAAATTATGATAAGATAATAAATAATAGTTTAATATATATGATGTAGAAATTTATAGACAATTAATATATTATCTATTATTAATAATTTGTATTACTTTTTGGAAGACATGATTGAAATTAAACATGAATGATACTGATGCAACAATATTGTATAAATATATATTTTTCTCTCATACTTATAAACTGATTACTTTTTTGAAAACAACTAATATATAAAAGATAGTAATGATTGAAATTAAATATTACTTTTATATATTTTCTCATTTCTCATAAAATGTAGTATCTATAAAACTCATAAAATGTCATTATTATCTTTTCATAAACTGATACAGTAATGGAAGTGGTTGATTGGCTAATTGTTGGATGGTGAAGGTTTGAGTTACTATTATAAATATAAGTATATTAGTGGTCATCCAACTAATTAGGATAGTGATATAATGTTATAGTAGCTAATCAATGATTTATTAACTAAGTTGTATATTTGTTATTATGTAAATCATGTTTTACAAGTATAAATAAGTGTAATAATTATGTGTTTTATTCTCCATAAAAATATTTTGGTAAAAACTCAGTTACTTTTATAAAAAAATTATAATTTTAAATGAAAACCGATCAGTGGGAGGAGTATTGTTTAATGCTTTATTTGATTGTTCAAAGAAAATAATAAAAGAGAATGAGAAGAGAAAGCGAGTGGGAAGAAAGAGAAATATGAGAAATAAATGAGAAATATAGTAGATTTTTATAATGTTTGCTATAAGAGAGGAAGAAAAGAAAGTGAGAAGATAAAGATGATGTTATATTTCAAATGACAAGAATAACCCTAAATGAAGAAAAAAAAGAAAAATTGTTGTTTTATTATTAACTAAAAATAAAAGTTATAATTTAAAATTATAAATTTTACTATAATTTCATTTGATTTTTTAATTCATATTTTATATATCCAAAAGAGATCGATTATATATTCAAAAATTGTTTTATATTATTAGTATTTAAAAATAATTAGAGAAAAATAATTGAATGATATTTTTGGTATTTGATATCAAATCATACCCCCTTCTACTTTCTGACCGGCTTAGAAGAGAAAGGAATTAATGTGGGTCTCACACATTTTTTACTCTCCTCTTTCCTTCTTCACAACCAAATGAGAGAAAACCTTTATTTCTCTTCATCATTTCTCTCACTCTTTTCTTTCCACTCTAACTCTATGCAACCAAATGAATGCTAAATGAAAATTGTGCAGTATGTATGACCCGTATAATTACATGATCAGTATAATTTTTATATTGTACAAATGTATGATTAGTTCACTAGTATATTAGTTAAATCGGTCGATTCAGTACGATTTTTGTAATACTGGTTTGACTAAAAAAAGGGATGATGAACCAAGAGAATAATTTTAATTTTAGAAATTTATAATAAAATATAAATATTTCCTATTTTAAATAATAAATATTTTTATTATGTTATGAATGGAATTTTGTTCTATCTTAAATACCATGGATTAAAATCCAATATTTTAGGTTGATAACTTTAATGAATATTTATTTTATCTTTCACATATTTGTATTAGTAAAATTATTATTTAATATATATTTTCCATTAATACAAACAATTAAAAATTAATTTATTGAGATTGAAGCTTGATTGTTGTTGTATTCTACATCTTGCAAACTTTTAACATTTAAGGGTTTAAGGTTATATGTATATGACCGAAATGACGTAAATAATGATTAAAAAATATTCCCATTAATCATCACTCATCTCCCAAAATTGAGTGAGAAGTAGGAAATAAAAAAATGAAGTAAACAAGAATACAATTGAACAAAAATTGAGACTTGAATATTTCAATTTGGAAAAAATGAGAAAAAAAACATACTAAAAGTTTTGGAACTGAGAAAGTAGTTAGGAAAATTCCTCCCATGGGGAATTGCCACTTTATTACATGAAAAGTGTTAACCATATATACTTGTTAAGAGAATATTATTAATTGTTGCAAGGGTATTATTTAAAAAAAGTAAAATAAGTAATTTTGTGCCTAAAAAAAGAAATTTTGTGTAGGGCAATATTGTATTTAACATATTGAGAAATGGTGAACCTAATTATGCATTTTGACATACTTATTTTATATTCTTTAAACAATATTATTATAAACATGTGTTAAAAAACTCAATAGATGAATATCAATTGTAAGTGTTCTCATATAAAAATAAGCTTACATATATTTTATTCATGAAAAGTACGAAACATTTCTAGTCAATAGGAAAAAAATTATTTAGATAATTGAAAAGTTGGTTATTATGGTTTAGGTTCTCGATGGTGATATGATGCTGACGTGGCGACCAAGCTGGATTATTATGTGGCAAAAGAGTCACGTGACTACTCTTAAGACATTCAAAAGCATTTTACCTTTATGTTATTTTCATTATCCTATTTTATTCTAAAAATCCTAAAATCTATTTACCAATATGTCAATTTTTCATTTGGTTGTTTCTTATTAATTAAGACATGGAAGTTGCAAAACCTTTTAAGAGTAATAGACAATCTCAACAACTCAATCATTTGGGATTTTGATCTATTTTCTTAACTCAACTTAACATCTTTAAGATTGTATTATATAGGACTATCAAAAATCAAAATAAAATATTACGAATATAAATTAATAATATATCATAAGGAAAGAAAAACCAAGTTAAGCAAACTTGACTAGTATTTCGTGCAACTATTGAATGATTTAAGTTTAAGATTTACTTAAAACTCATTAAGATCAAGATTTTTAATTTTCGAAAATTGACTTCACATTTTGGTAATGTTTAGCAAACTATATATATATATTATAGGTATTTGTATATATAATGTTCATCATATTTTTTATTGTTTTGTATATTCTTCTTATTTTTAAAAGATTTTTCGTACGTATAAGTATTAGTATATTATAGTGTCATTCCATTTATATAGCTAATCATACTCAAAAGATTTGTTCTTGCAAGACAAATAAGTTTTGATTATAAAAAATGAGTTCGTATATTTTATCAATGCACATATTTCTAATATAAGCTCACCTTCTTACTTAAAAATGTTGTAGTGAACACAAAATCCCTTCTTAAAGTAGCTTAAATCATGTAATTTAGTAATCTCATATGTGGTCAATTGCATGAATGTTTTTGAATAATTACTAGGATTATTTATTATACTATAACTTTAAGTAAGACCGTACTATTAGTATATTATCTTTATTTTTTATTAATGTCAATCTCCTATTAAAGAAAAAAATTTATTTAACTATTATTTGATGGTTTAAAAATGAAATTCTAATTTGAACCCTTTGTTTTACGTCTTCTAGCTCACGTTCTCTTTTATATCATACGTAAAATTTGATTTTTTTAGAAACCAAATAAGATTTATTGATTTTATCATTGAGTATAATACTTAATAAATTAAATAACATTAGCTTAAAAGAGCTCCACAAATGAAGGATGAATTAGAACAAACATAAAAACAAGTATACTAATGCATTTTAAACTATCAATTACAATAATTTATGACTATTAACCTTTTACTCTATAATATGCAATTCTTTGTCGTAAAATATTAATATTATCAACAAGACGTTAATTTAATGAGTGTAATATCATGTTATCATTATATATTAATGTTCATTCTTATGGATAAAGTTTTGGAGATTAATCTGAAATGATTAATTTGTAGTACACAAAAATTTGTATTGTTGTTACATATAATTAATTAATTATAAAGTGTTACATTATTGTTGTGTTTGTTTAGTCGTGTGAGAGAAGACAAAAAGGAGGAAGAACAACAAGGAAGAATCCAAAAACTATCCCATCTGTGTGTTCTGTTTGCACACATCAGAAGGGAGGGTTTTCATTTCTTCATAATTCAATCCAATTCTAACAAAAAGGTTGTTTTTTTCATGTTTTCTCTCTCTTAATTTGATAATTATGATTTTATTTTTATTTATTTGGTTTTTGAATTGCTAGGATTGCTCTTGAATCAGGTTTCTTCTTATTCCCTTCTCTGCAAATTCCTTGTGGTAGATCTAACCAAGTTTTTGGGTGTTTCAGAAGCTACATGCATATGGGGTATGTTTTCTGAATCCAACCAAAACTGAAGAAAGTTTAATCCTTTTTGTCGTTTTTTTTTCAATAGATATTTTTGAATTAATGGATATGAGCTATTTTTCTTTCTTATATTGATTGATAATCATGTGTTGTGAACTTGTGATGAATGATCATGACTTGGATTTGTGCTCCCTGTTTCCCCCTTTCTTGATATAGAAAGTTTGATGGATTCCAATACAATTTTTTATGTTTTGGAAATAAATGATGTAGGTATGTTTTTTTTAACAAACTTGACAATCAATTCTGTATGATTTTGAATTTTCTGAATTGAAGTGACTAGATTGCAGTGTATGAAAATCAATTTGAAGGTATTGAATTTATGGTGGCTTCTGTAGACAATCAAATTCAAATGATTATAAATATGAGGAATAAAATTGATGCCTTTTTTAGGGTACTAACAAGGGTATCCCCTTACCCTTTTTTTTGTAAGGAACTAATCCCTTTCAGGGGTTGTGGTTGTCCCTCTCAACAAGTGTCGCTCCCAGGAATCGAACCCTTGATCTAGTGGGGCCTTACACCACTTGATGGATTCCAAAGGCAGCAATGTGTTTTTGTTTTGGAAATAAAGGATGGAGAGCTGGGCATGTGTTCTTTTTGGATAAACTTAACAATCAATTTTGTGTAAATTAATTTACAGCTATTGAATTGAAAGTGTTTTAATTTATGGTGGCGACTTTAGATAATCAAATTCAAATGATTATAATGTGGTCCATAACAGAAATGAATCTGATTGTAACAGAGCAGTGGTTGTGTTGGACGCTATAGAGAACCCACACTAAATACTGATTTGGCTGTGGCGTCAGAAGTTCCGATAAAACAAGATAAGCCAGTAAAGAAATCAAGCACATCAGAGGATTTCTGGACGACCAGTACACATGACATGGACAACAGTGCTGTACAGTCACAGGGAAGCATCTCATCAACCAGTCAAACGAATCAAGTCGCGGCTCCTCATGGTGGTTCTTGCAAAACCGGCAACCACACTGAATATGTAAATCACGGTATTCTTCATTGCTTTTGTTGTGCTGATATTTTACTAAACAATCATTTCATAGCTTAGGTTGATGTAATTACTGTTTATGTTGTAGTGAATTGTCAAAGAATATCTTTTCAAGGTTTGAACAGTGCTGTTCATACACTTTTCTTTTGTATCATGTATTTGTGAAACACTGCTAATTGTAACCCTTTTCTTCCTATTGATATGATTTTCATTTTGCCTTCTGAATATTCTTTCTGATGTGATATTACTGAAAATGCTTCATGCCAATTTTTAGCTTGTTTTGCATGCATTTTTATTCGTATCTTGTTGGCTATCTATTGCGGTAGTTGTAGCTACTCATGATACAATCATTGATTACTTTACATACAAGTGCACTTATGAAATATGAAAATACTTTTGGTTGCAGGTCGCAATCTCTGGAATCAAACTCGGCAACATTGGGTTGGAAATAAAAAGCCAGAGTCTCAAACACAACAATTGCGAGAACCTAAATTGAGGTAGCTTACATTGTTGGTTACTGGTAGCTCCTTATTTGTGCGATTTTGTCTTAGGACTACTGTGAATCCATTTTTCTACTAGTTTTATTGCTTTTTTCTCTTTCTCTGATTTTTATACCAAACTTAGGCAAGTTGACATTGTTGTTATAATGTTATACATTTTTTCTGGATGATAATAGTAAGAGTCTGCTTTTCCACCTTACTTTACGACAGATGAGGAAAATATCAACTTGCTCTATATTAAAATTCGTAGGTAAAATGGTAAATAATAAGAAACCTAGGTTGTAGCCTTGAATGGATAAAAGTGTGTAACTATCCCTTGCTGCTATATGGATTACCGCTGCCATATCATAAGGAGCATAGCTTATTTTCGCGTTGTCGTCAATATTGGCATGCTAAGTTCTTTCTGTACTATCATGAATATAAAAACTATTCAAATTTGTCAGTAAGAATCAAAGTCGCTGATGAACTTTTTTTTCTGTCAGTAATTATGAATTTGTGTTTTGTATGTTGTGAGAACTCACTGTGCCACTTTTGTTTTTGGCTTTATAGTTGGAATGCAACATATGAAAGTTTACTGGCGAACAACAAGCCGTTTCGTCAGCCCATCCCTCTACCTGTGAGCATATACTTCTGATCCATCATGCAGTTTTTTGGCCGGTTTATTTTAACTTTAAAAAAGTGATCCTAAGATACTATATACAAAAGTGATTTTACAAAAAAAAAAGTGATTTTTATGAGAAGCTAAAAAATATAACTTCTCATAAAAGCTGAATTTCAACTTTTTCAGCTTTGCTTAGTCGAACAAATATGCTAATGCCAAGTGTTTTTTTATAACCTAAACAAACATGTAAGAAAAATGGCGGCCTGGTTGGGGAGGGTAAATGTACATAGTTTTACCTCCACAAGCAGAGACGCTTTTACATTATTTGAACCTATGACCTCATGATCACTAAGCAACAACCTTACTATTGCGCCAAACTTACCCTGAAACTAACAAGTCTTTAGATAAAAATTGATAATCTGATGGTTTGCTTATATTAATACTGGCAGGAAATGGTAGATTTTCTTGTGGACATATGGGAACAAGAGGGTCTATATGACTGAGACATTGAAAGCTTGAGTTGGTTAGATTCCTGAAATAATTTTAGTTGTTGCTTTCTGTAAGAAGAGAAGGTTTGGGCATACTTTGCATTTAGCATATATCAAAATTGTCATATGAGAAAAATATGACTTCTCAGGCTATGAGATAATTGTATTATGTAATATGAGAAATGGTGAATGACTGAGATATGTAATTTATGATTTGGTTTTTTATTTCACTAAACCATTCACATGCATCTTGAGGGAATCTTTATCTGAAATTCTGAATTATCCATGCCTGTAGATTTTCCAAAAGAGCACAAATCCTTCCAAATATGCTCACAGCTTGGTTTTGGTTTTAGTTTTGTTGCATTGCATAATGCTACAATTTGAATAACAACAACCATTTGATAAGAATCCGGCTGCGATCTGTGTGCTTAGCGTGCCGAGTTTTCCCCAGAAACTTAGGATTTTTTTACTCTTTATCCAAATTAAGTCTACGAAACCACTTAGGGGTAACCCTTAGATAATAAAATGAGTTTTTAATTATGTATAAGTATATTTTCAATTATTTAAGTTGATTATGTTCTAAAAATGTCATATAAATATAAATCAATTTAATACTTAACAATATTCAATAAGCTTAACTATAATTTATCTCTCATACTGTCTTTTTTTATTCTATCAACAGAATAAATAGGGAAAGAATTATTATGTTTTTTATGTGTTTACAGAATTGTTCCCATTTCTTATATATTAAGAATTATTTATTATTGTTGAAATCTATTTACTGTTTCTACATGATTGTTCCGATGCTAAATAACATTATTTAAGTCATTGCAAAATATGATCGATCAATAAGACAATGTTACAGTTAGCATCGGCTGAATATAAATTAAATTAGTATCGGTCACAAAATGGTAGATAATAATATATGCATTTGCATTGACTTTGTACCTGATTGCTAATAGTAAACTTTCTTGTAGTTAAAGAAAATTGTTTTAGTTGTAATTCACAAGGATTTTCAAAGGGATTATTTTGACTGCAAACTTATCATAAAGAGCAATAGTCCACGCCCCTCTCTTTGGGAAATGGATTCTTTTTTAAAAGGGAGTTGATTTTTTTGGGATTAATTAATACTGACACTGACAAAGTTGTTTCATCATTAAGTGGTGTATAATGCGATATGAATTATCATTTATTATGATGTGAATGCATCATTGTGATTTTGAGTTACAATGCAATTATACTATCATACGGTCCACAATTTAAATCACTGAACATTTAATGTAACATATTTGTTTTAGACTATATATATGATGTAATTTATATACCATTTATTATTCTCCGGAGTCAGTCAATATTCACCAAATTATATTCCCAAAAAGAGCAGAGGCAACACATTTTTCAGTGTAAGAATTTGGTTTCCATTGGTAAACAAAGCATCATCATAAAATCAAACCGATCACATTGTCTATCTCAAAGGAAACATTTGTGAACGTTGTCCATCATATATTTATTTACAAGTCTCAAATTTCATGCACAACACAACATATCCTTCAATCACTGATGCATGGCTCCTCCTGAAGCTATTAGTAGATCTGACCCTCAACATCTACTCAAAGTTCTCACTGTGGTTTTCATCTTTTTCCTCTCACTTCTACCTCCCAAATCAGGTAAAAAATAGCCCCTATATATCAACCTAATGCCATATTTAAGCTTAAAAACTGTTTTATATATGCTTCTGTTCAAAATAACTGATGTAGAAATCCAAAACAGGTTTTTCATACATAATTTTTACATGATATACTACATACTTATATTAGTATCTAATATGTTTTTTTGGTGTCAATAGAGTTGTAATGTTTTGCTCTTACTTTGAAGTTTGAATGAACTTTACATGTAGATGGGTCAATGTTGTTCAACAAAAGAGTGAGTTTAGAAGGAAGAAAAATGATGATAGGGTCAAAGCCTCCTGATTGTATAAACAAGTGCATGAATTGTAGTCCTTGCATGGCTACTTTGGTAATTCCAAATTACCCAAAATGGAAGGGTTTCAAAGCATTAACTCCTGAGGAAGAAGAAGAAGAAGAAAATGAAATCTATTATCACCTTTCATGGAAATGCAAATGTGGTGATAAGCTCTTTCCACCAAGACAGACATAGTTCTAATAATGTATTATATATATACACACACAAATAAAGAGTATAGAACACTATATAGTACTATTCATGGAGCTTTTGTTTGCCAATCTATATATCTTGGTAGCTCTTATATGTTGTTTCAATTTATCATTGTATGACTTTTATACACTATTATTGTATTATATATCATTCATATTTAATCATCGACTCTTGAAAAAATTAATTCAAATAAATGGTGAATGATATAATGAGTGTAGCCTGAAATATATTGGATCTTGTATTATTGTAGCCAAGTAAGGTGTACCAAAATAGTTCATGAATTAAGCCCAAAGGTTGTTAAGTGTTGAACCCACAAACACCAACACTATATTATATATCTAACCTAAGAAGAGAATAAAATGAAATGGGTTGGTATGTCTCTTCTCTCTCTAACTTGTACAACAAACCTTCCTCTCTTCTCTTTCCCAATCCATTCTCACCCTTCATCTCAACTTCTCTTTTCCAGCTCCGCCGTCCTCCGCCCTTTCAGGTGCCGCGCTGCCACTCCTCCACCGCCCCGGACTGACCCTCCACCTGGAAACGATTCCGGGCACCTTAAAGGTTTCAATTTTATTTTATTTTCGTGTTGGTAATGTATTAGAATCTTAGCTAATGAAACGGAATAAAACATAAGCTCTATAATTCTGTTATCTAGGTTTGCATAATTCTTGGTTTTGCTTAATCTATTGCAGCAGGGTATTATTATTTAGGCATAATGGTATGTATATATGGTGATATTAAGCCTAATTTCTATAATTCAGTTCTTGATTTGGCATTCATGCTTCTATAACAAGGTCCAGGTTTTGGTAATGATAATACTTTTTCTTTGACTTTTTTGGAGAGCAGATCTTGGCTCATATTTTTCCAAATCTCAAGAAAGAGTACAGATCTTCTTTGCTGTTCTTTTCTGGATGTCTCTATTCTTTTGGTATTCTGCTTGGGATGGCAGGAATAAACCAAACAATGGTTCCAGATTTAGAAGATAAGATAGTAAGCATTTAATTTGTATATATATATATATATATATACATATCAGATTATATAGCATATAAGTTTATACAGCAACAGAAATTGTGATGCAAATATGTATAATGAATGTTTTGATTAAGTTTGAAGTTTCAATTCTCACTAGGCCCAAATTATGTACCTAACATTATTCAATTTGTCTATGCAAATAAGGACATGAAATGCACCGGATCCTCTCCAATATCTCACATCTTGTTTTTTCCTTTTCATTTTGTTGTAATGTTGTCTCTCTAGTATCCAATACCCATCTCTGTTTGAGTAGTTCAGTTAATATTTTCCTACATTTTGTGAACATTGGTTTCTATTCTTAGTGAATTGTATCTTCCCTTTTGCTTAAAAAGTGAGAATTCAATGGTTAAATAAAGTGCCTCTTTCTAAAGTTAACATAAACTCACTCATATATATCAACTTACCAAGAAGTTATATGTTATATTTGAGTTATATTATATTAAAGCAAATTTCAACAACTTTTTATGACTTAAAAGTACAATTGTTTTTAGAGAATAGAATAGATCACGAACCATTTTTATTGATATTTTCTCTTTTAGTCCCTGAGGCGTATATATTATACCATAAAGATTTATGATTATTATTATAGCCACTCAATTTATATTTATCTATTTACATTAGTTGTTAGCATCACAATAAAGAAGATGGCTTAAACTAGAAACAGAAACAACGCGTAAAAAAGTATACATACAAGTTTAACCATTGAATTAGTGACAGCACCAATAAGATAGGTCAGATTTGACACATTAAGTATGGTAACATGGACATTTTCTTTAATAAAAAAGCAAGAACAATTTATTTCATTAGCTATATATGAAGCTTTGCCTCCCTGTTTATTAGCTATATAAAAAAGCAAGAACAAATTACAAACATTTTTTCATTTCTTTATATATATCAATTATCAAATATTGACTTTCTTTTGTTTTGTTGGTTAAACATTGTCCTTTAATAGCACTGATTATGATTAGCATGACCTTATATAAAAAAATGTAATTCTTGAATAAATGGGCTCAAAATTCATCATATTTATTTTTCTCATTCACAAATACATAGAAATGCAATTTTTCCTGTTTTCTTTCCCTTCCACACAAAAATACAGTACCAAACAAAAACCTTAGAAACTTATCTAATCTGATATTTTCTCCAAAACTTTGCTCTAAGGTCTTGCCACTTGCCACTTACTATAAACATATCAACTCAGTGGATTGAGTTATAAGTCTTCTCCTCTTAATTTAGTGTTAGTTAACTACAAATCAGGCACCAAAAAGTACTGTGATATACAATTCATACATATATGGCTGCTGCAACAAATGCTTCAATCTATGCATATTCCATGCATCCATGCTTGCCCATTTCTAACAAGCTTGGTTAGTCTCTCTTATACACTTTTATTTTATTATTACATCCTTGTATTAGAAAATTACATGAACAGTTCTAGCTGACCAAGTGAATTATGGAAATTTGATTAAGATTATGGACATGTTTATGTGTTAGACTTTGGTTATTGTTCTCTGAGTACTAGCAGAAGGTTTCTCCACCAAACTGAGAATGAGAATAATTTATCATTGCATGAAAACTTTAATAAAGCTAAAATATGTTTTCTCTCTCACAAATCTTTGCTAAAAGACTATTGCTTATTTTAAAATATTTATTATGAGTGGTATTTGATAAATGAATTCACAAAGTATTCTAAAAAGCATATACAACATTTTTGTGCTTGAAGTTTTAATATACAAAAAAGCAAAGTATATATTTTACTCCATACAAACTCTTTTTTTAGGATCCATTGTAATAATGAGAAAGATTTCTTCATATTCACAAAAATTTATCAATAATATAAAATCAGATGAATCGGCTCAAACCAGCTTATTACACATGTATAATTAATGGAATGGTGTGTGATATCTTGGATAATGTTGTGCCTCATCCTTCAATGGCTGAACTTCATCATAATTTATTTTCACTAGGAACTATAACATTATTTATTTGCCAAAATGCATATCAGAAGAGCTAAATTAGTGTGACAGTTCATCATTTCTGATGCAGGTGGTAGTACTTTTCTCAATGTTTCATTACCAAGATGTTACCTTATAAGGAAACAACAACTAAAAGTTAGCAAAAGCATAAGTGCTGTTGCAACAACTCCAACTGAGGAAATTCAAGAGTAAATATTACCAATTTTTCCTTAGTTTTATTCATTTTGCAATTATATAGTGTTACCTGCAACAAAGAAAGAAAAAAAACACATGAAACTTATGACATTTGCTTTCACTTGTACATTTGTAAAGACATTCTATATATATGAAAACACAATAGTAAATATGTAATTAGGGTATGTAACAGGTTCAATGTTTACAGGTTCAAGCTTCCTTCATGGACTATGTTTGAACTTGGAAGGGCACCTGTGTACTGGAAAACCATGAATGGCCTTCCTCCTACATCAGTAAGAAGGACAATACTACATTAAGTTAACTTATTTTGAGTTACTTAGTCACATTTAGTAAATATTTTTACAAATTTTGTCAGGGAGAAAAGCTTAAACTTTTCTACAATCCAACTGCAACTCAACTTGCCCCTAATGAAGAATTTGGAATTGCTTTCAATGGTAATTTTTGTGATGTTGTTTGGTTGCAAAAATATATATATGTATGCTACAAAACATGAAACATAAGTATGAATCAAAACATAAGAAATTGATACAAAATGTAAGCATACTATGTATGTTATTGCATTTGTAACACAAGAGATTTTGATTCATCATAAAACAGACATAGAATATTCCAAGAGCAAGTTATAGAATGACAAAAAATATGTAACATTTCTCAGCCTTAGGAAACTTTCCATTGAACTTTCTCAGCCCTATTCTAATGACAGAAGTCAATTGACATTAATATATCAGCACTAAGTTAGAGTTAATGTACATTTGCTACATATTTAATTTTTGTTATGTTTTGAATATATTGTCCCATTAGATTCATCCATGTCTTACTATGCATCTTCGCTTTGCTCATCTTTTAACTTCCTATGTAATATTGATACTTCAAAATCGTGGTATCTGATTTATTATATAAGATAAGGTATCAAAATATCTGATATATTTTAATTTTATCATATTTGTGGCATATAGTATCTATATATGCTTCCTAATTTCTAGAATTTTGTCCTTCTCAAGGAGGATTTAACCAGCCAATTATGTGTGGTGGTGAGCCAAGGGCTATGCTGAGAAAAGATAGAGGCAAAGCTGATTCACCAATATATACCATTCAAATATGCATTCCTAAGCATGGTAATTAATGTGGTACACTTATTTCTCTTTATTTTGGTCAATGTCTTATTTTTAACTTGTCTTTGTTTTTCAGCTTTGAACTTGATCTTCTCATTTACAAATGGAGTGGACTGGGATGGTCCATATAGGCTGCAGTTTCAACTTCCCAAGGCTTTGAAAAACAAACCAATTGAATTCTTTAATGAGGTAAGTATGCAAGCCTTTCTCTTTCAATCCATGATACGGTTATAGCGGTCATCGCAACTGCATATATATGTTTGATTGAATTCAAACTTAATTTAGAACTACAAAATCATTGATTCTGGTGTGGGAAACTTGTGGCAGGGCTTAGCTGAGGAACTGAGTAAAGAAGGAGCATGTGAGGAAGCAATATTTCCAGACACAAATGTAGTTATAACCAAATGTGCTATGATTGGTAATTTGTCAAAAGAAGGGGTGAGTACATTATTTTCTTTAATCAACTCTTGAATATCTTTAACTCACTACATATCCTTATCATTTAACCAGTTTCTTATTGATTAACGAAAACATCCTTGTAGGGCGATCGTTGCGATCTAAATCTTGTTCCGGGATGCACAGATCCTAGCTCACCCTTGTATGATCCACTAGCCAATGTAGATGATGGAACATGTCCAATTGATTTGGATTCTGAGGCTGAGGATTAGCACCATTATACTTTAACATAAATATTCACTTTATCATACATGGTATTGCTTTGAAGTACATATATATATATATATATATATATATATAGGGCATTATGAATTTCACTCTGTATACTGCAAAAAATGACTATAGCTGCCCCCTGCTATATGATATAGTCCTACATCTTATGTCTCCTCCTAATATTTCTCTATAAGAATGTGATTATGTAGTTTTAGATTTTTATTTATGTCTAGTTTTAGTTCTTTTTGTTTCAAAACTTGTGTAGTTTTAGATTTTCAATGCTTAGTTAAAAAATCACAATTTTACCTTTATTAGTGGTGTGAGTGTGGCCAAAACCAAAACCATTAGCACAAGCTACTTTCCTCTTGCAATCTTCATACTTTGCCAAGCTAGAGAATAAAAATGAAATGCAGCAGCTAAATCAATAGTGCAATAACCTCACTCCTCCCAACACATTCAAAGAATGCGTTGATCGGTTATTGATATAAAGTCTCGTTGGATCTCTAGAAATATAAAAAAAAATCAAATGTTTGATTCCTGGAAGTGACACTTGTTTGTTGGAGATACAACCACACACCCCAACAGAGAGTGGTTCATTACTCATAAAATGAGAGACTCTTACTTATACTAAAAAAAATAATTTCATTTTTTACTGCATCAACTAAATTTTAGTCTAACTAATGTTGACTACTATCATAATAACATCTTTACTGTCCAATTATAATCGTGATTGGACAATTAAAGGCAATGTTTTAATCAAATTGTATTCAATTTTTAATTATTTATTAATTTAATTAATCATGTGGATAACCTTAAAAATAAAAAAAATGAAATTGGAAAATACAAGCATAGCCTAGGTAAAAACACCATAATATGGGTAAGATAGGAAGGGGCATAAAATAACATTTTAGAAGATTGAGGCACCAAGTGTCCATTGTAGGCCATGATTGAACCAATTACACCTTTGTGGCTATGTCTCATAATTGGTCATGTGGATTACTTGACTATACACATTTATTGTTTCAGAACCTTTACTGGGTTCTGGCCTAGTCACTCTAATGAGCCCAAATAACAGAAAGAGAGAAATGCAATAAGAGGATGAGATACTAAGTCCTAAATCCTAATACAAAAATAAAAGGATGCAAATGAAATCACACTAGCATCTTTGGTCTCTTTGGTAGTTGTTTTCAAATTATATCAACTAGACCAGGATCAAATGCTAGTACCAACCAAAGAACAAACAAACCCATAAACACATATGAGGTATTCTATAATACCTCTCTTTTGCTAAACATATTTTGATATAGTAGTTATTATCCAATTCAACTGTTATACTACATAGAACCCCTCCCTTTTATAAAAACATGATATATGTTAAAAAATTACATAAAGTTGTGATTACTTCATTTGCCCCTTATACTTTAATGTGAAAACAAATGACCCCTTGAAGAACCAAATTAAATGATTAGTTTTTGAGATCTAATGTCATTAAAACAATAACATTAAAACTTAAAAGACACTAAACAGTAAACACACATAGAAGCACTTGATCAAAACTAATTTTTATAAGAAAAAATGTATGTACAACAATGCATGAATTTTATATATTATTATTACATTATCAATCATTCATATTTAATCATCATTGACTCTTAAAAAATTAATACAAATTGATGAATGGATTATGAATGGTTTAGTGAATGTGCATAAATTTATACATTGATCATGTATAAATATTACATTCTTTATCTATTACTTAGAGAAAAATATATATGTACCGATAATATTTAAGTTTTATACATTGTCATTGCATTATTTACTATTCATATCTTTAACTTTTCCTAAAAAAGAATTAATACAAATTAATGATAAATAATATTAGGAATAAATATAATTTTTTTATAATGATAGTACATATATTAAAGTAGGGGAGAGATCCAGTTACTTCAAGAGTAAGTGAAAAATTCATACTCTTCATCTTAACCATCTAATCTTAAAAAATACAATGGTTTAACAATTCAAACTATTAAATTTCTCAAGAATGAATAATCACGATGTGGAGTAAATGTTTTCCTATCCATTAAACTATTAAACTCTCGTGATAAAAAACTCGAACAACAAAAAATACATGTTTGGAATTCCCGACAGGAATTATTGTGAATGATAACGACTGCAACGAACGCGCCATAAAGCACGTGGAAATAAACCTTTTCCCACTCTTTCTTCTACACATATATATATATATAGATGAAGCTTAACAATCTTCACTTTTCTTCATAACTCAGAACCTAACCCTCACCAAAACCCTTTCTTCATTTCTCAAATTCCCAATTCCAATGCTGCTCAAACCCTAACCCTAACATAATCAATTTCACTTCAGAATTTCAGATCAACCAGGAAGAACGATAATTGAATCGAATCGAATTGAATTGAACTAACCATGTCTGCTGCTGTGTGCGGAAACAAGAGAGCTTTTTTAGAAGAACTTCCTCCTTCTCCACCACTCTCGAAGAGGCTTCGTTGTTCTTCATCCACTTCACCTATTCGATTCTCTCTTCATTCTCTCATCGATCACCTTCGCAATCTCTTTCCTCATATGGATCACCTCGTTAGTATTTCTTTTTCATTTTTATGCTTTTTAATTTCAAATCCAAATATATATATAATTGTTTAAGTAAATGGTTGGTTTTTGTTTGAGATTTATGTATTCCTAGGTTTTATTTCAATTCACATGGATATAATTAGTGTTGCTTGGGCTATAGTTTTTACATTATCCCTTTTGCTCCTAGTATGGGGGAAGAAGTGGGACTCTAACTGTACACTATTAATTAAGGTATCTAAGTGTATGAATTGTTTATTTTTATAACTATGCTCTCAACTTTTTTAACTTAGAATTAAAAAGTATTTAATTAGCATCAATTACATACTTGAAGAATTCAAATGTATATGCATTTTGGAATTCTATCGATTTAGTGTGTATTCTATGGAGAATATATATATATATATATATATTGAAAATACTTTTTAAATCAAACAAATATTTGGTTTATTGATATTGAAAATATCAATGTAATGACTCATTTCAAAATTGATTTAATTGAAGGGCTGGTCATAACAAAATTCATTTATTAATACATACTACATATGCCCATCAATTAAAACATTTCATTTTGTCCTGCCCCTCAAGTCCTCAACCAAATTTTTATTGAAAAAAAACAAATTTCAATAACTTGTTGATCCCTATCCTTCTTATGCTGATTTCAAGATTGATTATCGAATTTTATTTCGTGTCTTAGTTTAGTATGAAATAGAAATATATGTACTGAATTTTAACAATGAATCAAAAAATGGTATGGAATTATGAGAGATGGAATATGAAAATATCCTTTTGTTCGAATCCTATCATTCCATTATATTGGAATTTTCAAAAAACTACTGTTTTGTGTGTTAACTTCTACGATAATTGAAAATGTAATTCATTTTAATCTTGTCCTGATTTAATTGTTAACTTCTGCCTTATTTCGACCTCATATTTATATATTCCCATGTTTATTTCACTTATTTTTTGTTTTAATTTTAACTATAATTGAAAATGTAACTCATTTTAATTTTTGTGAACATTTAATTGCTTAATGCGTGGTTTATTTTGATTTGAGAATTGAGATTCATGTATTTCCAGGATTTTTTTTTTCTTCTAGTCAAACCAAGGAAAATGTTTTTTCAGCAACTGGATTAGGACCAGCACCCGTCAGTATATTTTGTAAAATAAGATATATATATATATATGTGTGTGTGTGTAGTACTTCTATAATAAAAAATAACTAAAATTACTTATATATTGGTTCCTCTCTAATATTATTTTAATCTAGCATCTGGTTAGATGAGGGCAGGTGAGTATCGAGGTATGGCGTCTTCCAAGGTAAAGTAGATATGTATTTCTTTCAATTTTTGTGGCTACTACTTTGCTCTACGCCTGCTTTATTTTGATTCGAGGTTTATGTATTTCCATGATCCGTCGTTTGTTTTTTCTTGTCAAAACAAAGAAAATGTTTTTCCGTAGCCATCCTATATTCATGCGAGTGTGTGTGAATACTGAGATATGTCGTATTTCAAGCTATAGTGGATCTATCATGTGCGGATGTGAGAAGGTGTCAACCGAGGTGTTGAATCTAGTTGTATAAATAATTTGTTAGCGCAAAGTGTTAATTAAGTTGGTCGGCTTTCAATTTTGATAGGGTTCATGTTGGTGGGTACCTCATAAAAGCTCATTGAGCCTTGAGAATGGCCTGATCATGGGATGTGGCAGCCACCCTTAACCCTAATTTTTTTAGTACCATAAAAGTAATAATGGAGCTGTCTAAACAAAGCATGCGTAATTGCCCATTTAATTGAGACAAAACTACCTTTTTGGTCTCCGAGTTTGTGAATCCATCATTAATCCTTAGTCCTTTGAAATCATCATTTTAGTCCCTGAAGCAGTGCTATATTTGTTCGTAAGATCATAATCCATCAGTTAAATAGGTCCCTAGATTTAGGGACTAGTGTGACTGGTCCTTAGAATTTCAGGGATTAAAACAATAATTTGCTGTAATCAGGAACTGATATGATGTATGCTTACATATTCATGGATTGAAATGATGACTTTGTCTTTAAATAACTCAATCATTCATTTCTTATGTTATTATTTGGTCGATGCTTGCCAAAAGTTGCATGTGCATTGTGTAATTGATAGCTGATTTCCTTCTGCTAAATGTTTTACTTTTACCCCATAAATATCCCTAATTAGTCGATATTTTACCTTTAAGCTTTATGAGAGAGCTCTGCAAGAATCTGACTATGATCTAGATGCTGCCGTCAAGAGGCTGAATGAGCTTTGCTTGGGAACTGCAGATGAAAATTCTGGAACTGCCGAAGGATCAAATCTCAAGGTTAATGTCCATACAGGTATGAGTAATATATGCAATTAGATGTTTTTGTTAAGTAAAGCTGTTTAGGAAAAGAAATTCTGCCTATACCTATTCTCCAATAGGACATTTTTCCTGTTATTCTATTCACCTTATGATGCCTAGTGATATCTTCCCTTGTGACCTCGACAAGGGCTAGAGAATAGGGAACTGAGTTGAATAAGTTGTCAACATGTTTTATTCATGAAACCAACTTAGACATTAACGCGTTTCTGAGAAAATTTGTAGCTAAATTGGAAGGTTATGGGAATGCTTCTGCTTCTGAGAATCAACCTGCTATGAATAACCTTCCCGCGAATGGAGCAGAATGGGTTGAATTTTTTGTTAGAGAAATGAGTGTTGCTACTAATGTTGACGATGCTAGAGGCCGTGCTGCTAGAATGCTGGAGGTTCTAGAGAAATCAATCAGTGCACGTGCAAGTGCTGATGCAACTGATGCACTTCACAAGGTATTTCATGCTCGAATCATTTAATATTTCATGTTAATTAACCAGTCTCTGATGTCTTTCATGTCACTAAGTGAATGTCCTTTTTGAGGAGTAACATAATTGCATGCTGTATGCTATTGGCAAGAGATTGTTGAAGTAGCAGTTGGGTGATATTTGATCTTTCGAGATTGGATAGTTTGAGGAAGAGTATACTTAGACGTAAACCTTAGGATGTTTAATTACAATTATTTACTAAAATTGAAAACAGGTTTTGGAAAAAAATAATTCCCTTGTCGTATTATTCTATTAAAAGGAACAGTTCTTAAATAGTTCAAGGTCAGCCAGGGAGGCGAGATACCAGGAACTGGAAAACGGAAAGAAATTAAACACTAATTTCCTAAACATTTTCTACTTGTTACGGAAGGAAGAAAAACATAAAAGGAAAGACAATCAACTCTAATAACGGGTACATCCAAGTCTTAATCCCACTAAGTGGAGAACTTTAATAATGGGTAACGGGATTTAATCCCCTAACACACCATATTCCGATTTATTCCTCTTCAGAATTGTATGTATCTTTTAGTTTCACCTGGTTATATTGTTAGATAACATGAGGGGGTAGGAGTGAAACTTACTGTGCTTAGATGTTCTGTTGTATGGATCTTTGAAATCTGAATAGATATGTATATAATGCAAATGGAGGGCTTTTGTGCCTGATTATCAGAGAACCAAGTATGAGCTTGTTCATGATATTTGGATGCACAGTGGACGCCTGTATATATTTATAATGATTTAGGGATGATTTTGTGGTGTTTCCTCCCATTTCCATTGGTTGAGCTTGTATAATAAATTGTCATAAGGCGTCTCAATTTTCAGGAAAATTTGATGCTGAAGCAACAAATTGAAGTGTTGATTAAGGAGAAAAATTCGTTTAAGAATGCTTTCAGAATCCAGCATGAACGCCTTTCTGATTATGAGGATAAGAACCAAGAGTTGCAGAATTTGAAGCAGTTGGTGTCTCAACACCAGGAACAGATCAGAACTCTTGAGGTTGTTTCCATTCTTACTCACCACACACACACACACATACCAAAATGATAATACTATTATATTATAGTTTTTGAAGTTCAAAAATTTATTTTTATGCATCTGATAAATTCTGTATGGTTTGTTGCCAGATGAATAACTATACTTTGGGGATGCATTTGAAGCAGGCTCAGCAGAGCAACAACCCCTTTCATGGGCGTTTCCCTCCAGATGTTTTCTAATGAAATCAATGTGTAGACTGGTAATAATAATAATAATAATAATAATAATAATAATAGTAACAACAAATACCTGTATCAGGTTATTGAATTGTGTACTGTGTTTTTATACCAAAACACTGTTGTACTTTGTTTGGCTTATGGTTGTCAAGACATACTTTCTGTTTTTACAGTTTCATGGGTGATTCTATCTTATCAACCTCCTATAGAATTTGACATTATAAGATTGATTGTTCTTTAGTTCTCTTTTATGTAGTTATTTTTTATTTTGTCAATTTTTGGGATTTATTTTTTAGGATTTTACTAAGGTAAGAGAATCCAATCATGATTCATGATTTGGTGAGCTAATAGGGTAATAGAAGTTCATCCTATCCTACTAATTACTATTTTTTTTTGTATCCCTTACCCTATGGATAAGGAACTACTTCATTTTATGTGTGTAAATGTTCTTCCAAATAAGTGTCGATTTCAGAAATCGAACCTTGACATTTTGATCTATATGTGAATTAAATGAGGCCTTATATTAATAGATCAATATCTTGTTGTTGGGAATAATTATCACCTTCCTAAGCCTCCTCATATATACATGATTTTTTTTAGGCCAAGAACAAATTTTAATACATTTTTTTTTAAGAGAGGGTTTTAACTAAAGGAAGTGAAGATAAGAGAAGAGGAAGGGAAAGTATTTCTCCTATTTGGTTTGGTTAAAGAAAACAGCTAGGGGGAAGAAATAACACATTTTTGATTTTTCTCCTCCCCTTATCTTATTTGATTGGAGATGGGAGATGAAGGAAAATTTTAAATATTTTAGAAATTTTCTCACCATTCCAAAAATACTTTACTTTTGTGGAACAAAAATGGAAGGTTTTTAATTTAATCTCTCCGCGTGTTTACATATTTTTTATAATAGAATTTTACCTCAGTGTTTCTTGCATATTTTCCTAAGACTACATATTCTTATTGCTATGAGTTTTTTTAGGCCTATTATAATTTAAAATTTGTAGTTTATGTTTATTTTTTTTAAATAAGCTGAAAATATAAATTATGTATGTTTGACAATCAAATGAAGTTTATAAACTTAGTTTTTTTTTCTTCTGAAAAATAAGCCAAAAGTAGAAGCTCCAAAATCATGGGTTGATTTATTAAAAAACTTATTTTTCCCTAATTTTACTATTTTACATTTTACTCCATCATACTTTTATTTCTCTCCTCATTTTTTACCCTTCCACTAAACATCATAACTCTTCACATCATCGCCACCAAATTATATAACTCTTATTTCCCTCTATCTCTCGCCACCCTACCCCGTAATTCTCCATGACACTTTCTTTTATTTATACACGAACAAATAATTATGTATAAAACTTTGTTATATAATATTAAAATTTTGTGAATTGTGTATAAACCCTAAAACTTTTTATAATAAAACTTAACATTTATGTATTATTTATTTTGTGAATTATGTAATTTAAGTTTAGTAACTTCCATTTATTCATGTGCTATATATTGTTTTTAATATTGATATTGGTTTTTATATTGTATTATATTTTAATATTTTTTTATCCTTTTGTTATTATGCAATATTAAAAATAATGAGTTGTTTTATTTTTTAGTTTATGACTCTAAGTAAGACAGGTAATTCTAAAGGACCTCTTCTACGACACCCATCCAACAAAATTGAAAAGGACAAAGAAATAAACTAAGAATAGTATTCCAAACATAAAATTGACCACCCTTTACAACTACTATTTTCTAAGGGCACTTTCTACCACTTGATGTCCTTCACGACTCCCTCGATTACCACTACTATTTTCTAAGGGCACTTTCTACCACTTGATGTCCTTCACGACTCCCTCGATTACCATTTCATTGTATAATGATTGTAAATGATGTTGTTGGAATGTTAGTGGTGGTGAAGTTGTTTTTAAAACTATATCTTATTTAAAAAATACAGATAAAACTATTTTGAAGAAGCCAATTCTTGTCAGACACGTTGTGTTAACAATAATATTTGAAAAAATTAACAATTGATCAATGTTATTAAAACCGTACCGGTTATCAAACCGGTTAGGGTAGTGGTATAGTGGTACAGTGGTTCAACCAGTGGTTCAGTAATTAAACCGCATGCCGGTTAAACCGGACATACTTGCTTATATATATATATATATGTAAACCTATAACAAAAAATTTCAAATAAGTAGATATTCATATTTATAATCCATATTCATAATTTACTTCAAATTCACACAAACAAACAACATTAGGTCTTTAATAAAATCAAAGTCTAAAGTACAAAACATATATTTATCCAAAATTATCACTTAACAAACGCAAAATACAAATAAATGACCCAAGTATCAATCATTGAAGTTGAAGAATTGGTGAAAAATTGAAAATTTGAAATTTAAAAAAAAAATAATAATGTACAAACCAACCGGTTTTGACCGGTTTTCAACCGGTTTTGAACGGTTCTATTGCATATGCGGTATAACATACGTACCGTACCGGTTAGGGGTCCGGTTCACCGGTTTTTCGGTTGAACCGGCCGGTACGGCACGGTTTTCAAAACTATGGTTTATGTTTAACTATGTAAGAGGTTATTTGTTTATGTTGATCTTATGTTGTTTTTTAATATTAATATTAGTTTTATATTATATTTTATTTTAATATATTTTTTTAGCCTTTGTCATGCAATATTACAAAATTAAAGTAAAAATATATGATGATAAATATTAAAAAATGTATATTTAAAAAATAGTGTAAAATATTACCAAAATAATCATAACATAAACAAATAACTTCATACCCTTTTCTGTAATTTACTATGTACAAAATAATATTTCTACCTTACCCAAATAAAACATATTAGTTTATATTCAATTTTCAGCTAAGTTACTCAAACATAAACATATTATAATCTAAAAGTTTATAAACTAAAACTAAAAACTTAATTCATACCAAACGTAAGCTTAGTGTACAAGCACATGTTTTGATCGTTTTTTTCTTCCTTTTGTAAAAAAAAAACTTTTCTCATATTTTATTTAAAATTTTACCATCACTG
This sequence comes from Lupinus albus, assembly GCA_009771035.1. Taxonomy (NCBI): domain Eukaryota; kingdom Viridiplantae; phylum Streptophyta; class Magnoliopsida; order Fabales; family Fabaceae; genus Lupinus; species Lupinus albus. The sequence goes on along the minus strand of CM020002.1, from coordinate 15,097,830 downwards.
GTCTGTTCAATTCATTTTTTGTGTTATAAGTTAGTTGTTTGAGATCAATTTTTTTATAAAAAAACTTTGCCTATGTTTTTGTATCGATTTTTATTTTGATTTAAAACATATATGACATATAATAATATTTTAAAAATATTTGTTATGTTATGAGGAAAATACATACCTTCTTTAACCATCATGGTATCTCATGTTTATTTATATCAGGGTTTAGTATTTATGTATTAGCAATATTCGGCATAAAGATTTATACACAGTTAATATCATCTAAATTCATTTATATTCAATTTTTATGAAAAGTCAATAATGATATTTTGAATAATGGATAATCCAGTAATAATCTATAAAACACATATGAAGATACACTTTTAGTTCTATTTGTATTATATAATGTAAGTAAGATATCACTCTCGTAAAAACTTCTTCCTGCTGGAAGGTTTAACCGGTAAATTAGTTTCAATACCGGTACAATACAATAATTATATTGCTTATAGATCAAATTATTATTTTTTATTGATTTTTCAATATTAATGTTAATATATTATACATGTATATATAACTTATTTGAAGAATTATTTGACATAATATATAATTTATAAATTATAACAATAATATGTATATATAATCATGTCCTTTTAGGTTGTTAAACCAATTAGCTTATAAACTAGAGTAAAACTTCCGTATACACAACTAACCAAACACTTACCAAGCCTAATCTTATATCATAACTCTCATTAAATCAACTATCTTATTATTCCTAATGTTCAACTAAGTGGTGCAGTTGTGAAACAAGGTGAGAACATAAGTTTAAATATGGGGAGCTTACACTCTTCCCGTACCCGATCCTAACTATTATTTTGGTATACTTTTTTTAACTCAAACTCAATCCTAAATCCGATAATAATTGAGCTAAATTAGGTGAATGACTATAGTTGGATCGTACTTACTAGGATTATCAACCTTTTAATTTCAACATCACTTATAAGTTATAAAATTTTAAGAAGCTTTTATGATTTTGTCACATTATCATTTTGATTAATAGTATTTAACTTAAGACCTAAAAACTTTAATTCATATTGTTTAGACTTTTATATAATATTAACTATATAAAATTTAAATAAAATATTTGGGAAAAAAATATATGGTATTTAAGAATAGTGTAAACAAAGGTATGTCAAGTTTAAGACTTAAAATCAAATTTCATACAAAACTCAAATATTAAATTACATTTCATTAACTAAACCATTTTTACATCAAAAGCATTTTAAAAAGAATATACATCAGCATAAAAATTTATTCATAGTTAATATCATTATTTAGGTTATTTATATTTAAAAGTTTAATATCAATCAAATGTAAATGTCACATGTTATATTCATAATATAAAAATAGAAAATATTATATTCTCCTATTAAATCTTCATACTAATCCTCATATCCACAAAAAAGTGACATATGTCACTTGTAAACCAATCATTAATCAATAAAGTATCACTTTGTGATATATATCATTTTTTGTGAGTAAGAAAATTAGTAAAATAATTTAGTATGAGGATATAACATTACTCTATAAAAATATCTTCTTTTTTTATTAAAAAATATGGGATGTTGTTGCCGTGTTGGTATAAACAAACTAGGATAGTAGCATTTGTCAAAAAAATGAACAAAAAATAACGTAAGAATAAGAACATATCGCCCCGTTTCTTTTTCACCGGCGGCGAAACCCGTTCCTTCCTCTCTACAAACCCTAAATCCCCAAATTCCAATTTCCCTGAATCGATCGATTAATCAATCAAAATGGTTCTTCAGCAATTAGGTGGAAGCATTTCGCGTGCTCTTCAGCAGATGAGCAATGCCACAATCATCGATGAAAAGGTTCTTAATGAATGCCTCAACGAGATCACTCGCGCTCTCCTTCAATCTGATGTTCAATTCAAGCTTGTCCGTGATATGCAGACTAATATCAAGAAGATCGTCAATCTCGATGATCTCGCTGCTGGTCACAACAAACGCAGAATCATACAACAAGTAATTTCCCCCAATTTCTTTTTTTTTTAAATAATATGAATCGAAGTTTTAAGCTTTTAATTGTAAATGGTCTATAAAGTATGGATATTGATATGATGGTGTGATAAAAGTATTTAAAAACGTTGAAGTATTCAATTCTATAGGATACCTATATCATATGAATTAGACAGACGTTGTTATAACAATCATTTTGATGTATTGGTGTTACATAAGAATTAATACTATAGTCTATTTTTTTGATATTGGATCTTAGAATTAATGTGAGTGATGTTGTGCTCTGCATAAGAGATAGATGCTTATTGGAAACAATTTAATGATTGAAGGACATAATAGACTGAAAAATCTAATAGTATGGAAGAATTTGGTAAGATACCTATACGTAATGGATGTTGGTATCATATGACCATTTTGAAGTGTTATTGTCACATTAGAAATAGTATCATAGTTCCATATTTTTTATACTGGGTCTTAGAAACCAAGTTAGTGATGTCATGGTCTCCACTAGAGATAGAGGCTTATAGGAAACAATTCAGTAAGTAAAAGATATATAGACTAAAGTATCTGAAAGTTTGAAAATATTTGATACCATGCCTATAGCTACTGGATATTAGTTTCACAATTATTTTGAAGTATTGCTCATGAGACATACTATGAAGCTATATGAAGGATAATTGAGCGTAGGTTGAGACAAAAGACATGTATCACTGAAAATCAATTTGGTTATATACTTGCTATGGTGATTAATGGAGATACCGAAAGAACCAAAGAGACTTGCACATTGTCTTCATTGATTTTGGGAAGATGTTTGATTAAGTGTCTAGAGAGGTTTTGTGGAAAGTTCTAGAGAAGAAAGTTGTTTGAATCCTACATTCGAGCAATCCAGCATCTGTATGATAGAGTGATGACCAGTATGAGAACACAAGATGCGTTCTCAAAAGATTTTCCTATTGCCATGAGACTACACCAAGGGTTCTACTTGTTTACATTGGTCTTGGATATGTTTACCGAGTATATTAAAGAATCGGTGCCATAGTGTTTGTTTTTTGCGGATGATACTGTTCTAATGGGAGAGTTGGGAGAGGAATAAAATGTGAAGTTAGAAATGTGGAGACAAGTTTTAGAAGGACGTGATTTTCATATAAGTTGAAGTAAAACGGAGTATATGGAGTATAAGTTTAGCATACCACAAGTCACTAGATGTAAATCCTATTGTAGAGGTAAAGATTGGGGATCATACCATACCACAAGTCACTAGATTTAGGTATCTTGGGTCAATCATACATGATGATGAATCAATTGACGGAGATGTAAACAATATGATTCAAGTGGGTTGGATGAAGTGGCAGAGTGTTTCAGGTGTCATATGTGATAAAAAAGTATCATTCAAGTTTAGAGAAAGTTTTATCGCACGAATATAAGACCTGTAATGTTATATGAGACTAAATGTTGGGCACTTGGGCGGTAAAATGTCAGCAAGAGAACAAATTTCATAATGCTGCATTGGATGAGTGGACACACTAGACAAGATAGGATTAGAAATGAAGCATTAGGAAGAAAGTTGGGGTAACTCCTATTGTAGAAAAGATGGTAGAATCGTGCCTTAGATGATTCGGACATGTGTGGAGGAGATTAGTAGAAGCCTCAGTAAGGAGAGTAGATGAAATAAAGGTTAGTCCAATTCATAGAGGACGAGGAGGGAGGCCAAGAAAAAACCATAAGCTAAACGATTAGGAAAGATTTAGAGATCAATGTTTTGTCAATGAACATGATTTATGATAGAGCGTTATAGTGTTGTTTGACCCATGTAGTCAACCCCATCTAGTGAGATTAAAGTTTGGTTGTTGTTTTAGTATTGGTGTGTAAGAAATAGTATTATAGTCCCTAATTTTTATATTAGATCTTAGAAACTAAGTGAGTGATGTCATAGTTTGCAATTCAAGTTGTTTTATTGTACTGATCCAAATGCTATGATAAAGTAGTTAGATGCATTTTGTGGCTCGAGTTGATTTAGAAGGAAGGAAGACACTTGTCCCATTTTACCTCTCTTTTGTTCAGGAATGCCAAAACCTGCTTTATTCAATCAAATTCAATGAAGTTTTCAATAAGTGTGAATCTCAGACTAATTGCTTCAATGTCTATTTGATTTTTTAAATGTAATAGGGAGGAATTACATGTTTACACATTTATGGCTCTTAATCCCATCTTCTTGCACCAGTTTTATGTTACGTGTGTTACTTTTTTGTGTGGTTTAATGCACATTTGGGCCAATTTCATATACTTGTATTTGTGGTGACTTCTTATTATGGTTCCATGCAATCATTTATGGACTCCTTTTATTCTAGGCTGTTTTTAATGAACTCTGCAAAATCCTGGATCCCGGGAAGCCTTCTTTCACTCCCAAAAAAGGAAAAACAAGTGTTGTCATGTTTGTTGGTTTACAAGGTTTGTTACCTATTCAATAAGTTTACCTTCTGTGTTGTTTATATTATGCTTTTATGTTCAATTGAGACTCAAATGCTGGTGGGATGTAAATTAGCCATCCCAAAACATGCATGCCGGATTTATATATATAAGATTTATTCATTAACCTAAGCATTATGTGGCTTTCCTTATCTTTTTGTTGGTTCTTTTCTTCTCAAAGAATAATTTTTTTGCACCCATTGATGGATGATTAAATGTTTTTCAAATAAATTCAGGATCTGGAAAAACCACAACTTGTACAAAATATGCATTTCATCATCAGAAGAAAGGCTGGAAGCCGGCTCTAGTATGCGCAGATACATTCAGGGCTGGTGCATTTGATCAGTTGAAGCAAAATGCCACTAAAGCTAAGATCCCTTTCTATGGAAGGTACTTATTTCCCTTTTTATAGGTTAATATTGTATATAAACTCAGAATCCAGTACTGGTACTGTTGCTTATTCATTACCTATGGTCTAATGCTAAAGTAATTGTTTGATTGCAACCCCCATTCATCTGCAGCTATATGGAGTCAGATCCTGTGAAAATTGCCGAGGAAGGTGTTGAAAGATTCAAGAAAGAAAATTGTGATCTTATAATTGTTGACACCAGTGGGCGTCACAAACAAGAAGCTGCTCTTTTTGAAGAAATGCGCCAAGTTTCCGAAGCAACGGTATTCCTATCGATGCTGTTTAAGAATATTATTTGTTTCCAAAAGTCAATAATTCCCAATATCTTTTCTTTGTGTTGTCCAGAAACCAGATCTTGTTATATTTGTTATGGATAGCAGTATTGGTCAGGCCGCTTTTGATCAGGCTCAAGCATTTAAACAGAGTGTTGCAGTTGGAGCTGTAATTATCACCAAAATGGATGGCCATGCGAAGGGTGGTGGCGCTCTTAGTGCGTAAGTGTTACCAGGATAATCATATCATAGTTATATGATTGAATGTCAACTTCTGTAAATATAATGTGTGTCTATATACGCTTTGGTTTGAATATGTAGTCTTGTTAATTTTCTATGTGCAGCGTTGCTGCAACAAAGAGTCCTGTCATATTCATCGGAACTGGAGAACATATGGATGAATTTGAAGTTTTTGATGTTAAACCATTTGTCAGTCGTCTATTAGGTGTGTGATTTTTGTTTTTTGTTTCGACACATGACTTTTAGGTTATGCACTTATGCCCCACTTGTTTCAAGTATATGCTATGGATTTCCCAGTTCCCTTAAATACTAATGTCTTTAGTCATGTCAAATTACTTTTCAACTAGGAATGGGTGACTTGTCTGGGTTCATGGACAAAATTCAAGAAGTTGTTCCTATGGATCAACAGCCTGAACTGCTTCAAAAGCTTTCGGAAGGAACTTTCACCTTGAGGATTATGTATGAGCAGTTTCAGAACATACTTAAAATGGGTCCTATCGGCCAGGTAACTCCTTGTTATGTTTGATTGAATTTATTCAGTCACACTTGATGAACTCAACTGATGCTAATGATTGCTTGGTTCATGTATAATGAACAACTGCTCTTATTTGTTTTGGACTAATCTAATCTATTTGTCAATTTGTGTAGGTCTTTTCTATGCTTCCAGGATTTAGTTCTGAATTAATGCCAAAAGGCCGTGAGAAGGATGGCCAAGCAAAAATTAAGCGTTACATGACAATGATGGACTCAATGACAAACGAAGGCAAACATTCGAAAACTGTTTTTTTTCTACTTTTTGTCACGATCAACTTTATGCATATACTAAATTCATTGTAATCATGGAGTAGCACTCCTTCACCTGCTAACCTTTAATTGCTATTATGCTTCAGAGTTGGATAGTTCGAACCCAAAGCTCATGAATGAGTCACGTATGATGCGAATTGCTCGAGGTTCTGGTCGTCTAGTTAAGGAAGTAATGGAAATGATGGAAGAGTACAAACGTCTTGCAAAGATATGGAGCAAGATGAAAGGGCTTAAAATACCAAAGAAGGGAGATATGAGTGCCTTATCAAGAAATATGAATGCTCAGCACATGAGCAAAGTCCTCCCTCCACAGATGCTAAAACAAATTGGAGGCATGGGTGGATTACAAAGCTTGATGAAGCAAATGGGATCTACCAAAGACATGATGGGTATGTTTGGTGGTGCTGATAAGTAGATTCACCACAACTACACACTCTTATGACCTGAGAATTATGTGACAACAACTACATACTATTATGGATTCAACCATTCTAAAGAATGTCAATGAGTGGATAGTTAATTTTAATAACATAACAGTTTTTTTTGTAAAACTAAAGTCCTTTTTCCTTTCTCTGTATATTTATTTTCAGATAGTAGTAAAAGCAATTATAATGAATTCTTTTTAAGGGATGTGTGATTAATTTAATAGTTTAATATTTATCTGATGGTAGAAATTTTTTATACCATCAATATATTATTCATAGTTTATGTATATTAATTTTATTTATTTAAGAATAAATAATATATAAATGATAAATGATGAGATTATAGTAAAATATTTTAACATTGGGAAATGTATAGACAAATTTAAACTCTACATGAAATAATACTTAGCAGTCTCCTAAGTAGAACTAATAAGAAACGATTCAGTGTAGAGAGAATAAAATTGTGAAAGATTGAAACTTTGGTTAGTATTTTTATAACTTTGGTGTACAAGTTTTAGGAGTATTTTATTATAATTCAGTAGATATAACATGTTTCCCTTTCTTTGTTTCCAAAACCCATTTACTTTTTCATTTTCATTGTTCCTTAAGAGAATGATTTCTAATGTTGCTACCACTACTACTGTTAAGTCTTGCTCAAACAATGACCATAAGTGCTTTACAAAATATTCAATCTCTTTGCTTGAAAGGTGCAAATCCATGAAGCAACTAAAGCAAATTCAATCACTAATAATTACAATGGGTCTTTCTTCATACATTGCATTTCAAAATAAAGTTGTAGTCTTCTGTTGTACCATGGAATCAGGGGATATGGGTTATGCTCATAAACTGTTTGACACAATAACTGAACCAAGTGTGTTCATTTGGAATACCATGATCAAGGGCTATTCTAGGATAAACTGTCCTCATAATGGAATTTCTATGTATTTACAAATGCTTGCCAATGACATCAAGCCTGACGGTTTTACGTTTCCTTTCTTGTTGAAGGGATTTAGGAAGGATTTGACTTTGCGGTATGGGAAAGTGTTACTTAACCATGCATTGAAACATGGGTTGGTTTCTAATTTGTTTGTTCAAAAGGCTTTCATACATGTGTTTTCATTGCATGGGATGGTGGATGTGGCTCACAAGGTTTTTGATATGGGTGGTACTGCTGCATCATGGGAAGTGATTACATGGAATATAATGATATCTGGGTATAATAGAGTTAAGCAATTTGAGGAATCAAAGAAGCTTTTTATTGAGATGGATAAGAAAGGGGTATTACCCAATTCAGTTACTCTAGTTTTGGTGCTTTCAGCATGCTCCAAATTGAGGGATTTAAATAGTGGAAGACACATTTATCTTAAGTATATCAAAGATGGTATTGTTGAACCTGGTCTTATATTGGAAAATGCCTTAATTGACATGTTTGCAGCTTGTGGAGAAATGGATGCTGCACAAGGTATTTTTAATCGTATGGAGATTAGAGATGTAATTTCTTGGACTTCTATTGTTACCGGGTTCATCAGTAGTGGTCAAGTCGATTTAGCTCGAAAGTATTTTTATAAAATGCCTGAAAGAGATTACGTTTCATGGACTGCCATGATCGATGGGTACCTTAGAAAGAACCGTTTCAAAGAGGCATTGGAACTTTTTCGTGAGATGCAGATGTCAAATGTAAAACCTGATGAGTTCACCATGGTTAGCATTCTAACTGCTTGTGCACATCTAGGAGCACTTGAACTAGGGGAGTGGGTGAAGACTTACATTGACAAAAACAGTATTAAAAATGATACTTTTGTTGGGAATGCTCTAATGGACATGTATTTTAAATGTGGGAATGTTGAGAAAGCAAGAAAAGTATTTAAGGAAATGCATCAGAAAGACAAATTTACATGGACAGCAATGATAGTTGGTCTTGCCATTAATGGCCATGGTGAAGAAGCTCTTAGCATGTTTTCAAATATGCTAGAAGCTTCAGTTACACCAGATGAGATAACATACATAGGTGTCCTTTGTGCATGCACACATGCAGGCATGGTAGAGAAAGGAAGAAAGTTTTTTGCTAGTATGACCATCCAACATGGAATTAAGCCGAATGTGACACATTATGGATGCATGGTTGATCTACTTGGTAGAGCTGGGAATTTAAAAGAAGCCCTTGAAGTGATTTCGAATATGCCTGTAAAACCAAATTCGATTGTTTGGGGATCCCTACTTGGTGCATGTAGAGTCCACAAAAATGTGGAAATGGCTGAAATGGCAGCTAAACAAATTCTTGAGTTAGAGCCTGAAAATGGTGCTGCTTATGTCCTGTTATGTAATATATATGCTGCGTGCAAGCAATGGGAAAATGTGCGTCAAGTAAGGAGAACGATGATGGAGAAGGGAATTAAGAAAACACCAGGTTGTAGTATGATGGAATTGAATGGCAATGTCTATGAATTTGTTGCCGGTGACCAGTCACATCCACAATCTAAAGAGATATATGTAAAGTTAGAACACATGATTCAAGACTTGAAATATGTTGCAGGGTATTCACCTGATACATCAGAGGTTTTCCTTGATATAGGGGAAGAGGATAAGGAGACTGCACTCTACAGACACAGTGAGAAGTTGGCTATTGCCTATGCCCTTATTAGTTCAGGACCTGGAATAACCATAAGAATAGTGAAGAACCTTAGAATGTGTGTGGATTGTCACCATATGGCAAAGCTGGTATCAGAGGCTTACAACAGGGAACTAATAGTCAGGGATAAAACCAGATTCCATCATTTCAAGGATGGCTCATGTTCATGTAATAATTTCTGGTAAATATTTTACAGATAGAAAGATCTTACAAGAGTAGCCAAAAGTAGTAAGTTCTAACATTGACAAATATAATTTTTAGACCAAATAGGTTGGTTCATCTGCTAATTTGTTTTTCCAACTTTGTCCTGTATCTTTTGTTGCTGTTTATTATGCTTATTTTGATTTCTCAGTTTCTGTATAACCCAATGGAATTGATTTGATGCCATTGTCTATGAATCTGTTGCTGGTTAGAAAAAGATATATGCAAAGTTAGAAAACATGATGCAAAACTTAAAATATATAGCTGGGCATTCACCTTATAAATTAGAGGTTTTCTTTGATAATAGAGGAAGAGAATAAGGAGACTGCACTCTACAGGCATAGTTAGAATTCAGAACAAAAATAGATGCTGTTTAATCTATATATCCATCTATTAAGAAAATATATGGTTATTGTTATACTTTGCATTTAAACAAAATATACTTACAAATGTTTAAGAAGACAGAACAAAAATAAAAACAATGAGTAATAGTAAATACTTAATAATATTGGGATATTTTGTAATCAAAATAGTATCTGCAGCAGAGAAAACAAATCTAAAAACACCAAATACTTCATATTAGATTTTTAACTAATCTGAGTTGAGTAGACTCATTTAAGGAATTAAATTCTTCAAACACATTTTTTTTACATTTGTCACTTGAATTAATATACATTAGTTAACCTTAACCCTTTTTAGTTTTCATAGAACTAGAATGTGTAAGAAGAGCCATAGTTTTTATTTTTTATAAAACATGTTGATGACAATATATATGTGAGCCATATCTTATGTGGAAATATATGAGGACTACATTGAGCTAAGGGATATTTCTCATCTTTGCCACTGCACAATGGCTTTTTGTGCCATGTTCCCAACCACTCTAAACCTTTCTATTTCTTCTACTACTCACTGTTATAGAGTAAAACTACCATTAACCACAAGCAAAGTAGTCACAGTTAGAGCTAGCTCAACAGAGGAGAGTGAAGATAATGACAAAGACAATCCTTCATTCAACCCTTTTGGATTAGTCACTGATAACCCTTCAAGCCACAGTGTTATTAAACTCCCTGAAAGTGCTGCTGAGGATAGCAATGTTGGCTATGTAATCATTCTTTTCTTTTCTTCTTTCTTTTTCTTTTGTAGCTTGGGTTTGTTATTTTGAGTCTTCAATATTAAGGGTGTGTCAAGAACACTTTATAAACTTGATTTTAATCAAAAAGTGAATTTGTATCATCTGGTTTATGTTTGGCTACTTTATCATTAAAAGGTAGTTTTACTATAATGAATATTGTTTGGATAATGTTACTAAAACTGATTTTCTGTTGTAGGTAACAAATTAATCTTCCACTTGGGAAAATTAAATTTGTAAGAATATTATGATGACAGTATTATTAGTTGAAAAGTTTTGCTTAATGGAGAGTGAACTTTTTTTAACATCTTTAAACAAAATTTAGACTTCAAACTAATCATGTTCTGAGGATAACTTCTTTTTTTTTTTTATCGGCAAATGTTAGTTGTTAGTATTTGTTGTGGACGAATCTCGAACCCCCAACTTCCTTCACTTCCCTCCTCCTCTTTAAGAATTAACCCACTTTATAACTCCTTTTTTTTTTTTGAAAATTTGTTATGGGTGAGATTCGAACTTCACCCTATTCTTTAAGTCTTCCACCTTAACCACCAGACCACATTATGACTTCCGTAAGGATAAGTTCTTTAAGTTTCAAACATTCAACAAATAGATATTTTCTATCAATCACAGAGTAACACAGATAAAATAAAGTTCCCCAAGTAAGAAAATGAACAATGTAGGGTGAAGGTCATGTCATACCTAAAATTGGTTGTCTAAAATTTTTGTGACTTGTTTGAAAAAAAGAAACTTAAATAACTAAATACTAATCTTAACATAACCAAAATATATGGGAGGAGATTCACTTACTCCAAAATTAAGTTTAAACAAAATTCATAACCAACTTTAATTTCACAGTTGTTCATCTTCTTCTCATTTTTTAATGTTTCTTTCACTAGGAGAAATGATATTAGTTATTCTCAATTAATAATTCCATAATTCTCTCATGCATGGAGATACAATATCTTTGGTATACGCATATAAAATCTACTGAACATATAAATATTATTGTAAATTTCCAAATAAAGATATAAACATGTTTCTATAAATGGAATGCTTTCAATCCCATTTAATCTTATCAACATTATTCATATGCATTTCATATTCATTCTATATGCAATACATATATTTTATCTTTTTTCTCACGCTTAAATTACTTATTTTTCAAAACAAATAATTTCGATATATTATAAATATGTGTCGATAAAGTATCAGAAAATATCTATATCAAGATATTTTGTACCTTACTTTAGTCTTTTAAGATACCTTTGTGAATTGTTTTTTTGAAATGAAATTATACCTTTTCAGTTATGACCCTTTCATGGATGAGTAAATAATGTATATATTGTATGTAGTGTTATGAGAATTGTATCATAGGGTTTGATTGGTCAGATCGCTAACCGAACTTCAAAACAATTATAATTTACGATCTTAATTGAATGAGGGGTTTCACCGCTTTGAACAGTAGAAATTACAATCTAACTGTACTGAACCCGATTAAATCAGAATAATTGAGTAAATGAATTGGATAGTCCACTTAAAATTAAAATTTGGTCCATGGAAAATGTCATGGGCACAACACAAATGTCATATTTTTTAATCTCCCACTAAATAAAGGGTAAAAACTTTGTGCAGTGCACTTAAAAACTTAATGTCAAAGCATTAAAATATGATTATACATGAGATAATACCTTTTCAAATTATAACTTGTTTGTGGTCGTCTCTGATATAACATTATTTTGAAAAATGAAAAGACTAATCCGTACCAATTACCTTATTTGTCATACTGGTGGACCTGGATTTGGTTGGTGGCACGCTACTAATTCTTTACTATTTCTACAATTATCTCTTCATTTCAAAATATAGTATTACAATTTGCATAGATAACATGTTATATACAAGTACAAATAATATTTGTATGGATAAGACTCGGGAAAAATACCATAGGTGCTAGTGGTATAAGTGAGAGGATGACATGTATATATTTTTTGTTACTTTCAAGAAATGAACATTTATTAGATTTACAATCAAACATTTTTTGACCTTGAAACTACCAAAAAAATTTCATGTATTATCCTCTCATAGGTCACTTATACCACTAACACCTATGTTACTTTATCTAAATTTTCTTCTATTTGTATATTGATTAAGGTATATCAAAATATTCGATTTCCGTGAATGACACTTTTTCAGAGAAAAAATTATACAGTCAAACCTATCTATCAATATTGGTTGCCTTGTAGGCTTGTAATCAATCATTTAAAAAATGGAGATCTAAGATGTTTTAATCATATTTTATTCTTAAATTACCAGTCTTACTTGTAAATTCTGCCACTATAAAATTTCCTTCACACTATAGGCTATATATATAATCAAATTTATTTAAGTATTAGTCAAAAGACATCATAAGAAAAAAGTTGATTTAAAAATTCATAGAAAGGTTTTCCTAAAGGTAGGTAAAAAGGGGAAAATTGAACAACTTAAATTAAGAAATATATTGAATTTTTTTATGTGATTCTTTAAATAGCATTGACAATAACCTGTTTTAGTTTATATTAATTATATTTGAAATATTTCTCACAATATTGAACTATTGAAAGAAAAAAAACATAATTAGCTTCCTTAATATTTTTGTTAGGGAAGAAATCATAAATCCCATACGATATTTAAGAGAGAAAAATATATATGAACCAACATGAATTTTATATATTGTTAGTATATTATTTACTATTCATATTTAATTATTATTAATTGTCTAAAAATTTAATTTAAATGAATTTAATAATTATATATCAATCCTTACGACCTTACTATATATATTCATTTACCAAATAACAAAAATATAAAGAAAATAATACATCAGGTAACGTTTTCAACATTGTTACCGGTATTTTTGGAAAACACATTAAAAATTTAAATTATGAAATATTATATATCAATGTTATGTGGATGATACAATGAAAATTTGTTTCTCAATTATAAAAAAAACATGATTTTCGTTTGAAATATAAATAAATCTAATTACATTTACCTTTTTCTAATTCTCCTTTTAATTGAAACATTTTAATGATTTTATCGTATATTAACAAAATGTTAAGAATTCGATTCCCAAAGTATTGACCTAGTGGTGTAAGGTCTCACTGGATACTCAATATAACCAAAAGATATAAGATTTTGATTCTCGAGAGTGACATTTTTTAGTGGGGCAGTCACACACATAAAAAAAGATCAATTATTTATCCAAAAAGTGATGAAATATAATTGGTACTACAAAAAATATATTAAATAGTAATTATAATTATTTGAATGTTTTATTATAACAAAGTAATTAATTGTCTTTAAATATTTTCTTGAATATATATAAAATTAGTTAATTTTGTTTATAAAAGTAACTATATATTTGAATATGGGGAAAAGATCTACTTACTGCAAGAGTAAATGTAAAAATTTTACTCCACATCATAGTCATTCATTCTTAAATAATGTAATGGTTTGAATTAGTAAGTATATTTAAACCATTAAATTTTTCAAAAATTGATGAATAAAATGTGAATCATATTATTTTTCATGTATCCCCTCACTAAATAAGAAAAGTTAATTGTAGAATAGGGAGGGGGAAGTCTAACATTATTAAACTGTCTTAAATTGTCGTACTTCACAATTATAAATGAAACTTGATTCATTTATGAATGTTCATATTGGTAGTACCCATTCCATAGATTTTTGTTGTTGTGTATTTTAATTTGAACGGTAAATATTGATGTCAAATAAACCGTAATTACTCTAAATTAATAAGTCCTGAAAAGAGGAGCCACCTTTATTTACATCAATAAGAGTTTTTTTTAAGTGGAAGATTTTTATGATTTAAAATTTTGAAATATGACATCATCAACGAAACTATCTTATTTATAGAAAAATAATTTGATCTCAATTTTGTACTATGATGATAAAATGGAAATTCTCAATTTAATTCATAATGAACAATAGTGTTTTTTTATTCTTTCCTAAATCAACTTGTCTCAATTCTTATATATATTTATGTGTAGAACTTCATTTGGAAAACAATATGTCTCTATTGCAATTTGAAAATTATACATCATAAATGAGTTTTGTATTCAAATTGAAGAAGGTAGGGAAATATAGAGAGAACAATAGCATAAATAATTGAGTATTTGACTAACTAGTAAAAATAAATACATTAATAATAATAATACAATACTACCAACAAGTAAGAATATTACAAGGTCTCTTGTTCAATAATGGACTTGGTCCTTCATCTTTGATATTCTTTGTGGTTCCTAATCAACGGTCCACGATTATCACTATTCATTCCATATTATATATAAAATGATAAAATGAATAAAAAATAATATTAACTCTTAAAAAAAATGATAATTATATTGTTTTTTTTAGCAATTTATGGAAAAGAGGTTTGATAAAAACCATAATATTCACGGCCACGTGTCAAATGATGAATGGACAGTTTCTACCCCATCACTGTCCTGGTTTGTCTTTAGCATTAGACACAAACTAAATGCATTGGGGTCCCTTACCCTTAACTCTAGGCTCTCCCTTATAAGGTTCTTCACATGGTTCCACATAGAGAAAGAGAAAAAAATATATAGAGAGAGAGAAAGTGCTAGCAACTTACATTAGCAACAAGGAGAGGCTAGGATTGCTCACAAATCTTGAAAGGATTTAAAGTTGTGAAGACCCTTATCCTATCTTCTTCAATACACATATATTTCATTTTTCCCTTACAATATAAACTTTTCAGCAACATATATTTCTTCTCTTCTTACTTGGTATATAACATAAAGTCCTTTATCTTCATCCTATCTTTCACTCCCTTTTTCATTTTCTTCTCTCTATCAATCACTCATTCTTTGTTTTCTCTTTGGGGTATCCATATTGAGATAACATAATTTTTCTTCCAAAAGGGCATAGAAATGGCCCCAAGGTCAGGGAAAGGGAAATCAAATAAAGCTAAGGCAGAGAAGAAGAAAAAGGAAGAGAAAGGTTCAACATTTTTTTTCACTTTAGGAAAAATAAAACTTATATCAAATTTTCATGTCTTCTCATTTTATATATATGTATATGTTTTTTAATATATAATCTAACTTAATTTTTCTCAACTTCTGTGTTATTAGCTGTGGCACCTTCTCTTGTTGACATAACTGTGGTCACTCCATATGATTCACACCTTGTCTTAAAGGTACATATATATATATAATTTATTTGACATTACACAAATTTAATTTGTTGGATTTTAATCACTTTTAAAAAAATCACTAACTTTTTATGTGATGTGAAAATTTTCCCAAAGGGTATCTCTACTGATAAGATGCTTGATGTAAGGAGGTTATTGGCTGTGAAAGTGGAAACATGCCATTTTACAAATTATTCTTTATCTCATGAGGTTGGTATTTTTTGACTAATAATTTCACATGATTTAATTAATCATTAATTATTTTCCATATTATGTCAAATTTGTACCTCTCTCTATTAATTCTCTCCTTATATCTACTCAACTAATTCAATGTTCTACTTCTTTTAGGTTAAAGGTCAAAGATTAAATGAGAGAGTTGAAGTTGTTACCCTAAAGCCATGTGTTATAAGAATGGTTGAAGGTAGGTTAGCTAGCATACTTCACATTTATCATCAACTACCATCTTTCTAATTTGCACCTGCATTTACTTGAATCTACAAAAAAATTTGGGTCTAAATTTAAGTTCTACTATAACATATTTTTACCTTTTTAGTAATGAGGGAGATAATGTTTTAGGATGGAGTAAAAATGATTGATTTGATAAAATATACCAATTTTTTATTGTTGATTGAATAACTTAGGGGGTGAGTTAGTGTATATATTTTTTTTATTAATATATGCTCCTCGATCTCAGTTGAGTATTATAGTAACAAGTGTAATTAAGTTAATCGAAGAGTAATTTGGTTTATAATTAAAGTAAGGTTATATTGAGTAGTTATGGGGTTGTAGCATTTAGGTTGTAATCAATGTTGCCCCTTCGTTTTAGTTGAAAGATTTGGTATTAGACTAATATTAGAGGGTTGAATTGAAGTAGAGTACAAGTAATAAAACACACAACAAAAAAATACTATTATATATAACTCAATGTATTTTAGTGATGGAAAATAAACAAGTTGCTCGTGCTATAAAAGTTTATTTAATTTGGTCACTAATGTCAAAGCATCTTAACCATTTTTGTTTGATTTAATTAAAATAATAGTGTTAGTGTCCCCTCCATAAATCACATGGGTTGACACCACTTTTATTAACTTAACACTTCATATAATTACTATAACTATAAAATTTATATACAATTAATATTTAATCTGTCATTCATTTATATTAATTTTTGGAATAATCACTAATATATAAAACTCATACACATAAATTTTTATTTCTACATATGGCTGCATCATAGATTTACTATTGAAGAATGGCTCATTGACTTATTCCTTTTAAAAAAAATACTTTTTTTTAAATAACATTTTGTGAAGAACATTATTCTTGTCTTTTTAAAATTACTAAAATAATAATACATAATATGCATACATGACTTTTGTTTTTTCAAAATGCTTTGGACAGTTTAATTTTAAATGGTCAAGGTGTCTTTTTTCCCTTTTTCAATTTCAATACAGTAGAAAATGCTTTCAAGTAAATATTTAAAGAACATAGATCTCACTTCAAAAAACAAAAAACCTAAATGTTTTATGCTCCCATTTTTTATAATGTGTTTAATACACGAGAAAAACACAATGCATAAAAAATGTGTCTCCATGTTGTCATCATTATATTTTTTTATATTTTTTCCTTAGATTTTTTTGGAAAATATAAATATTTGTCACTTTCACTCTCTCATCTAGATTTAAGTATGCGATTTACACATTGGATTTGACTTGTCATTTATTGATGCTTCTATTTGATAGAATACATTTTGCCATCACTATCCTTTCTTATTTTTTTATTTGACTTTTGTTATGTACCTAGCAAGTTGCAACTCTGTACAATCAATTCAATGATCAACTCGTGAAATAATACATATTTGGAAAAGTCACATTAACTTTTCTAACTTAATAGCTTTTACTAATCACTTAATTTCAAAAGCTACACCACTCCTTTTAATTATTAGATTAACTTTTCAAATATGAGAGAAAAATGTTTTGCTTATATATTAAGAATGTAATACCTATGATAATAATTAAAAATGAAATATAGATTATGGACTAACAGTTTATAAAACTTTTACTTTGTCAGTTCATATATTTTTTATCATATATTAAACCCTTTATTTACACCATTGTGAAATATAAATTTCATCAATTTATATTTTTTGAGGCATCATATTTATCATTAAACATTATTTATGTTATAAGATCATAGTAATAGGATTCACTTGAATTTTTAACGGATATTTTATTTGAAAAATGTAAATTAATAAGAAAAATAAAAGAATATAAAAAATGAATGAAAATGTTTATATTTATTAACTTAGTTTTTTGTTGATAAATGACAGAGGAATACAAAGAGGAAGGTGATGCAATATCACACGTGCGGAGGGTGTTGGACATCATGGCTTGTACAACGAGATTCGGGAAGCCCAAACGGGGCTTATCAAGCCCAGAATCAAAGCCCAAGAAAAACGGAAAAGCCCAAAATGAGAAGAAGAGTAATGGGTCGTCGGAGAAGCCCGTATCAACGATATCGGAGAACGTAGGAATGGTGGCGATACACCCAACGCCGAAGTTGTCAGATTTCTACGAATTCTTCTCTTTCTCTCACCTCTCTCCTCCCATTCTATGTTCGTATCTCTATCCTTTAATTTAAATTATAAAAAAGTGATTTTTACAAGTTTCTGCTTCAATAAGTTTTTTTTAGGGTAAATAACTTTTATTTAATAACTACTTCTTCTGTTACCATTTTAGTGTTATTTTTTATCACTAAAATTTTGCTCCAATTTTAATGGTCTATTCTGAAAATTCGTAATAATATTAATTTTTTTATCAATTATATGTTTACTCTCATTATTTTGATGAGAAAACAATAATTGTGGAATAAAGTATATTGATAAATTGAGGAGGTTTTAACAAGAAAAATAGTGATTTTATTAAAAAAATCCATGATTTCTATAAATAAAAAAATCTAAATGACACTTATATAAAAATGATGAAGTCCTTATCGAAAGAGCTTATAAATTTTCTATATGCTCCTTTTAGTTTCTTTAAAAGGTTAAAAAAAACTTATAAAAAAGACCTAAGCTATTCTTATATAAGTTATTTAATAAATTAAACATTATTTTAAAATGAATCATATGTTTTTCCATCTCAATCAAAACTAGTGACCAATTATTATTATTATTAACCTATACAAATCACTATTGTTATAGTGTTTAAAAGTGATTTTTTTTATCTAATCATAAAACTATTTTTATTATAATTGATTATAATTAATTAATCAAAAAACTATTTTTATTATATTTTTTGACAATTAATCTAAAAAGTGGAACGGAAAATTTATTTTGACCACTTGGGTATGTATGTATTTGTGCAGATTTGAAGAAATGTGAACTGAAGAATGAAGTTGATAAAGGCAAAGGAGATTATTTTCTGCTTCAGGTTTTGGCCTTTTGATTTCTTTTATGTTGTTATTGATGTATTTTATTATAAATTTAAGCATTGTTTGTTACTTTAGTCTTGTATGTGATTTGAGTGGCTTAGAGAAAGTTGTGGAAATAATGTTGTTGTTGGTGCATGCAGGTTAAGATCAGCAATGGGAAGGTAATAGAAGTGGTTGCTTCAAAGAAAGGGTTTTACTGTGTTGGAGGAAAGCACTCTCTGCAAAGCTACACTTTGGTTGATCTTTTGCAACAACTTAGCAGAGGTTTTGCTAATGTATGTAAATATGTTTATGTCCTCCATGCTTGCCTTTTTAAGGTTATCTCTTTTTTAGAATATATATGTACTACTTAGTTTTACAGAGGTTGTGTCTAACGTAATGGTGAGGTTGTTGCTTAGTGATCACGAGGTCATGGGTTCAAATATTGGAAATAGTCTCTCTGCTTGCGGAGGGAAGGCTGCATATATCTACTGTGTCCCATATCTCTCTGCTTGACACTGAGCCGCCCTTTTTTTGTAGTACTTGGTGTTTGTTGTATCTATAATTTCCATTACATTTATCGCAATTGCGGGAATATGACCTTAATGAAAATTGCAGTTGTGATGCGGTTTCAGATATTGTCTAAACCACAACCTATAATGTAAATATGACTTGGGGATTAGTGTCTTGTATGTAACCAGAACATGTTTTTTGCACCTCACATTTTTCATGCTATTTTTATTTTTTGTTTTATAATGTTTTAGATTTTGCATTGGGGCTAATGGATCAATTTCAGCGTGGCCGTACTTAGAATGTTGATATAAAAGCTGGTGTTCGAGTTATTTTGCTGTAGGAATATATTTGCCTACATCTATGCTCTACAACTTTTCGACTACCTTGATTTTTATGACCCTAAGTACCTGTACTTTTTGTCATAAAAGGAAAAGTTACCGAAAAAGTTGTCTAACTTTTGTTGTACAAATAACTGTTTTTTTTCTCCAGCAAGTTGCTTCCTCAATTTGGTGTTTTTTTATTGTGACTCTAACTAATTACTGATTAATGCAGGCATATGGATCATTGATGAAAGCTTTTTTGGAACATAACAAGGTTTACTTCTACATCATCTAAATTTGAATATTTCCCTTTGTTTTTAAAACATGAGGCTTTTCTTGTAACATTAACAAGGTTCACTCTTTCAGTTTGGGAATCTTCCATATGGATTCCGAGCAAATACATGGCTTGTCCCTCCTTCTGTTGCTGACTCTCCTTTGAACTTTACTGCCTTACCGGCTGAGGATGAAAACTGGGGTGGTAATGGTGGTGGCCATGGTAGAAACAGTGAACATGATCTTAGATCATGGGCAACAGATTTTGCAATATTGGCTTCTCTTCCTTGCAAAACCGAGGAGGAGAGGGTGGTCAGAGATAGAAAAGCTTTTCTGCTTCACAATCAATTTGTTGATACCTCAATATTTAAGGCTGTTGCAGCTATACAATATATGATGGAGTCCAAGTCAAATTTGAAGAAGGAATTGAATTCTACTCCAGGTTCTGTTTTGCATGAAGATCACGTAGGAGACTTATCCATTGTTGTCAAACGTGATATCGGAGATGGAACTAATAAGTATGATGCAATATCTAATGAACCAAGTCCGCACAAAGAGGATGCTCAGAAGAATTTAATCAAAGGGTTGAAGGCACAAGAAAATGTCATTGTTCATGTGAGTCATAATCCCCTGTCTTTCAAGGTTATAGATGCATATGCATGTGAAGAGCTAGGTGCATATAAAATACATGTATGTGTGTAGTCAGATATGGGAAGTTATCAAATCATTAGATAAAACGGAATTTTGTGCTTTATCCCGATTGAATATATCTTAACAATGGCCTCAAGAATAACGCGCAAGTATTGCAGTATTCTTTAATCTCCGTTTCTTTTCGTTAGTGTGAAAAATCACATTGAACACCATTCTTTCATTATTTTTAAAAAACTTGTTCATCAAGTACATGTTATTTTTTCCTCCTTGCTCCTTGTAGATTTTCAATCTTGATCTCTAAATCTCATTCATATAGTTCAGATCACTTGAGTCAGTGTGTCTTTGTTACACATGCCTGAATTTCATCTACTCTTTGCCCTTTCAAATTCTAAAATCTAGTATTAAATTTGTTCTCCTTGCTGAGAGGCTCAAATGTTTTTACAGGATACTTCTTCTTTGGCTGTTGTCGTTGTTCACCACTGTGGATATACTGCAACAGTAAAGGTTGTTGGTAACTTGAACAAGAAGAAACTTAATGATCAAGATATTGAAATAGATGATCAGCCAGACGGAGGAGCGAATTCTCTTAACATCAACAGGTTTAAACGATGCACTATTCTCTGTAGCAATGCAAGCACTGCCATCCATATAGATTAATACAATCATTTATGCCTGTTTCGGGTGTAATTATGTCAATTAGTTAGGGGATACCTCCAAATGCATTCTAAAATTTCAAAATATTCTTTGGGTTATTAGTTTCTTTTTTGTAATAAATATCATTTAGAGTAAAAAAGTGAAACTTCATTTTACTTTTTCTATATTGCCGCTTATGTCGATAAGCTGCAGTGTTTGTCCATTTTTGAAATAAAATGATTTTACGTTCTTTACAGTTTGAGGCGACTGCTTCACAAGTCTGGAGTTGTACCATCAGAAGGGACTTTATCATCCATATCGAACTCTGATGACTTCGACGCTTCTGAGGATGTTGTTCGGAAAGTGGTCCAAGAATGCTTGGAAAAGATTAAGGAGGAGCCGGATGTTTCAAAAAGGTCTATTCGATGGGAACTTGTTTCCTGTTGGATGCAGCATCTACAAAAACAGGACACTTCAACTGATAGCTCTTCCACTAATAAAGAAGATGTAAATGACGTTGAGCAAGCTGTTAAAGGTCTTGGAAAACAATTCAAACTTTTGAAGAGAAGAGAAAAGAAACCAAGTAGTCAAGATAATACAGATTCTAGTTCTGGAAACATGAATGTGTGTACTGATAAAGTTGAGCCAAACAATGATGACTTAAGTAGCTCTACTGAATTGGAGAAGCTACTTTCTAAAGAAGCATTTTTGCGTCTCAAAGAATCTGGAACTGGTCTTCATCTAAAGGTTTGTGGAATATTTTCAACAATGTACCATACATGCATTCTTGTGTCGCTACTTTCTTTTTTGTTTGAAAATTATGAAGTACTTCTGTTTCATTTGTTAAATTTTAAAAATTGTATATTAGTTCATCCAGTCTGTAGGTTAGGTTTTTTTATGAATAAATGTTTTTTGGTTATGTTCATTTGTTTTTGATATTATATTACATCTTCATATTTTTCATACCTATCATTTCAATTAGTTTTTCTTTTCTGGCAACAGTCAGTGAATGAGCTTATCAATATGGCACACAAGTTTTACGATGATGTTGCCTTGCCAAAGCTGGTAACATTACAATTCTCAATTGTTTCTACACTGTTATGAATAACATGAAGGTTGTAGACATTGCTGAAGAACTGAATGTATTTCCTTTTCAGGCTACAGACTTTGGATCACTTGAACTTTCTCCCGTTGATGGCCGTACACTAACTGATTTTATGCATTTAAGAGGCTTACAGATGCGATCTCTGGGTGAAGTGGTGAGAATTATTCTTTCTCTTTTCTTGCTCCCTCTAGAAACTTCTTTTTGCAAACTTAGGATGACTCTTCTAGGTCCAGCAGTATTCCCTCTACTTGGAAGCTTCTATTTTTTCAAAATTCAGTGAAGCACTGCCAACCATTCTACTCCTTGAAAGCTTCTATTTCATCTAAATTCAATGGCCAGTTATACTAATTTTGGTAATTTAGTTTGCTTTTGTTGGTTTATGTTAGATATAAAACCACTAATGTGATTTCACCAAACAGCTTAAGCTTTTAGGAGAGTTGGTCTTTGATATGGTATTAGAGCCTTTATACCAAGTGCTCTAGATTTTGATCCTTGCTTCAATTATTCTTTTAATAAAAATTGAATTTCATCTTAAGGTTTTAAAGAGTTAGTCCTTGACCATTCTAATTTATTGTATAAATCAGGTTAAACTCGCAGATAGTCTTCCACACATACAATCACTTGGTATTCATGAGATGATTACTCGAGCTTTCAAGCATCTGCTTAAAGCAGTTATTGCCTCTGTTGACAATGTGGCAGACTTTTCTCCGGTCATAGCATCAACACTAAATTTCTTACTCGGAGGGGGTAGTGGCCAGATTCCGGGTGATGGCCATAATCTTAGAATCCAGTGGTTACGCATATTTTTGGCCAAAAGATTTGGATGGACCCTGAACGATGAATTTCAACATTTGAGGAAGTTATCAATTCTCAGAGGGCTCTGTCACAAGGTATCACTAGTTTGACTTATTTTCTTTTACATTTTTTACATGCAGCATTTTGTTAACTTCATGTATAATTTTTTTCCCAGGTTGGATTGGAACTATTCCCAAGAGATTATGACATGGAATCCCCCAAGCCCTTTGGAAAATATGATATTATTAGTCTGGTTCCTGTTTGCAAGGTAGTATTCTGTTTATATTTTAATCATCAAGCCAAATCTATATATGTTTCAATAACTATAATCTCATTGAACCATTTACAATAACTCCATGTTTTACTCAACAGTATGTAGGGTGTTCCTCAATAGATGGACGCAATTTATTGGAATCTTCCAAAATTGCTCTTGATAAAGGAAAGCTTGAGGATGCTGTAAATTATGGAACAAAGGTTACAATCACTCTTTTCAGCCTCTTCATGGAGCATCATTATATGTTACATACAAATAAGCATGTTATTTGATCGGAAAATGTATTGCAGGCATTAGCAAAGATGATGGCTGTTTATGGTCCCTATCACCGTACTACAGCAAGTGCGTACAGTCTTCTTGCTGTGGTTCTCTACCACACTGGTGATTTTAATCAGGTAATGAATCTTTCAGATTTATGCCTCAGCTATTGTTGAAAATTGAGATATCTATGGATTTTTTCTGATATAGCTTCAACAATTCCATAAAAAAATATTGGTTCTTTTGTCTCAAAATTAGAAACAAAAGGGAGAAAACATGTTATAGACTTTCTGTACCTGCATATAGAATGAAAGTTCCTTTGTTTTATGCATGGTCTTGAGAATCCTAATTATTCAAATGAATGTGTGGGCCTTTGTTGAATCTTTACACAGTGCATGTATTAATATTTGTATGTTTTCTTTATATAGGCTGCCATATACCAGCAAAAGGCTTTGGATATAAATGAGAGGGAGCTTGGACTTGACCATCCCGACACCATGAAAAGCTATGGGGATCTTTCTGTCTTTTATTATCGTCTGCAACACATTGAACTTGCTCTTAAGTAAGTTAAACTAAATCTATATGTTTTTGTCAATTATCTTAAAATTACTATTTTTTAATACTAACCAATATCTCAATCCTACACAATCACTTTTTAACTTTTCGATTATTTTAATTGTTTAAGTTATCCTCACAAAATTGCTGTTTGCTACTTGCAACTGTTTTACCCTTGTAATTGAACTTAAATGCATGTTTCGGTAGGTATGTCAACCGTGCTCTATTCCTTCTTCATTTTACATGTGGGTTGTCTCATCCAAACACTGCTGCAACATATATAAATGTGGCTATGATGGAAGAGGGCATGGGAAATGTTCAAGTAGCGCTCAGATACTTACATGAAGCTCTTAAATGCAATAAAAGATTGTTAGGCGAAGATCATATACAGGTCTCTCTCTCTCTCTCTACCCAACTCCACCCCTTTATTGTCCCATGGCTGAAACCGTGTTTTACATGTTGATTTCATGTTTCAGACTGCTGCAAGCTACCACGCCATAGCAATAGCTCTTTCATTGATGGAAGCATATTCTCTGAGTGTGCAACATGAGCAAACTACACTTAAGATACTTCAAGCAAAGCTTGGATCAGAAGATCTTCGAACACAGGTCATTACCTTTCTTATTGTATTACTTGTCTACAATCAAAGAAGCCACATTTGGGTACCTGTTTTGGATTTACCTAAGGATTTCCCTTGTATGGAATTGGTCTGTTTTTCCATTTTTTGAAGTATTTTCCCCATTGTAGGATGCTGCTGCATGGTTAGAATATTTTGAATCAAAAGCTATAGAGCAGCAAGAAGCAGCTAAAAATGGAACTCCGAAGCCAGATGCTTCCATTGCAATTAAAGGTCACCTTAGGTACTAACATGGTATTCCCATACTACTAA
Source organism: Lupinus albus (assembly GCA_009771035.1). Classification (NCBI taxonomy): domain Eukaryota; kingdom Viridiplantae; phylum Streptophyta; class Magnoliopsida; order Fabales; family Fabaceae; genus Lupinus; species Lupinus albus. Next base: position 15,072,354 of record CM020002.1, on the reverse strand, counting down.
TGTTTCAAATACTTCATTCTTGAAGCACACAAAATGCCTGACTCTTTTTTTATGCAGTGTGTCAGATCTCCTGGATTTTATTAGTCCTGATCAGGATTCAAAAGGAAATGATGCTCAGAGAAAACAGAGGCGTGCCAAGGTGGCAAATACTTGCTGATTATTCAAAAAAGTATCATATAGCTGTTATGTTCTTTTATAGTTTAGGGCAGTCACTTTTCTGAAGAAAAAATTTATACTTGGTTATTCCATTATGTATTTGACATGTTTTTTATACGTGACCTACCAGATAGTCCCAGTAAGTGATAACAATCATCAAGAAGAGCATGATGAAACAAAAGTTGTTGAGGACATTCTCTTTGATGACTCAAAAAATGCTACAAGCGTGGTAGAAGGCATTACACAAGAAAATAATGTCACTCTTGATTATAAAGAACTGAAAGAAAATGGTGATTTGACTAGGTACAGGCAAGTGATAAGTGAGGCTGTTGAGGAGACATCATCTGATGAAGGTTGGCAAGAAGCAGGTTCGAAAGGACGCTCAGGAAACACTTCTAATCGCAAGTTTGGACGCAGACAGCGACCTCATGTATCAAAGCTCAGCATTAGCAGATCTGCAAGTTACAGTTTTAGGGAAGGCAGTTATAGGAATGACATTACTTCGCCACAAAAAGCAGCTCCGAAAGTCCCTTCAGCCATGTTATCTCCATCTAGACAATTGAAAGCTCAAAACTTAACTTCAAGCGAGGATTCTGCTAATCAATCAATTAAAGCTTCTGTGTCCAAAGTTTCCTATCCTCCAACATCTCTAAGTTCTTTGGCTTCAAAATCTATATCTTACAAAGAAGTGGCTCTAGCACCACCAGGTACAGTTTTAAAGCCGATGTTGGAGAAAGCTGAAATCGACCAAGTAAAGGCTGAAAACGAAACATGCAGTAGTCCACTTGTGATGTCAATAAATGAAGGTACTTGCCAAAGTTCCATAGTTGATACAGTTTCACCGCATGATGAAATAGAGGGAACTAATGAAATTGAGCCAGAGCAAGAAAATTCCGCATCAGAAAATGAGAATGTTTCCCTTGATTTCGATCAGGCAAAACCTGCAGAAACAAATAGTAGTAAGCTTTCAGCCACAGCGAAACCATTCAATCCAGGAATGTTGCCCATATCTCCACATTTGAATTCTGTTTCGATGACAAGCATATATGATGCAAATGTTAGTCAAGCAATGCTTGTGGAACCTGTGCTTCCTCCTGCTACTGCCAGGGTCCCTTGTGGGCCTAGATCACCTCTATATTACAGATCCAACTATACTTTTCGAATGAAACATGGTTTTACCAAATACAATACCTCTATAAGGGAAAGAGGCGGATTAGGAGCTGCAAGAATCATGAATCCACATGCACCTGAGTTTGTTCCGAGAAGTGCTTCTCAAAATGAAACTGGTGATGCCAGTTCGAATGTTTCCAGTGGGCATAAGCCGTCTGAAGTAGGCGCGGAAAAAAACAATAAGCTAGATGAAACATTTGTGCAAGTCAAGGATAGTTCCTCAAAACACAGCATTTCTGAATCTGAGAAGTCAGAGATAGCAAGGCAGATACTGCTCAGTTTTCTTGTGAAATCTGCTAAGCAAAACATTGATTCTGTGGATGAATCTTATGTTAGTGAAGGAAAGCATGAGAACTTGGAAAATTCTTCTGATGCAATAGCCAAAGACAGTGCCATCATAAAAATCATGCATGGGAAGGAAGAAAAGAATAAGATGATTCCTCATTCAAGTGGTAATAGTAAAGAAGAGAGGGAAGATGTTGATGCAACTAGGAAAAAGAATGGAGATGGTGAAGGATTTATAGTTGTCACAAAGAGGAGAAAAAACAAGCAGAAGATTTCAAATGGAGTCACAGAATTGTACAACCAGCAATCTATATTGGCTTCAGTTAGATGAATCAGAGTTATTAAATTAAGCACCATTGCTCCAACACTTTTTTTTTTCTGTCCATCTGAATGCATGTCTGGCCAAAGTTCTTGACATCATATTGTTATCATAGTATCCATGTCACAGAATTTTGGTCACTGAATAATTTTGGTTTTTTATGTCAGTTAATTTGTCCTCACAGTTAAAGATTTTGTTTTATCAATAAAAAGCAAAATGGCAAATTTATTTTAGTATTGTTTCTTTATGGTATGATTTATTGTTTCTCATCTTCTTGGGTTGAATAATTGCTGAACATAAAAATAAAGGGAAAAATGTGCTGTAGTACCATAATATTTGAGTCAGAATTGTAATGTACTAGGAGGAAGTGTTTATCTCAATTTGAAGCTATGATGATATTTTAGGCCATTTGTTCCTCACTTTGATATGTGCATACACAATTTTTTACAATTTTTATGGGACAGAAGCAGTAATTATCTTTGGTTTAATTTTACTACTAGGTATATATTTTGCACTACTTTTATTTTTAGGGGACATGAAGATACATATTTTGAGTGTTATGTAACCAATCTATAACAATTTGTATAAGAAATCAGGGGTAAGTTCCTTCAATTTCTTACAACTTTTCACCAATATGGGGCAACTTTGCACATCTAATCTAATTAATGCACTAAACTAAGCAACATTTACGGTGCATATTAAACAACTTGCAATTGAACTACCCTTATGAGAAGAGCAACTTATGATATAAGTAATAATAGCACTATGATTATATGCATGCATCTATGATACTAGCTAGCTAAGTGATTTGATCACTAGTAGGACCCCAAATTATGAAATGTTACCCACAAAACCAGAGGAAGAATATAGTTCAAGGATGGTTTTCTATGTTACAGGTTGATACTATATCACAATCTAATCAAGTGAACACAAAACTTGATTTGCTTATTAACAGTTAAATATATCATTTTCAATACTAAAGAGTTTAGTACTAAATAAAGATTGTGACACGTGTCAAAACTATTTTAATAGTTTTGATTTGAAGGTATTCTTAAAAAAAATATTTTTCATCTTGTTCCAGTATTGAATAATTCAATACTATAGAGTCGAATACCGGAGATAAGCTAAATGGAAATAGTTGTTACTAGAATAAAGATTACCTAATCTGTAGGCTGTAGCCCAAATGGATAAAAGCAAGTGACGTTAATTGTATGTTACAAATATGTCTCTCTCAAATTATTATGACCTTTTTCTTTCACATACAATACATACGTATATATATTTAATGCAACACAAAGTCAAAAGTTGATATTATCATTTATGGGTATTTTGGTGTCTATTTAGTTGTTATTATTTGTTCTTTTTTTGTCTACCAAATACAGTAAAAATATTCTATTCACAACAAACCATCCTTTTCTAACTAAGAATATGGAGCTAACCCTCTTAATAGGGATTTCTCCATATGCAAAATTCGATAAATCGGGTTTTTGTTTAATAAAGTATGATGCAAAATGAATCATTGCTGAAGCGACAAATTAATAAAGAAAATAGATAAGAGTAGAAGAACGACACAAAAAATTTTAATGTGGAAAAACATCATCTCGACTTGAGAAGTAAATAGCCATGTAACTAGTCCATAAAAATATATCCACTATATAGGTAGAATTATAATATTTGACTATCTCTTACTTAGAGGATAACATTCAATCTCACCTAAAAATATGGAAATACAAACTCTCTCTAGTATCTCACTATTAATACAAGCCTCCTATTAAATTGAATACAAATTCTTTCATTTTCTCTCTATGTTGATCTTTCTCACTTGGTTTGGTTGTACATATCTTTCTCAGAAGTTCCTCTTATATAGTGAAGATGAGGAAAACTTTTTCATAAAGACATATAAGATGATTAATTGTTGTCATACTTCTAAGATATCTTGAAAAAATGTTACTCAAACTTCCTAAGTTGCATTTCATAGTTTTCAAGAATCAATGATTAATTTCAAGACCTATTTCAACTTCCTAAGTTAGACTTCATAGTTTCCAAGAGTCATTAAAATATTTATCATTCAATATATCCGATATATCATCTAGCAATATATATTGGTTATGTTAACCATATATATAACTTTTTATAAATAGAAAACAACTCACATTGAATAAATAGAACTAAGTCACTTAATTATTAACAAAGAATATAAGCAAGTAAACTTGGCAAGGTGATAAATACAATTATATTGCCTTCGTAGAAAATGTGCATTTATATGACCATACAATGTAGTAATTGTGATGAACATGAAAAGTTGATGATTGTATCATAAAAACAAGAAGAAGGAAACAAACCATTCACCAAGAGCCAAATACTTACTACATTTTTGTACAATTTTTATGGATGAAAATAGTAGTATATACTCTATCCATTTTATATATTTTGATTTTTTTATTCATTATAGTTATTCTAAATCGTCCAATGTTTTAGAAACCCAATACATATTTATACTTTATTTTTCAATTATATACTTATTTATTACTCTTCTTTTTAATTTCACATTTGTGTATTTTTAGTATAGTTTTCAATATCCATTAATTTAATCAAATTTTATATAATTTATTGACTTCTTAGATTAGAGGCATGACCTAGACATAAAAAAGTTTGGAATGGTGAGTATATTAGACATGGAATTTGAGATATTTTGAATTGACATTTATCTTTTGATAAATTAAGAAAAAAACCCTTTAAACATTTGCCATAAAGGCTTAAACATATAGCCGTTGGTGGGGGGAGCTAAATTATTAATGAGGTATTAATTCTTGTTTCAACTGTGCATTCTCACGCCAAACTCAATAACTTATTTGTCTTCAATTTATTACATTTCACAATCAAAATCATAATTCTCCTCTTAAATTTTCTTACAAATCCTTCCACGTATAAGAATGTAACATATCACAAAATAATATTTTATCCATTAATGAGCAATATTTATCACTTTCTTGTAGGTAGAATGAGTTGTCGGAGAATTTAGTATCACTATATATCATTACTCATTTCACAATTCTGAAAATTTTAAAACTTGGTTCACACCCCTTAGACATATTCCTTGTACAACTTTGTCTATACTCAAGTTTTAGGTCAAAAGTTCCTACTTTATTCTTTTTCGTAGAAATGATAGAATCAAGACGACTTAATTATTTCTCACCATTAAGTATTTGATTATTTTTTATATAAATACGTTATAATATATTAAAATGTGTTTATTTTTTTATCTTAATTAGTAGAGTAGTTTAGTGTTGCCGAAGTACCTAATTCCGATAGAAGTAATTAACCATATAGCTAATCCTTAAAGATGGTTTGAGCACATTGGACAGAACACCCATTAAAATTAGTTTACCCTATTAAATGCAAATTATGGATGAAAATAAAATGATTATAATTATTCATTATTAGAATATTAAGTTTACTGTTTTTTTGTAATTTAAATATAATATTTTCCATATAACCTTATATCTTTTAACTCTCTAAACTTTACCTTAAGGTTAAGGATAACAAAATTAGTTTTTTCCTCTTTCTTTTAAAATATTTTATTTTTAAGAGTTTAAATATTTATACACATTGTCTGTGTAAAGATTTTATACTATTAATATATCATCTTTCATCGTATATATTATTTACTTTTATTTAAAAGTCAATAACAGCTAACACGCGAATAATAAATAATACACTAATAACTAATACATTAACAAATTAAGTACATAAGCCAATGTCTTACATCCCATCTACTAATATTTTAGGAGATTATAGTTTATTAAATCAACTACTCTTTCTAGTTCATAGAAAATAATTATTAGACCATGTGTTAAAAAATAACATAGTATACTTTATGAACCAAACAAAAATATAGTATTTTTTTTGTGTGGAAAACTTACATTTTTGGGTGTCAAAGTTGAGCAATACTATTAACATAAGCAATAAATAATTATGTATTTTGAGTGGTGTCTTTCTCTCTTAAATTGCAGTAATGAATTCTTAGCCTGCCTTATACGTAAGAAATTAAAGCCAATAATAAAATATTCAAGTTACAAATCCCTTTATCTCAAATTTTGGCTCAAAAGTACCCTATTGTAGTTGGTTTTAATAATGCAGATTATAACCTTAGGTGCATCTTAATAGTAATGTCTTTAAGCATTCAAATTCCAATTAAAGTCACTGCTTTGGAAATGAGTTCACATAACTATCACCATCTTTTGAAATTTATGCGCATTCTAGTGAACAACAATTGAAATGCTTCAAAGTTAATAATACCAAACGTATACATAAAAATTGTATAATTTATATTACTACTATTAGTTAGAATCATTTCCATTAATGGAAAGACCTTAAAAAGTAAAGGAAAATACAATTTTCAATGACATATTTATCATTCTAGTTACTATGAAATTACACATTTGTCATTAAAAACAAAAACAAATACATGACAGTTTAAAGATAAAACAGTCATTTCAATGTAAAGTAAATGATATAAATGTTATTATAATTTAATTTTTGTATACATTTCAAGAGTACCGTCCTCTCCGGTGATGATGGAGAGGAGTCTCATTCATTTTTAAGATGTTAACAAGAGAAATAAACAACGACTTATTGAAAACACGAGTGAATGCATCTATAAAACTCTAATACTAAGTATATCAATTTAATTAACTCATATATAAATAGATGCTATAATGTATATAAACCAAGTTTCTTAATGCAGAAATAACATTCACAGTTTCACACCCAAGCTACATACATATCCAAAGATTGAGTACAAATCCATTTAAGCAAAGAAAATATAAATGAACAAAATCAAAGTAGCAATAAATTAGTTAATAATAATAGCAGTCGTAAAATTGAAATGGAAACAAAATCCTATACCCGGGGTAGAGAAACTAGGAAAGTGAAAACTGTTGCTGCAATTGCGACCGCATTTTCCCCGATTTATAATTACAATAAACACAATATAACTGCAACAGTAACCACGATTAAGAATGATGATGAGAATTAGGAGAATGCAAAGGGAAGAGAGGCAAGAGTTTGGGAGGTTGAGAGGAAGTTGGAGTAGTAAGAGGACTTATTGGGTGCAAATAGAACCCTTTCTCAACCACAACCTTTTGTTTTTCTTCTTGTTGTTGTGGTGACCTTGGTGTACGTGGACTTACACGCGCCAAGAGGTCGAGTGGTGAAGCAGGAGAAGACATAACATTTAGCATTTCACCCATGTAAAACACACCAGCTTTAGCACTAATCCCAACATGATTATTATTAATGATGTTGAGTTGAAGGTTCTTGTTGGGGCGTCGTTCATGGAGTTTGAAGTTTGGTTTCTTGATGGGCCTGTGGGCTTGGGCTAAGTGGGAGTGAAAATGGAGTTTTTGGGAAGAAGAGTGATCGGAAGCACCACCGGTTAGTTTTTGAACAACAGCACGGAAATTAGAAGGGTCAGCTTGTACAAAGGTTGTGTTTGGTGTTGTTAGGTCGGATCCGTAGTGGAGGTTTGTGGTGGCACTAGAATTAGAACTCATATTATATATATCTATATATATAGAGAGAGATATTATTGAATATTCTTGTGTGTGTGTGGATTGGAGAGGAAGGAGGAAGAAAGGTATGGAATGTGGGGTTTTATAGAACAAAGTTGAGAGAGAGAGATTTGTGTTTAGGTTTGGAGTTTGGAGATGGATGAGGTTGCTTCCCATTATAGGGTGACGTATGGTGGAAGTGTGAGGAATGGGAGAGAACTAATCATTCATGCTACTAATGGAATAACATGTCTCGAACAATGTTTCATTCCCTGTCTAGGGTCAATGTTTTATTATCATATGAATAAAATAAATTTTTTAAAAACAAAACGTAACATTCTTATTAGCTCGGGACAAAACTTAGGATACCGTTTAAGATGAGTGATCTCTATCCCTTCATATCATATACCTTATGATTTAATAAGTACCATCAACTTATTCACAATTTATTTTTAATTATCATTGATTATTAAAAAAATATAAATAAATATATGGTACATGATATATTAACTGTGTACAAATATTTACACTAACAATGTATAGATATTAAACTATTGTTGGTATTTAAAATTTTATATCTAAGTCTATAGCATTGATAATGTTAACATTGATATTTCATAGTTAGTTTGCCTTCGAGATTAAGAGGAAAGAGACAAATTTCTATGTTGCATATTTTTACTATAGGTTGGAACACTCGTTAATATTTTGTGTTTGTTTTTATAACTCCTATTTATCTCACTTTTTCACTTGGGGATGTAAAACAAACAATGTGATTTAAATTAGTTCAACTCCTTAAACATGTCGTCAGAATTTTTATTCATGTTACATATATGACTAGAGGACAAAATTAATCCTACCTTTTCAATCAAAAGTATAACCAATAACAAAACGTATAGTATATGCAGGTATGAAGTAATATGTGCACATGATTTAATTTTAAAATCAGAACAAAATGTATGTAACAATATATGAATTTTATATATTGTCATTATATTATTTATTATTTATTTTCATAATTATTGGCTCTTCCAAAAAGTATATAAATATTTACGATAACAATAAATAGATACTATAGTCTTTAAAATTCATAATTACATGTGTAATTAACACAAGATGATGGATAGAATTTAATATATCTACTTTCTACAAACTTCATTAAATAAATATTTTGTGCAGCACGCCACCCTTTACACACATTTATTATTGTATATTTGTATATTGGATCCACTGTTTCAACTTTTAAGTCATAAAGATTGGTGAAATCTTTGGCTAGGTAATAATAATAACTAACACAGCTTTGTTAAACAAGATTTTCTCTCCCAGCTTTTTATTATTATTATTATAAAAAGTATAAAATAAAAATGGGGAAACATATTAGAAATGGTAGGAGCCATCCATGTAAGAAGAGAGCTTTCTTGGTTAACAAGAAAGATGAGAAAAACATGAATGAGAAGCTTAAAGAATGAAATGAAATGAATTAATCATTATTGAATGAATTGATGAAAAATGGATTATTCTCATTGTTTGAAAATGTAAAGTCAATAAGGCTTATTTATACATAATGAAATGGCTTACAAACTATCTTTAACTCCTAACTACCTAACCATCTAATCATCTTCTACAAAAAAAACTCTAAAATATCTTTAATAAAACATTCACCTGAGTGGAACTCAAACTATTTCATTTATAATTTTATCCTTTCAAGTAAAAATTCATTTTGATAAGGTTAAACTTTAATGTGAGTATGATTGAAGTTTGGCACAAAAGTCGTATAATGAAATTATTGTCTAATCACTTTCACAGCAATGCACATGAATGCAACTACAAATATATCACAAATTTGTAGTTTAGTTCATAATTTCATAACCATGATTGCTACAAATACTAACACAAAAGACTTGTTGGAAAGTTTCAGTAATGTGCAACAATAATGAGGAGTGAAATTTATAGTGAAGTGAAGAAGAATGAATAAAAAGTAAAGGTGGTCCTATAGTTTGAATTTGAAAAAAGAGCAATGAATGAGGCAAAGCTGGCATTGAATGATTAGCCATGAAGGACATGGATATAGATCACATGTCCCAAGTTGTTATTCTGCCAATAATATAATGTCACATAATATTCTAATTTTGTTACATCAAATGGAATAAAAAAACAAATAAAACTATATATTTTTTAATACAATATATAACATTATATTATTCGATGAGATAAGATTAGAGACACCAACTCAAACTATTATGGATGTTTGGTCAGATTCTCAGAATATGATTCTTTCTTTCTTTTCTTTTCTTTTACTTTTTCTTTCATCTTTTTATAATATTGTTATTATTATTGAGTGAAGCTTCATGTTGATTTTTAAATGAACATTAGGGAATGTTATAATATATTCTAAGCACATTCATCAAGATGTCAAAGATAGAAAATGTATATTAAAAGTAATATATGTTTTCAAAAAAAATCTGATTATTATGAGTTATTTTTATAATACTTATTAGCAAGATGTTTAAAGTTAGTCTAGCTCTTGACATTGCCAAAAAAAAAAAGCAAGTCCAATATTCAATTTTAATAACTGTTAATTAAATTAATCTCTAAAACCGGACATAGCTGATTTGCTTGCCACTTTAGTTTCTAAAATAGTAAAATCTGATATGTCAATTCCATCCTTACAAAACTCCACGTATGATTTTAAAAGTTCAAAATTTACGTTTTCAAGTTACATGATCATCATGTTAATTAGGTCTGTCTAATACGTATAAATCATATATTTTATATAATTAAGAATATCATATCATGAAAAAGAAACTTATTACTTTCAATGTGTGTGACTATTATTTTTAATAAATGTCAATATCAAAGAATTTTGAACATTTAATCTTGAACCTAATATGTAATATCTTATTGGTAATGAACTAAATTGTAATGCGAGAAACCAAGTTAATTGATAATTAGACTACATTTAATTTTTCATAATATAGCATAAACTAAATTGATAGGTAATATAAATATATAATACAAATTTATTGATTATTATATTTATATGTGTTCACTGTGCACATTGAGTTGCTTTATTTTCAGTGCATGTTCCTATTCTTTTATCATTGGTTTGCGTGAGGAATTGCACTTTGACATTAAGAAAAGGTATTACAGGACTTCCTTTTTTGGCTTGGATCTTAATTTGCAGTATCTTTGCTTTACTCATTATATTTTTCCTTCCTTCCTTTTGGAATTTGGATTATGCTTTTTGACATAACAATTCACAACATTACACTATCACGACATTGAAGAGAGCCTTTTATCCAAACCCCAAAAATATTTCGTGTACATAATTAAGTCAACTATAATTAATTAAGCTTTAGTCTTCACTATTTAACTTCATCTTCAAGAAAGCATAAGATGTGAAGAATATATGTTTAGTCATATATATTTAGTAACACAAATGGGAAAACAAAACAAAAAAATATGAAAGAACAAAGGTGTTATGTATTTGTCTGAATATTGCATGAAAATCCACCTAGCTTATCTAATTAAGTAGCTATATCTATATTTACATAAGCATTATCTTTTTAATTAAACACCGACCACATGTTAATATAATTTCATGATTTGATATAGTTTTTGAGATTTCCTAATTAATCGATGACCCACTTTGAGAAAGTTTTGCCAATGCCAGAAGTATTGAATAAATTGATATTAAATTAATAGTACTTTTCTTTTATAGTCAAAAAGGGTACTTATAGAAAAACCATCGTTTTCAATTCCATTAATTCAGAGTGTGAATGATGCCAAGGGGACATTCAATCATAAGAACCGTTTGTGGAGAACACTATGATTGCCAAAGAAGAATGGGTAACTTGGGAAATGTGGAGTGATATGTTAGCTTGAACCAGGAAATGGTCCCAAAAAATTCATGTCCCCATCTATTTTTTTAATTTTCATATTGATTTATACATGACAGCTTTTTAGTTGATTGAGACACATTGAAACATAATTTATGAGACAGATGATCTCCATCCGTGAAAACTAACATACCATAATTCATTTTTTAATATAATAGTTTTATTGCCAAATAACCCATTAAAAAAATTTAGGATGTGAACTTATATATAAGTATACACAATATGATGTATGATAAAAATGATATATGTATCGATAGAATAATATCTTATTTAGGATTAAGATTGAACTAGTTTCATTTATTATGTTAATCTTGGATCGTTATATAATTATAAACTAACTCTTATTTAAGTTTCATAATATTGTAGATAGACATCAGAAGTATATGGTGAAAATAATAGAAATATGAATTTAAAATCTAGATCACCATAAATTAATTAGTTTCATTTTTTACTTTCTTATTAGAAAGCATATCCTTTCAGGACTCCAAACAAAAAAAATAAGAAGATAGTAATTACACACACTTTTCATTATTCTTGACATTTTGTAAGCCCCAATGTGAGATTTTTTTTTTTGGCCCATTAAATTAATTATACAAAACTTGAATATTAAATAATTAATTATGTAATAGTATTACAATAAATTTTGAATAAATGTCTCATACAATAGGAGAATGCAATATTTTTTCAGATTCAATTTTGTTACTTATTAGCGACTTGAGTGTGATATACTTTTATGAAGTGTTTTTATTAATAATCATTAAATAATATCATATTTTTCTTACTATAGTTCATACTCTTATTCCAATTATACGTCGATTATATGATAATATAATAATCATTACTATCAATATAATATTAAATATGAAATTTATGTGTAGAGTAATGATAATTGAAAACAATTTTTTAGAAAGAATAAAAAAAATGTGATATAGAAATAAATTTAATTGTACTAGTATAAAAATATCTCAAACTCCTATTAATTATGGTTCCCCTGTGTCACATTTGTGGCACATCCTATACAACTTCAAATATAATTAAATTATAAGAAAATTGTACTTATAACACTTTTCAGTAATTATTTTTAATATTGGAGAGTTTAGTACTAAATCCATATTTTACATAGAGCCTACAAATATTTAAGGTATTTTTCCTTATTTTAAATAAAAAAATTAGAAAAGACAACAAACTTTTTTTCCTTATTTTTCAAGTATTAAAGGGTGAGAGAAGCCCAATTCAGATAATACTTGTAAAGTAATTAGGTACTCCAAAGTACTGTAATGATACCCCCACTATCAAATTAGGGTAATCACATACATAATATGACACGTGTATAATTATATGAAAGGTGAGTTTGGATGGTAAAATTGATGCTAAATGACTGAGAAGTTATAGATTCAAATCTTGAAAAATATCAATCTATCTGGTTGTAGAACAATATTACGTATATCTATCCTCCACAAACTTGACTACATCCGAATATTATGCACCAAGTCTATGGCATAATACATTAGTGTACTATAAAAGAAATATATATGGAGTTGGTCTAGGAACTAGTTTTGAAACTGGTTTCTAAAACTAGTATTGGAACTATTTGTCAGGAACTTTGATTGATTATTGATTATCATCTTTGATAAAGACTATTTTGATTCATTTTCATGATTTTTTAGCACTAATATAAATTTTATTTTTTCAGAGATGACAATGTTACACACAAAAATTTGTAAACACTAAATTTGGTATTCACTAAAATTTTAAATAATAGGAGGTTAAGTCAATTCATAAGCAAGAAATAAAGAATTACATAGGAATGGATCTCTTCCAAAAAAACAATGTAGTAGAAGACCATGTACAAAAAATATGATAAAAACATGATATAGAAAGCTTGATTTGAGGGAGAGTAATGCAACATATGTGACACTAACAGGTTTTATTATCATCATCATTATTGAAATTTAAACTTCACATCCTATCATTTATTAGGATCATGCATTTTTATCTATGTGTAGATTATTAAATAAAACTTTTGTGTGAGACTACTAATTTTGATGGAAGATTCTACATGACTTGTGCAAACTAAATTGCTTAAATAAGCCTAGTTTGAAGTCCATTCATCACGCGTAAGAAAATGTTTTAAATTGCAATTACGGTCATGGTTATTGTGATTGTGTGACTATTTAATGTTGGTCGAGGACATTATAATTTGAATATTTTGTGATTAAAAAAATATCTTTGACTTTGATGTGGTCCTATGCACCTAATGGGGCCTAATTGCGCTATAATGTGACATGACTGTGGAAGATTAATGAGACATACAATTGTAATATTAATTATTCTTATGATTATGCAAACTATAACATGTTTTCATCTGAATAATATCATGGTCTTAAATTTCAAGCATACCTAGATAACAGAGTAAATATTCACGAGACAAACCCATAAAGCTCTTCGAAATTAAATGGCTTGATATTACACATCTAAGATCATTTTTATGTTTTTCTTGTGATGCATTCTATCTATTTTTATGATCTTTATTATTGTATTTGAACAACTATATGTCTATATATTGAATTTTAAAATAATAAAATATTGTTATTTTGATTTATTAGATCAACCACGATGTAGAATATCAACTTTATTTTTATTTTGGTATCATACATTATTTTATAATTTATTATAACTCTCCATCAAATCAAAATAACATCTACATTTTTCCAACAATGACAAACATAATTTTTATTCTTATTTGAGTTCCACAACCTACCCCACATTTTTGTATTCATGCCCAATTTTCATTCTCTTTCCTCACTTTCCATCAAATATGACCCCAATTCTTGGTCAATCTATTTGATTATATTTATTTTTATGAAATATAAATGTGTTAAATAAATTGTTAAATCCAACTAACAATATCAACTATGTTTACTATGATAAATAAAATTATACAACAATATAGTAAACTCAATTAAAAATAAAAGGTTAGTTGAGAAGTTAGTGGTTTAAGGTTAATATTCTTTTATAGGTATTATTAAGGTATTCTTTCATTCTTTACTTAAGAAACTAATTCATCTTCAAAATGCATAGAGTTCACTCCCAACAAGTTAAGTGAAATGTCAAAGACATTTGTAAGGGAAAACAATACATTTGTAGCAAAAAAGACAGATAAGATTAAGACAGTTCACGTGGCAGCTCACCAACCTTTACGGAACCGTCGATTTTTAAACTACTCCTAAAAAAATATTACAAATTATTGTGAAACTAATATCATTGTCTCTTAAAACTTGAACTTTGAAATCATTTCAACTTACCCATAAAATTGTTTCTTAATAAAATAATGATATATTATGAGTTACTACATAATGTAAAACATTTTTAATGTTATCCAGACATACATGATAAGTAAATAGAATCAACAATTATGAGAATATTTATTTATGATGAAAATGATATTAATGAATTAATCTCTGTTTTAGACCTTTGTGATTGTGTTATTCTGAATAAGTATAAAGAATTGTGGGGACATAAATGGATAAACTTTGTTTCATGAGTGATGAATCCAATTAGATATAAATAAGGAATACAATCATCATTTCCAAGGAAACTGCATTAACTATGATATACAACCCAACAACTTATTCAACTCCACACAATAGCACCTAACTCTGTATCTTCAATTTCATCAAAACCAAAGAAGAAGAAGAAGAAGAATAAAAAAGACAAACAAAAAGAACACAAACATGTCAGAAGAGGATGTCTTCATTGGTGCAATTGACCAAGGAACCAGCAGTACCAGGTTCATCATCTATGATGGTTCAGCTAAACCTATTGGGTCTCATCAGGTTGAATTCACTCAATTCTACCCACAAGCAGGGTAAGTCATCAAATCCTATTTTTATTTCAAAGTTTTATTCTTTTTTGGAAAATATTTATGGGTTTTTATATTTCATGTTGATCTTTGATGTGTGGTAGTAGTAGATGGGTCAGTAACCAATCCCCAAAAGCTTTTTCTTATGGTATGATCAAATTGAAAAGAATACATTTTGCTGAAAGGTTCTTACAAAATTGCTGTTTTGGAACATATTTGTGAGTTATGTTGATACTTGATGTGTGTTTATAGATGGGTGGAGCATGATCCAATGGAGATAGTGGAAAGTGTGAAGGTCTGTGTTGCTAAGGCTATGGCTGATGGATTCAATGTTGATAAGAATTTGAAGGCTATTGGTCTCACCAATCAGAGAGAAACCACTCTTGTTTGGAGCAAATCCACTGGTGCTCCTCTTTACAATGCCATTGTTTGGATGGATGCTCGAACCACTGCTATTTGCAGGTTTGTCTATCCTTAGAAACTAAGATATAATTCATGTCATTTTCATATATAAATAAACCATCTTTGTGTATTCACTATATTGACAAAGGAATAAAATGATAGAATTTTTTTGTTGCTGAATGTGACTCCTTTATACCATTGTATTGTCAAGAATGTCATAAATGTTATTGTATTTTTTAAACAGTCGATTGGAAAAGGAGTTATCTGGTGGTAAAAGCCATTTTGTGGAGAGTTGTGGTTTGCCTATAAGCTCTTATTTCAGTGCTCTGAAACTTCTATGGTTGATGGAAAATGTGGATGCAGTAAAGGAAGCTATAAAGAAAAAGGATGCCTTGTTTGGAACAATAGACACTTGGTTGATATGGCAATTAACTGGTGGGGTGAATGGAGGATTGCATGTTACCGATGTTTCAAATGCATCTCGTACGATGCTGATGAATCTTAAGACCCTTGATTGGGATGCATCTACCTTAAAGGAGCTTGGAATCCCTGCTGAAATTTTGCCTAAAATTGTCAGCAATGCCGAAGTTATAGGAAATGTTGCTGCTGGGTGGCCATTTGCTGGTGTTCCTATTGCAGGATGTTTAGGGGATCAACATGCAGCAATGCTAGGACAAGCATGCAATAAAGGTGAGGCTAAAAGTACTTATGGCACCGGTGCTTTCATACTACTAAATACCGGCGATGAAATAGTTAAATCGAATCATGGTCTGCTAACAACGGTAGCCTTCAAGCTTGGCAAGGAAGCTAAAACCAGTTATGCACTGGAAGGATCAGTTGCTATTGCTGGAGCTGCAGTACAGTGGCTTAGAGACAGTGTAGGCATGATTTCTAGCTCTAAGGAGATAGAGGAGCTCGCGTTGCAGGTTGAATCTGCCGGTGGGGTTTATTTTGTTCCTGCTTTTAATGGATTGTTCGCACCATGGTGGCGTGAGGATGCTCGTGGCGTTTGTATTGGAATAACAAGGTTTACAACAAAGGCTCACATCGCTCGAGCAGTGCTTGAGAGCATGGCTTTTCAAGTGAACGATGTCTTGGATTCAATGCAAAAAGATATGGGGAAAGTTGAATCCAGTGACTATTTGCTCAGAGTGGACGGTGGTGCAACTGTTAACAACCTGTTGATGCAGATTCAGGTTTGCATTTGTTTTGTGTTTCCTTAATGTTAACAACATTATACAGATTTCTAGTTTGTTTTGCTTCTCTAGTGTTAACACTTTTCATTCAAATTCTGTAAACCTTATCTTTTATGTGAAAAGATGTCCCTTTTGTTTAGTTGGCCCTGAAAATGTTAGATTTGGTATCTCTCCATCTTTAGTTGGCCCTGAAAATGTATTCACATTTCTCAACAGAGTCACATCATTTTTCACTACTTAACCAGTTTAACTACCTTTTTAGTTCAACCCAACAACTTTGAAAACTTTCTACACCCCACAACCTACCCTACAGTTTATTACATGTGTTGTATCTCATTATTCATCATTTTTCTTAAAAAAAACCAGACCTACAACACTCCAAGGTGTGGTTGCTTACTTAAGCAATTGCTCACTTTGTTGCTTTTTGAAGCAACCCCGAAATTCCGACACCAATTTCAAAATTCAAATTCTAGCGCATCGCTATTTGCATAAGTAGCAGCCAACACTGTACTGTTCTTACGATACCTTTGTTGTTAATAATGTTCTACAGGCAGATTTAACAGGAAGTCCAGTGATTAGACCTGCTGATATAGAGACAACAGCACTTGGAGCAGCATTTGCTGCTGGATTAGCTGTTGGTGTTTGGAAAGAAGAGTATATCTTTGATTCTAAGGTCAAGATGAAGGATGCTACTGTTTTTCATCCTGTGATGGCTGAGGAAGTGAGGGCAAAGAAAATGAATTCATGGTGCAAAGCTGTTACCAGATCTTATGACTTGGCTGATCTTACTCTCTGAAGGCCTTTTCACAAGTCTGTCAATTGATCTTTATTGCGGTATTGGTAAATGTTCTAGAGAATTAGGCACAATGGTAAGGTTGTGGTGTTAAGACTATATACATTTACCCTCCTCAGATTCCATCAAGTGGGAGCCTTGTTACACTAGGGTATATTTTTTCTTGTGATTATGGTTAGCCTTAGTGAATAAGTTTGTTCATATATGTTAGTATGTTACTTATCAAATAACTCAAAATAGCCTCTTCGTATACGATGGTAAAACTGCATACATCTATTCTCCAAAGATCTCATTAGGTGAGAGCCTCGTGTACCGAGCCGCCTTTTTATGTTACTTATCAAATAAATAAATTTGACATTTTGATTTTGTTTGTTCCATATTTTCCTTGTATTTGGAGAACAAAAAAGAATTAAATGAGTTTTGAGTAAAATCTATTGATTTGTGCACAACAAAAGTAAACACCATAAATGAACCAAAGTAAAAATTCATGTTTTTAGCATATGAAAAAAAATGAGGCAAAAGAGGGGGAAAAATAATAGTTGCAGATTAGTGAACCACTCTTACACACCTACCTATTATATTTATCCAATATGCAGTCAAAATTTGTGAGCTACTTTTTATTTACACATCACAGTTGGAACATTGTTCTTTTAAACATTTCTTGTTTGGAGAAAGATTAAACAAATGTATTAATGGTTTTTTCCATTATTACTCAAAAAATAAGTAACATACACATAAGTAATGAATATGGTGCGCTATTATTAATGACTTACAATGAGGCACACACAATAAGCACATAAGTGGGGAAGAGTACCAAAAAGACTTTGATTTAACGGTATAATGCTTCATCGGATCCTCTGACATCGTACTAGACCTCAAGGGTCAAATATTCAATTTTTGGGTGCAACACTTGTTAGAAAGGTACTTACGCATCACAAAAGAGGGACATCATACATCAATGTGAGTGAGTATAGAAATACTATATCTCGAAGTAAAATGTCATGGGTGCTCAAATAATAGGATTTTTCCCCCATAAAACCCTAAACTCAAGTTAATTCCATAGATGCATGAACTAGAACTCTTATGATAACAAAATGTGGTTATTTCGCACTTTGGTAGAGTCCTGGTATTGGTGTTTTGGTTTCTTCTGAAATGAAAATGGAAGAAATTGAATTTCTTATTTTGACTTTTGTCATACTTCATTATGCATTCTATAGCCCCTAAGTGGATGGAAGAATCAGAGTAAAAGAAAAAGTTAGCTACAAAGACTACTCTGACTTCTCTCTTGGACACACATCTAAGCAAGCCAACAAACCTAAATTTGAAAGTGATTGATAAAATCATAATAGACAATTATACAGTCTTGCAAATTTCATCTATTGAACAATGGAGTTTAAAAGAAGAAAAAAAGTAGTGTAAAATGGTAATTTGGTCCATCAAATCGACATCATCGGTCAATTTTGTGCCTGATAATATTACAAAAATGGCAATCTTGTCCCTGACATTGTACATCGCTGGTCAATTCCATCCTTGTGAAAAGCTCGGGATTTTGTAAGGGGTCAAATTGACCTAGAATGTGCTAAGCCATGGTTCAAATTGATGTTTTTGCAATCCTAAGACCAAATTGACCATTTCAAAGATAAAAATAAAACCACGAGTGTCCTCTGAACAATGGAGTGGTATAAGCTGAATGGAAGTGCAGATTCCAGTGGAAGATGTAAACATTTCAAAACAAACAAAACAACATTTTACTTCCAGAACTATAAAACTTATACCCATATAATCCACAAATTGGCTTGTACCTATCAGTTCCATGACAATAATTAGAACTTCCTAAACAGGAGTGACAATTTCCACAATTATTACAATCCAAGCATCAAACTGCAAAGCATCAGAACCAGGTATAACAAATATTGTATTACCTTCTGCGCTTTAGCGGTCCAGTCTTGTAGCCACCCTTAGTTGGCTTGCCCCAAGGAGTACGGGATCCTTTCCCAAATTTCCCACTACTTTTGCTCTTACCCTCTCCTCCACCGTGGGGATGATCTACAGGATTCATGGCCACTCCTCTCACAACCGGTCTTCGACCAAGCCATCGGCTATGTCCAGCCTTCCTAAGCTTTCGATCTCCATGGCTTGGATTGGACACTGTACCAATGGTGGCCCTGCATCGAGAATCAATCAACTTTTTAACACCTGAGGGGAGTTGGATTAAACAGTATGCTGCTGTGGGGTCCTTTAAGATCTTTGCATTAGTTCCAGCTGCTCGGACAAGCTTGCCACCTTGCCCTTGGTTCAACTCAATGTTGTGAATGATTGTTCCAATTCGCATTGAAGAGAGTGGCATGGAGCTCCCAATCTGTGAATTGATGTCAGAATACATCATTTGATTCATGATACTCTCACGTGGATTATGAGGGTTTGTGTTTGCAAAATCTACGAAGAATGAAAAAAAGAAATGTAATCAACCAACCAAACATTAGACAAAGACGAAGAGGAGGGAACAACAGTAGCATAAAAGCCTCAACATGCAACATCATTCCTTCTTAGGATAGCAGAGCAGGCCACCAAAATTTCCGAAGTCTTATTTCTGTCAAAGTATCTTCAACAACCTCGCCACTTGCGGGGTAAGGCTGCATACATATACTCTCACAGACTCAACTAGGCGGGAGCCTCATACAATGTATATGTAAACAACTATACCCATATACATAGTTCCATACACAAATACATTTGAAATTCCTCATGGAGGAAATTGCTTTTAGAGGCAATAATTAGTTTTTATATTTGATTGGATTATGGCTTCCTAAGCTAAGTTAAATTAATCATATATATTGCATCCTCATAAACTAGCTTCAAGGATCAATGCATAAATTATTAACATAATAATGGTTTTGCAATGACCAGTGAACATTATCAAATATTCTGAAAATTGCAGCAAAACCTTCTGCATGTGATTTATATCAACAATAGGTTAAATTAAACTACATCATTTGTCGATTAAAAAGGAAGAAGGTAAGTACTGGAAGAGGAGAAACGGCGTCGTATGGCATTGGAGAAGAAGCTGTTGAGGTTTGAAAGCGGTGACGAAGCTGCGCGAGATCTCCACAGTGAAACTGTCATGGATCGGATGAAAATGGAATATAGTGAGGAAACCGAATCCAGAAACGAGAAGGTGAGAATAATGAGGTGAAGCGCGGCGTGACGGTGACGACGGGTGAAGCGGCGGTTAGAATGAGAGGATCTAAATGAGATCTAAACCATTGGATTTACCTAAAATTGATGGCTAAAGTTTAAAAAAACTTAGGATTCTCACCCTTCATTTAATCATCACTTTTACAACTTCCTTTCCTTTATATCTATAATATATGTCTTTTCAAATGCAGGATGTGCAAGGAGCCTAGCCTATCTTGCGTTGGGCTTGAGTCTGACTCTGACTGTATTAGATGTTGCTAAAATTGCTGAACGTGGATTTGAGGCTGACTCTAACCGAGTTGGTTCAGGAACTTAGATTTTCTTGCTCTTTTGTTTCATTTAAGCCTACCAAATGACTCGAGAGTAACACTTAGCCAATAATTCGAATATTTAACATGTACAAGTATTTTTTTCATCAATTTAAGTTGAATAAGTTATAAAATGCCATAAAATTATGTGTTAATTATAGATCAAATTGGTACTTAACACCATTTCTAACCAAAAATCGGCTCACGATAGCTAATGCCAATTCCTTATGATTTAATGGTTTATATCAATCTACTTAACCACTTATACACATTGTTCATATGAACCAACATTGGCACAAATATATATCTTGTATCCTTGTCTATATTTCACTTATTTTTCCTATGAAAAACTTGGCATTTCCTTCTTTTTGATGAAGTCAAAAGAGGAATAAAGGTTAGAGTTGTTTTCTTGATCTAACTTTTCATGGCAATAACTCTATACACAATGGAAGGACATACAAGATAGGGGGCATACATAAGCTAAAAAGCATACACATCAAGATACAAGTATGCAAATCAAGAAAACTCATGAAGACACCAACAAGATATTGGTTTGTCGTTATAAAAAATAGGAGATTGTGAAGAAGATCTTGCTCTTGAATTTGGCTAGATTTTCATGTAGACACCAACTTCGACAAAAGGAAGAAAAGAGATTGAAGACCTTGAAGACTTAGAATCATGTTCATCAAGTGAACAAGAATTTTAGCTTTCTGTGTTAGGTACTTCTATCTCAAGTTTCTTTACTTAAAGTAATATTCAATGCTCTTAGGAAAGTTTTTGAAAAAGTTAACTTGGTTTGAAAATTATTTCAAAAAGTTAAAAACAAATTTTCAAAAAGATGAGTAACATGTTACTCGAACTGAGTAATATATTACTAGGGAAGAGTATCATGTTACCAAAGTAGGGTAATTTGTTACTAAAAAAATAAGGTAGAGTAACTCATTGCTCAATCGAGTATCCGATTACTCAATAGACAAAACTTTTAGGTAATCGACTATACTAGGCAAGTAATCGATTATTTATACTTGTTATAGCAATTTTCATATTAAAACTGAAACAACTTCTTCCAAAACGAATCAATGTCTCTTCAATAAACTTCTACATCTTGGAATGGATATGTTGGCTGGCTAGAAGCCTATTTGATGGCCCTTGACATTCGATTCGAAGTCAATCTTTCACAACAAATTTCTATACACCGAACACCTAATTTTTGTGCAGCCCAAAAAGAAACATTATTTCTAATAAATATAAAATTTTGACAACAAATAATTTATGATAAAAATTGGCCCACAAGGAAAGTCAATTAGTCAAGTAAGTCAAAGATTGTGTTGCATAGATATGTAAATCAAATTGGAAAAGTTTTATATTAATTTGATTGTGTTGCATAAATCCATTTGTTTTAAAAAAATTAAATCTTTAGAGAATTGACCATCAAATATATTAAGGTTGCAATATGAGAATGAGCAAATAAAAAAATTAAATCTTTTGACACCATTGTTATCTAATGGATCAATAATGATTAAATATGAATGATAGATGATAGAAAGACAATGTAAAAATCTCTTACATTGTTGTGTATATATAACATTGAAGTATTATTTTTTAAAATTAGTTAATTATTTGAAATGTCCAAATGAATCAATTTTAGCCAAGTCAAACAGTTCGTAAACTTTAACTGAGTCGAACTCGAGCCGAAAAAACAACTATAAAACTTGAGTCGAGTTTCGAGTTGAACAAATTCTTATCAAACTAAACGGAACTAAGCTTTGATCTAATTCGTTCCGGCTCATTTCCAGCGTTATGAGTTAATAGGCTGAGTTGGGGTTGTATTATATAATTTGGGGATGCCGTTAATGAGATAAAAAATACATTAAAACTACAAAATAATATTGTCATATGATAAAAGTTTATGTGAGTTGACCATTGAGATTCATTAGGGTTGTGACATCTCTAACAACCTAGAAATAAGTTAACTACAAAAGTATATGTATGTTATTTATCAAACTAAATCCTTACAAATCGAAAAGAAATTTGTTGGTGAGAAAATTGTCCTTAAAGTAAAATGAATTTTCAGAATTAAAATAAATAATGAAGAAATAAGAAATTTCCAATTACCCTTTTATTTCATTCTTGTTCTTTATCTTGAACAATCATGCATTCCCATAAACATATATGTAAGATTTAGAATATTAATTACTTTTTTTGAGGTATACAACCACATATACGAGCACAATTATCATGACATGGACCATGATCAGGTTGATTCTGATAGTAACATTTCAAAGTACAATGACTATTGCAAGCAAAACTAATAAGGAGGAGAGAAGAGATAAAGTCTTGAAAATAATATTTAAAACATTTTATTTAATTTAATGAATTTGAATTGGTTTATTATTATTTACTTAGTTATT
Source organism: Lupinus albus (assembly GCA_009771035.1). NCBI lineage: Eukaryota > Viridiplantae > Streptophyta > Magnoliopsida > Fabales > Fabaceae > Lupinus > Lupinus albus. The sequence goes on along the minus strand of CM020002.1, from coordinate 15,048,809 downwards.
GCCATTTATTTAATTATCAGAATAAAATATTTCTTATTTTATATCGGAATTAGAAAATGTTTTAAATTTATTTATAAATTTCCAAAGATGATGAATTCTAAAAAAGAAATAACATGTTTTATAATAGCAAATAATGAATCTAAATTTCAAAGATAATAAAGTTGGTTTCAAATCATTTAAAGAGTAAAACACACGTTTTTGTGTGATTAATATAAATATTTTATTAATTTTCCAAAACAATGAAAAATACTTATAATATAATACTCATGGTTGGGTAAGAATATTCCTTTGACAGAAAACTTAAAAGTCTTATTTTTATGTTCAATATATAAAAACAAAAAATAAATCATTCAAACATTTATCCATTCAAATGTCCAACCAATTAGAATACAAAACGGGCTACCCGGGCGGGATCGGGCTAGCCCGCATCGGGTTCGGGCTAAACCGGGTCGGGTTAAAAAGTCCGGATACAATTTTTGTATATCAAAATGTAGCCCAAGCCCGTCCTATGCGGATTGCGTGTTGTGGCGGGCCGACCCGCATAATATTAAAAAAAATATTTAAATTTTAACATATTTATGTATAATTGATATTAATGCATAAATTTTTTAACACAATTGTTATACTCAATGCAACCAAACTTATAGATATAATGCTATGTGTTTGAGCTAAGACATGATGTTAAGTGTACGAATATGATTCGTAACATAACTTATTTATTAAATATTTTATTTATATTAGACTCTCAATCTCTAACATAATATAATTTGTAACTTCACTTCAATATAATAAATGGATACAGTAAAAAATAATATCACTTTGGTTTATAGTAATGATAGTATAGACTCAAATTCAGAATGAATTCTATGTGTCGAAGTATAATTATCATCATAATATTTCTTTACTTTGTGTATGTATATCTTTTGTATACTCTTTATCAACACTTTCATTGTGAACTGTTATGTTAAATTTGGTTGTGTTGAGTTCTCTACGGTAAACAATTAAGTTGTTTTTCAGTTTCGTTGTAAAAATTATTTTCTTTATTATGTTTTTGTTGTAGAAGTTAAATCTAATTAAATATACAATTAAAAAAAGAAAAATAGAATCTATATAGTTTAATATTCTCAGTTAATTTGATACACTATTTTGCTAATGTGCTTAAAAGGATATTAAGCAAAATAGGAAAAATAATATAATTATTAACTTGATAACATTATTGTAATTTATAAATATTTATGTTATAGACATTACTCTATTTTTTATTCAAAGTTCATTACACAATATTTAGTATATATTATCTATTTTTTTATCACAAGTTATTTTGTAAAATAATTTTCATCTTAAACTTATTACCTAGCCAAAAAGTCCCAAAAAGAGTTTTAAAATAAGAGAAAACGGGTAGCCCGAACCCGTCCGGGTAAGCCCAGCCCGAACCCGGTTTTAATATAGCCCGACCGGGCCGGGCTAAAAAGCTCGGATTCACTAAAAAGAGCCAAATTTAATACCCAAGCCCTACAAAATTTCGGGTTGTGGCGGGCCGGCCCGCACGGGCCTGCTCATTGACACCTCTAATTCATGTATTTATTCATTCTTGCATCATGCATTCATAAAAAAAATGACATCACTTATAGACCATAAGTCGTTGTAACACCACGAATTTTCTGATTTGGAATTATGAATTTTTATGAGTTTTTATTAATTATTTATTTTATCAATGATTAATTGTAGAAATTAATCAGTGTGGATTTAGGCTAAGCCATAGTTGAATATTAGTCTTGTTTTGTGATTTCCTATTTTGTGGTAAATTTTCGTAATTTTCTGTGACGAAATATTTTTGAACTGTCGTCAGGCCCAAATAGCCCGAATTCGGCCCAATAACGTGTTTTTGAGTTCCATAACTCGGAATCCAATTCCGATTGCGCCATTGGCTTCGAAATATTATTTCGAGTCAAGATAGACATCAAGTTCATTCAGAACGCATTTCTAAATATTTTCACTCCAAATTCTGTGTTTCGAAGTTCTAACCGTAAACCAAAATCGGGAGATTGTATATTTCCGGACGAAATTATCCGAAGATGTTCGGACACGATGTTTATTGGGAAATTACATCATATCAATAAAGTTGGAAGTCATCATTTCATGAGCCACTTACTTGTTACACAAGTAATGCAAAAGCTTCCAAAAACCCCTAAATCACTCAACAAATCCTCTCACTCCACCACCATTAGACACATCACCTATGCTTGTCTAAAGCTACTTACTTTGCATTAAATTTTCCGATTTGATGAGGGTGAGACTCTCCTATAAATACCTCACCCTATTCTCTCATTTTTACACTAAATTTCTTATACAAAACTAAGGTAGTCTTTTATTTTATCTTCTTCATCTTCTTCTCATACTTCATAGAAAGTTATGAGCTTTTATTATTTTGTTCATAAAGTAGAGTTTATATTTGTTCTTTAAGTATTTTATGAAAGCATAACTAAAGGGGATGATAATAAAATCATATGAACCTTTATGTAGTTTTTGACTTTTGTAAATCTTGAAATTTCTTCCTTGTTCTTAGATGGAAAAACTATATCTTTGGACAAGGTTAGATGAGTTATTTATTTGGAAATATTATAAATTATTATTAGTATTTGAATATGTTTAAAGGTGATGATTTTAACATCAAAGGAACCTGTAATGTATTTAGGAAAAAGTTTGTATTTTATTCTTGAAAGTTTATGATGTTGATGAGTTGTTGAAAATATTTCATTTTTAGAAAGTATTATGTTTTAAAAGTGGTTTAACATATTTTACTCTTTGATTCCTAAGTTAAAATAATGATTTGGGATAAAAGATGATTTATTAAAGTCTTGACTTCATAAACTTAAAATGTTATGAAGTTTTAGATATTAAAGTAGTAGAAAGTCTTACCTTAGGATTTATTTTCATGACTATGAAAATAACACTTACTAACCCTTGAGGTTTTTTCCTAAAATATTAGGAGGTGTTAAGATATTCATAAAAAAATTGTTGTATTTATTTTAGTTGACTTACTTTAAAGTGGTAAGAATAACTAAAAGATGTTTAGTGTAAAATATTAAATTAAGAGTCATTCTTTTTCATGACTATGAAAATAACACTTACTAACCCTTAGGTTTTTTCCTAAAAAATTAGGAGGTGTTAAGATGTTCATGCAAATTTGTTTTAGTAGTATACTTGAAATAATGAGAGTTACCTAAAAGTCTTGATTTTATAAACTTAAAGTGTTATGAAGTCTTAGATGGTAAAATAATTTAAAAATGTTGAATCTTAGTTAAGTGAACTTACTTTAAAATGGTAAGATTTACTTAAAAAATATTGATTTAAAAATATTGATTTTGTTTAAATTGACTTACTTTAAAAATGATAAGTCTAGCTTAATGATCTTATTTTAAAAAAGGTTAGTTTTAGTAAGAATGTTTTACTTACAAAAAATAAGATTTATGAATTATCGGAAAAATGCAATGAAGTGGGAATACATGTCTAGAAAGGTTCTGTCTAAGGAAAGACTTGGTATTTAAGGGTGTCTTTATGACCCACATCTTTTTCCTGGGAACTAGCCTGGTGTATATCCACGGATTACGACATAATTTCGGTATAAGTTTTATTGAAAATTTTACTTTAAAAAGTATTATTTGATTGTAAGACTTTCGATGACAAATGATGATTCAAGGATATTCAACCTTGAATTGGATGGACGAAAGCAATTAAATTCATTTTAAATCGGAAGTTTTATCTTCGCGTAAAAAGTTATTTCGTAAGTATAATAATTATCATCATTTAACTAATTAACGTTATTTTAGCATAATGAAGAATTCGAGAGGAGAACAGATCAAGTAAACTCACCTGCAAACAGAGAACCTAACGACCCGACACACTCAGGTGAGAGAGAACACATCGCGACATAGTGGTGTCCGAATATGGCACCCGGATCTCCAAACTATCTCAAAAGTTTGGAGTTATCTTGGGTTTTAAGAAACCCGTAAAACTAAGCGATTTTTCGTATTGAATGATCTTAGATCTCGACATGATGATGTATATTGATGTGATATAGTGTGTAATAATATAAAAATTGATATTAGAATGTTGTGTGGCAATTTTCTGGGTGCAGGGATCGAAAAATGGCAAAACAGTCGCGTTTCGGAAGCCCAAAAGAGGCCAGGATGGTCCCGGTTCTGGACCATCCTCGCCTGGGCGTCCCAGGCTCGCTTGAGCGAGCTTGGCCTCACCCGGAGCGAGCTCCCCCTTGCCTGGGCGAGCTACACAGCACCAGGATGCCCAGTTTTTCCTGCGTTGGGCGCTTGAGCGACGGTTCCGCGCTTGGGCGCGATCCAGGCTATGTTTTGCATTGTTTTTGAGTGTTTTATGGCTTACACATTGATCCTAATTGAATGTATGATATGTTTTCTATATAAACAAGATTGTGACTCAAAGTAAAGAGCCACGCAACCGCAAAAAAACCAATGTTGTGGTTAGAGTCCGATTGGATTACTTACTATGTTCTTATCGATTGTTATAAGATGGATTGAATTACTTGCTATGAATGTATTGGATTATTCTGAGATTATTGGAATGGAATGGGCGTTGTGTCAAGGAAATCCGATGCCATGTAGCGAGGTTGTTCACCCGTTGAGATTAAGCCATATGGTGGCTCCGGGATTCAACAATGGTTCGTAGTGGCGAAGATGAATGTACTTGTGCCTTCGTAGGAGTTGAGAATGATTGACTATTTGTTAAGATTGCATTTGATTATCATGATGTGACGAGTGTTGGAAAAAGGACTTCGATGATGCCGCGGAGCGAGGTTGTCGACCCGTTGAGATAAAGCCATATGGCGGCTCCGGGATTCAACAATGATCGTAGTGGTGAGGATATAATTATGAATGTACTTGTACCTTGTTAAGGACAAGTGTCCGACCATGGCATCGTGACTTGGGGCAAGGCCTATCAAGGAATGTAACAACCTGATTTTCTACCCTTGAAATTTTTTCATTCATTTTAATCATTTTGCATGCATTTTCCTACACTTACTATCATACTTTCAAATTCCATAATCACCTACACTTGATTTGACAGAAAAACATAATTCATATTCGTAATGTCTCACGGATAATGAGACCCCATAAGTATAGTTCTCCGAAATAACCATACACCCAGTTACAAATATCCGACTAATGGTTAGCTATGATTACAATCATTTAAATCCGCAAGTAATCATTTAAGATACAAAAACATAAATAGTGAATCCGAAGTCTAAAGCTCCTAAAGCTCCCGACCTAGCATACTTCATTCATCTATTTACCTGCAATGCACAATGGAGTAAGTCGTTAATTCAATAAACGTCATTATAAGATAATCCACATTAGAAAAAGGGTTAGTAAACCATTTCCGAAATTCATTTTGTCTTGCTGCATTACTTGAGCCAAAGTCACTACACCCCTCAGGGTTAGCTAAAAGCAGATTCTCATCCTTTTTACCAATAAAACACGCCTCATAAACTCGGGCCGAAGTGTTGCTACATAAACTCGAGCCGAAGTCGCTACACCCCTTAGGTGTTAGCTAAAAACAAATTCTCATCTCTTTTATAAAGAAAACATGCCGCGTAAACTCGGGCTGAAGTGTTGCTACATAAACTCGACCCGAAGTCGCTACACCCCTTAGGGTTAGCTAAAAATAAATTCTCATCTCTTTTATAAAGAAAACATGCCTCATAAACTCGGGCCGAAGTGTTGCCTCGTAAACTCGGGCCGAAGTGTTGCCTCGTAAACTCGGGCCGAAGTGTTGCCTCGTAAACTCGGGCCGAAGTCGCTAACCATTTATGGTCAGCTAAAAATATATTTTCTTTTCATTGAATTCACCATCAATCATTTCCCGTAAATCCACGCCATCTTTAGTATAAACACACCCATATATGTTTATACTAACTACGTGATTCACAATATAATTATTGCATGACCAGAAAACGCACACGTTTTCCATCTTCCGTAAATCTACGCCTACTTTAGTATAAACACACCCATGTATGTTTATACTAAATGCGCAATTTACCACTTATTCATTTCATAACCAGAAAATACCCACATTTTCATTTTCCGTAAATCTACGCCTACTTTAGTATAAACACACCCATATATATTCATACTAAATGCGTAATTTACAACTTAGTCTTTGCATAACCAGAAAATACACATTTTCTATTTCAAATGCAACATTAAAGACTTATCCTTACCTTGGTGAGTATTGGGGTTCGGTTCTTGGCAACTTCTCGAGTTCTACCGACACCACCTCCAACCTTAGGATCTTTCCTCATCCCACCACATAACACAATGTTAGTCATTTATTCCAAATATCACATAAACAACTTATATTGCATCATTTAATCATACAAAATATTCATCATCAATATTCAACCATCTAAAACATGCATAACATCTCATATTTCAATATTTGGGGGTAAACTCATCTTCTACCTCTAGCATTTTACTCATTCTCTCCTTTTACCACATTTTCACTTTTAGGGTTTTTGGGGTTTTCATGAATCAACCCACAACCCTTTCCATTCTTGAGATACTATCTCTAAACCAAGAGTTTACAAGATAAAAACAACATAAAACGAACCATAACTCTAAAGAATGAGTTTCCATGGTTTCTCATGTTTTGAAAATAAATCAAACATACCCAAAACAAGTTAGAGAGGAAGAAGAAGAGTTAGGAACAAGAGGTTTACCTCTTCTCAAGCTCTAAGATGAGTCCTAAGGCTCTTTGCTCTTGAAAAGCTCTCTTCTCTCTCTTCTCTTCAAAGTTCTAACCCTAAAATGTGTTTTGGGTTTCTATTTTATAGACACAACGATAAGTGAAATCGATTACAAGTATAGTGTAATCGATTACACTGTGCAAATTACAGAGGCATCGTCGCGATGTAATCGATTACCAACATGGTGTAATCGATTACATTAATACGATGTAATCGATTACCAGAAGTGTGTAATCGATTACACAGTTTAAATTACAGAGGCATCGTCGCGATGTAATCGATTACCAACATGGTGTAATCGATTACATTGTGTCAGATGTACATATCTGATGCTTTTAATCATCATGTAATCGATTACCAGGACTGTGTAATCGATTACATTACCTAAAATTGCCAAGTATAGCCCAGGATTTCACCCTCCCAGGTGAAATTTTCTCGCTCAAGCGAGTACCTCTCGCTCAAGCGAGGATCCGAGGACTGATACTATAATTTTAAAGACTTAAAATTTGGGGTGTTACAAGGAACACCTGCTACTATACAGCGAGGTCGTCTGACCGTAAGAGGCTTGGTCGGGTGACTGTCCAGGATATTCAGCGACAGATCATAGTGGTAGGAGTGTGAATCCTTATTGAATGATAAAGCAAAAATCGGGTCCCATGAGAAGCATTCCTTTTGGAACGAACATCCTTTAGGAGATGTCTTAAGATGGGCCGATTATATAAAAGAATGATTAAGAGTTTGGATTTTGCTAACTTCGGTTAGAGAGCATGTGCATTATGAATAACGAAGTAGTGGAGAGGAAACATTAGAGGATGACGTATGAGCACTGAGATGTAAGGAGGGCGACTTTGCTTGACGGTGGTTCGTCAACAAAGCCTTGAGGGAGAGTCTAGGTGAGACGAGTCCCTTGTATTCCTAGGAGAGGATATCCTGTTGGATCAGACAGTTCTCACAGCGCAAACTAGACAATCTCTGACGACCCCTCGATTTGCAATCGTGATCGATGAGAGGGATGCCCAGAAAGCGTTGCTACGACACCGTCCTGTTATGGACAGTTCCTTTGGAACAGATCGATCATTCATCCTTGCGAGGATGTTATTTTATTTTGGTGCGTACAATCAGCTTGGTATGGGACCTGTACTCTCGGTTGTTTCCGAATAGGCTATTTGGGTGGATAGTGGTGTAAGGTGGATGAAATGACATAACATTCATACATTGCATTGCACGCACGTTTATTTTTATACTTGAGATATAATCATTATTCCTCTTTAGTATTGTGCATGTGAGATCCATGATATATTGATTACGACAATATATTTATATTGTACGATGACTGTATATTATTATGTGATTTGTCAGATGATTGAATTGCATGTTATGAAAAGTATATTTTTGTCTGAGTGTCCTATTCAGAGTAAGTCCACGCCGTCAATGAATTTTGTTCATTAGATGTCTTACTCTCTCTACTTGTCTATTCTTGTACTTGTTTATAATTTGGATAGATGGAAAGGAACTCTACGCGTATACGGAGATACCACTTCCCCATGTCCGAGACGGGGGCATGGGAAATTGAGGGAGATCGCTATACATACACAGGCCCTTGCGGCCTGGAGCTGGAGCTAGTGTTCCACGGAACTTCTATGTGGCTACCGCAACATCATGCCTACCTTGAAGCTTCTTTCACTCTCCCACCAAGGGAGCCTACTCCAGTTGCACTATAGGCTTACGACACGACTTTCCGCCGAATAGAAGAGGCAGGGCCTTCAACGCGAAAGAGGACTTGGCAGGACTGCTTGGATGCCCCAGCATACAGGCGAGCGGTGAGGAGGTCCATGCCACCAGGGACCACGGGTATGAGAACCCTTCCCGACCCTCCAAGCTCCTCGTCGGAGCCGATGGAGGATGAGTCAACTGAGATAGAGGCTGAGGCGGATGCTGACGAGGATGGAGTGGTAGAGCTGGTGAACATAGAGAGTTCCATCGAGGTGATAGAACTCTCATCCGACTCTGGCACAGAGGAGGATCCCAGTGAGTGTTCTAGCACTCCTAGCAGTGCGGTATCTAGCCTTTAAGCTCTGGGTTTGCTGTTCTTTTTGTTGTGCATGTTTTGGGGGTGTTGTGCAGTATAGCAATTTGATATGTTAGTTGGGCGATGTGTACGTTCCGCCATGAATATATATTTTGTATAAATACTAATTGTTTAATGATGAAGTAAATTCCAGGGAAGTATTGTATCATTCCAGTTACCGTTAGGTAACAGTTAGTGATTTCCGCATAGTATGTTTCTTAAGGTGATGTCCCTATAAGGAAACATTTTAAAAAGGAAACAATATTTTTACATCACCAATTCAAAAAAATTTTTTACCCATTTTTCCGCATTAAAATTAAGGTGTATTTTTCGGGGCGTTACAGTCGTTAGTGAGAACATTGTCCTTAAAATGACTGAATTTGTAGATTTAAAATAAAGAAAGAGAAAAATAAGAAATTTGCAATTATTCTTTTATTTCATTCTTGTCCTTGTTATGAACAATCATGCATTGTCATAAAAATATATGCCTAGACTTTAAGCTAGACAAATATATGTAATATATGAAATATTAGTTACTTTTTCTGAGGTTACAATTTACAACCACATATATTAGCACAATCATGATAACATGGGGCATGATTGGGTACTCTCTGAGAGTAGCACTTCAAAGTACAGTGATTGTAGCAAGTAACACTGGTCCCAGGACATGAAGTAGAGATTTGAATGGCTTGTGCATCCTCACTTGAAGCAAACATGATTATCATGCAAATGAAGATAAGAACCTCAACTTTTTTGTGAGCCATAGACAATGGTAACAAATGATCTATTGCAATTTGAAATGAATAGTTGTGTAACTTCGGGAACTAATTTATAATAAGGAGGAAATAAGAGATAAACTCTTAGAAAATAATATTTAAAACATTTTATCAAATATTTTTGTTTTTATTAGAGTAAATTATACTTAAATCCCCTCAATTTTAGTGAAAATAGACAAATTATTCATACCATTTTTACACTTACACAAATCTCTCCTAATTTACAACATACATTATATTGCAAATAATATAGGATTCAATACATCTTCATTATTTTTGTTTCATTACAATATACTATAAGAGTAATTTAAACATATTCTTAGAATTATTGATGCATTTTATTACAAATCAATAATAATAAAAATACAGTGGTTCTTATACTATTTGGATTTGTCTCCACAATATATCAATTTTTTTACTTAAATATATTTATCACATTTTTTGGTTAAAAGATCATACTTATACCTCCGACATGAGTAATTAGTATAATGTATGTATATAAATTAGGGATGATTTATGTATGCACAAAAATGATGATTTGTTTAATTTCACTAAAAATCATGTGATGTTAGTATAATTCACTCTTTTTATTATTTAATGAATTTTAAATTTTTAATTGATTATTATTTACCTTGCTATGGTAATTTATTTAATTATCAAAAGAAAACATTTATTAGTTTCTATTAGAATGGAAAATATTTAATTGTATATATATATAAAAAGAGTAAATTACAGTGACATCCCCTGGGTTTTAGTGAAATTACACAAATCACCTTTCCATATTTTTAACCTACAAACACCCTAATTTATATACATACATTACACTAATCACCCTGCATGAGAAATAAGTGTAAATTTTTAAATAAAAATGATGATAACTTTAATTAATTTAAACAAAATATGATATATTGTGGAGACAAAACTAAATAGTATACAAATCTATACATTTTCATTATTTTTGGTTCATTACAAAATATATCAATAATTCTAATATACCATATAATAATAAAAAAAAATGTATTGAATCATATATTATTGGACTTGTTTTCATGATATTTAACTTAATTATATTTATCATTTTTTGTTTAAAAAATCACACTTATTTCTCATGGATGGATTTTGAGTATGATATATGTTTATAAATTAGGGGAGTTTTTGTACGTGTAAAAGATGAAAGGTTGGTTTGTGTGATTTCAATAAAACTCTGAGGGTGTCAATATAATTTACTCATTTTATGATTTAATAAATTTTAATTGTTTAATTGATTATTATTTACTTAGCTATGGTAATTTATTTAATTATGAAAATAAAAAATTTATTATTTTCTATTAGAATGGAAAATATTTAATTGTATATATATAAAGAGTAAATTACACTTACATTCATTGAGTTTTAGTAAAATTACACAAACCACCATTCCATATTTTTCACCTACAAACCTTCTAATTTATATACATATATTACACTAACCATCCACACATGAGAAATAAGTGTGATATTTTAAATAAATATGATGATAACTTTAATTAAGTTAAATAAAATATGATATATTGTGCAGACAAATCCAAATAGTATATGAATGAATACATTTTCATTATTTTTATTTCATTACAAAATGTATCAATAATTCTAATATATCATATTATAACAAACAAAAAATAACGAAAATGTCGTATATTATTGGACTTGATTTCATAATATTTAACTTAATTATATTTATCATTTTTTGTTTAAAAAATCACACTTATTTCTCATGCAATGGTGGTCAGTATAATGTATGTTTATAAATTAGGGGTGTTTTTGTAGGTGTAAAAAATAAAGGAGTGTTTTATGTGATTTAACTAAAACTCAGGGGGTGTCAATATAATTTATTCATTTAATTATTAATGAATTTTAATTGTTTAATTGATTATTATTTACTTAGCTATGGTAATTTATTTAATTATAAAATTGAAAACATATATTATTTTCTATTAGAATGGAAAATATTTAATTGTATATATATATAAAGAGTAAATTACATTGACATCCCCTGATTTTTAGTGAAATTACACAAATTACCCTTCCATATTTTTCACCTACAAAATTTATATACATACATTACACTAACCACACCACATGATAAATAAGTATGATTTTTTAAATAAAAATGATGATAACTTTAATTAAGTTAAACAAAATATGATATATTGTGGTGATAAATTCAAATAGTATATGAATCAATACATTTTCATTATTTTAGGTTCATTACAAAATACATCAATAATTCTAATATATCATATTATAATGAACAAAAAATAACGAAAATGTATTGAATCGTATTATACTGTTGGACTTGTTTTCATAATATTTAACTTAATTATATTTATCATTTTTTGTTTTAAAAATAACACTTATTTCTCATGGAGATGTTGTTATTATAATATATGTTTATAAATTAAATGAGTTTTTGTGGGTGTAAGAAGTGAATGAGTGGTTTGTGTGATTTCACTAAAACTCATGTGGTGTCAATATAATTTTCTCATTTTATTATTTAATGAATTTTAATTGTTTAATTCATTATTATTTACTTAGCTATGGTAGTTTATTTAATTATCAAAAGAAAACATTTATTATTTTCTATTAGAATGAAAATATTTAATTATATATATAAAGAGTAAATTATACTCACACCCCCTGAGTTTTAGTGAAATTACATAAACCATCATTCCTTATTTTTCACCTACAAATCCCCTAATTTATATACATAAATTACTTTAATCACCCCGCGTGAGTAATAAGTGTGATTTTTAAATGAAAATGATGATAACTTTAATTAAGTTAAACAAAATATGATATATTATCAAGACGAATCCAAATAATATATGAATTAATACATTTTCACTATTTTTGATTCATTACAAAATCCATCAATAATTCTAATATACCATATTATAACGAACAAAAAATAACGAAAATGTATTGAATCATATACTATTCGACTTGTTTTCATAATATTTAACTTAATTATATTTATCATTTTTTGTTTAAAAAATAACACTTATTTCTCATGCAATAGTGGTGAGTATAATGTATGTTTATTAATTAGGTGAGTTTTTGTATGTGTAAAAAATGAATGGGTGGTTTGTGTGATTCCACTAAAACTCAGTAGGTGTCAATATAATTTACTCGTTTTATTATTTAATGAATTCTAATTGTTTAATTGATTATTATTTACTTAGCTATGATAATTTATTTAATTATCAAAAGAAAACATTTATTATTTTATATTAGAATGAAAAATATTTAATTATTTATATAAAGAGTAAATTACACTGATATCCCCTAATTCTAGTGAAATTACACAAACCACCCTTCCATATTGGGGATGTCGTTAATGACAGAAATAGAAGGAGATAAAAAATACATTAAAACTAACAAAATAATATTGTCATATGAGAAAAGTTTATGTGAGTTGACCATTGAGATTCATTAGGGTCATGACTCTCTAACAACCTAGAAATAAGTCAACTACAAAAGTATATGTATGTTATTTATCAAACTAAATCCTTACAAATTGAAAAGAAATTTGTTGGTGAGAAAATTGTCCTTAAAGTAAAATGAATTTTCAGAATAAAAATAAATAATGAAGAAATAAGAAATTTCCAATTACCCTTTTATTTCATTCTTGTTCTTTATCTTGAACAATCATGCATTCTCATAAACATATATGTAAGATTTAGAATATTAATTACTTTTTTTGAGGTATACAACCACATATACGAGCACAATTATCATGACATGGACCATGATCAGGTTGATTCTGATAGTAACATTTCAAAGTACAATGACTATTGCAAGCAAAACTAATAAGGAGGAGAGAAGAGATAAAGTCTTGAAAATAATATTTAAAACATTTTATTTAATTTAATAAATTTGAATTGGTTTATTATTATTTACTTAGTTATTGCCATTTATTTAATTATCAGAATAAAATATTTCTTATTTTATATCAGAATTAGAAAATGTTTTAAATTTATTTATAAATTTCCAAAGATGATGAATTCTAAAAAAGAAATAACATGTTTTATAATAGCAAATAATGAATCTAAATTTCAAAGATAATAAAGTTGGTTTCAAATCATTTAGAGTAAAACACACGTTTTTGTGTGATTAATATAAATATTTTATTAATTTTCCAAAACAATGAAAAATACTTATAATATAATACTCATGGTTGGGTAAGAATATTCCATTGACAGAAAACTTAAAAGTCTTATTTTTATGTTCTTCGAAAAAATTACTAGTAATTTTAAAAAATTATCATAATACTCATAAAAATGTAATATGTGTCGAATCAACCATGAGATTTTATTATATCGTAATCAATGATATATTTCCCCCAAATTGGGTTCTCAACCTTGGAGGCATTCAAAATGTAATTACTCAACCATACATTCGAAAATTATATCATTCACAGACATTAAATTCATCTAAAAGAAATACATTATTTAAACATTCATATAAAAATAAAAATATATCATTCAAACATTTATCCAAAAAATAAAAATACACGATTCAAACATTTATATAAAATACAAAAAATAAATCGTTCAAACATTCATCCATTCAAATGTCCAACCAGGTCAGAATACAAAATATATATATCATTCATACATTCATGTATTTATTCATTCTTGCATCATGCATTCATAAAAAAAATCATTCAAACATTATATTTCTTACGGTATCCATTCCAATATGTTATTTCATCATTTCATACATTACCATAAATTATTAAAAAATAATAATAATAAACCAATTCATGCATCTTTATATGAATTTAAAAAGAATAAAAAATATGCATGCATCTTCCCTACATAAATTTTTTTATCCTCATGTCATTTATGTACCTCGATTATTCATGCACATCCAACTTAAATAAAATCATTTTTGCATACATTTTATGATTCATCACCAAGGGCGCTCAACATTTGAAATTTAGTTTTAAGACTACTACTTTTTGATTGACTGAAAGCAATATTGGTTCAGACCAAAGCTGTAACACCCATAATTTTCTATTTTTTTTGCATCAATGAAAAAGTATGACATTATTTTAGAATTTTTGGATGAATATTATGTCTTTTGCATTATTTTTAAGTATTTAATCTTTTGATAATAATTTACTAAGAGTAATATATCCTATATTATTTATATTATAACATTGTCTTCATTTTGACTTTTGATTAAAGTGATGATAGTTATCATATTGTTTATCATAAAATATCATGGTGATAATGTCTTACCTTTGTGTTTTTATCCTTTAATATTTATAATATGGTAATTTTGTACTTTATCTTTTTATATTTATAATATATTATTCTTTATCTGCTACTTCTTATCCACAACTCTATAATATGTCCCTTACCTAAACTTTATAATATATATCTTCTTATAATCTGTATATAACAACATAATTTCACCTCATTTTATGAAGGATCATATTAGCAATGTGTACCCAATTATTTAGACCAAAATATCTATAGTTGCTCAACTAAAAATAAAGCACATGTTAATGTTATTTTAGTAAACAACCTTTATTAAAATTAAAAAATTAAAAATCACTATAATATCTAATAAGGAATCTAACTTTGTAAGAGAGTAATGTTGGTTTCAAATCATTTAAAGAGTAAAAATTCATTTTTGTGACTAATAAAGATATTTTCATAATTTTATAAAACAATGAAAAATGCATATAATGCTTATAAGAACCCAAATTCTACCCTTGAAAATTTTTCTCATTTTAATAAAGATATTCTTATCATCTCTATTCCTATTCGGTTAAACAACATTCAATACTTCAAATTCAGTTATCGTAATATACTAGGACCCTTTCCCATAAAGCAGAAAAACATAATTCGTATATTTCCTTATCGATAAGTACCGCATATGATTAGCTATGGGATTCCAAAATGCCCATAGCTATTAATATCCAGCATTACAAAAATTTAGTACTAAATTAGTTAGGATTTACAATCATCCAATTAACAGTTTACATCAAACAAAAAGCAAAATAAGGATTTCGAGTTCTAAGCTCCTCATGCCTCGAACCGAGTATCCTCAACTACCTCGTTTACTTGCAATGGGATTATCATGACAGACATACACAACAACAAAGGAATAAGTTATCAATTCAATAAATATCAGTAAACGATAATCCACACTTTTAGGGTTTTAATAGAAGACTTGACATTAAAAGATAAAATCTATATATCATGTTTGTCCGTCTCATGTTACCACATCCGACACTTTGGGTTTACCCGTTCATCTCTACCATACCTTGTCGCCTCCTTCATTAATACCATTTCAAATCATTATTTTCCACTTGTACGTTTACCTTTCCATTACCACTTAGGGTAAGTCATACACAATATCACATAGGGCAAGTCATACACAATACCACATAGGGCAAGTCATACACATTACCACTTAGGGCAAGTCATACACAATACCACATAGGGAAAGTCATACACAATACCACTTAGGGCAATTCATACACAATACCACATAGGGCAAGTCATACACAATACCACATAGGGCAAGTCATACACAATACCACATAGGGCAAGTCATACACAATACCACTTAGGGCAAGTCATACACAATACCACATAGGGCAAGTCATACACAATACCACATAGGGCAAGTCATACACAATACCACATAGGACAAGTCATACACAATACCACTTAGGGCAAGTCATACATGATGTCACCTAGGACATGTCATTCTCTATACCACATCGAGCAAGTTATACACAGATCATATACGTAATCAGACAATCCACACATTTCTATTATCATATACCATTAATAACTTCTCCTTACCTTGGTATGTGTCGGGGTTGGTTTTGGGTAACTTTGCAAGTTCCTTCACTACCACCTCCAACCTTAGGATCTTTCATTATCCCCATCACATAACAATAATGTCAGTCATTTATTTCTAAATATCACATAAACAATTTATATTGCATTACTCAACCATACAAGATATTCATCATATTTTCAATGTTTATAAACTACTTTCATCATACGTTTACAACCATCTAAAACATACATATCCATCTCATATTTCAACATTGGAAGGTTTAATCATCTTCTACCTCTAGCATTTTACCCATTTTCCACTTTAACCACATTTTCACTTTAGGGTTTCAGGGTTTTCATGAATCAACCCACAAACCCTTTCCATTGTTGAAATACCAACTCTAAACCAAGAGTTTTCAAGATAAAAACAACATAAAACGAACCATAACTCGAAAGGATGAGTTTCCATGGTTTCCCTCATTTTGAGAAGAGATCCAACATACCCAAAACAAGTTTTCAAAGGGAAGAAGAGAGTTAGAATCAAGAGCTTTACCTCTTCTCAAGCTTCTAAATGATTCACAAGCCTCCTTGCTCTTGAAAATGCACTCTTCTCTCACTTCTCTCTAAGTTAACCCTCATAAATGTGTTTGGGGTTCCCTATTTAATGTAACAGTGTCGGGTTCTCGCTCAAGCGAGAAAATCCCGCCTATTTTAAAACTCGTATCTGACCATCTCGCTCGAGCGAGAATCTCACAGTTTCAACAGTCCCAAAATGTCATTTCTCGCTCAGGCGAGACAACTCTCGCTCAGGCGAGAATCCTCTAGTATAGCCCAGGATTTCACCCTCCCAGGTGAGCCTTTCTCGCCAAGGCGAGAATCTCTCGCTCAGGCGAGAATCTCTCGCTCAAGCGAGAATCCTAGGACTGATACTATAATTTTAAAGACTTAAATTTAGGGTGTTACAATACTCATGGATGGGTTAGAACATGTTATTGACTTTATAAAACTTTAAAAGTTATTTTTTTCTTTCTTGTATACAATCACTAATAACTTCATAAAATCATACAAAAGTATCCCAATACCCATAAATTTGTCTTTATTAAACCACAAAAATTACCATAAATCCCCTTTTGGACAAAGGTTTCCACTACACCTTTCATCATTTAGTTCACATTTATATATATATAGGGTGTTACATTACACGATTAAATATAGATGCATATTGCATTGGCATCACCTTATTCTTAGATATACACTGTTGCTTTGGTCAGTTTGGAGTTAATAGCCTGAGTTGGTGAATTGTATAATTTAGGGATACACCATGAATGATAAAATAGAAGGAATGAACAAATACAATAAAACTAAGAAAATAATATTGTCATATAATAAAAAGTTATGTGAGTTAACCATCGAAATTCATTAGTGTCGTTACATCTCTTATAGACTAAACTAAGCAAACTATAAAAGTACTTAATTATATGTTGTTTATTAGTGACATCTCTTATAGACCATAAGTCGTTGGTGAGAACATTGTCCATAAAATTAACTGAATTTGTAGAATTAAAATAAAGAAAGAGAAAAATAAGAAATTTGCAAATACTCACTTATTCCATTCATATCCTAGACTTTAAGCTAGACTAGTATATGAAATATTAGTTACTTTTTTCTGAGGTTACAACTTACAACCACATACATTAGCACAATCATGATTACATGGGGCAGGATTGGGTAATCTCTGAGAGTAGCACTTCAAAGTACAGCGATTGTAGCACCTAACACTGGGCCTAGGACATGAAGCAGCAGAGATTTGAATGGCTTGTGCATCCTCACTTGAAGCAAACATGATTATCATGCAAATGAAGATAAGAACCTCAACTTTTTTGTGAGCCATAGACAATGGTAACAAATGATCTATTGCAATGTGAAATGAATAGTTGTGTAACTTTGGGAACTAATTTATAATAAGGAGGAAATAAGAGATAAACTCTTACAAAATGATATTTAAAACATTTTACCAAATATTTTTGTTTTTATTAGAGTAAATTATACTTAAATCCCCTCAATTTTAGTGAAAATAGACAAATTATTCATACCATTTTTACACTTACACAAATCTCTCCTAATTTACAACATACATTATATTGCAAATAATATAGGATTCAATACATCTTCATTATTATTTTTTCGTTACAATATACTATAAGAGTAATTTAAACATATTCTTAGAATTATTAATGCATTTTATTACAAACCAATAATAATAAAAATACATTGACTCTTATATTATTTGGATTTGTCTCCACAATATATCAATTTTTTTTACTTAATTATATTGATAACCTTTTTTTGTTAAAAGATCGTACTTACATCTCTTGCAGGGGTAGTTAGTATAAGAGTAAATTACATTGATACTCCCTCAGTTTTAGTGAAATTACACAGATCACCCCTCCATTTTTTACCCCTAAAAAAAACCCCTGATTTCTGTACATACATTACACAAATTACTCATGCATGTAAAATAAGTGTGATTTTTTACATAAAAATGATTATAAGTGTAATAAAGTTAAACAAAATATGGTATATTGTGGTAACAAGTCCAAATAGTATATGAGTCAACACATTTTCATTATTTTTTGTTCGTTATAATATCGTATAAGAGTGATTTAAATAATATCTCCTTATAAATATTGATACATTTTGTAATGAACAAAAAATAATGAAAATGTGTTGACTCGTATACTATTTGGACTTGTTACCATAATATACCATATTTTGTTTAACTTCATTACACTTATCATAATTTTTTATGTAAAAAATCACACTTATTTTACATGCGTTGGTAGTCTGTGTAATGTATGTACAAAAATCAGAGGTTTTTGTAGGGGTAAAAAATGAAGGGGTAATCTGTGTAATTTTACTAAAACTGAGGAGGTGTCAGTGTAATTTACTCTTAGTATAATGTATGTATATAAATTAGAGATGATTTAATGTGTACAAAAAATGATGATTTGTATAATTTCATTAAAATTCAGGGGATGTTAGTATAATTCACTCTTTTTATTATTTAATGAATTTTAATTGTTTAATTGATTATTATTTTCTTAGATATGGTTACTTATTTAATTATCAAAATAAAAAATTTATTATTTTCTATTAGTATGTAAAATATTTAAATGTATATATGTATATAAAGAATAAATTACACAAACATCATTTAAGTTTTAGTAAAATTACACAAATCACTCATTCATCTTTCACACCTACCCAAACCCCCTAATTTATATACATACATTACATTAAATACACATACATGAGAAATAAGTGTGCTTTTTTAAATAAAAATGATGATAATTGTAGTTAATTTAAACAAAATATGATATATTGTGAAGACAAATCCAAATAGTATATGAATCAATACATTTTCATTATTTTAGGTTCATTACAAAATACATCAATAATTCTAATATATCATATCATAACGAACAAAAAATAACAAAAATGTATTGAATCGTATACTATTGGACTTGTTTTCATAATATTTTACTTAATTATATTTATAATTTTTTGTTTAAAAAATCACATTAATTTCTCTTGCAGGGTGATTAGCATAATGTATGTTTATAAATTAAGAGAGTTTTTATAGGTGTAAAAAAATGAATGGGTGGTTTGTGTGATTTCACTAAAACTTAGGGGGTGTCAATATAATTTACTCATTTTATTATTTAATGAATTTTAATTGTTTAATTGATTATTATTTACTTAGCTATGGTAATTTATTTAAGAGAATAATATATCTCCTAGTATAAGCAGATAAGTTATCTCTTCCAACCACTAAAATCGTGACATGTGTACCATTTAATCATTTTTCTACAAAAATATTTCTAAAACTAAACAAAACAATACACATGTCATTCTTTTACTGGTCGGAGGATGTAAGTTATCTCCTGGTATGCGGATATACATTATTCTCTTTATTTAATTATGAAAAGAAAACATTTATTATTTTCTATTAGAATGAAAAATATTTAGTTATATATATATATAAAGAGTAAATTATACTCACATCCCCTAAGTTCTAGTGAAATTACACAAACCACTCTTCCATATTTTTTACCTACAAACCCCCCTAATTTATATACATATATTACACTAATCACCCCCGCATGAGAAATAAGTGTGATTTTTTAAATAAAATGATGATAACTTTAATTAAGTTAAACAAAATATGATATATTGTGAAGACAAATCCAAATAGTATACGAATCAATACATTTTCATTATTTTTGGTTCATTACAAAATACATCAATAATTCTAAAAATGTATTGAATCATATAATATTGAACTTGTTTTCATAATATTTAACTTAATTATATTTATCATTTTTTTGTTTAAAAAATTGCACTTATTTCTCATGCAGATGATGAGTACAATGTATGTTTATAAATTAGATATAGAAAGCTGTGAAATTGAAAGGATAATTCAACTATGGAACATCATAATCAACACGAGATCCCTAATTGTCATACAACCATGCCTTCATCTTTCCATCTAGTGCTATTGAAAAGATGAATACTACATACAACATAGGGATGAGTGTGGGGCGAGTTGAGATGGGTTAAGGCTTGTCCTTACCCGACCCTAAATGTTGGTCGGGTCATTTTTTAAACCTAGACTCGGCCTTAAACCCGAAGTTAACTCGACCCTAAATATTCACAGGGTTAGCCTTTAAACATGGACCCCACCCTAGATCCGATTAAATATAATGTATACTCATTTTAGATAATGTCTTCTAAATATTATTTATTATTGTGAATATGTAATTTGACATATAAAATAATATATGTATATATATTATTAAACATGTATATATGATGAAAAATTAGATAATCAATGATATTTTCGACCAAAAAATATCATTACTCTGTACATATTTGAATAGAGACACATACAAACATCAATAGTGAGTGGTCATGGGACGGGTCCTGGGATGGGTCGGGACAGGTCATGTTTGGTCTCTACCCGTCCATAAATATTGATTGTGTTTAATTTTTGAACCCGAATCTGACCCTAAACCCGATAAAACCCGACCCTATTCAGACCCGATCATGATCAGGCCATACCGGGTGAGCGGGTAGGGTCGGGTCCTGCTCACCCCTAATACAACATCACAACACATAATCATCTAGAAAACAAATCACAAGGTAAATTCAATTTTTGTAGGGTGCTATTTTAATATAGCTAAAAACATGTACAAATTAAAAAAAGCAAAGGTATCATCAAAGTCAACTTTGACATGAATGTTCAAATCATTTTATAAAATAATATGTAATTTTTATTAAATAATTAAAACATTTTATAACAAATTTATTTATTATTTTACATTTCAGAATTAAAGAATATCTTAAATATATATATAAATTATTTTGTATGGTATAAATAAATATAGTAAAACATGTCATTAAATGATTTTCAAACACGATGAATTCTAAAAAATAGAAGTTTTATAATAGCCCATAAGGAATCTAACTATCAAAGAAAATAAAGTTGGTTGAAAATCATTTAAAGAGTAAAAATCCCATATATAATTTGTGATTAATAAAAATAATTTATTAATTTTACAAAAATAATGAAAAATGCTTACAATACTCATGGTTAAGAATATTTCATTGCCTTTATAAAATCATAAAATTATTATTTTTGAGTTTATAAAATCATTAAAAAATTATCATAATTATCTTTAATGGATAAAAATAATTATCTTTACTAAGGTGTTGACTTTTGTTTAATCAACATTTTTTAACCGTATAACAATGTCGTTAGCATGAGATTCGAGATCTAATTGAGATGGAGGGGAGCAAGTGGTGAACAATCATTCATTCTCATGGAAAAAAAGTCGTTGGTGAGAAAATTGCCCTTAAAATTAAATGACTTTTCATAATTAAAATAAATAATGAAGAAAAAATAAGAAATTTGCAATTACTCTTTTATTTCATACTTGTTCTTCTTATGAACAATCATGCATTCTCAAAAAACATACATGCCTAGACTTGAAAGCTAGACTAGTATATATGTAGGCCAGTTCTTATGCAAACTATATATTAGTTCGCATTGAAACGAACTGATTATGTGCCGTTGGATGAAATTATTGGATGACCTGTTACTTGCCAGTGACCTTTTAGAAGTCGGTTTGGTGGGGGATGACTTCTGTACAGAAGTCGGTTTCGGAGAGTGTGACTTCTATAGAGAAGTCGGTTTGGGGAGGGGCGACTACCTAGAGAAGTCGGTTTGGCAGTGTGTGACTTCTCTTGAGAAGTCGGTTTGGCGGTGTGTGACTTCTCTTGAGAAGTCGGTTTTGGATGGGGCTACTTCATAGAGAAGTCGGTTTGTGGTGTAGTAACATTATACTGAAGTCGGTTCAGGCATAACCGATTTCCTAACTACAAACAGAGACTCCGTAGATACATATACAACACACTGCAGACACACTTTACATACATTTACAAAATAATATTGCAGAGACTTTAGATACATATACAAAACAACACTGCAGAGACTTTGGATGGAAGAAGAAATGAACTTGAATCAAGAAATACCAGAGGTATGAAATTTGATATATTATTTAGTTTTTGGTAATGATGTTTTTAATATTGAATGTATGTTTTTTTATATTAATTTTAGGCTGTAGATGAAATTGATGTTAGTGAAGATGAAAATATTAATGAAGTAGAGGAGTTTGATTTTGAAGAAATTGACTTTGGATCATTAAACGAAGATGAAGTAAAGAAATATAGGTTTGCAAACAATGGTATTGCATATAATTTTTATAAGATGTATGGTATGAAGAAAGGATTTGGCATTAGAAAATATCATACCCGTCGGGACAAGGATGGTGAAATTTTATGGCAATCATTTTTTTGTGATAGAGAGGGATTTAGGGATAAGAAAAATGAATTAGTTCGAAAAAGGGCTCCAAGAAAAGAAACGAGATGTGGTTGTTTAGCAAGAATGAAAATTCACATTGACAAGGAGAAAGGTGATTGGTATGTCAGTTTTTTTGTTGATGATCATAATCATGAATTGGTTGGCGAACATTATGGCGGGATGATAGCGTCAAACCGAAGTATGACAGAAACAGACATCGCTTTGATGAAACGAGATGTGGTTGTTTAGCAAGAATGAAAATTCACATTGACAAGGAGAAATGTGATTGGTATGTCAGTTTTTTTGTTGATGATCATAATCATGAATTGGTTGGCGAACATTATGGTGGGATGATAGCGTCAAACCGAAGTATGACAGAAACAGACATCGCTTTGATGAACACAATGAGAGAAGTCGGAATTGCAACAGGCAAAATTTTTGGTTCATTCGCCGGTCAATCTGGTGGATATCGGTATATTGGATTCTCTAAGAAAGATATGTATAATCAAATTCAGAGACAAAGAATAATAAGAAATGGTGACGCAGAATCAGCATTACAATACTTGAAGGAACAATCAAAATCAGATTCTGCAATGTACTGGAGACATAGTGTAGATGAAGAAGGTAAGTTGCAACAATTATTTTGGGCGGATGGATGCAGCATTTTTGACTACTCAATTTTTGGAGATGTTCTAGATTTTGATGCAACCTATGGTCGAAACAAGTACAAGTTTCCGATGGTCATTTTTTCTGGTGTGAACCATCACAAGCAAACAACAGTATTTGTTGATGGTATTGTGTCCAACGAGACAGAGGAAACGTACGTTTGGCTTTTGGGAAATTTCTTGGAGGCAATGAATGGGAAACATCCAAAGTGTGTTATCACTGATGGTGACTTGTCGATGAAAAATGTAATCAAAAGAATTTTCCCTGCAACTCATCATAGACTATGTGCTTGGCATATATGTAACAATGCTGGGAAAAATATAAAGAAGAATAACTTTCATAAGGACTTCCAGAAAGTTATGTATGTTGATGTTGAGATTGATGATTTTAATATGATGTGGGAGGAACTTATTGCTAAGCATGCACTTCATAATAATATTTGGGCATCTCAGATATTTGATTGCAGAAGTATGTGGGCTAGGTCATACATTCGAGGAAAGTTCTATGCTGGTTTGCATACGACATCATGTTGCGAGGGATTACATTCACAAATGGGGAGATATGTAGAATCTGGGTATAATGTTACTGAATTTTTACATCACTTTCAACGATGTCTAAGTTACATGATGAACAATGAGGTGATGGAAGATTTTAAATCTTCGTATGGTGATGAATTGTTACAAACTCCTTATCATAGTTTAGAGGGTCATGCTGCTTCCATATATACTAGAGTTGTTTTCAAAGAATTCCGTGAAATTTTATTGGAAGCTGCAAAATTAAGGATAATTTCTTCCCAACAAACCTCAAGTCATGTCATATACAAGATTGGGAAGCATTATAATCCGAACAAGAGATGGCATGTATCACATTATGATAATGGTAGTAATGTGGACATCAAATGCTCGTGTAAACGAATGGAATCTTTTGGGATGCCATGCAGTCATAGTGTTTTTGTGTTACTAATTTTGGACATATCACAATTGTCATCTTGTTTGGTTCTGGAAAGGTGGACAAAGAAAGCAAAAAATGTTGAAGGTGTTAATTTTCAACAATGCGAGTTAAGCAGAGAATCGGTTAAAACCAGTAGATATAGAGCTTTGAGTGATGCTTGTAGGGTGTTATGTAACCTTGCTTGCGAAACGGAGGAAGACTTTTCAGAGATGCTGGAAAAAGTTTATAACGAACGTGGTAGACTCCGTTCAAAACAACACTCTAGTTCGATGGAAAATGTTGACAATGCCAATGTAGATCAAGTAAGAGACCCAGTTCGAGTGCGTGCTAAAGGGAGAGTACCGGGGATTACCTCAAGGTCCAAGCGAGGTAATCAATGTGGTATATGTCGAGAAATTGGGCACAATAAGGCAAGTTGTCCAAATATTGTTGGTAGTTGTAGTCGTACTTTTGATAATGATTTCAATGAAGAATGATTGTAGTACTTTGTAACGTATAATTTTATGTAATATTATTTATCTATTTATGTAATATTATTTATCTATTTTAGGTAACAATCATTTGATGAATAATAGACAATTAAGTTAACAATCATTTGATGAATAATAAACAAAACATATTTTATATATAATAAACCATATAAACATTATAAATCATATTACATGGATAATAACATGACTTCCAAGTTAACAAACTTACAAAACAAACCATGATTTTCAAAAAAGATAACATAACATGGATGATAACATGACTTTCCAAAAAACCAAAAATAATGGATGATAGTCGTCTTCATGTGAAGGGTAGTTTTGACCACATCAACGTAGATTGGGTCTTTACTTCTTTCTTCATCTTGTTCATGTCGTGCATAACCAATTTCATAGTTGTCTTCATCCTTACCGTTTCATCGTGTAACTTCAATTAAATAAATCATTAGTTTAAGGTTGTAACTAATACAATTAAATTATAACTATTCATTTATTTATACCTCCCCAATAACTGTGGACATGAACGAATCCTCCATCTCGAGCCATTGAATAACCCATGTGGCAGAATTCCGACTACATTAAATTAGAAAATGTTATATTTTATTACAATTATGGATAAAAATTATTCAATTGTAAAAGTCATTACCTATTCCATAAGTTAGGAATTCCTTCTCCATTTTTTATTTCCCAAGAAGACAAATTCTTAGGGAAATATTTCATTTTCATCTCGTAATGTGGTTGATTTAGAACTCTATCGAAGATGCTAGCCTAAAAAATGGTAAATATGTAATAAATAATTACGTACAACTAAATAAATATGCAAATTAAATGACAACACAAATAAAAAATTTGCAAACCATTTTTAGCATATCTGAATGACGTCTTTGTCTGAATGTTTTCATATCCCATGTGTCGAGTTTGTAAATGGCATAGTCATCAATGTCCACTACCATTAAATACCAGTGTACATTGTCTTCAACCATCGGCACATAGATCTTTTACAATAAATTAGAAAATGTAAACATTATAGATTTTTTACAATAAATTAAAAATTCATTAAAAAATGACATTTAAGTTAGTGAAATGAGAATATAAAATTATTACATATTTTAACTCATGAGAGGGAGGCATCCAGAAATTACTGTAAGATGTAATGATATGTTCTTCACATTTTCCAAGAAGGACTTCAACCTAAACAAATTTTTTTATCAATATAATTATTTAAATCAATATAGTTAATTTAATTAATATTTTGTTTGCTCAAAATTACTTACTGAAAATGTTGGTGGTAGGTACCAAGTTGTTATTGCAGAATCATCATGTCTTTGTATATGTGTTCGTAATTTGGCGAGGAGTATGAAAATCTATTACAATATAAATTTTGTAAGTCTATAAGTATATGTGTACAACAGTTATTTTTAAATGGTTTGAAATTTACTTTATCATTGATGTCTCTCCCGGTAGCAAGGGAAAGGAATTCACGCCGAGACCCAGTTTCATCACCAATCATGAATAAATCCTCACTACTCAAGTAAAATAAAACGTAAGTTAATAACAAATAAGCGTAAAATAAATAAAAATATATAATTGCTTACTCTAGATCAAGTTGTTCATTGAAAATATAGGCAGATATGCGGGATTCTTCCCAAGTCAGATCCATAATAGGAGAAGGTTTAAAACATGATTTCACCTCCTACACGAAAAGTAATAAAATTATAAATTTTTAAAAACTTTCATTAATTTTAAAAAACATTCAATTAATACCTTTGGGATAGTATGACCTTTGGGTTTGGATGCTTGGTTCATAATTTTCTTACAATATCTTTTCACGGTAGGGGAAATAGAAGTTGAGTCCCTACCCTTTTTAACTGGTTTTTTGGGTTGACGGCGGTGTACTAAATAATCTTTTGCCTGGTTTCGGTAATTCATTACCCTCGTTCATGACAGATTTACCCTACAAGAACAAATAATTAATGATTATATTAAATAATTATGAACTTGTAAGTTGTTATAATTTTTTTAAATAAATATTACCTTGTCACTCCTTTGATATGGACTTCTTGATGAAGTGGTAATTCTTTTATCCATATCATCATCATCAGATATAGTGACAATTTTATCTGTCGGTGTTAAATTAAATTTCTTCATATGTAATTTTTCAGTTTTAAGATCATTTACTTCTTTCTTCAGTTTTACAACATCTTCCTCTAAGATTTCTACACGTTCGATCAGCAACTGCAATGAGCAAATTAATATGTCATTTTTTACAATTAATATTAAACTAATCACAAGTAAACCAAGAAAAATGCCTAGCACAGTTGGTAACACTTATCACTCCCTAAACACACTGGAGTGGGTTCGAATCCCACTCCTTCATTTTTTAAAATTAATATATATATGAAGTCGGGTTGGCCCAACCACACTTCCTATGAGAAGTCGGTTTGGGCCACCACAATTTCAGCCCACATTTTCACACACAACCAAATTATTATTAAAGTAATCACAACTAAACCATCAGAAATGCCCAGCACAGTTGGTAACACTTAACACTCCCTAAGCATACTGGAGTGGGTTCGAATCCCACTTCTTCATTTTTTAAATTAATATATATATGAAGTCGGGTTGGCCCAACCACACTTCCTATGAGAAGTCGGTTTGGGCCACCACAACTTCAGCCCACATTTTTAAATTTATTACTAAAAAATATACGATTTTCATACAATAAAATATTTTAAAAATGTATTACTATAAAATATTTTTAAAATGTATTACTATAAAATATCTATTACATACATATAAAATATAAAATCTATTAGTATATCACAGTAAATTAATTTATACTATTTTCATCACATACAAAAGTTTTAACAAATAAAAATACCTCTATTAATGATGGTTGATTAATTTCGGCTATAATGTTGTTGGAGAAGAAAGAATCACTACGTAATTTGTTATGTTCCTGAAAATTTCAATAATTCAATATGTATATTTCAAAAATTTATAATGAAAAATAACACTAAAAATAAAAACTTACACTATTAATATCTTCTTCACCAGTCATATTCAATGCAATCCAAAATTGTAAATGCAAGTAGCTCAATGAAATTGAATGCTTGTTCATTAAATAGAATTGTTACTACACTTTATTACCCAGCAATAAATGCATTATCAATTTTGAAACGCAATACCTACGCAAAATAGCTAAGAAGCCGGGTTGGGTAAGGTGTAGAAGTCGGTTCGGCCCAACCAAACTTCAAAGAGAAGTCGGTTTGGGCCAACCAAACATCATGACAAATGGCAGTACACATGGCAGAGCATGGCAGACTGTCGGTTTGGGCCAACCCGACTTCCAAAGGGAAGTCGGTTTGGGCCAACCAAACATCATGACACATGGCAGCAGGGGCTCAGGAAGTCAGTTTGGGCCAACCAAACTTCCAAAGGGAAGTCGGTTTGGCCCACCGAAACTTCATGACACATGGCAGTGGCAGACAATACAGGGACACTTGGCACACGCAGGGTTCCAATGTTGTGCATGTATTATGATTGGATGTTTGTGCAAAAAATATTATCCCTACCCATTCAAACTATCTATTTATACTAACATGTTCAACCAAAACTTACACAAACAATCACTTACACTACAACTATCACTTCTCTCTATTATAATTTTCTATCCATCAATTTATTCATTTCAACGATGGTTGAATCACTACTTAGACTACAAGACCAACACAGATCATCTGTCATCAATTATTTGGTTATAATTTTTGTTTATTTTAGTATATTTAACTGTTAATTTATAGTATATCCAACATTTAAATATGTCGTTATTTTATCAACTTACTTATCGTCACTTTTCATGCAGTCGGTTTGGGAATTATTTGGTTATAATTTTTGTTTATTTTAGTATATTTAACTGTTAATTTATAGTATATCCAACATTTAAATATGTCGTTATTCTATCAACTTACTTATCATCACTTTTCATGAAGTCGGTTTGGGAATTATTTGGTTATAATTTTTGTTTATTTTAGTATATTTAACTGTTAATTTATAGTATATACAACCTTTAAATATATCGTTATTCTATCAACTTACTTATCATCAATTATTCTTTCATCAATATGATCATCTGGGGTAATTCTTTTGTGATATATGTCCTATCCAGATATTTATTTTATCTCATTATGTATGATTATGTATTATGGATGCATTAGTTCAATAAAGTAACAACATAGTTATTTTATCTTATTTACTAATTCACTACTAATTATTTATTTTATTTTATAATTTTACAGGAACCATCTAAAGATGTTATAAGAATGAGACATGTGAATATGTTTGATGAGGAACCATTACTAAATGATATATTACAACTCACTGGTTTTTCAAAATTATCTAGTCTTCGATCTTTCAACATTGACCCATGTTTAATTACTGCTCTTGTTGAAAGATGGAGACTAGAGACACACACTTTCCATCTACCACATGGTGAATGCACCATAACATTAGAAGATGTGTCACTCCAAATAGGAGTGAATGTGAATGGCCTACCATTAGCTGGGCCTACATATTTCGATTGGAATGAAATATGTGAAGAACTATTGGGAAAAGTTCCGAGTGACGAACAAGACATGAGGGCATGCGAGTTAAAACTAACTTGGTTGTTTGATAACTTTGAAACACTACCCCTCGCCCTACACAATTGCAAAAAGAGCAATTTTGTAGGGCACGAATCTTATACATGATAGGCGGTGAGTTGTTACCCGACAAATCAAATAATAGGGTACATTTAATGTACTTACCTTTACTAAGAGATCTAACAAGAGTTCACCGATATAGTTGGGGTTCGGCTTGTTTAGCAAACTTGTATAGGGAAATGTGTCGGGCAACAAAGCCTAATGCAAAAGCCATGGGTGGGTGTTTAACACTTCTATAGTCCTGGGCATGGTATCGCCTACCCTTTTTTGGCACCGATAGTTGATCGTCTACCCACATATCCATTTGCTTCAAGGTAATATAAATTATTTACTATACATTACATATTATTGATCTATTTTTTACTTCTAATATTAATAAATTAATTATTATTTTTTAGGTGGGGTCAAAGAAATCTAAGCTACCGAGGAATTCCACGTGGAGACTTGACTGCATATAGGTCACGCTTGGATCGTATGGATGTCAACGATGTAATAATTTTATTATTCAAATCTTGCTTAATTAAATTAACACAATGTGTAAATTTCCTAACGATATTTATTTTTCACTTATTAGTTTCAATGGCTTCCATATGAGAATTATGTCGACAATCTACCACGTGAAGTTCTAGAAGATAAGAATATTTGGAGTGCTTGCACAACATTGATCTGTTTCTCCATTGTCGAATGGCATCAGACAGATCGAGTAAGACTACAGTTTAAATTACTGCAAGATTTGCCACAACCACCGCAAAATCTAGATGCCCTACACAGAGTTGACAAACGGGGTAATCTAGATACAAACTGGGCAACTAGACATGCGGAGTGGATTGACTATTGGAGTCATCGGAGGGATCAAGTCCAACAAGGTCCTCAAATCCAATATCCAATTCACACACAACAATATATAATGTGGTATAGAAGAAATAGTAGATTATTCTTATCTTCAGAAGCACAATTAAGAGACCCCCGACAAATAAATTATCAACAAAATCAACCTTCCACATACCAACAACCCACATACCAACAACCAACATACCAACAGCCCATATACCAACAAAATCAACCACCCATATACAATAGAAATCAACAACAACCATACTATACAAATCTACCTCCCATACCTCAAACATCAATGTTCCAACCTACTATGAACCCGCCTACTATGTCACAAAATCCTTTGTATCAACCAACAATGTCTGCCTCGTTTAACATTCAACCAGGAAGAATGTCTTTTCACGAACCGTCACAACACCATCGCAGTGACGACATGATGCCTAGCCGCCACTCATTTTCTACCGATCATAATGACTTTATGAATAACTTACTCGGTACACCTGACTCGGCGAATCAACTTTTTAGTGATATAGGCTACAACCTCAATCAAGATGGTGCTGGTCCAAGTTCTTTTATGGTTGACACTAATATTTTTCCAACGGGGCAGACAGATACAGTTCCAGACCTAACACCAGCTGAAGTTCGAAGGACAGGACGTAATAGGCAACCACGTAGGTGTGGAACGGGAGGTCATTTAGGAAATCATTAGATTTTTTAAGATTTTGTAATTAGAATTTATCATGAAATATTTCAATTTTTTTTAATTACTTAATTTTAAATTTTTATATTTTATTTCTTTTATAATTAAATTGTGCAAAATGTGAAAAATGCACATATTTGATGCTTTTAATTTGTTGTAATCGATTACTGTTATAGTGTAATCGATTACATAATACAAAATGCACAGATCTGATGCCTTTAATATGTTGTAATC
Organism: Lupinus albus; assembly: GCA_009771035.1. Classification (NCBI taxonomy): domain Eukaryota; kingdom Viridiplantae; phylum Streptophyta; class Magnoliopsida; order Fabales; family Fabaceae; genus Lupinus; species Lupinus albus. The sequence continues at coordinate 15,016,847 of CM020002.1, read as the reverse complement.
GATTACTAGAATAGTGTAATTGATTACTAGTATAATGTAATCGATTACAGTAACCTACAAAAGTCGGTTTGGGCCAGAGTAACTTATCAACAGAAGTCGGTCTGGCCCAAACCGACTTCTCACCTATGTTACCAAGGCCCAAACCGACTTTAGCCAAAAATCTACCGGTACCCAGTAACATATCCAACGGCTGAAATGATTTAAAAAAAATCGTATGGCTATTATTATAGTTCGCTTAGAAGCGAACTAACCTGCAGGTAGCAGGTTAGAACTGGCCATATATGTAAGATCTAAAATATTAATTACTATTTCTTAAGTGTACAACCACATAAATGAGCACAATTTTTACGACATGGGCGATGAACAGGTACATTGTGGTAGTAACAACTCAAAATACAGTGTCTATAGCAATCATAACTATTGCTAGGACATGTAACAGATGGTTGAATAGCATGTCCATCAACCGAAGCAAACATGATGATCATGCCAATGAAGATAACAAACGCAACTTTGTTGTGTTCCATTAGCACAAAACTTTAAGACAAGAGGAATGAATTATCTCTTACAATTTAAGATGAATATAATAGCTATGTAACTTTGGGAACAAATTTATAAAGAGGAGGAAGAGATAAACTCCTGAAAATAATATTTCAAACATTTTTTTATAAAATATTTAATTTTTATTATTTATCGAATTTAAAATGGTTAATTAGTTATCATTTACTTAGTTATGTTATTTATTTATTTTTTAAAGAAAATATTTATTATTTTATATTTCAGAATTAAAAAATTGATTGAATTTGGATATATAAATTATTATTGTATGGCATAAATAAATACAGTAAAACATGTCATTAAATAATTTCTAGAGGTGATGAATTCTAAAATAGAAATAACACGTAATCAAAAGGTTTTATAATAGAAAATAAGGAATCTAACTATCAAAGTTAATAAAGTTGGTTGAAAATAATTTAAAGAGTAAAAATCCCATGTACTTTTTGTGATTATTAAAAATATTTTGTTAATTTTGCAAAACAATGAAACATGCATATAAGAAGTGATGGTTGGGTAAGAATATTTTATTCCCTTTATAAAACCTTAAAACTTATTAAATTTCTCTTCTTCCATAAATTTATTAGTAACCTTATAAAATTATAAAATAAAAATTAATGTTATCTATACTTCTATACTATATATAAAGTCAAAATATGAAATAATTAGAGTAATTTCTATTTTCCTATTTTGTCCTTACATTTTTTAATTTCTACAAAAAAATCATATAATCCTAAGCAACTACCAATACCACATTAACCACATATTTCACCTTAAATTAAATTATAATAAATACATTTTGTAACATAATTTATTCTTAATACAAAAACATTCTAATTATATTGTATAAAATAAAATATATAAAAATTGAATATTTAATATAATAAAATATGAATGCGGGTCGGTAGACACAAAGTGTCTGTCGACACGCTAGTACCCATAAACGGATAATTACTTGACTTTATGAAACCAAAAAATTACCATAACGCCCCCTTTTGAGAAAAGGTTTCTTCACCATTCACTTCTTTATTTTTCTCTCCTGTTCTAGTATAGGGTGAAGAAAATTCACACTGTCTTTAAAAAAATAGGGTGTTACATTACATGATCAAATATAGATGCACATTGGATTGAAGTCACCTTCTTCTTAGATATTGACTATTGCCTTCATCAATTTTGAGTTAATAGGTTGAGTTTGGGTTATATTGTATAATTTTGGGGATACCATGAATTATAGGTGTCAAAATGGGCCGACCTGGTTGGACCGGCCCGCTAAACCCGAAAATTTATAGGACTTGGAGTATCATATTATGTACTTTTAGTGAATCCGAGCTTTTGGGACATTTGGCTTGGTAATAAGCCTTATGTGAAAATTATTTTACAAAATAACTTATAATAAAAAATAGATAATAAATATTGTGGTATGAACTTTGAATTAAAAATAAAGTAATGTCTATAATATAAATATTTATAAATTACAATAATGTTATCAAGTTAAGCATTTATTATTTTTCATATTTTGCATAATATCATTTTAAGCACAATAACAAAATAGTGTATCAAATCAAATGAGAATACATTAAGCCATATAGATTTCACTTTCCCTTTCTTAATTGTATATTTAATTAGATTTAACTTCTACAACAAAAACATAATAGATTTTTTATATTTCAACTCACAAATAAATAAAAAAGAAGGATTGGGTTGCACCATACATATGAAAGAGTATACAATAATGATGTATTTGGGAAATCAAATACCACAGTTTACCAAAGAAAATATTTTTTACAACGAAACTGAAAGACAACGTAATTGTTTACCACAGAGAACTCCACACAATTAAATTTAACATAATAGTTCACAATGAAAGTGCTGGTAAAGAGCATACAAAATATTTTCATATAGAAAGTAAAGAATAATGATAATATATTATGATAGTGATTATACTTTGACAAATAGAACTAATTATGAATTTGAGTCTATAATATCATTACTATAAACCAAAGTTATATTACTTTTTATTGTATTCGTTTATATATTGAAGTGAAGTTACAAATTATATTGTGTTAGAGAGTGAAAGTCCAATATAAGTAATATATTTAATAAATGAGTTATGTTATAAATTATATATGTGGATTTAACATCATGTCTTGACTCAAACACAAGGCATTAAATCTATAAATTTGGTTGCATTGGGCATAATAAGTGTGTTAAAAAAGTTATATATTAATATCAAATGATATATATATATATAGATAAATATTAAATAGATTAAAAAATATTTTTTAGTATTATGTGGGGCGGCCTGCCACAACCCGTAATTCGCTTATGGCAAATTTGAACTACAATTTGATATGCATAAATTGTATTTAGCCCGGTCTAGTTTAGTCAGAACCCGATATGGGATAGCTCAAACTCATCCGAGTAGCCCATTTTGACACCTCGTTAAAAATGGAAGGAATTAACATATACATTAAAACTAAGAAAATAATATTATCATATAATAAAAAATTATGTGAGTTGACCATAAAGATTCATTAGGGTCGTGACATCTCTTGTAACCCAAAAATAAGTCAACTACAAAAATACTTGTATTATTTATCAACTAAGTATATATTAAATCCTTACCAATTGAAAAGAGTGGTTGGTGAGAAAATTCTCATTAAAATTAAATGAATTTTTAGACTTAAAATATATAAGGAATAAATAAGAAATTTTCAAATTACTGTTTTATTTCATTCTTGTCCTTGTTATGAACAATCATGCATTTTCATAAAAATATATGCCTAGACTAGTATATGTAAGATCTAAAATATTAATTACTTTTTCTCAAAATATAGTGTCTATAGCAATCAAAACTAATGCTAGGACACGTAGCAGAGAGTTGAATGGCTTGTCCATCCTCAACCCAAGCAAACATGATGATGATCACGCCAATGAACAAATGATCTCTTACAATTTTAGTTGAATATTTATGTAACTTTAGGATCGACCTCATTTATAAGGAGGAGAGAAGAAATAAATTCTTGAAAATAGTATTTATTTCAAAGAGATTAATGTTGGTTTGAAATCATTTAAAGAGTAAAAATCCCATGTATTTTTTCTGTGGTTAATACAAATATTTGTTTTTGCTTTTACATAACAATGAAAAATGCATATAACGCTCATAGATGGGTTAGAAGATTTCATTTACTTTATAAAACCTTAAAAAATAATTTTCCCCTCTTGTATAGAATCACTAGTAACTTTATGAATTCATAAAAAAATTATCCTAATACTCATAAGTAGGTAAAAATTATCCAAATGCCCATTTGGGACAAAGGTTTCCACTTCCTCCTTCATCATTCACCTGCCAATTTTGTTATAGGGAAGGCAAAATTAGATGTTCAAACTATCTTTAGAAAAATAGGGTGTTACATTACACGATCAAATATATATGCATATTATAATTTAGGACACCATGAATGATAAAAACAGAAGGAAATAAAAATACATTAAAACTAAGAAAACAATATTATCATACAATAAAAAGTTACATAAGTTAACCATAGAGGTTCATTATAGTCGTGATAAAATACTTGTATGTTATTTATCAACGAGCTAGGTATAAGTTCATTCCTTACTAATTGTAAAGAGAATTGTTGCTGAGAAAATTGTCCTTAAAATTAAATGAATTTGCAGAATTAAAATAAATAAAGAAAAAAAATAAGAAAGTTGCAATTATTACTTTATTTCATTCATGTCCTTGTTATGAACAATCATGCATTCTCATAAAAATATATGCCTAGATATTAACCTAGACTGATATATATGTAATATCTAAAATATTAGTTATTTTTTCTTAGGTTTACAACCACATTCACCAGAACAATGACTGTAACATGGAACGTTATTGAGGATTTTCTGAGAGTAGCATTTCATAGTACACTCAGTGTAGCAAGTAGCACTTTTGCGAGGACAAATAGTGGAGATTTTATTAGCTTCTCCATTCTCAACCGAAGCAAACATGATGATCATGCTAATGAAGATAACAAGTGCAACTTTGTTGTGACCCATTAGCATAAAAGTTTAAGACAATGGGAACAAATGATCTCTTACAATTTGACTTGAATAGTTATGTAACTTTTGGAACTAATTTATAAGGAGGTAAGAAGAGATAGACTCTTGAAAATAATGTTTGAAACATTTTATTAAATATTCCGTTTTTATTATTTAAGGAATTTTAATTGTTTTTTTATTTTTTATTTACTTAGTTATTTTTATTTATTGCTTTATATTAGAATTAAAAAATATTTTAAATATAGGATTTTTAATGGTTTAATTAATTATTATTTACTTAGTTATAGTACTTTATTTAATTATAAAAGAAATTTTATTATTATTTTCTATTAGAACGAAAAAAATAGTTTAATTTATATATAAATTATTATTCTATAATAAAAATAAATCAGTAAAACATGTCATTAAATGATTTTCAAAGCTGCTGAATTCTAAAAATGAAATAACTCCTAAACAAAATGTTTTATAATAGCCAAAAACAAATCTAGCTTTCAAATATAAAGTTGGTTTCAATTAATTTAAAGATTAAAAATCCTATGTATATTTTGTGATTAATAAAAACATTTTATAAAATTTTCAAAACAATGAAAAATGCTTATAACACTCTATGATTGAGTAAGAATATTTCCTTGATTTTGTAAAACCTTAAAAGTTATCAGTTTTCACCTCTTGGATAAAATAACTAATAACTAGTAACTTTTTAAAATCATTAAAATTATCTTAAAAATATCTATAAATAGATTAAACTAATTATTCGACTTTATGAAACCAAAAATTTACCATAATGCCCATTTTGAAAAAGGTTACCACTTCACTTTTTATCATTGGCTTCTCTATTTTCTCTCTTGTTCTAGTATAGTGGACAAAATTAAATTTTTACACTAGCTATCTTTAAAAAAAGTGGGGTATTACATTACACGATCAAATATGTAGATGCATATTGCATTGGTGTAGCCTTCTTCTTAGATATTGACTATAGCGATGGTCAATTTTGAGTTAATATGTTGAGTTGGGTTGATATTGACTATATTGTGTACTATATGGGAAATAAATAACCTCAAACCAAATACCATACCACAAGTCATAAAAATAAATAAAGAATTATTTAATCACAATAAACAATCACAACTTTTTTGTTGTAAAGAATTAAAATTAAAAAACCAAATAATTAAAAAGTATAATTAACTATCAAATAGAGATCATGAGTATGACTCTCTTAAAAAAGTCTCCAACATAATCGTCAATTGTCGCACCTCGATTTCCGGTTGTACGACTTTCATAGGGTCGGCACTACATTTTTATGGTAAAAAATGTAGAAAATATTTTAGCCTAATTGCATTGGGCTTTGGATTTATGATACCTAGGTTTGAGAGTCGTTTACGTAATAGAGAAGATATTAACACCCTATTCATTCATTTTAAATGGTACCCCTTGCTAAATTGTATGGCTTATTTTATAATTTAAAACAATATTTGGTTATTTAATTAATTATTAAAAGGGAGAAAATTTTATATTTATTTTGTTGGACCTGATAAGATGAAACATTGCTCTTACGTATCCTTTTGGTTAATAGAAAATCAATGTTACATAGTTCTTTGTTGAAAATTGAATGTTGGTTGAATGTTTTAATTAGAGAAAGAAGTGGTGTAATGCGACTGTCCAAAAGATGAGTTGATGAAAAGAAGCCATCAATGGTGATTGTCCTTGCATGCTTGATGTGGTTAGCCAGTTTTATTTTCTTGGCGAAATATTAATTTTGATATTTTTTTATTAGTGAAAAGTGATCTTATTGTTAATTGTTCATAATTATTAATTAAAGAAAAAAAAGTGTTTTTATTGTTTATTTCAGAAATTAATTGAACGAATAGAAACAGCGTAATGCGACTATTCGAAGATGAGTTGAGGAAGAGAATCGCTTTCACGACCCTCCTTCATCTTTGATTAATATCTAAAAAATATTTTTTTTATATATAGCCATTTATGGTAATATCATTTTCTGATAGAATTTTCTAAAAAAATATAATTTTCATTAATGATTATTTTAATAAAGAAATCTAGTTATTATTATTTATTTATTTATTAATGATAGTATTTACTATAAAAGAATGTGTTGGTTAATTAGTTGTTAAAAGAATACTATTGATTGTTTGGTTATTGAAAGCATCATCATACAAAATATATGCTCTTGTTATTATTATTATTATTATTTTCACCAAAAACATTATTATTAATTATTAATAAAATTATTTATTTAGTATGGTTAGGGTTGAAATAAGATAGTTGGTACAAAAATTATACATATGCAATGTCTAATTGTGAAAAAAGGAATACAAGATATTATACCATATGATGTTTTGCAAGTAGGGATGACAATGGGTCTGGATAGTGCATTACCCGGACTCGTCTTGTTATATTACCTGTGGGTTGTTAGGTACCCAACGGATTCATGGGTACCCATAAGTAATTTATGCACTTGTATATTTATTTTCTATGATCTTATATGTTATTTAGACAATTAACCAGAGAAAAAATTATAAAACTTAATTTAAAATTATAAACACAACTTAATTTAACTATTAAACACAACTTATTTTACTCAAACAAATATTAAAAACAACTTAAACATTAGGATGAAAAATTTATTTAATAATAACTCTTCAATTAACATAACATTATATTATACATATGAATTAACAACATAATAACATTCCTTAAGAACATAACATTTTAGTTTAACAACATAACAATCATATTTATGAATTAATATGATATTTTAATTATGGATTAATATGATATTACAATATATATTAACATGATATTACAATTATGTTGTTATATGTATATATATTTAGATTTAGGAAAAAATAGCGGGTCTGTGTATGCACGGGTCTGAGTACCTCGTTACGCGGACCCAGATCCATCAAACAATGAATTTTAAAATTGTGGATCTCAATTACCTACGAGTCCAAAACATGGACCCAGACCTGACCCGCTATGGGTATTATTTGCGTGTACTCACAGATCCGGGAACTCAATACCATTTATATTTGCAAGAGAAAAGATAATGACATGAGATGCAAGAGATGCGGAAGGGTGCACCATAGGTTTCTCCAAAATTCATTTGTATTACTTATTTTAAAAAAGTCCATAATAATAAAACATAAATAATGAATGATGTAACTCATGATGATTACTTGATTTTTTTAGAATTTTAGAAAATTGTCGACATTTATACGTGTGACTAACACGAAATACAATTTGTTTTAATCATGAAGTGTAATATATATGTAATGTCACTGTAAAGATTTATGCAGTTAGCAAAACATTTACCATTAAGAATCAATGATGAAAATATGAATACTAAATGATATAGTGAGAAGGTATAAAACTCATACATTATTAGGGTATAAATTTTTTCCTAGTTCCACTTGTTTTTTCTCCCAATATTGTTGAGAAAAATAAAAGTATGCATGTTTCCACCATTTTTTCCTTCCCTCTATTAAATGCAAACTAAACAATAAAAACATTTCCAAGAAGGTGAATAGCATTTGATTCTAATGCCAAAACAGCATTACCTGAATTTGTGTATATCAACCATAACAATTTAATATTCCAGGGGAGGAGTGAAGTAGAGAAATTTTACAAGAAGGAATTCAAGGGTGATAATACATTAGTGAAGTGTTCCCCACCAAAGCGCGCACACACACATACACACAGGACACTAAATAAAAGCAGTATGATCTCTTAAGACTATTCTCAGTTTAAGACACTAAATAACAATTAGAAGATTCAAGTCTTAGAATAAGATAATTTATAAGACTAGCAATATGAACTCGTGAACCCATTTCATTTGCTTATCCACTCATTATATCAGAGGGCATATTCTGAAGGACTTACTTGGATCGTTTTCCTCATTTGTAGCTAATAAAAATGATATCCTTTGCATGTTTTGGTGCTACCTTACGATTCTGAACAAGCCCTTCGGCAACAGCCTACTTACAATGTACACAGAAACATGGGTTTTCTACTTAATAGTTAATAGCCTATTAAGCATTACATAACTCCACTAAAACACAAAAAGTTGACAAAACTTCAACTTCATAACTAAAATACAATCACATTTATAAAAACCTGACCTTATCAGCTAGGGTCCCTTACCGATATAACAGTCATATCAGACAAACAATTAAACCAATCAAAATCGAAAAACATCAATCAAATTGTATCATATCACATTGGTCAAAACCAGTTTGTATATGAAAAAAAATTTATATTTTCAAAATGACAAAGAATTTGAACCCTAAACTTGATAGTTGTTTCTAACATAGTCATTAAATAACTTTAATAGTTGATTTATATGTTGCAAATAATAATATTTATATTCATAAATATACTATATTTATCATGACATATATAACTTAATCGGTATGCATTTTAAATACTATGATCGATAAGTACGATACCAATAACCCTCTTCACATTGATAAACAAAAAGGTGTGCATTGAGCCAGAAGGATCATTATGCAAAGATCAATCAAAGCAATCCTCCCAAGTCCCATACTTGGAGCTGAAGGTTCCTCCACCACTCTGTTGTGCATGCTCAGAAATAGCTCTGCGAGCACAAACATCCCAAGTCTTAGCTATCTCCCCAAGGGACATAGGCTGTGATAAAGAACGCAATGATATGCTAAGCCTTAACTCTGCCTTCACTGAAAGATTTTCATTCTCCTTGCTGTAAGAATAGAATGACAAATGCATTACCACTTAGCATTATAAACAGCAAATATACAGAGTGAAAAGTGTGACATGCACTGTGCAGAGATCATCTATCTCTGTTTGGAAGCATTCCATCCATTATTCAATATCTATATATTAGAAAAAAAAATCATAGCTTTAACATCAAAGTTAAAGTAAGAGTAATCAAGTCATTTAACATCTGAATAGATAAATGGCTTGGTACGTCAATAAAAGCATATCGATAGACTCGGATTGACACGAGAGTTAAGTGAGAGTGAAAAATTCATGGATGAGTTCCGAGTATAATTATATAAAAAAAATTATCCATGAATTTCAGGCGTCAATTTCACAAGTAACTCCAATTGGAGTAATAGTCGCTACATAGATTGAAAATATATGAAATTAGATTTACAAATGATGGTTTGAGGGAGAGTATATAATTTCTGTTCAAAACAATCATAACACAAGTAAGAGATGCCAAAATGCTCACTATCTCACCTGGAGTCAACTGGACATTTGTCTAGGAGTATGGGAGAGCAATTTGGATAATTTACAGGAACAAGCAAACGTAAGGGTCGAATTGGTGACTGCATGGTAATAAAACACGTGTAAGGCTGACAAGATAAAAAGAAAAAAATGGTTATAAGTTGTTGCAATTGGAAGATATAGAATCCCACCATCTGCACTGAAGCATACTGGGATTTCAAGGTTGGACTGAGAGCCACAGCTCTGAAAGAACATTTGACAATGGTCCCTTCTGCTCCTTCAGCAGCAGCTGCTGCTGCAGTTGGATCAACATCTTCATCACTTATCTCTACTACTGTATCAATAAGTTGATTATTAATCTCCCTAATTTCTTCCAAAAGGGTGTGATTGGCCTGCCAAATAGTCATATAAGTTCCTTATCAGAAGTGAGACCAACACAGAAGATAAATTAAACACTAATAGTAGAAAAAACAAGACATTATCCAGTGCTTTCCTAGCAATAATAACTATATAAGTGTTTTAAAACCTATTATCAAATGAACCATCATGCTCTTCTGAAATATATTTTAAATAGGTACCAGGTCGTGTACAACTCTCAACCATCATATCATTAATCCAACCGTAAGTTCACATCAACAACTTAAAGACCTAAAATTATTTACATTAGCAGAGAGTTACTCATACCAACCATAGGTTTTACAACTTTAAGCTCATTCCACTCTTCATCATCATTAGTGGAGAGTGGAGACGATAAAGACAGCTCATAAACATGAAACAAGTTATTAATCAACATAATTAAATATAGAGTAAATTACACTGACACCCCCTGAGTTTTAGTAAAATTACACAAATCGTCCCTTCATTTTTTACACCTACAAAAAACCTCTGATTTATATACATACGGTACACTGACTACCCATGCATGATAAATAAGTGTGATCTTTTAAACAAAAAATGATGATAATTGTAATTAAGTTAAACAAAATATGATATATTGTGGAGACAAGTCCAAATACTATATGAGTCAATACATTTTCATTATTTTTGGTTCATTACAAAATACATCAATAATTCTAAGGAGATATTGTTTAAATCAATCTTATATTATGTTCTGACGAACAAAACATAATGAAAATGTATTGACTCGTATACTACTTGGACTTATTTCCGCAACATACTATATTTTGTTCAACCGTAAGTTAACATATTAATGCATTAATGAGTCTAAAATCCATTTGTTCAAGCCCATTTGTAAATCGCAATGTCAGCCAACAACAAAAACATAGGCATAAAAGATTATCAGTCATTAAAAAAATGTAACAATTAAAATCATATTTAGTACCTCAGTCTTTAGCTTTTTGATACTGGACGTTGCAGTTGACTCTAGCTCAGAAGTCTCTATGATACTGTCATTAACGCTACCAGCAGATGATACAACATTCAAGGGCATGGCACTGATGTAGCGCTTCATCCTCTTATTTCCATTGGTACCATCCTGGGTGATGAAATTTCTAGCCTGACGGCGACAATTAGTCATGGAAACCAAATCCTCACCAACAGCAGCTCTGGATCCAGAACCAGGAGCTGATCCTGCTATACGATCATTCATGCTGACAACTGAACCAATATCACTGACAGCGGCACTTAATTTTTTATGTGACATTGATTTCACCTGGAATCATGAATTAGTCATAAATTTGTCACATATAACTACAAACATAAAATAATAGAGTAAATAAGGAAAGCTGTCTCTGTAACTTATTTGTTATATCCATTAAAGAACTTGTACGTAGAACAAACGATCAGGGTAGCATAAGATGAACTTGCTTGACTAACCACTCTAATTAGGTGTTCAATAGGTTGCTCTGTAACAGTTGACTTCCCAGAAGTTGCTGCTAAAGCATTATCTGGACCACTGAACTCAGCCAGTAATGGAGAGGCTGATATCCCAGGAGTGCCAATGGCAAGGGATTGAGCTGCTGCTGCTCCCACTGTTTGTTGATGTACAATATTAGCAGCATTTGATATTGACGAAAAACCAGGAATGGGCTTGTCAGAATCTCCTGGCATAGGAGATGGAACCAAGGGAGGTGAAGGAGTGGGCACCACAAAAGGTGAGTTGGAAGATTGCATAGTAGTTGCAACTTTTTTTGAATTCGGGAGATGATTTTGTTGGTCAACCTGGGGAGATGAGTGTTGTAGAATCTGAGGAGATGCAGCTTGAAGGAGTTGGGGTGAAGAAACAGGATATGTACCCCCTGGTTTCAACGGTTGATGGGGATAATTTGAGTGTTGACCAGAAGTGAGATGTTGCTGAAAGATTCCTGGCTTAACGCCCATTCCTTTTTGTGCTTTTATATCATTTATATCATTCATTTGGTGAAGCTGGGGAATTTGATGTGTCTGTAACTGTGCAGACAGTTGTTGCTTTCCTGGCTGGTGTAGTTGCTGCTGCTGCAGGATCTGTTGCCTGTGCAGCAACTGTCTCTGCTGATGCTGTTTGAATTGTTGACTCTGCAGTATCTGCTGTTCTTGCTGATGTTTCAGTTGCTGGTGTTGAAGCATAGTTGAACTTGACTGAAGTGTATTCAGATTTGGTTGGATCCCATGTACTCCACCTTGCGACGACAAGGAATTGATGTTGGGCTGTTGAGGAGAACTAACAGGGTTTTGTTGAAGGGAGCTCACTGGGACCCGCTGCAGGGAATTCATAGAATTTCCATGTCCAGAATCAAAATTAGTACCAGGTTGCATTAAATTCATATTCTGCTGCGCTGTCGATACACCAGACATAGAGTTGTGTTGCAAGCTTGCCATATTATTCTGCTGTATTGTTGCTACAGAACCTTGTAAATTTGTTGGCTGCATCTGAGAGTCTATTTGAGTTTCATGAGGCTGTACTTGACTAATTTGGGATTGTGGCTGTGACATGGAGTGCATATGAGCTGGGGGAAGCTGTCCTGGCTGTAGTGAAGATATGCCTTTCTTAGGCTTATTTGCATTTATGAGATTTATAATTTGCTTCTCATATGATCCAATTTTTTCCTTGAAATTAGGAGAAATGTTATTCTTGGGAACCTTTAGGAATGCTATTATATGCTCCAACATCGTTCTAAATGCCCTCGCCCTGTCAAGCTGCTCTGACTTTGATTGTTGGGGAAGAGACTCATGCTGATAGAGATAAGACGTAGAATCAAATATAGTAACAGCTGATAAATCAATAAAATATAGGTATTTAATACCATTCGTTAACTAATATTTAAGTAGTTAATACCCTCCTAATTACGCATAAAATGAAGTACCAAAAACTGAGTTCCAAGATATTAACTGCTTCTTGCCATTCAATACTTTGTACTTTAATTCCCGTGTCACCCATAAATTATAAGCAAACACAAGCAATGAAGTGTTTTTTTCAGAGTGGGTGAAGGTTTGATAGTATTTAATATTTACTGATTATCACAGGCTGGAAAGTCCATTGCTTATAAAAATAATCGCAATGGAAAAAGGCTAAATTAGCAATATCAGCTGTTAAAATTGGCAAGTCAAAAAATTGTAAACATACCTGCTGAAGTTTAGTAGCAATTCTCTGGTACATTTCAGTCAACTCTGGCAAGTAGCTTTCTTTCATGGTTTGTATCTGAAAAACTCAGCAGAATGAAATACTCAAAACATTAGCAACCTTGAGAAGGAGACCTCTCAAGCAAGCACTTCTGTATCATTATTGCATTAATACTTATGGACAGGATAAGAAAAATTTATTTTCATTTTCTTTTTCATCGTAGATTGTGAGTTTTACTTTCATGCTTAAATTGAGAGGATGTGTAAACCATGTATTTATGTGTGTCCATGACTACAACTACTGATTAGATAACAAAGCCAGTTAAAGGTCACCAAACAGTAACACCAGCTTACATTGAAGCAATACTATTCACATATATATATATATATATATATATATATATATATATATATAGCATCGGATTGATAATTACAAAGGGTCTTTTTTAATGGCAGCACCTAATACTATTTTCTTTCATATGTTATGCTAAGTATGGGTATTGTTCATTTGAACATTGCACAGAATGGATAAAAGATTTCATGCCAATGTGTATAAAAATAGTTCACGATTCTTCCTCCAAGAGTTCATGTTGCTACTATCAAGTAAAATCCGAACATCAAAAGCATCATATAACTTTTTGTTATCTTTCTGTGGTTTGTTTGACTAGTTTCTGTTGTCCTAGAAACTATAGAGAAGAAAGTGGAAAAAAATGGCATCGTACCTTTTGGTAAACTTCTTCCTGCCAATCAGCTCCACTTGATTGTGAAGTCTGTGCTGTAGAATCCACAGAAGCTACAACAGAAATGATATGACACACACGAGCATTAAAGATTCAGAAAATGCACAAGTACTTGGCGTTTTCTGAAAGAGCCATTAACTGAAAGTTTTATGACAACAAGAGAAATGTACATACTTGTTGATGTTTCTGGCAGTGCCCTTTGAGATTGATACAACTGTTTTTGTTTATCAAGAGCGTTCTGCTGTTGAATCATGGACCCTGATGATTGATGTCTTTGCTGCATATCATGTTGCAAGGAATTTGACTGCTGCTGCTGCAAACCATATTGCTGTTGCAACTGTGCAGGCTGAGTGTTCATCTGTGGCGTCAATTGCTGTGGTGCACTCTGTGTCTGTGACAGCTGCGCTTGAGGTGGTAACAAATTAGTTGTGTGTTGCTGTGATTGTTGTGCAATGGGGACCTTCATGTGTGCAGACTGATGGGTTGTTTGCATGCCTGGGTTGCCAGATTCAGGTCCAAGCAACTGTTGCTGCTGTAACCCAGGGGCATTATTTCCAAACTGCTGCTGATGCATATTTCCTAGGTTGTTTTGCTGATTCATTAACTGTTGTTGTTGCTGCTGCCGCTGTTGCAGGTTTGTAAAATTATTCTGCTGTGAAAGTAGCCTCTGTGATTGCTGTATATCCCCAACATTGTTCTGTGCCCCAAGCATCTGAGCATGCTGCATATTTGTTGCATTTGTCTGTGACCCCAAAAGCTGCTGCTGCTGTTGTGTAGGCAACATCTGCTGTTGGTTCATTGATGTTTGTTGCTGATGAACAGCAGAAGTCTGTTGCTGCTGGTGCCTCATAACTTGGGGATGTTGATGAAGCATTGACTGTGTTGACTGTTGAACGTTATTAGCCTGCTGGTTCTGCTGAAGGCTTGATAGAGAAGATGCCTGGATCATGGAAGGTTGCAGAACAGATGATGTTTGCATAACTGATTGTTGAGAAGATTGCAACTGGTTTGGTTGTAGAAGGTTCTGCTGTTGTTGTTGCTGCATCTGAGATTGCATTTGTAGCTTATGCTTGAAAAGCTGCTGTTGGAAAAGATACTGCTGTGGATTCTCTGACTGCTGCTGTTGTTGTTGGGTAAGAACCTGCTGCCTTCCTGGCATTTGTCTCTGAGAACCAGGAAACATATTCTGTATGTTGGAATTCTGGCCTATAGTGCCCCCCACTGAATTCTGCCCAGGTGTACTCTGTGCGTTGGAATTCTGGCCCGTGTTTTGGCTGGGAGTCTGGGCTAGACTAGATACAGGTGGAAGGTTAGGTTGAGGTGCAATGTTATTTTGAATGTTTTGAGACAGAATCTGTTGACGCGGCTGGGGCTGGTTAGCCAAAGAAACAGGTTGTTGCTGCCCAGGATTATGAACTTGAGGCTGCATAACAAGTCCTGTGAAATACATTGGTTGCCTGAGTGAGATGGTGAAAAAAAAGGAGATGGATCGCAATATAACATGATTTACATTTGGATTTTAAAATATGGATAAGTTCAATGAAAAAATGCAAAAGAATTAAAAAAAGAAAAGAAATAAAAGAAGGCAAAGACAAGGATAGTATAAATAGCCAATGTAGTAAAATAAATGATTCATTAATGATATTTCAATTTCAAGCAGTAGGAAAATGAACAAACAAGTGCGCTCATTAAACATCTATTTTAATGCAACCATAGGATTTGCCACTTTAGTACCTCATCAGAATACTATCACCAAACAAATGCTATTAAATGCTAACCTTGATCAGGAGGTAAATTGCTAGGGCCAACTTGATTTGATGGCATATTGTTTCCCATGGTATTCTGAGATTTCGTCTCCATTGTAAGCATCTTCAAAGATATTTTCCGTAGATAATCTTGCTGAAAAGAGACACACCAGTGCCACATTAAACAACCCAACTTCCATATTGTGTAGGTAACCATAAATGAAAATGAAGGCTTTTCAATCCTCATAATGAACGTACCTGGCTTGTTGCAGCAGTATAAATCTTCTCTTCAAACCTTTGAGCAATCTTCCGAAGTTCAAGTAATCCCTCTGGACCAGAAACAGGAAGATGTTTTTTTAATGTGTCCATTCTGCAAAATGAAAAAGCAATAGTTCCATCATTAGATAATGCACATGATCGAGAAGTTCAAAACAGAGGACAACCGTTAAAAGACATGGTTAGCTGTAAAAAGTCCTCTAAATATCTACTTGTGACAATACTCATTAAATACAAGAAAGTGTTACAGCATATTGAAGCCAAATACACAATCCCTAATGTTACAAAATGTATTCCAAATTGTTCAGGAATATCATAGAATGCAACACCAAATGATTGGCAAACTTCAAAATTGTATATGATAATGTTTTAAGTTCAACACCCAATTATGGTCATTCCAAGCACTTGAATACAATATTAAAAATTCAACATTGATTCAAATAAATAACATTCGTTGAGAAAAAAGAGAATTAATAAATTTAATGTTATTCTTTACATAACAAATAGAAATTTGAGCACAAGTTATATAATTTATATGATTCGGACAATTATACAGAATGGTGATGTTGCTGTTGTTGTAGTTGCTTCTATATGACAAACAAAAAGAATCCTTTTGGAAATGTTGTTAATTTATGGATTAATTAAGACTTTATTAATTTTCTTTCATATGCAACAATGGCCAAAAACTATTCAAATAGATTGGCTGTTAGATTAAAACTGAATCTCACATTTTGTTGACAACTCTATGGCGTGAATCAGGCATGAGTTGAGCTCTCCAATCACTTGTATCCATAGTGGGTTCCGTGCTTTGATTCGGTATCCAATTGCTGGACTCCATCAAATTCAACTTAACTGAAACACCCAAAAATGAACATTCTCATCAAATCATATTCTAAAAGGAATGCAGTAAATTATCAAAATCTAAAATGTGATGAACATTAAAATTTAATGATTTTTATTCCTAGAATAAGTTATTGTAGTTAAAATATGTAGTATTGATGCATGGTGTCTGATACATGTTAGTCGGAGAAGAGAAAGATGAACGGAGCACTTAAGGCGCTGAGGGGTTTAAAATTAAATCCACTGGGACAAAAGCTGCCAATAAGCAAACACCATACTAAAGAAAAGGAATTAACATCACAAAAGAAATTGATATAACATCTCACTATTTTGCACTCATTTTCAATATGAACTAATTAAGAGGGTGAGCTTGCCGCAATAGTATGGTTGTTGCTTAGTGATCATGAGGTCACGAGTTCAAATCCATGAAATAGTCTATCCGCTTGCGGGACTGCGTACATCTACCAAAAAGACCTCACTAAGTGGGAGTCTCGTGCACTGGACCGCCTTTTTTCCTATATGAACTAATTATTCAAGCATAACATCCATAGTGAAAATATGTTCAATATATGAAACCCTAAGGTACTTAACGATAATAGTCCCAAAGGCCAACAGCTAGTTATTCTTTTAAATCCTGTGAGAGACTTATTGTTAGTCAAGAAGCGCAGACTCTTCCGGCCACCTTGCCTCAATGATTTTGACAACACATCATTCAGTTACAGTTCACAAAAACAGTATTTCATTTCTTATGGCAAAAAATCTCTGAAGAAAAAATAGCTGATTTCTCCCCATGTTATAATCACAGTTATTCTCAAAGTATCTAACTTGTATCTGTTTTTATTCATGTCAAAAATAAAATCAAAAGATCCTTGTCTTTTCCTCTATTAAGACGTTGTTGACTACCTTAACCAATTCCTGAAACCCTAGATTCCTCCTAGGGTTCCTTTTCTGATACAAAACAACATGAATTTTACGATTTCAGCTTTAATTTGAAAAAATAAACTAAAGCTTCACACGTCAGTAGTTACAATTAACGTTAACAGAGCCATAACTTTACATTCTGATTATTCGAAACATTGTTTTTCCGATCAAAGTGAATAATAATTAGCGAAAAATCAAAGTGGACATTAATAAATTCGATGCAATCAAAGAAATAAACAAAGGAAAGAGTGAAAACAAAAGATGTTACCGTCGTGATAGACGATGAGAACGAAGCCGAGGAGCGTTGACGGCAGAGGAAGTATGCAACGGTGGATCGCGGTGGCCGATGAAAGAGGGTTTGATGAATCGCTTTGATTGTGTAGCTGAATTCCAAATACTGAGTAGTTCCTTGTATGTAATAATACTCTTGAGAATTATCATGTTATATATTATTCTTATTTATCTTTATTTTATGTTGAGGATCCACTTACTCCAAAAAACACTTACTCTTCATCTTAGCCATCCAATCTTAAAAAATTCAATGGTTTAGATGTATTCACCAATTCAAACCATTGGATTTCCAAGAATGAATGGTCATGATGTGGAGTTCCACTTACTCTTGGAGTAAGTGTTTTTCCACTTACTCTTAGAGTAAGTGTTTTTCCATTTACTCTTGGAGTAAGTGAATCCCTCCCTTATTTTATTACCATAGATTATATCACCATTTTGTTGATTGGTAAACGTAATGATATATTATTTTATTATGTTCTCACTCGGTGATAATTTTTTATCATAATAGTAATTCTCACCATTGGAAATTTATTAATTAATATTTATTCTCAGAATTTAATATATGAAGACTTTCAATGATGGACTGTCTAATACTTTTATCAGGAAATTCGCTAAGTTTTATTTAATATCAGTCTATTATCAATTATTTATTTTTATCATTGTTAACTCTTTATAAAAGTAATACAAATGAATGATAAATGATATAATAAATATTTATACTCACAGTGTATAGATATTACATTATCTATACTATACATAAAACTAAAACATGAAATAACTATCACCATGGTGTAATTTTAATTTTCCTATTTTGTCCTTACATTTTTTAATTTCTACAAAAAAATCATATAATCCTAAATAATTATCATTGACACATTAATCACATATCTCACCTTAAATTCTATTTTAATAAATACATTCTTTAACATAAAGTACTTTTAATAAAAAAACATTGTAATTGTATAAAATAAAATATATAAAAAATAATAGTTAATAAATAAAATAAGAATGCGGGTCACTAGACACTTCGTGTCTGTCGACACGCTAGTACTTTTATTAAGGGAGAATTATATATTAATGTTTTGTAATTAAACATTAATTTCTTAGTGGAAGAAGGTGGCGAAATATTATTAATAGAACAAAAATAAACATTACTTATTATAAAGTTTTATGTCATCTTAGATCCGTTTAGCCCATCTCACTTGAAAAAGATACAGATTTTGTTATTATATTTTTATTTAAGAGTAAAAAATGATTAACATATAAATGACGATTGATATGCCTATACTCTAAAAAACTATTACATATATATTAAAGTTTTATTATAATTATAATAATATAATAAATTTTAAACATATTCCTTATTCATTAATATTCACTACTGTTTTAACTGATACGTTGTTTCTCAACTCATATTTCTTAATTTAATAAATTTATTTTCAAATTAATACTTTTTATATAAATATAGACTAAAACTTAATGATAATGATAATTTATCTTTATAAAAATAGCACATAAAAATGATGACAAATTTACAGTAATTGAAATAAATTGATAGTTTAACATAAAACAAGAGATGGATATTTTGATTTTGATTTATTTATTACCAATTTCCATTTTATATATATTGCAATAAGGATTTTTCATTATTTTTTTATTTGTTAATCAAATGGTTAACATAACATAGGAATATTTTGGCTTGTACATAATTTACACTTTTTCTGTGTACATAGATTTAAAAATGTATAAATAAAAGTTATATGAACTAAAAATTCCAATAATAAAATTTAATTATTTTGGAGAATGATGTCAAAAAGGTCTAATTATTATTGTTTGAGTAAGTTCCCAAACTTTTATTATTTCACTATGCCATATGATAAGAGAAAATTCCCAACATCTACTGCACATAATTTTCTTTCCTATCAATTTTCTTTCCTATCAATTTTCTGGACACAATTAGTGAGATCTGATTCTCATGTGCATTAAGATCTGATGTAGACATGGACAAGGGCAAACGATCCAAATAACTTCAAGGCTTATAAGGTTCACTAACAATGGTAAGGACCGAAAGAGCAAAGAAAGCATTAGTGCAAGTTGTGACATCATTCCTTAACACGTGACTGTGTTTCTTAGCTTAATCATTATAACAATTTGTATTAGAACTAATTGGTAGATGAATCTTAACTCAAATTCCAAATTTAGATTGAGAAGTTCAACGTAATCAATATCTTTGAATTGTGTGAGAAGAGGGTGGCTGAATTGTTGGTTGGACGAGGTATGTGAAAGGTATTGTGTAAGGATAAATACAAATGAGTTAAAGGATAAGGAAACACATCATGACCATGGTGGGAATCATAATCGTGTTGGTTCCAGATCTAGGTGGAGATATGGATCTAAATCGAACATTAGACTCTGAGACATGTGCTTACAATATCTCTCTATTTGTTATAGAGAATAGTCTCATTTGAGATGAGAAATATTGATCCTTATGGTACTTCCGCAATGTCATGAAGAAGGATATTAATTGATAGCATGTCTACATGAGGACACGAGCACTAACTGACTTTGACGCAAGGTGTAACACAAACAATGACTTAGATGAAGGGTATAACATGCACATTAATAGAGACGCAGGATGTGGCACGAACATTGGCTTAAATGCAAGGCTATGATGTCAACATTGGCTGACATTTATGCAAGGTATGTGGTGGATATACTTTTTAAGATGAAGTATGATAGTTCATTTAAATATGATTGTCAGTATTGATAATGGTGGTAGTAGTTGACGCTTTCCAGTGAAGCTCCAATGTCAAGTTTGACTAAGTATAATAGTTCTTTTGATGCTGGTTTTTCCCGGATATCAATGCTGACTAATCTACATTGTTGTACTGCTAATGTTGTGAGTTTGATAACATTGATTTTCGTGTTGCCTATTAGTAGTTTAAAAAATATTTATACAAGGAAAACTTTCACTAACGCAAAGTGTAATAAGAGGAAAAATAGTTCATAATGACTATTTTTAAAAACATAAATTTAGAGAGATTTTATGCATTTTTTCCAAAAACAATATATGTTTTGTTTACCATTTTTAAAAAATAACACTTTGTTTTCACTTTTCTTATGAATACAATCTTTTGAATTACGACAAATATTAGGTAGCATATATAAGTCAATTGTATGTTTTGTTATTCATAAATTATTAAATATCGTTTGAATTATAAATTTTTATTGTCTGATTTTATCATCTTAAATGTGGATTTAAAAACATGATAATGATAATATTTAACTAAATGATCTAAAAATCATTATATCTTTAAATGCAAATCTCGAATCAAAATCCAATTCATTATAAGTAACACACCTAAAATTTAGATACAATTCTTTGGGTACAAATAGTATTTGTAGCCTATTAAAAGATGATATGTGTTCATTACCACATATACTTTGAATAGAGATTCTTAATTACAAAAAAAAGACTTAATGATATAAATGAACATGTATCACTTTTTAATAGGCTACAAACACCATTTGTACCTAAGAAATTTTACATAAATTTTGTCCAATTAAGATTTAGGTATATATCAATATCAATTTACCCTTCCACATGGCGACCCCCCTATAACGGTGGTTGCTAAATGTGAAAAACTAATAAAAAAAACTCTTCACTTCCCTTATAATAAAACCCAATAAATAATATTTAGTACTATAAACCATGGAATATATCAATATCAATGTACCCTTCCACATGGCGACCCCCCTATAACGGTGGTTGCTAAATGTGAAAAACTAATAAAAAAAACTCTTCACTTCCCTTATAATAAAATATTACCCAATAAATAGTATTTAGTACTATAAACCATGGAACACGAGAAGCACGCTCTAACTCTCACCACTCGCTCCTAGCACTTGGATGTAGAATCAAT
Organism: Lupinus albus; assembly: GCA_009771035.1. Taxonomy (NCBI): domain Eukaryota; kingdom Viridiplantae; phylum Streptophyta; class Magnoliopsida; order Fabales; family Fabaceae; genus Lupinus; species Lupinus albus. Next base: position 14,994,722 of record CM020002.1, on the reverse strand, counting down.
GATTGAACGGTGGAGACACAATTTGCATGTTTAGCGAGTAGAATAAGGATAATCATATATAACTTTATATCCTTCATGTTACTTGGTCTTTTTATAACTATATTTATATCTTTGCACCCAGTTAACAAACTATATTTAGGATATTCAAGACAAATACTTGATTTTACTTATATTTTAAAAAAAATGTTATTTCATTACATATAAAAGGACAACTATGTTATATTTTCCTTTATTTTTTAATATTTCTCTTTTCATTAATGGAGATGATATTTATTGGTTAAGGACCCCATATGGATTGAGTCTCCATTATTTATGAGTAGGGATGCGCAAGTAAGGTGTAAAACAACGCAAAATGAAAAATGAAAAGACAATTCAATCCTTCTATTAACTTGTAATGATTTTTTTGTCCTTAAAACTAAGTGTAATAATACTACTTATCTCTCTATTAATAGAAAAGATCCCTACTCTATTTATCCACTCTTACGAACATACTTTATATAACTCCACTACTTATTCATATGCATCCATTCTTCCAAACACAAACTTATATCTTCTTTTTAGAATATATAGAGTGTATTCTTATACCCCCAGATAGAGTTACAAGGTTATGGAGGGGTCAGGAGAAAATTGGCCTTCAGATTCTGATTTGGTAAGTAAAAGTAACATATAGAATATGGTTAATTATATATAACTTCAACTATATATTATGTTGTTTTCATTTATTGTGGTGTATATAGGATGTGGATGACTATGTAAACGATTTGTATTTTGATGATGAAGAATTGGGTGATAATGATGAGAGTTATGCCATGACGGGCGAGAATAACAAAAGGAGGAGGCACCAAGAACTTACTGAGAAATTGCTTGCACTTTCAGACACTATCCCTGGCTTGAATAAGAGGGTTGGTAACTTTAATCAGGAAAATCACTACCTTATATACTTATTCAACATCATTTTATACCTATACTTCTTAGTCCAAACACATCACAAAACATATATTATACTCTTTGTATTAGACAATCTTATTCTAGTTGAGAATATCCATCGTATATTAGGGTTACTCAGTAGTTTTTCCATAAGTAAAACATGAATCTGAGTTTTGATTAATGAGAAACAAATATATATCATTTATTGTTTTTTATACCTATTTTATACCATAAAATATATTTTTTGGCACCAGTATGGTGTTCAATATTTTTCTGTATATTTTTTTTGAAAGAATATATAAGAATAAAAAAATACTTGAGAAATAGAGATGATTATCTATATAAGAATAAAAAATATGTGAATAACCTATAACAAAATAGGAAAATATTATTGTTTCTTTGTCTAACGGACTCAAGGGATTTTTTCTTTTACATGTTTGTCGGTGTTAGTTATTGCTTATAAGTTTTTGAAGTGAATTATTACTACTTATAAGTCGGTTATGAATTATTTGTTGTATCTAGGACCTAGGTAATTCAATTATACCTAGTATGTCTCTTTCATGCATGTTGTCTCAATGACATTACTCTCAATTGTACTTGTGTTCCCTTTTGAAATTATATGGAACTCCTCAATTATGTGATTGAACAGATCTAAAATAGAAGATATTAAAGAACATTATTTCTTCTGAAATGTAGTAAAAGTAAAGAGTGAAATTTAAGCAAAGCTACACATGAAAATGAAGTGAACTGCAATCCTTGTTAATTTTATAATTGTTTTTTAGGAAAAACATATGAGAAAATTTAACCAAAAAGATACATTTAAAAGTAAGAATTTTATATTAAAAGTTGTATTTTTTACAGTTTACTTAAAAATTGTTATGTTTAATACTTCTAGTTTGAACCATTGTTCCTTACAATACCCAAAAAATATTATATCACATTCTTTCTTCCAACATTAGTTTTTACATCGTTTCTGATGAGTAATAGCTTCACTTACTTCTTATTATTAAAATTTATTATATGAAATTATCTAAATACCGAATCATGGTTTTAAATTACAGATACAATTATTATTATTATTTCAGTTTTTACAATCACAATTGCAACAATATTTTTTGACTAATTTCCAATAATTACAACTAAAATATTAAAATTATATATGATTTAGTGAATTATATTAGAAGTTCACCTATAATAACATAGTGTTAAAGAAAGTACATCACTATCATGTTTAATTTGCACGAAAGAATTCCATCCAGCATATATTTTTTATCCAGAAATACATTAGTAAATTGAGGAGTCTATTTGAGTATAAGTTTTAACCTCACATTAGATATCATGCATAAAAATATAAAAAATAAAACAACAACAAATTTGTTGTTCAAAATAAAACTAAATATACTAATGTTAAGGTTTCTATAATTTGATAGATGGATAATACTTCAATTCTGGACAAAGCTAGCAACTATGTGAAACAACTTCAACAACGTGTAAGAGAGTTAGAACAAGTTGAATCCAAGAGTTGTAGCAACAAAGGTACCAGTTCTTCATGTAATGAAGTGAACTCTGATTACTATTATGGACCATATGACAATATTATCCCCGAGGTCAGAGTAAGATTCTTACATAAAGAAGTACTCATCATAGTTCATTGTGAGAAACAAAAGGGCATTATGATCAAAATATTGTCACATCTTGAAAATCTTCATCTCTCAATAGTCAATACCAATGTTTTGCCTTTTGGGAAATCTACTCTTGACATCACTATTATTGCTCAGGTATACAACGTAACTATATTCATATGATGCATGTCATTATTCCTAGATAATTGAATATAATTCTAGAGTAAGAAATATAATTACTATGTCAATTTATATTAAATTTGTCATTTATATAATCACTCATTTCCATTTATCGTTTAACTAAACATGTGTGGAGTTATAAAAACAACACTTATATTATATTTGTTTTCTATAGAAACAGATGAGTAAGAACACATTGTTGTAGTCTTTTATTGGATATATTGGGAAAAAAAGTAGTTTTTTTTTTATAGATGAAAATAAAAAATATTTTAATTTATATTAAGTATGCTTATCTTTATTTTTTACTTATTTTTTATACACACATCTCAAAAATACATAAAAAATTCAAATGTTCACAAATATTGATTAATAAAGGGTTTTATTCAGAGACCAGCTCTTCAAGTCAATCGGAAGTCATTGATTAATATTAAAATATAGATCACATAATCTCTTTTAAGTAATTAATTAATTTTAATGGTGTATATAATTAATGAAAATCAGTGACTTGATATATATATTATAATACTGCAGATGGGGGATGGATACAATATGACAACAGATGAAGTAGTGAAAAGCCTCAGATTAGCGATCCTGACAAAATAGCCTGGCCAAGTGTTATATTGTACTGAACCTCTTTTTAACATCATTTTAGGATCTCTTCCACAAAACTAAGTTTATAATGTTTGATTATAAGTATGTATTTTTAATTGTGCAGTTGTAGAGGTAAATATAAACTTATAAATATGTAAATACTTTATTCAATTTGAGGTGTTTAGTGAAATTAACTGTCATTTATTAAATGACTAAAAAGGATTTACACTATTTATTTAGTTTTTTATTAATTAAATTATAACATTAATAGTAGAAATTAAATATGTAGATGATTAAATAAATAAATATTAATAATTTGGTAGAATTATTAATAATTTTATAATAAAATGATTATTAGTAATTATTTCTAATAATTATATATATATATATTTAGTTATTTATGATTAATTTATAATTATTAGTAGGTATATTAACGTAGTATAATTAAAGTAATTTGGTATATTTTCAATTATTGAAACCTTTTATGTTTTTTTATAAAAAAAACCTTATTGGTTTACACAAGAATCTAAATTTAAATTTTTTTTATAATTTTCATTCAATAATGTTATATTCACTCTTAACACATGATAGTTTGTGTGTTTTAGCAAGAGTGTCCATAAAAGACAGATCTATTGATAGACAACAAATTCGTGTAGTTATCATAGATAACATTGAATATCATAATTAATCATATAAATACGATTAATGTATATTATACTACTTATATAACAATCTATCGTAACAAAGTTTTTTATTACGTTATATAGAATTCTTTTAAGAGATTGATTTTGGTCATTTATATATGATTTATTCTAGATTTGTAATACATTAATCAATTTTTTTTACTAAAATACTTATATTATGTATTCTTAATTTTTTCTTGTACTACCAAATGTATTTCATCACTCTGTGAGTAAGGAACTAATTTGTTTTGACTATGTGACTGTCTCTTTTAGCAAGTTACACTCCCTAGAATCAAGCGTTTGACCTCTTGGTCATCCCGACAATCTAGCGGGACCTTATACCACCAGAGTAATGTTTTTTTATATATTATTAATTATATATTCTTAGTTATACTAAATAAATAATATTATTTAAAAATCAATCTCATATTTGTAATATAAAAATGAATGGTTTTTAATTCCTTCTCAAAATATTGTTTGAAAGATAAAACAGATGGAATTTTGAAAATATTGAACATAAAACACTATTTTGTATGAGGAAAATTGATCGCTAATTTTGTCCTTTAAATTATTACTATTTTGATTCTATAAAATAAGCAGATGAAAAATTAAAATAAACCAAGGACAAAACAAATAAGCCAAACAAAATTCGAATTTTTAGGTACCTAATGGATGGAATTTTAGATATTTGAAAAATGTTGAATAAACTTGAAAGAAATTTTTTTGAGGGTTTCAAAATATACTTTCGACACTAAGTATAAACAGCATTTAATTGAAACCAATTATATTTTTATTTTAAAGTGTTACTAATTTGATTCCCAAATATTAAATTCTGAAATGAAAAAGTAAAATGGACCAAACATATTTTGAATCTCCTCCACTATAATTATATATTGTGATTGTGAAGAATGATAATGTGTTATTTATAATAGTAAACAAAGTAGATTATAATAGTATAGAGCTGATAATTATATGACATTATTAATTAAATAGCAGTATATGTCCAATTGAGAATTGTTTCAAAAAATAACTACATTTTTTATTCTTTCTCAAACTACTTTTTTGAGAGTACTTAAAGTTAAATTTCAAAATGAAAAATCAAAATAAACAGAACAAAATTGAAAAATATCGTTTGTTGTCTCAAAATATATTTTCAGTGTTTCCCAAGTATAATATATCAATGAGAAAAATTGACGCCAATTGTACTTTTATTCCAAATTATTACCTTTTCATGATATTATATATATAAATAGTAGAATTTGAAAATTAAATTGTTATTTTTTTAATCTTTATCAAACTATTTATTTGGAACTTAAGTAAATTTAGACCGACGAATATTTAAGAGTGTCAAATATGTTATATAAACTTGAAAAAAAATTCTTTGTGAATCTCAAAATATACTTATGAGGTTTGCCAAATATTATATAATTTCTAATGAGTAAAATTGACTCCAATTATATTTTTTATTTAAAATATGACTATTTTCATTCCAAAAAATTAAATTGCCAAGTGAAAAAGGAAAATAAAACAGATAGTTTCAATGTCCACCTCTATGACTTTATACCAATGTGATTAAGAATAATAATATGTTGTTGGTAATAGTAGATGAGTTACAATATAATAGAGATAACAAATTTCATGGTACTATATACGTAGTAGTATTTGAAAATCAAATTAAATTCTTCTTAAGTTCTTAAACTATTTTTTGGAACTTAAATTTCATTTAAACCAATGGAATTTTGGAAGTGTCACATGCTAAATAAACTTGAAAAATAAATAAATTCTTCTTGAGACTCAAAATATACTTCCGCTTCCAAATTATAAAATCATTTCAATGAATAAAATTGATATCAATTTTAGATTTTAAAAATACTATTATTTTGATTCCAACAAATTAAATTTCCCAATGAAAATGGAAAATATAGCAAAGATGATTTTAATTTTCAACTCTACAATTTTTTAGTGAACTGGTGAACAATAAAAATACGTTGTTACTAAACAAAGTAGGTTTAGTATAATAAAGCATAGTTAATAGTTATTTGACAATATTATAAAATAGTAGTATTTGAAAATAAATTTGAGATTTTTATAAAAAAAATACCAATTCTTTTCATCTTACTCAAACTACTTTTTGGACTTTAAATTCAATTTCAGCATATGTAATTCTGTAAGTGTCAAACATATTGAATAAATTTGTAAAATATATTTTGGAGTCTTAAAATATACTTATGATATTTGTTAAATATAATATCATTTTCAATTAGTAAAATTGACTCCAATTATATTTTTGTAAAACCTATTACTATTTCCATTCCCATAAATTAAATTTCCAAATGAGAAATGAAAATAAACCAAACCTATCTCCAACTCTCTAATTATATATCGAAGTGGTGAATAATAATAATATGTTATTGATAATAGTAAACAAAATGAGTTATAGTAGAGTAAAATGATAATTATTTCATGATATTATATAAATATTAGTAATTGAAAATCCAATTAACTTTTTTTTAAATAAGTACATTTTTTATTCTTTCTCAAACAATTTTTTGGACGTCAAATTCAATTTTAATTGATAAAATTTCGATGTGTTTGTGAATAAACTTGGAATAATTTTTTTTAGAGTCTGAAAATATAGTTTTGATATTTACTAAGCATAAAACCATTATCAATGACGAAAATAGATACCAATTATATTTTTTCTATCAAAATGTTTTTACTATTTTAATTAGCAAAAATTAAATACCCAATTGAAAAAAATAAAATAAAGCAAAAATAATTTGAATCTCCACTTCTATAATTATATTTCAAAGTCTTGAAGAATAATAGTATGTAATTGGTAAAAGTAGACAAACTTCATTATGGTAGAGTTACTAATTATTTCATGGTATTATATAAGTAGGAGTATTAGAAAGTTAAATTGTTATTTTTTTAAGAATGGCCAAATTGTTTATGCGACTAATGAAATTTTAAAAGTTTCAATCATACTAGAAAAAATTGGAATCTCAAAATATACTTCTAATATTCGCCTACTATAATATCATTTCCAATGAGTAAAATTGACCCCAGTTATATTTGTTTATATAAAACATTACTACCTTGATTCCAAAAAAATAAAATTGCAAAAGAAATAAGAATTATAAAAAATGAACAAGTTTTTTTAATCTTTCTCAAACTATTTTTTGGACCTTATAATCCATTTCAATCGATTAAATTTTGAAAGTGTGAGACATGTTGACTAAACTTAAAATAAATTCTTATATAGTCTCAAAATATACTTATTACGTTTCCAAATTATAATACTATTTTGATGAATAAAATTGATATCAATTTTTTTAAAAATTATAACTATTTTGATTTTAGCAAATTAAGTTTCCCAATGAAAAAGAAAAATATTCTAAAGGTGATTTTAATTTTTATATCTATAATTTTATAACGAAGCGGTGAACAATAATAATGTGTTATTAGTAAACAAATTAGCTTTGTACAATAAAATACAGTTAATAATTATTTGGTGGTATTATAAAATAGTAGTATCTGGAAATAAAATAAAAAATTACTAATTTTCATCTTACTCAAACTATTTTTTCGGCCAGAAAGTCAATTTCATTAGATGGAATTTGGAATTTTGTGAGTATCAAACATGTTGAATAAACTTGAAAAAATTATTTTGGTGTTTTAAAATATAATTTTGATATTTTGTAAGTAAAATTGGCTTCAATTATATTTTTTAAACCTTATCATTCCTAAAAATTGAATTTCCAAATAAAAATTAAATTAAACCAAAGATACCTCCAACCCTCTAACCAAAAATTATTATAATATCCATAAATGAGTAAAAATAATTCTTTGATTTAGTAAAACCACAAAAATTCACTTTTATTTATTTTTATAATTTTGAAGTTTGAAAATTTATATATTTTATAATGATTACAAATTTAGGTTGGACAAAATTGAGTACTCACGTTATATAAATAGTAGTATTTGAAAATAAAATTGAGATATTTTAAAAATATTCAAATTATTATTCTTTCTCACACTATTTTTTGGAACTTAAAGTCATTTCCAACTAATTGAATTCTGAAGATACAAAATGTGTTAAATATAATTAAAATAATATTTAGGAAGTTTGAGAGTGTACTTTTGATGGTTCCTAAATATAATATAATTTCTCAATGAAAATTTATACCAACTTTGTTTTTATTGAAAATTATTGTAATTATAATTCCCAATAATCAATTTCCAAATGAAATTGGATAATAAACAATTTGAATCTTCACCTCAATAATTATATATTGAATTGGCGAAAATAATAATATGTTATAAGTAATAGTGAGCAAAGTAAGTTATAGTATAATGGAATTAATAACTATTTGAGTGTTATATAAATAGTAGTATATGAAAATTAATTTTAGATTTAAAATGATCAAATTGTTTTTTATTTCTGAAAATATTTATTGGAACATAAAGTGATTTTCTCCTTCAGAATTTTGAAAATATCAAACATGCTCAATAAACTTCAAAATATTTCACTTTTGGGTCTTAAAATTTAATTTTGGTTGTTCATAAATATAATACCATTTTCAATAAGAAAAATGTGATATTGATTATTTTTTTATTCAAAGTTATTACTACTTTGTTTCCCAAAAATTAATTTTCCAAACTAAATAAGATAATAAGCGAAAATAATTTGAATATTCATCTCTATAATTTTATATCGGAGTGGTGAAAAATAATAATATGTTACAAGTTATAGTAAATAAAATCAGTTATAGTATAGAAGGTATCATAACTATTTGATATATAATATTATATAAATAGTAGTATTTTAAAATCAATTTGATATTTTTTTGTAACAATATCAAAATTTATTTTATTTCTCAAACTATTTTTTGAACATGAAGTAAATTTCAATAAAAGAAATTTTGAAAATGTCAAACAAGCTAAATACAGATGAAAACAACTCTTTTTGACTCTCAGAATTTAATTTTGGCGCTTCTTAAGTATTATATTATTCTCAATTAGGAAAATTGACGTTGGTTTTATTTTTATTAAAAGTTATTATTATTTTAATTTCATAAAAATAAAGTAAGGAAAATGATGCAAAGTACTTAGAAAATAATAAACAAAGTAGGTTAAAGTAGAGTATAATGAATGAATATTTGATATTATTATCTATGGGAAAACACAAAATAACTATTCATAATGATGTAATTTGTGTTTTTCTATTTTGCCCTTACTAATCTATATTTTCTACCAAAAAATCATATAACATATTTCTTCATTTTATGTTCCAAGTTTATTTATGTTACTTTTGCGGTTTTTCCATTTGAACACGACAATTTATCATTTTCATTTTTTAACATGCAAAATTGCAAATCATATTTTAAGATTTTGTTATAGTTATGAAAAATGTAATAAAAATATACAAATCAATTACAATTCACTCAATGAAAAAGTGGGTTGGCAGACACGTGAATAGAAGTCAACAGCTAGTATAAATAATACTATTAAAAAACCAATTGTAGATTTTTTTAAAATCACAAAAAAATACCTCTATCTCTAACTATTTTTAAGAACTTAAAGTAAATTACAATATACATAAATTTTGAAAATATCATACATGCTGAATAAACATGGAAAATTTTATTTTGGAGTCTCAAAATTTATGTTTGACACTTCACAAGTTTAATACAATTTTCAATGAGGAAAATTGATAATAATTATATTTTTATTTAAAATTAGACAATTTCCATTCGAAAAATTAAATTTCATAGTAAAAAAGAGAATGAACTAAAAATAATTTAAATCTTCACCTCTATAATTTTCTATCAAAATGATGAAAATCAATTTGAGACTAAAGTAGTTAATAAAGTAGGTTACAGTAAATAGAATGAATAATTATTTTAAACAACCATATAAATAGTAATATCTAAAAATTAATTTGACATTTTTGTAAACATCACAAAAAAATATATTTATCTCACTATTTTTTTGAAACTTGAAGTTGATTTCAGTAAACGGAATTTTGAAAATGTCAAACATTCTGAATAAATATGAAAAATATTTTTTTATAGTCTTAAAATATACATTTGATACTTCCTAAGTGTAATATCATTTTCAATAAGGAAGATTGATATCAATTATATTTTTCAAATTAAATTGTTACAATTTGTATTTCCAAAAACTAAATATCCTAGTGAAAAAGGAAATGGGTGAAAATGTTGGATGTAAAAGATGAATGTATGTTCTAATAATGATTATAGGATGAATATGAATGTTTTAAATGTTCGGAAACTATCTATGAATGTGGTCTTGAAAACATTTGAGGATGTATGAATCTTGTGTATGTTTAGAGATGAAATGAGTTATTTATGTGTTATTTCGAATAAATGACTGACATTATTGTTATGTGGTGGGGATAATGAAAGATCCTAAGGTTGGAGGAGGTAGCGACGGAATTTGCAAAGTTACCCAAAACCAACCCCGACACGTACCAAGGTAAGAAGAAGTGATTAATGGTATATGATAATAGAAAATGTGTGGATTTTCTGATTATGTATATGATTTGTGTATGACTTGCCCGATGTGGTATTGAGAATGACTTGTCCTATATGGCATCATGTATGACTTGCCCTATGTGGTATTGTGTATGACTTGCCCTATGTGGTATTGTGTATGACTTGCCCTATGTGTTATTGTGTATGACTTGCCCTATGTGGTATTGTATATGACTTGCCCTGTGTGGTATTGAGAATGACTTACCCTATGAGGTATTGTGTATGACTTGCCCTACGTGGTATTGTATCGTATGTCTTGCCCCATGTGGTAATGAAAAGGTAAACGTATATGTGGAAGGTAATGATATGAGGTGATATTGATGAATGAGGTGACGAGGTATGGTAAAGAAGAACATATAGATCCAATGTGGTGGACGAGGTGGTATGAGACGGACAAATATGATATGTTGATTTTATCTTTTAACGTCAAGTCGTTTATTTAAACCTTTAAAAGTGTGGATTATCGCTTAATGATATTTATTGAATTAATGACTTACTCATTTGTTTGTTGTGTATATATGCCGTGATAATCCCATTGCAGGTAAACATGATAGTTGAGAACTCGGTTCGAGGCATTAGGAGCTTAGAACTTGGAATCTTTATTTTGATTTTTGTTTGATGTAACCTGTGACTTGAGTGATTGTAAATCCTAACTGATTTAGTTCTACATTTTTGTAATGCTGGATATTCATAGGTATGAGTATTTTGGAATCTCATAGCTAGTCATATGCGGTAATTACTGAGAAGCAAATACATGACTTATGTTTTTATGTCTATCGGAGAAGAGTCTTGGTATAGTATGATAACTGAAATTTAAGTAACGAATAATGATTAATTAAAGTGTAATGGAGTTTATAGTAATAACTGGATTAAAATAAGGAAAAAATTTCAACGGTAGAATTTGGGTCCTTACATGAAGCACTAATCAAACCATTATACCACTATATCAATGAATGGAGATTACTTGTCCCATTTTTGTGTCTCAATCTAATGAAAAATTGTCACCTAATTGAAAATAAAAATCATAAAAACATAAAATATTTTTTTATATTATTTTATAGAATGTGATTGACTTGAGACATGAGAACATAAACTTTTTGAAAAATGTATCCTTGTTCTTATATCAATGCTTTGACCGATATGATAATTGTTACAATAAATAAGACTAAATATAACAAAGAGAACAACAAGGTATATTGAGATGTCTTTGAAGTTCCAAAGTACCAAATTCATTTTAGTAATTTTATTAACTTTTAAATAATCATCTCACTCTTAAGGTAAGTAATTTTTAAGGTTTTTGATAGGGGTGTGACATAAGTTTTTCAATTTTTCATCTGAATCTTTGACTTCCTCAAAAGCTCTTTAATTATAAAATTTATATATTCCTTAGGTTATCTTTTTTGTTCTTAAAACTAACTTTTTTTCTCTCATTTATTTTATATTTTTTATTATTCCACCCTCTCCATATTTCTTTTTTCATTTTCTTTTGGATTTATTTTAGGTTTGTTAGGAGTTATAGTTTAGGATTTGGATTTCTATTAAGGGTTTAAGGCTTAGTGTTTGGTTAGTCTTTCGGGGTCTAATGTCTAGGGTTTTTCATGGTTTGGGTTTTGGCCAATGATTTTGGGCTTGATTAAATTTTAAATTCTTTCCCAAAGTTTAAAATTTGGATGAAGATTAAGGGGTTGGGGCATTTTGTTAAGATTTAAGTGGTAAATTGATGGTGGACAAATGAGCCGTTTGGCCATATAGGTACAAATTGTGCTTGTAGCATATTAAAAGGTGATACATATTTATTTATGTCATTAAGTCTTTATCTTTTTTTGCAATTAAGAATTTCTCTCTTTAAAATTTAGGTGGTGAGTGAACACATGTCACCTTTTAATAGTCTACAAGCACCATTTGTACCTAAGGAATTGTACATAAGTTTTGTCATTTGCAATAACACATTCATCACCCATATATTTAAAGGTCTTGAACCTTTTCTAATTTATATTTTGTCCACCATTTGTGCATTTTCATGCCTCCACACCCCTTTCTAATATCATATTAACCCTAAATATCTTTGAACCATTTTCTAATCATCAAATTCAAAATCTTAAAATCATTTTATATGACTTTTCATGAATTCAAACACTAATTCAAAATTTTAAATATTTATAAGTTATATTAATATTATAATTACTATAGCTTTAACATTCAATTATTTAATTTAATTTTTTACCTTATAAAAATAAATATTTCTAATTAAAAATTATATTTATTAGATTGTCAATTGTATACTAATTTCCTTGAAATTTATTTATTTACTTTCTCTTTATCTTTTTATATATTTCAAAATATTTTTGAAATACACAATATTTAAAAACAATGTTTTTTTTGTTAATATCATCTTCTATAAATATACACATGGTTTAAAAAAAATAATTAATATTAAATATATGATATACATCTCCATAATCTTTTATTTTATTATTATTATTTTTAAAGAGCTTAATATATATATATATATATATATATGAATTACATGATAAAAAATTATCTATAATTTATATATATAATTAATATTTAAGAGAGTCAATAATAATATTTAATATATAAATAATATTAATCTGAATAGTATAGAATTATAGTTTTTAATAATAAAAAATTGGTTGTTATTAGTCTGATGTTGAGTTTCCATCTACCTTTCTTTGTTCATCTTTTTGTTGTGAGTCAAAGAAGCAAAGAAAATGAGTGACGGAGGAATGCAAGTTCTCGACGGAACTCAACTTCACGGCGTCGATCTCTCTCTTCCGCCGTCAAAACTCACCGGAGCTGAATTACTTGACATTATTCATTCAAGACTCTCTTCTTATTTCTTCGGTTTACCCGTTCCTCAAAATCTCAATCTCTCTGTTCTCTCTCGCCTCGATGTTACCGACATCACCGGTTTCCGGTCAACGGAGTTTCCTACTGAAAAATCCACTCAATTATTCAGAGACTACATAACCGCCATCGCCGATGAACTCAAAGGTTTTGTATATTATTGTGATTTTACTATTTTGTCCCTATAGGTTTTGTTGATTTTGTGAAAATTAGGGTTTATGATGATTTGATTTTGTGTATAGATAATCCTGTTGTTGTGTCGGTGTTGGATGGAAGTACTATTCGTTTGTTACTAGAGGATGAAGATGATTTTGCAATGTTAGCAGAAAATGTGTTCACTGATTTAGATGTTGAAGATAAGGGCAAAATCGCCAAGAATCAAATTTCCAATGCACTTGAAAATATGGGACTTGATATGGGTGTTCCTCCTTTCTCAGGTTAACCCATTTTATTTACCACTTTCAGTTCAAGATTATGTTTATATGTGTGTGAATGGGATTCTACCGATCATAGATACGAGTTGAATTCCTCCCCAGTACTAGAGTATCACGAGGAAAATAAGTTAAAATCATATCCGTTCAAATTTAATCAGTGCCATGTGTTGCAATCCCGTCTGGTATTGGACTCTCTAGTATCGGAGAGGATTTCAATTCTCGTAGATACATACATCTATCTGATCTGCACAAATTTATGTCCATTTCATTATGAACTGTTTTTAGTACTTTCTGTTATTTGAAACTGGCCATGATAAGTCCTGTGTAATGTTACATAGTATTTATTTATTTGCCAGCTACATGCATGGCCATTTTATCGGTCTGACAAAACTGATTTTAGCATAAATGACCAGAATTTCCTCTTCTGAATGATTTGTTGATAAAACATGGTGCGGATGGAGAAGGAGAATTGGGCCAGGCACAATTTGCTCAGCTTCTGCAGTCTGTACTGCAAGATCTAGAGCAGGAACTTTCCAAAAAGAATGTTGTTTTTATCCACAAGATTCAAATCGTAAATGGGTCTAAGTTAAGACAGGTATTTTCCATATGGTACTGAAAAATATTATGTGTATTAAACTCTTAATCTTATGTGTTTGTTTTGTTTATAGATCATACCACGGTATCTACATTTTAAAAAAGTTAGTGTGTCTAGATTTTTAATTTATGGTGGCTAAGGAATAAAAAGAAGGCAAGTTTTTGTTGTAAAGTTCTGTAGTAAATAGATTGAAGGGTAGGTTATACTGACCTCTGTTTCAAAAGCTAAACTTACCCCCATATTGGAGATCATTATAATTGCAAACACAATCATGTGAATGTAACTATAAGGGAGGTAGGTGTATCTTTTGAGTAAGAGGGAGTCCAAGTGTGAGTAATCCAAAATTCAAAGGAAGCTAAGATAATTTCCTATTGGAACATGACTTTTCCCAATAAAAAACTTATCTTTTTTTACTGGTTAGCAAGACCCTAATTGAAAAGCATAAAAGATCTATGAAGATGTGCACAGTGCACCTATTTGGCTATTTCCATCCCCCAACAATTGTATAAGACCATTGTAGAAGTTAATAGCTTAATTTATTGTTTGTGATGTCTTAAATCCTTAATTAAGTTCAGCCAACACTTATCAATTTATGCTATGGACAATGCTGCAGCTATTGGCAAAAGAGAACGAGTTAAACAGCATCGTGGAGAAGGCATTACATGAAAAACTTGAGGCAAATGATGGCTTAGGTAGTTCAGAAATAATAAGGAGTTTCCTAGAGAGAAACGCGAAGGACTTGGGTCTGCCATCAATTGAAGCTGATGATGCAGTTGCTATTCTATATGATGATGTTTTCGCCGATGTAGCAGCAAAAGAAAAAGAAGGTGTGGAGTTAGATAAAGAGGAGCTGGTGAATCTTCTGAAGGATGTCCTGGAGAAATTTGCAGATCTGCTTGAGTCTAATCCTGTATATCAGGATTTTGCTTGAGAGATGGATCTTTGGGCTGCATTTCAGATTTTTATATGGTTAAATTTTTTTTTTCATATGTGGAAGTACCTTATATCATATATGCCTATGATATTATGACTTGATGCATACCCTATATATAACTATGGTCATGGTATTAGTAACTTTTATTGCAAAAGATAATATCAAATAGAGAGATGATGGGAAATTAAAGGCAAAAAAAAAAATACTATTTAGATGGATGAAATTGTATAAAAAATAGATGGATGAGCCTGCCATGCAATGTTACACTATTTCATAAAGGGAGAAAATGTATGCATCAAAAAAAAGTTACACAATTTCATTGCATCATACACCATTAATGCTTAATTATCATTGATTATTCAAAAAATAGTATAATTGAGTGGTAAATGATGTATTGAATGTGTATAAGTCTTTATATTGTCAGTGCTTGAATATTACACTCAAATAATATTCATTTATTATGGTAGTGGTAGGACCAGATAATAAAAAAGGCGAGTCTTAGACAGTCTAGCTAATTTCTTTTTAGGGTTTAAAGTTTTATATTTCAGATTACTTAGACGAGGATGTTACTATCTCCCCAATAATCTGTTTTTAAGTTATAGTCAAAATGTTAAAATGGACTACTTTAAAATTTATTTTTCAATAAAAAAATCCATTATGATCAACTTAGATAATTATGATCAACTCAAATTAGTTATTCTTGTTAATAAAATCAACCAACAAAGCGTTGGTCAAGTGGTGTAAGACTCCGTTAGATTCCAATATGACCAAAATGTCAAAGTTTGATTTCTGTGAGCAATACTTGTTGAGATGGATAATCAAACACTCTGAAATGGATTAGTTCCTTAACAAAAAGTGAGGGTATTATTTCAACAAAAAAAATCTAGTTGTTTCTGTAAAGGAAAAAACATGTTTATGTGGAAAAGAATTATTTTTCTAAACATGATCTTATCCATTCCATTTATATATAGAGAGGGTTGACCAAGTTCACTTAGTTTATTCAAGACTCAGTTTGCTAATAACTGAACAGGTTAAACGTATGTGATAAAATTGAACTTGAGTGGTTTAATATGAGTACATGAATTGCAATGCATTATTCGGACTTGGTGTACATGAATTGGCAATTATTGACCAAACCTTGAAGAACTTCCAACCAGCACCTACTTCATTCATTCATTCATTCATTCATTCATTCATTCATTCTTCAATTATATATTTTTGCCTTTGCCTTTACTCTCATGTTACCTTGTGTGCGTGTGAGTTGTCCACCATTTTGGTTGCTTGTTGGTTATATAGATAGATAGATATAATAGAATTTTAATCATTCAATAAATACTTCCCACACGCCATTCTCATCTTAGTAAAATCATTACCTACCTACCTTTAAAAGGAAAATCCTTCTTTTTCTATCTCTACATTTTACAAAAGTAGGGTGTATTCCATTAAATCTAGGATGTGAAAAAAATTAAATACACGGAAAATCCTTGATTGGTGTATAGAATTCCACAATTACAAGTTTCATTTAACTAATAATTTCATTTGATTTCATCTGTACAAGAAAAGCCACTACTAAAGAAAATTATACCATGATATAAGATCCTAATACTCTTACTAATCAATCTTATCTAAAAATGATGCCCAGAAAACTCAACTAGACTGTAAAATGTGAATCTCCTTAAAAGAATTTATCAAAATCAACTAATATTGTGACATGCACTTTCTCCATTACAGCAAAACTAACATGCTTAACTCAGCATGGCACTGTTTCAAATCATTGTAAAACTAAAATGCAATATTGACAGAGCTAACCCAACATTATATATAACCAACCACTTCAGATAGTAAAAACCTAATCATGTTGCACCAGAGCTTGCTGTAACTCCACTACCATCTCTTTGCCCTTGAATGCACATATGCAGAGTTCTTTGCACACTGTCTGCAATTAATTTCAACCTACCTTGACTTATATCTGCTGCTGCTGCTGCTGCATTCCCATTAACCTCCACTGTTCTTGCCACCCTCTGTTTACACTTCTCCCAGTCATCAACATGCAACCAACAGGCCCTACCTCCATGGCTACCATCCATGCCAACAAAGGATACATTGGGAGTTTCTCCAAACGAATATCTCAAGCTTACTGAAACACAGTATGGCAACCAAGCAGCACCACCAGCAGCGTTGACATGAGGGATGTGAGCAGAATCAAGAACAACAGTAAGTGCAAAATCAACAGAATTATGCAGGCGGTCATAATGGATGTTGCTTTTGAATGCACATGAGCTCTCTGAATTATCATCGAAGTTCAACCCGGAGTGATTTTCAAGACATAATTCAATCCGTGGCTTTTGAACTGAAACAACATCTCCCACTTGTGCCTGGGATATGCCCTTTTTCCATGCTATCAATTTCAAGAATTCTCTGAGAACCGATACAGGTAAGGTGAGCATAGTTATGAATGATGCAACACGAGAAGCATCATATGGCTCAGAGGCAACCCGACGGCTGAAGTAGTCACATATTTCACTTATTTCAGTTTGGGTTAATTCGTCTTGTGCAGGATTTGGGTGTTGCTGCTGTTGCTGATGAAACCGTTTTACACTTAATACTTGAAGAAGAAGCTGAACTCTATGGACACTAACAGCAAATACATAGCCTCTGCAGAAGGAAGAAGATATATGATGTTTACTGTCCCTAATAACTTGGATAAAGAGAGCAAATATCTAAGAAAAGGAGCCTCAGAAGATGATAGCTATTCAGTACGATAGAAACTAAGGGGATAACAGTTGAACTTGGTTAGAATATTTAGAAATATCACATATTATGTATCATATCATGAAATTGATTAGGATTGATTCTGTCATTAAAGGTAATCATGTTGGGAACAATTATGTCAATATGGGTAATAATTGTGTTCGGATTTTATTTGTCGTTTTGTTATTTTCCTATATAAAAAGGACAATCTTTTGTACTTTTGAATAGCCTCAGGATATCACTTTAATTTAATATCAATCTTATACTTGTGATTCTCTATCTTATCTCTTCCTTCTTTCCTACCTAAAATTCTCCAAGTCAACAAACTTACATACAAGTAAAGGCATCAACTTTTAGTTAAGATTTTCAAACCAACTACAGCTAACAAGTCATACTCATTAACATTGAAAATCAATTTGATGTATTATGTAGAAAGTAAAAAACTTAAATAAGTAGATTTACGAGATAGGAGAAATCCATTAACTACAACTAACAAGTCACTCATAATTCAACAACTGTAACTCATCACATTTTATTTTCTTAATATTTCCCCTTTTCATGGAGGGAGAAAGAGATATGGAAAATCCTCATACCCAGAAGGAATACACCCAATTATAACTGAAGAGAGGTTAAAAGAAGAAAAATAAAAAGCACACAAGTTTCTAGAAACAAATAAAAGGTAGCATAGGAAGGGAGAAAAAACTTACCCAACAAAAAAGCGCAATGCAGGTTGCTCAGGATCCAAGTTTAGAAGTGCACCTTCATTTTCCTTCAAAATGGATCCTAGGATCTCTTTCAAAAGATCAGGTAACTGCGAAAATAGCCATAACACTCCAAGATATTTGAGAATACCCCTAAGGACCTTCTTAAGAGCAACAAGAGGAACCCAACCACCTCCATATCCTCCATCATCACCGAGGCCAATAATGGCTGTGTTCAGCTCACCTCTGACATGTGCAGGGACAATTGTTCCAGGTGGCCTACGTAGAGAGACTGCTGATGTCATCAAAGCTAAATTTGAAGATCCTGCCAAAGCATTTCCCACACGGCTTAGACCTGCTACTTGATTGGCAGTCCTAGACATTATGGCGGAAGTTGGTAGGTTAATTCTATTTCCATTTGCAGCCATTTGCTGGGACCCTGAACCAGAGTTTGGATTATTTGAATTTGCCAGCCCACCTGACTGTTGGCCAGTGAAACTAGGATCTAATCCATTCAATTCCTGGGCAACATGTTCCATGATGAAAGGCCGGAATTGCGGACATGGTAATGACCCTCCCGAAGTACAACCCTCTTTAGGTGGTGTTGCAGGCTGCAACCACACCTGATCTCCAGCAAAGCAACGCATATCAACTGCAAAATGTTTCCTATACATGATCCGTATCCAATAGGGGCCACGAAGCACAACAGAGACATCGATGGGCAAAAGTGAACTCGGGACAATGCCTGGGCCACCACGCCCAGCAGCAACTAGCATTGAAAGTGCTTGATTAGTGAGGCCACTAGCAGTAGACATGACAGTGTTACCCCCTGGACCAGTAGTAGGTTGACCAACACTTGTGGTTGAATTACCAACCAAAAGTCCCTGTGGTGATAAATAACCGGTCTGTTTAGGAATAAAAGATAGAGCAGCGGCAACACCTGGAATAGGACCAGCTCGTGCTGGTCTGGTTGCAGCTGCCAGGGCATGCAAGGGTCCCGCAGTCAGCCGAATGCAGTCCAATAGTGGTGAAACTTCAGCTCCATTTATAAAATCTTCTAGAAACTGTACAGAACACAAGCATCAGATATTGTAAATAGGCTAGAATTTTTACTTGAAAGCAAGACTGAGAAGTAACCAGGACAATATTTCATATATATATAAAATTCAACTTCACATGAAGTATTACTTACCAACACTGAAATATCTGCAGGGAACGGCATCAAGAAAAACTTGTGTACATCAGCAGAAATAATTATTAAGATTAAACTAAGAGTAAACCACATTTTAGTTCTCAAAAGATATCATTTTGGTCCTTGAAAGTAGTTCGTCACTAAATTAGTCTCAGTTTTAAAACATTACAACATGGGTTTTCTAGGAACTAAATTGGTGATGTTGTAAAACTTCAAGGGACTTAATTTAACACACTATGATGATGTTATATATCTAACACACTACGATGATGTTATATATCTAACACACTGGTGACATTATATATCTTTCCATTTTCTAGGGCATAATCAACTGAAAAAGCAAAAGAGAATGTTACACAGTAATTTCCCCCAATAGGTAGAACGAATAATCAGAGTAAATTAGAAATGGAGCAGCCACAGTCAAAAGAAGAACAATTACTTTGCAAGATTGTGTGTATTAAACTATTAATTCTCATGGAAGGGAAAATAAATCCAAGAATAGTGGAGGGAAATAACAAACATGGTGAATCAAGAAAACAGATTGAAGCCAACAATCATGAGTGATAACTTCGCATGTTTCACATAAAAAATATTCCAAAGCATGAGAGACAAGTATGAATCTATTAATGACACCAAATAACCAGAATTGGAAAAGAATCAAGAAACAAATAGCAATCAGTTGAAGAGAAATAAGCAAACCTTGGTATGAGGCCAAAGTTGGTCAGGAGACACATGCATTGTGCAACCCTCTTTACCAGATTCCCACTCAACAACAAATCGAGCAAGTATACTTGAACCAAAGCTAAACCACAGACTCATCAGTCCAACTGCCTCAATTTTAAATGCCTTTCTCATCTGTTCAGATAGTTTGTCTGATGTATCTGAGCCAACCTTGGCACCAGAAACTTTGACATCGGAACTAGAAACGAGCTCTTCTGACTTCTCATCTGCTCTTGTACCAAGCAATTTCCGCATGCCAAGGGCAAATGTTCTTGCATTTGCAAGCCTTTGGATATCGGCCACTAATTTCTTTACACTATCTACCTCAACCGATTGAAAACTCAGAACAACGCCATCAGGATCATAATGTATATGTGAGTCTATGTCAGATGTATTAGCAATTCGGACACCGGAACCCCATGGTGTGTTACTGCTCCCCTTCTGAAGCTCCCATAGGTCCCTGAAATGCTGGTCACTTATTTTAACATCCCAATACACACAACCAGGTTTTCCAAGTCGCAAACATATATGCTGCCATGAATCACCTCTAGCGGATGGAAGTCGGAACCAAATGTTAGAGGATGCACTTCTTAAACCTACTTCTTCAACATATGAGATGTCTAATGCATCCATCTGGCTGGTTAGTCTAGCATGCTTAATGCAAAGTGAACAGTGCCTGACAACAAGTAGAAGGGCTGCTATATAAATGCTAGATGGAGCATTTCCTTTATTTGCTTCCACAATTAAAGTACCATAACTGTATGCTTCAGCTTTAGGTATCATTTCGGCAGATATAAGACTTTGTTGCAAAGAAAGTTGAGAGCCAGACAAATCTGAAATATTTCTTCTCTTGTAGACTCTTGAGTTGTTTTCAAGACCTTGAAGAGATGGGATCAAATTCAACATATCTGAAGCTGTTCGTTTCCGAGATTTTTTATCATGTTTGGAGCAGACGTCTTCACTGGTGGTATAGTTAATCGTGGATTCCACTGCCTGGGCTGTATAGATTTATTATTCTAGTCATATATGGGTTTAATGAAAAATAAAAGCAAAAGCTAAAACAGCATGCATATACTCCACGTTAAAAAGATGACACAAAGAAGGTATCTTACATATTGTAACACATGAACTAGATCCAGCAGCCTTGAATGATTCAAGGTGAGGTACATTAGGTCTGGAATTAGGTACTGACATTCGAGAGACAGTTGGTCGGGATGGAGATAGTAGTTGTGATGGCCGACTTCCAGCATCAGTAGAAGTATCAGTCAACACTCTTAACTGATCTTCCTCCATTGCAGTAGAGGAACTAATGCCAACCAAATGCGCAGATTTAAGAGAAGACAAATCCTGTTCAGACTTCGAAACAGGCAGCTTTTTCCCAGCTGTGCTCCTTCCTTGCCCTGCAGAAATTGAGGCAACAGAACCAGAATGGAATGGACCCTTCACACTGCCTGATGAGAAGAAGGAACCACTATAGTGAGTGGTAACACCAGAAGCTTTGGTTACATTATTAACCTGTGATATCTGCATGCCTCCTTCCCACTTTGGAGATGGGGTTCCGGCTTTTAAACTATGGAAATTTATTGGGACAGAACCATAATGAGAAGGAAGTGATGCATTCAAGGATGAAGAGTGATCTTGAACAGAGAATGAAGCTGTAGAAGACCCTCTCTCATGTCCAAACACTTCATCAACAAGGGACGAAAAACCTGATATATGGCCTCTTGCAATCTGCATGGAACTCTCATTCTGAATGTCAGAAAGAAAATCATTTCCAGATGTTTGATTCGGACAAGCGGCATTTGGCAAAAGCGAGCATAATTTTCCCCAGTCAACCAGGCAATTCATTTCATCTTCATGCACCTGAATCTGTCCTATATCAATTTTCTTGTTCCGCAGCACTTGATTAAGATCTCCAAATAAATTATCTTTTGCAGATGGATCTGGCTGAGTCTCTAACAACTTAAACAAGGGTTTGAAATCCTTATCAAGTTGCATCAGCAGAAAGTAAGAGCTTCCACAATCTGGAAATGCCATCATCACCATAGCTGAACCATTCAAAATGTTCTTTGGTATTTTAACTGCACTAAATCCATGCTCATAAACCTGCAAGAGTGCCCCATTAGCAATCAAGTATTCTCAATAATCTGCTTATTCTAAAAGACAGAGCAAACTGATTTATGATTTTATCTTTTCACCCACAATAGGAGAGGAAACTGATAAGTATACCTGAAGGCCTAAAACCCTTCCAATAGATGCAAATAAGTGCAATATACTCTTGCTTCTCAAGCTTATGAAGGCCTCAGCTGCAGTCATAGATCCCTGATTTAAAGCTTCTTCACATTCTAACAGAGCTGAAGAAGCAACTATGTTTTGTGATGATTGAAGAAGAAAACGGCCATTTCTGAATAACAAAACATGGGAATTAATTTGAGAAACTCCAAAGTAAAGTACAAGAGAGACTAGGAAAAGAGCGAGTGAAGTAAGTACCTGATATTAATTCCAAGAATAAAAAAGGATGAGCCATAGGCACGCACACGCAATACCTCAAGCCCCTCAGAGTCCTTGCTGCAGCACTTATCATCCTTCTATAGATACAGAAGCAGATCTAATTTTTAAAATTCCATGCAAGATTGAATGGAAGGTAGTGAATAGAATAACACACAGAAGATCAACAAGTTGTCATGTATGAAACCATGAAAGTTCTTCAATAGTTTGTATAATGTAAAGTGCATTCCACTAAAAAACACATGCAGCATCAAACAACATAAAAATCCCAAATCTTTGCCAGCCAATGCAAGAAAAATATTAAATATAATTTTGGCCAATAAAACCCCTCTTTACCTTAACATAGACCATTCTGAACCAAAATTGACATACACATCAACAAAGGTTAATCAGGCATAGGAATTTGCATATACATACTTAACAAGAAGCAGATTTCATAGTCTAACTACACATGGTCCCTGTACAAACAGTTATGAAGCAACATAATTGCATTAACAAACTAAGAGAGTTAAAGAACAAATAAATATCCAGAATCGAGACTCTATTTCTCTGAAATGTAAAGAATGTCAAACAAATAAAACCCATGATGGGGTGACAGCAAAGAAGCACGTAAACCAAAACCCAAAATGCGTGACACTCCAAGCTTCTATGAAAAAGAAATCCCAATAAATGTGAACCAACCTGATTATATTCAATATCTGGTTCACTCACACAAGAGTGGAGCACAACATCGTCTGCTGTTCGACAGACCTGAATATTTTTTCCCAGTTCTCTTTTAATTTCCAATAGACGAGTATATCTGTTGCAGCAAATAGCTCTTAACAGTAACCTCTCAACATCAATACAGCTCTGGTCCAAAGAAAGATCTGCCTCCTTTCCCGTTATTGGATCTATGACAAAGTTACTGTGGTGACACTTTATCTGAAGATCTGGTCCAGGTTCAATTTTTATAAACGGGCATGCACCTGAGTCAGACATACTAGCATTTTTATCTAAATCTAACCAGTATATAATTTTTAACCCTGGAGTCCGTAAAGCAGGTGAGTCAGATTCACCATCAGGGTTCTGCACATAAGTAGAACTCGCTCCATGACCCATGCCACCCTCGGTAATGAGCTCAAACTTAATCGCATCTTTCCATCTTCCCTGTCGAAGAACTTGCACTTGCCTTAGGAGAGTGTCCATGACAAGTGAAACACATAACTCATGAAGAACGGAGTACAATATTGAAAAAGGATTTTCTGTTGCCGCCATTCGTCTCTGCAGATCGTCTCCAAGTACATGAGACCGTAGTTCTTCCAATTTCACAGGTTTAGTTTTTTCACCAACAAGCAACTCCAAATGTAATATCCTCCACAAGGATAGGTTTCCTCTGTAACCAAGAGTCAATAAAACCTTAAACTCTCCATCCACCCTAACCAATGCCGTACCATCAGAAACTTCAATGTCAGAAAATTCTTTTGGAAGAGAAACTTCAAGCAATTTCGACCTTACAAGCATGTCCAGCTTCTTCAAAGCAGGCTTTTGCTGATCTTCAGTCAAGGTATGCTGAGTAGCGACATCTTCTATACATTTTGGCATACGCTGGTAACTTCCCGTAAGGAGAATTTCAACAGCTGAGGGAACATCATAAACCGGAGCACGAGCTTGCTGAAGCCCCTCATGCATGAAAAACAATGAATCTGAAGCTTGAGTAAAACACATATCGTGATTCGAAACAGTTGAAGCCAGTTGCTGACAGTGCTGTATCAAAGGAACCTGCAAGGCAACAACAAAATTATTAAGAAAGTTTCTTACTTTCCTTCCTGGTTTTAAAACATGTCATCCAAACAATGTACGCAGAATTTAAATTGAATAATATATAAAATATCAGAAGAGTAAAAAATGCAACTTTATCATATTATAATGTCTAAAAGACTGTGTATGTATGAGATTGAAGTAAAAGATCAAACTGGTGCAATTTATCGATAATGAATGAATGAATGAATTGGTGAAATTAAGGAAGAAAGAAACCTGTTGACACCATTTGGAAAGAACGTTGAGGCGAATCATACGCTGTTGAGTCTTGGTGAGGAATTTGAGCATACTAATCTTCTTATCAGTATCGGATAAATCAGAAGACCTACATTTATCGACCAATTCTTTAAGCCAAGAATATGATTCATTAGCAGTTGCACTCACCAGCTTGGATAGCTCCACCGTTTGTTGACCTAATTCGGCAGCCATCGATTCTGATTATTCTGAAACTAGGGTTTGCGATTGAGAGTGAAATTAACACCCAAGGTAGGGTTTTAGGTAAAATGGGAACAACATGGACAATTTATTTAAATGTATTTAGTACTGAATTGAAGAATGAAATATGAATCAATCAATGAATGCGATGAAGTGAAATAGAGCTTTTCACTTTTCTCTCTCTCTCTTTCTTTCTTTTCAATTTGGGTTTCGTCTCTTCTCTCTATTCTCTCTCTCTTCTCAACGCCAATTTATTTATAGTCGTTCATTTCAAAGCACTATTACTCTTAGTCATTTATTTATTATTTATTTTATAAATAAAAATAATTGATAGATTATATATTGAACTATTACACTCTTATCCATGCATATATCATTTTGTAAAACATACTTATATTTTGTTCTAAGTTACTCAAATATGTACACTTCAATTTTCTAAAAAGTATATCTATAATAAATACTTGATAAAAATAAATTTTTTTTTCCATTAAGCACTTTTTGTATGAAGATTTATATACATTGGATGTATTATTCTTCATTTTATATTTTTTAAAGTCAATAATAATTAACATGAACATTAGATGATATAATAATCGTGTATAAAACTCATATATTATCCGTACTAGCGTATTGACAGGCACTGCCGTGCGCAGTGCCTGTCAACCCGCTTTCCTATCATTTGTAATGTGTAGTCTACATGTAATAAATGTGTAACGTGGTAAATTGTGTTAGATATTATAATTTGCAATTAAATATATTTAATTTGGATAAATTTTCAATCTTAATGAAGGGATACAGATACAATTGTTCGATTGCAAATTTTTTTACTTCATGCAACTCTACATAATTAGTTGGCTTGCTCAAAATTGGATGACATATGAATTTTATTATTTTATTCACTCATTCATAGTTTTCATAGGTTTACTAATAATGAGTTTATGAGGTGCTTCTTGTTAATTTTCAAGTAATGATTTCAATGTATGTTATTTAACTCTAAGGAGAGAGAATTAAAGCAATTAGTTAAGAAATTTTTTACCACATCATATGAAGTATTAGATAATTTGTATATTAATATACATATGATTTATGATAGAAGTCATTAAAAACTGATATTAAATCATTACATTTTAATAAATTGTTTTTTCAATAAAATTGTTAATGTAGTAGTTAACATACATTTTTACTGTCGTACCTTATATAAAACATGCCAAAATTTTAGATTTGACCCTCCTAGTTTCTAAATTATGATTGTAGTAATTAATAGTAGTCGTATTACTAAATTAATACAATTATAGCTTCTAATCTGTAAGAAAATATGCACACACAATAATAATGATTTTTTTATATTAAACTTGGTGAAGAAATCGTGTCAGTGCAAGTGGTTCATGACTTCATGCTAAAGTGGAAACTAAGGGAACACACTACTTACAAATTTTAAGGCTGAAATTGGAGCAAAAAATGCATTACTATGTGTCTTACATTGTTGGATCTTTTATAGGGATGTTGCGTGAAATATTTGTTGTCATCTATATATAAGTTTTCTATCTATTTTTTGTTCTACTTATACTAGTTTTTCAATTTGTGGTAGTACACTATATGATTACATGTTTGTTTTATGATTACATATCTATACAATTATGGTGTTGATGTATATGATTACATTTGGAAGACTATTATAGTATGATTAAACAATCAATTTCCTTACTGCATTTGTAACACCACGAATTTTCTGATTTGGAATTATGATTTTTATGAGTTTTTATTTTTAAAAAATGAATTTTCTGCACTAATTGGTAAGGAATTTGACTAAGCCACAGTTAAGTTTTGGCTTTGTTTGATTATTTCTTATTTTATGGGAAATTTTGATAATTTCGGAGACAGTGGGTTCTGGACCACTGTCGGGGATAAATTCCGCTCGATACGGCTCAAAAATGTGATTTTGAGTTCCGTAACTCGGAATCGAATTCCGATCGCTCCGTTGGCTTCGTAATTTCATTTCGAGTCAATCTAGACCCCGAGTGTACCCATATCTATTTTCTAAATATTTTCACTCCAAATTCTGTGTTTCGAAGTTCTAACCGTAAACCAAAATCGGGAGATTGTATATTTCCGGACGAAATTATCCGAAGATGTTCGGACATGACTTTTATTGGGAAATTACATCATATCAATAAAGTTGGAAGTCATCATTTCATGAGCCACTTACTTGTTACACAAGTAATGCAAAAGCTTCCAAAAACCCCTAAAACACTCAACAAATCCTCTCACTCCACCACCATTAGACACCTCACCTATGCTAGTCTAAAGCTACTTACTTTGCATTAAATTTTATGATTTGATGAGGGTGAGGCTCTCCTATAAATACCTCACCCCATCTTCTCATTTTTACACTAAATTTCTTATACAAACTAAGGTAGTCTTTTATTTTATCTTCTTCATCTTCTTCTCATACTTCATAGAAAGTTATGAGCTTTTATTATTTTGTTCATAAAGTAGAGTTTATATTTGTTCTTTAAGTATTTTATGAAAGCATAACTAAAGGGGATGATAATAAAATCATATGAACCTTTATGTAGTTTTTGACTTTTGTAAATCTTGAAATTTCTTCCTTGTTCTTAGATGGAAAAACTATATCTTTGGACAAGGTTAGATGAGTTTTTTATTTGTATATATTAGAAATTATTGTTAGTATTTGAATATGTTTAAAGGTGATGATTTTAACATCAAAGGAACCTTTAATGTGTTTAGGAAAAAATTTGTATTTTGTTCTTGAAAGTTTATGATGTTGATGAGTTGTTGAAAATATTTCATTTTTTTAGAAAGTATTATGTTTTAAAAGTGGTTTACATATTTTACTCTTTGATTCCCAAGTTAAAATAATGATTTGGGATAAAAGATGATTTATTAAAGTCTTGACTTCATAAACTTAAAGTGTTATGAAGTTTTAGATATTAAAGTAGTAGAAAGTCTTACCTTAGGATTTATTTTCATGACCATGAAAATAACACTTACTAACCCTTGAGGTTTTTCCTAAAATATTAGGAGGTGTTAAGATGTTCATAGAAAATTGTTGTATTTATTTTAGTTGACTTACTTTAAAGTGGTAAGAATAACTAAAAGATGTTTAATGTAAAATATTAAATTAAGAGTCATTCTTTTTCATGACTATGAAAATAACACTTACTAACCCTTGAGGTTTTTTCCTAAAAAAATAGGATGTGTTAAGATGTTCATGAAAATTTGTTTTAGTAGTATACTTGAAATAATGAGAGTTACCTAAAAGTCTTGACTTTATAAACTTAAAGTGTTATGAAGTCTTAGATGGTAAAATGATTTAAAAATGTTGAATCTTAGTTAAGTGAACTTACTTTAAAATGGTAAGATTTACTTAAAAAGTATTGATTTAAAAATATTGATTTTGTTTAAATTGACTTACTTTAAAAAGAATAAGTCTAGCTTAATGATCTTATTTTAAAAAGGTTAGTTTTAGTAAAAATGTTTTACTTACAAAAATAAGATTTATGAATTATCGGAAAAATGCAATGAAGTGGGAATACATGTCTAGAAAGGTTCTGTCTAAGGAAAGACTTGGTATTTAAGGGTGTCTTTATGACCCACCTCTCTTTCCTGGGAATTAGCCTGGTGTATATCCACAGATTACGACATAATTTCGGTATAAGTTTTATTGAAAATTTTACTTTAAAAAGTATTATTTGATTGTAAGACTTTCGATGACAAATGATGATTCAAGGATATTCAACCTTGAATTGGATGGACGAAAGCAATTAAATTCATTTTAAATCGGAAGTTTTATCTTCGCGTAAAAAGTGGTTTCGTAAGTATAATAATTATCGTCATTTAACTAATTAACGTTATTTTGGCATAACGAAGAGTTCGAGAGGAGAACGGATCAAGTAAGCTCACCTGCAAAAAGAGAACCTAACGACCCGACACACTCAGGTGAGAGAGAACACATCGCGACATAGTGGTGTCCGAATATGGCACCCGGACCTCCAAACTATCTCAAAAGTTTGGAGTTGCCCTGAGTATTAAGAAAGCTTGTACTTAATCAATTGCATGTTTGTTTGGATTAAGTACAACAATATTTCTTATACCGATTTATGTTATGTTTATATATGCAAATACCATGTTTACTCTTGAATTATAATGTTTGAATGATTATTATGGGAATGATATGTATGTGATAATTTTGAAATACAAGGTTTAAAAACATTTGATATAAATGAGAAATATCGGGTCCCATAAGAAGCATTCCTTTTGGAGCGGACATCCTTTAGGAGATATCTTAAGATGGGCCGATTATATAAAAGAATGATTAAGAGTTCGGATTTTGCTAACTTCGGTTAGAGAGCATATGCATTATGAATAATGAAGTAGTGGAGAGGAAACATTACAGGATGACGTATGAGCACTGAGATGCAAGGAGGGCGACTTTGCTTGACGGTGGTTCGTCAACAAAGCCTTGAGGGAGAGTCTAGGTGAGACGAGTCCCTTGTATTCCTAGGAGAGGATATCCTGTTGGATCGGACAGTTCTCACAGCGCAAACTAGACAATCTCTGACGACCCCTCGATTTGCAATCATGATTGATGAGAGGGATGCCCAGAAAGCGTTGCTACGACACCGTCCTGTTATGGACAGTTCCTTTGGAACAAATCGATCATTCATCCTTGCGAGGATGTTATTTATATTGGTGCGTACAATCGGCTTGGTATGGGACCTGTACTCTCGGTTGTTTCCGAATAGGCTATTTGGGTGGATAATGGTGTAAGGTGGATGAAATGACATAGCATTCATACATTGCATTGCACGAACGTTTATTTTTATACTTGAGATATAATCATTATTCCTCTTTAGTATTGTGCATGTGAGATCCATGATATATTGATTACGACGATATATTTATATCGTACGATGACTGTATATTATTATGTGATTTGTCAGATGATTGAATTGCATGTTATGAAAAGTATATTTTTGTCTGAGTGTCCTATTCAGAGTAAGTCCACGCCGTCAATGAATTTTGTTCATTAGATGTCTTACTCTCTCTACTTGTCTATTCTTGTACTTGTTTATAATTTGGACAGATGGACGGGAACTCTATGCGTATACGGAGAACCCTTCCCGACCCTCCAAGCTCCTCGTCGGAGCCGATGGAGGATGAGTCAACTGAGATAGAGGCTGAGGCGGATGCTGACGAGGATGGAGTGTTAGAGCTGGTGAACATAGAGAGTTCCATCGAGGTGATAGAACTCTCATCCGACTCTGGCACAGAGGAGGATCCCAGTGAGTGTTCTAGCACTCCTAGTAGTGCGGTATCTAGCCGTTGAGCTCTGGGTTTGTTGTTCTTTTTGTTGTGCATGTTTTGGGGGTGTTGTGCAGTATAGCATTTTGATATGTTAGTTGGGCGATGGGTATGTTCCGCCACGATTAGATATTTTGTATAAATACTAACTGTTAAATGATGAAGTAAATTTCAGGGAAGTATTGTATCGTTCCAGTTATCGTTAGGTAACAGTTAGTGATTTCCGCATAGTATGTTACTTAAAGTGATGTCCCGAAAAAGAAACATTTTAAAAAGGAAACAATATTTTTACATCACCAATTCAAAAAAAAAATTTTACCCATTTTTCCGCATTAAAATTAAGGTGTATTTTTCGGGGCGTTACAGCATTAGTGTCCATTAGTGTAATAATATATATACTGGCTTACTCCATAACCATATGTGTAATAACATACTGATATGCACTCAATCTGGATTAGTGCCAGAATATGTTAAAATAGACTATGAAAAGCATGATAAAATTATAGTCTACATGACACTAATGAGCGAAACGTTAAATGATTGAAAATAAGAATATTTTCTTAGTCTTACACCATGTAAGGTTTTTCAGAATCATTGATGTCACTACAATAGGAACCACAATGAATAGATCGAACAAGAAAGTTTGATAGTCTAACTTAGGAAACAATGTTGGAGTTTTCCCTTGCACCAGAGTAACAATTGTAAACCTCGAAGATATACCAATAAATATCACATTAAGAGTAGTTGATATTGCAATTTAACCAACAATAAGCAAGAAAAATGTTAGTTATCACTATACCATTAAATCTATTCAATTTAACCAACTTTTTAATAAACTTCACACTCACCTACATGACACTGCAATATATGATTACACATGTATAAGAAAAATTAAGTTGTCAATTGTTCACCCATATGTGTTTAGACCAAATGTAATAAAAAAATTATTTATACTCATATGTACTCAATCTTGTGTACAATGTGCTTTAACATGATCATTTCTATAAAGCTCAACTATCAACCAAAGAGTTTGTATACAACCTATATTGTAAAATCTGGATTACAATTCTACACTATAGAGACTCTTGATTTTCACATTGAGTAAATATCTCATGACCAGATTTCAGCATGTTGTATGATGAATATTACTTTGTCCTCTTACAATTCTACACTATAGTGACTCTTGCTTTTCAGATTGAGTACATACCTCATGACCAGATTTCAGCATGTTGTATGATGAATATTAGTTTGTCCTCTTACAATTCTACACTATAGTGACTCTTGTTTTTCAGATTGAGTACATACCTCATGACCAAATTTCAGCATGTTGTACCATGGATATTACATTGTCCTCTTACTACTTGAATGATAATGCTTCATGTTCTGGTGGACCAGTAATCTTCTAAACCATGAACTCATGTTGAATGGAGTTAGAACAAAAGCATCATCTTCAAATTGCAAAGCTATCATGATTGACAAAAAGATTTGGTCCCCTTTTCCTTTGATAATGTCTTTGATTATGTTGTGATATCAACAAAATAAAACTTCAAAATAAGTAATAGTAATTGATAACAAATTACATAACAGCGCTAATTCCACTCAGTTTGTAAAGTCAATCAATTTACAATGCACATTAGTAGAAGTACTTCTATATATGTGACTATAAAATTGAAACACATCTATCACACATAGGTCATAACAGTCATCATATCACACGTAAATATTATATAAAAACTTTGATGATCTTATTAGAGTCACCTTTCTTTTTACAGAGGAGCACATATAACCTTAAGTAAGGATACACTAACACATGGAATACACCAGTTATCACATCCCTTCTCTTTTAATTTAAAATCGTTGAAGTAGGAATAACTTTTATGAATGCATCATACCACGTTTAATGTTCATAGTGACAGACAAACAATTTTTTTGAAGTAAAAGACAAAATTTATTGGATAGGTAGAATTTGTTGCATCATTCTATGTTTTTTAGGATAAAAAACCTTGACAATAACCTTCTTAGATGAGATGAGATACATGGTACCCAAATAATAACCCAAAACAATTTAAGAAATAGAAAACACCGATAAAACCAAAATAAGAGAGCTCCGAAAGATGTAAAGCATAAACACAAACTCTTATTTTAGTGTCACTAACTATTTGACCTCTCTGATTTGATTGCAAAAACTCTCAAAAATAGTTACAAATGGAGAGGCTCTAGAGTAAGATATCTACATGGAACAACTTAATTGGTAAAAAATGACATGCTAAGAAATTTTATTTCCGAAATTAACACTAATCTCGCTCGAAATAAGAACAAAAGACATGTACAATGCACTTTGGAATTAATGGACACCCTCACACAAATTAGCTTGTGGAAGATGTTTGTTTTACTATATTAAACATAACATTTTGGAAAGTATGTTGTATTTAATTACTAAACACATAGGGGTGATATTTAATGGCTCCTATGGGTGACATTCTCTAAATGGAAATATTGTATATTATCGCATTATATCATAACTTCATAACAAAATAGAACATAAAAAAATCATTTAAATTGATAACAAATTCAATTCCATAGTGTCAATTCCACTTAGTTTGCAAAGTCTCTCAACTTAAAAATAGTATTTCATTCCTATGTACATTGATAGAAACACATCTATATAGTACAAACACTTCATACTTGTTAAAGTATTGTATTTGAATAGTATGTAATTCAATATGACAAACAAATGATTATTGTGAATGAACCATTAGCTATTGGTTAATAAAGTTGTAAACATCACCCATACAATATGATAAATAAATTATTCATGGATGCAGAGGATAATATAATTCATGTACGCATTTCATCGGACATAATGTAAGTAACGGTAAGTAAAGAGGAAAAATATGATTTCAGTATCTAAACATGAAAAAGATGATAACAAAATGTAAGGTAAGCGAATTATAAACATATAAGGGAGAATATATATCAAAACATTCTCTCCATTTCATCTACATTCTAAACACAGTGCTTAGTACATACCTTATATTCCTTAATACATCTCAAAAACATGTTGGAATAGTGAATGAAGGAGAATTGAATGAGATGAGTAGAAGTTGCAAATAATGTGGAGGCCTGGAGGGCCTTCTATCCATGCCACATTCTCCCCATTCCATCCACATTCTCTGCGAAATATAAAACTGCAATATTTCATCAACAGTCTATGTGTAAAATGTAAAACTGCTAGATAGGAAATATATGGCTACAGTGGCAGTTAAAAATGAGAGTAATATATGAAAAATAAGAAATTGCGAAAGAGCAAAATAGGGAAAGAGAAATGTTATCAAAATGAAAGTAATATATGTATTGACTTTATAGATGAGAAAAGAAATGCTATCAAAACATAAATGATATTATAAAATGTTTGCACTACCTCATATTCATTTGAAGATAAAATATATAATTGATGACTCAAAAAATGTAAGAGGATAATATCTTTGTTATGAACTACGTAGTAATAAAATACAAACTACCAAGCTTTAAGTAGAAAAATTGAACCAATAATGTTGAAGGTATCACCGATAACCACAACAGAAGTTGGGGGGAAATGTGCATACCTCTACATATTCATAGTTGTTGTCTTTGCATGCAGTGGGTGAAGTATTTCATCAAACATGTTGTGCCCATTTTTTTTATAAACTACATTTATACAAGTAGATGAATGCAAAAGAGATGATTGTTGAAACAAAAAGGTACCATATTGTAACTGGTTCCTACGTGCGTGAATGAAGCGGTGATACCCACTTGGATAATGGAGAGAAGTAATCCAAGCCCAAGTATTCCATCACGCAGTTACAGATATAGTAAATTGCTGAAGTATTAAGAGGTCAAATTATCCGATGAAGTAAAATTGAGTATGAAGTATTATTGCTTCAGTTTAATAAAATGAGAGAATGAGCAAAAACATTGATTGGAAAACACACCATGGCTATGCAACTGAAACCCTTTACCCTTAATTTTCCCAACAAACATCAAATAATCACACGTTGCTTTCTTCGCGATTCAGTATCTAACTAGAGGTGTCAAAATGGGCGGGCCCGTGCGGGCCGGCCCGCCACAACCCGAAATTTTGTAGGGCTTGGGTATTAAATTTGGCTTTTTTTAGTGAATCCGGGCTTTTTAGCCCGGCCCGGCCGGACTATATTAAAACCGGGCTCGGGCCGGGCTTACCCGGACGGGTTCGGGCTACCCGTTTTCTCTTATTTTAAAACTTTTTTTGGACTTTTTGGCTAGGTAATAAGTTTAAGATAAAAATTATTTTACAAAATAACTTATGATAAAAAAATAGATAATATATACTAAATATTGTGTAATGAACTTTGAACAAAAAATAGAGTAATGTCTATAACATAAATATTTATAAATTACAATAATGTTATCAAGTTAATAATTATATTATTTTTTCTATTTTGCTTAATATCCTTTTAAGCACATTAGCAAAATAGTGTATCAAATTAACTGAGAACATTAAACTATATAGATTCTATTTTTCTTTTTTTAATTGTATATTTAATTAGATTTAACTTCTACAACAAAAACATAATAAAGAAAATAATTTTTACAACGAAACTGAAAAACAACTTAATTGTTTACCTTAGAGAACTCAACAAACCAAATTTAACATAACAGTTCACAATGAAAGTGTTGATAAAGAGTATACAAAAGATATTCATACACAAAGTAAAAAAATATTATGATGATAATTATACTTCGACACATAGAATTCATTCTGAATTTGAGTCTATACTATCATTACTATAAACCAAAGTGATATTATTTTTTACTGTATCCATTTATTATATTGAAGTGAAGTTACAAATTATATTGTGTTAGAGATTGAGAGTCTAATATAAATAAAATATTTAATGAATAAGTTATGTTATGAATCATATCCGTATACTTAACATCATGTCTTAGCTCAAACACATAACATTATATCTATAAGTTTGTTGCATTGAGTATAACAATTGTGTTAAAAAAAAGTATGCATTAATATCAAATGATATATATATATATATATATTAAATATGTTAAAATTTAAATATTTTTTTAATATTATGCGGGCCGGCCCGCCACAACCCGCATAGGGCGGGCTTGGACTACATTTTGATATACAAAAATTGTATCCGGACTTTTTAGTCCGGCTCGGTTTAGCCCGAACCCGCCCGGGTAGCCCGTTTTGACACCTCTATATCTAACACTCAGAATCACAAACTTGAGGATGGCATTATCCAAGTATCACATAAAAATTGCTGAAGTATTATTGATAGAGAAACAGCAAGAAAGTATAACTATGAAGTATTATAATGAATGTGAAATTGGGTAATAGAGAAGCAGCAATTGCAATTTTGCAGTTTGAGGCAGTTTTGCAGTTTGAGATTTGGGTCTGATGAGAAAAGGTGCTTATTTGATAGATGTCAAATTTGAAATATCACTTACTCTATCACAATTAATAAATAACAATTGCATTGGATAATTTAGATGTGTCAATTTTACTTAGAGAATGTGGAAGTTACTTTAACATAAATAAAGAGTAAAATTGGAATAACAAAATTACTTCATTCATGCCAGTTAAAAGTTGTTTTGCCTTTTATCTATTTGTATAGATATTGATATACATTTTTTTCCTCTTAAATTGTAGTTACATGTGGGTTTCTTCTTCTAAAAATAAATGGAGACTCATCAAACACATATCATACTTTGCTTCTTCTTTTTTAAATGCCCCTTTTTAAATTCTAATTCAGTTATTTTTATACAAATATTTTTTTCCTAAGTTATTGTGATAAGTGAAATGAATAGGATATAAGATTAAGAATCTAATATCTATGTATTGTCGGTGATTTTTTTTTATATAAAATCTATATCATCCATCATTTATTTATGTTAATTTTTTTGAAGAGGTAATGATCATTAGATATGAATGATAGATGATACAGTAATAATGTATAAAACTCATATATTATCCATACATTTTTGTGTAAAATTAATATGTTTTAACATATATTTAATATTATAACCTATACTAGATCACCTTAAACAAATATTTTGCTATCATATATTCTCTTTGAAATTTTCAGGTGATAAATAATGATAAGATATGATATGAATTATATTTGAATGAACAACTACTCTTATATTATTCATAAAAAGTACAATTATATCCAAATTACATATTACCAAGTTCGTGAGCATTTATAGAAATACTTACATGTATCACTCATCAAGAAGGCCCTTACATAGACAATATGTTTTGAACTCGATATCACATTAGGACATAAATTATTTTTTTATCAAATTAACATTGGTAAATAAATTTAGTATTTAAATAAAAAGAATTTTCATCACAATATTCACATATCGCGTAGACACGAAAATTATAAATGAATTTTTATAATAAAAAATGTGGAAATCTCTCGGCCACACTTAGGGAAGACAAAAAACTTGTACCCGCGGATAAAATTTGTCCAGGCATGAGTACAGGTCACAAAGCTTTATTAAGAAAACGTGTAGCTATCCAGTGTATCTCGAGTACCAGATACGGGTGGGTATGAGTAATGATCCCAGATTTCAAAACAGGTAGCAGGTAGCTAGGGGGACAACTGCCCTCACCTATCCCTTCGGCCCTTATTGTCATCCCTACCTCTCTATGGAAGAATACTATGCAGATATTAAAAGGTCTTATTTTACTTTAAGTAATAAATAAATGTAATATTTAAAAGCTCTTATTTTACCTTTATGTAATAAATAAATGTAATATTTTTTTGTTAAATAAACTTTAGCTACGCTTATCAAGGCTAAGATAGATTTTCAGCGCAGGAGTGTATATAGGTGCTTACAGATGACTCTTAATGAAATTTTTACGTAGATAATATCTTTTGAACTTAGACTAGGTCGGATATAAGTTAATTCTTTATCAACTAAACCAATTACATTGGTAAATAAATGTAGTATTTAAATAAAAAGATTTGTCATCAGAATGTTATATAAACACGAAAATTATAAATGATTTTTTTATAATAAAAATGTAGAAATATCTCACCTAGACTTGAGCATAACGGAAAAATATGGCAGTTTGTAATTTTTCAACCCGATTCTAAATATTGGCTAAATTACTTTATAAATACGAATTTGACCTTAGATTTGAAGTTAACTAAACCCAAATGTCGAGTGAGTCAACCATTGAACTTCATTCTATAATCAATTAAATATAATGCATAGTCATTTTAGACAACATTTTATAAATATTATTTATTATTATAGATATGTAATTTGACATATTAAATGATATATATATATATTTTGTTAAGCATGTATATAGGAGAGAAAAAATTGAGAATCAATGATACTTTGTATACATTGAACAACACATATACAAGATGAATGAGCAACCATGAGATGGGTCTCGAGTCATGCTCCTTCCTTATCTAACACTAAATATTGATTGGATCTAATTTTTTATACACGAATTCAACTTTAGACCCAATGAAACTTGACCATATTCAAGTCCGATTATGATTATGCCAAACCGAGTGAGTGGGTAGATAGTTAGAGATGAGGATCTAAAAAAGAGAGGCTTAGAGATGAGGATCTCATTCCGAAGACAAAGTTTCACACTCAAATATATACATTCTAAATATATCATTATGCATATATTAACACAGAAGAAGTAATAAATGGAAATATGCATCATTGGTTAGACCATAATCTTGTAACCAATATTAGAATTGTAGCCAACCATTGCCTTCGTTTAGCTCCAACAAAAGCTGCGCATATATTTATCTTCTGCTATTTTTTAAGAATCTGGATCCTCTTCAGTACTGGATAGTCCAGTACTGGATGAGATCATAACATGTGACATTTGATATTTTTTAATGGTTTTGATTTTAACTTAAAATTTTATTGCAAATGATCAAGTTAATCTTGACAGGAGAAAACTGAAATAAACTTGAAGCAACTCATTTCCTTTCTCTACAAGTACTAGTATTTGGTTTTCTTTAACCTTTCTATATATATATATGTGTGACTCTCTAGAAGTATAT
This sequence comes from Lupinus albus, assembly GCA_009771035.1. Lineage (NCBI taxonomy): Eukaryota > Viridiplantae > Streptophyta > Magnoliopsida > Fabales > Fabaceae > Lupinus > Lupinus albus. Next base: position 14,955,812 of record CM020002.1, on the reverse strand, counting down.
ATATCTGCTTCTGTACAAAGCAAGCATCTCACACTTCAATGAGACTGCATTACTGAACAAGTAACTGCTTGAACCCAATGTCTTAACTTTGTTTTTACATGTTCAGGGTCATCTCCTGCAAAATATACATGCCAAGACCCTTGTCACCAAATTCCAACATATATATCAATGTATGATTATCAATGAGGGTGCATGCATGCATGTTTCTCAAGAATCAACGTGTTTACATTTATCTTTATCATTTCTTCAAACTCAATATCTATTTAATAGTTACATGATTATATGTTTGTGCATCATAAGGTGTGTCACTTTGCATGTATCATATACTTTATGATTTTATCTTATAAAATAGGTCTCGTTCAATCACGTTTCAATTCCTCACTTTAACCGACTATGTTGGTCTAGATGTATAAGAGCTTGTTCGATCGCTAGGATCGAAATCTTAACACCAGCCTTAACCCTAGACCTAGAATCATTTGAAACAAAAAGAACACCAACCTGGGGTACAAATCTTCCAAGAATCAGAGTCAGGAGTGGTTGGGCTACCAAATGAAGAGGCGGAGCCACCGCCGTGAGGGGTTGAGACCAGACTCAGCGAGAGGTTGCGGCGGTTGACAGCAAAATATAAGTCAAGAGCAGGCAAGGTATTACAAAGTGTTTGGCCATCTTCCTCATTGAACCCAAAACCTAATTCAATGCAACCTTTGAGTTCATTCCAATCTTCATCTGTAAGGTGACCAGAATAATCATGAATGCGGTCTTGCTTCTGATGAATTTGGCGCCTCCTTCTCTCCCATGCTATGTCTCTTGGCATTGATAGTTGCTTTGTTAACCGCATCTTTTTCTTCAATTCCAACTTTGGTAGTGTCATCCAGCACAGTTTGTGATGATGGCAGAGGCAGCTAAATAGGAAGAGCCGCCTCGCCTGTGGTGGTGGTGGTGACGGTGGTATGCAGTGAGGATTGAGAGTGGAGTTTGAAATGAATGAATATGGGTGGAAGTGGAAAATGGAAGAGATAATAAATAGGAGCTATTAATGGAGATGGTTAACTTTTGTGGCTGTTTGAAATCACCATTCATTTGTAATGGAGGGTAGGTGCTATATATGAGTTATCTTAATTATAGGAGGAGGTTGGGGTGTAATGTTAAGTATCTCTCAAAGTCTATTCTGTGCCAATTCTTAGTGCCACACAAAGAATTTGGGAGACTATTAATGGCACCCAACTACATAAGTTCCAACAAGAGGAGTAATTCAATAGGTATTTAAACAATTCCCGAGACAATAAGTTAGACGATGTGAGACTTGTGAAAAATATTTTTAACATTGGCTAACATTTATGACTGTCTGTAAGTTGATTACGTTTTTAAAAAAAAAAATTAATAATAGATGGTGGTGGGACTAGCAGCATCACATGCAAATGAAGTAATCATTTATAAGCCTACGTAATGGCATCAACCTTAAGGTACATCTCTTACACAAATAAAAGCTCAATTAACATCCATCTTCTTCAAGAGGTTCTTTATGCCATCTACTTATTATTATACTCAACTCAACTAATGAATCAACAAATTAGAGTCTCATATTCAACAACAACAATAACATTGATCTTATGATTCAATGAAATAGGTGTAATTTGAGGGTTGAGATCCTCTCTAGTATCAGAGAGTCGAGTACTGAGTCCAGATTCTAACACATGACACTAAAATTAAAACATTTTTTTCCTATCATATTCCAGTACTAGAGAATATTCTACCTACACCGTACCAAATCATGCATCGATATTATGAAAATATGGGGTTCCATGATCATGATCTGAGTGCTTCTAACTAGCAAGGAATCATGTATATTCCCCCTCACATATTGTTTAATTGTATGCAATATGAGACTGAAAATTAAGTAGCAAACAACTAGTCCACAAAATTATTTGCTAAATATAGCTAAGGCTCATTAGTTTTTTTATATTCAAACCATGTTGTAACCAATCCAAATCATTCAATTACTATTCTTCCTCTCCACCCCCCATTATTAAGCATGCAAAGGAAAAATGAATTAAGAAAAAAAATATATGCCAAAATTAGAATTCATGACATAAGACCAAAACATAGTACTGAACATCATCATAATAATAATACCAAAAAACAATAGAAACTCTATCTATTCCTCCTTTCTTCCTTCCCTGGTTTGGTTCCTCCAACCCAGGTAGGTTGTTTAGGTTCTTGCTTGGATTTCCCTGCTTTGTTACAATGGATTAAACTATTCAACTCCTTCATCATACACACAAAAAATAAACCAAATAGCTATTGTTTCCTGTTTCTTGGAGTACAAGAAAGAGACATTGTTAACATTGTAACATCATTGTTCTGTATTCAATCATGCATAATACCATTGCAGATTTGTTGTTATTTTCTCTTGTTTGTATCTCTATCATTTTGTTGAATGCTATTCATGCATCTAGCCAAGTTGCATCATCAGCATCACCATTGATCTTGGGTTGTGGCTTAGACAAAGACGGCGAAAAAGATGCTGATGGAAGAGCATGGGGTTATGATGACAAGTTCCTACAACAAGGTGGAAATTCAATAAAGTCCAAAGCCTTATTCCAAGACCCTTCTCTTTTGGATGTTGTTCCATATATGTCAGCAAGAGTTTTCACATCTGAGACATCATACAAGTTCCCGATCCAACCGGATAAGCGTTATTGGTTAAGGCTCCATTTTTATCCTTCTGTTTATGGCAGTTACAACCCTTCAGAATCATATTTCTCTGTTATAGCAAATGGTGTTACCCTTCTATCAAACTTCAGTGCCTCAATTACTTGTCAAGCCCTCTCACAAGCTTACCTTGATAGAGAATATTCACTTGCGCCTTTGAGCACAGATACTTTGACTATAACCATTAAGCCTAATGATAAGTCTTTTGGTTTCATTAATGGGATTCAACTTATTGAAATGCCTGAGTTGTTTGATTCTAGTGCTGCATTGGTTGGGTATGCTGACCAAACTATTGATGTCAAAAGTTTGCATTTGCAAACAATGTTTAGGCTCAATGTTGGTGGACAATACATATCTCCAAAACAAGATTCTGGTCTTTCTAGGATGTGGTATGATGACACACCTTACATATATGGTGCAGCCACTGGTGTAACTAACCAAGCCGAAAAAGATGTGAAAATCAACTACCAAACCATGCCATCATATGTTGCTCCAACTAATGTCTATGCCACATCAAGATCAATGGGGAATGATAAGAATGTGAATATGGGCTACAATCTCACATGGATTTTCCAAGTTGATCCAAATTCTATGTATCTTGCAAGGTTGCATTTTTGTGATTACTATTATTCTAGAGTGAATGAGATTGCTTTCAATATCTTCCTTAACAACCAGACAGCACAAGAGCAAGCTGATGTGATAGGATGGACAGGAGGTAAAGGTGTTCCAACTTACAAAGACTATGTGATATATGTGCAAGATGATGCAGGTGAAGATCAACTATGGCTTGCTATGCATCCGGCACCGGATTCAAAGCCAGAGTTTTATGATGCCTTGCTTAATGGAGTGGAGATATTCAAGGTCAATGACACAAACTTGTCTGGCCCTAATCCTCAGCCTTCCGATATGCTCATAAAGTACGAAGCAGAGGAAAAAAAGTTCGAAACCAACAAAGGGTATAGTAAGACTGTTGTTGGTAGTGCTGCTGGAGGTGCTGCTGGTTTTGCCTTGGTAGCTGCAATATTATGTGTTGCTGTGTACAACAAGAAGAAGCGAGTTCCCGGATCATACACTCACACAAGCTGGTTGCCAATCTACGGAACCTCACAAACAACCGGAACCAAATCCACGATGTCTGGGAGGAGCACTCATAGTGCCAACTTAAGTGCCATGACTCAAGGTCTTTGTAGATATTTCTCCTTGCAAGAGGTGAAGCAAGCAACAAAGAATTTTGATGAGTCCAATGTTATTGGAGTTGGAGGATTTGGAAAGGTTTACAAGGGTGTTATTGATAATGGGGTTAAAGTGGCAATCAAAAGGTCCAATCCACAATCAGAACAAGGAGTTAATGAATTCCAGACTGAGATTGAAATGCTTTCCAAGTTGAGGCACAAGCATTTGGTGTCATTGATTGGATTTTGTGAGGAAGATGAAGAGATGTGTTTGGTTTATGACTACATGGAACGCGGCACCTTTAGGGAACATTTGTATAAAGGTAGCAAACCTTTGTGTACTCTATCATGGAAGGAAAGATTGGAGATATGCATTGGAGCTGCAAGAGGGCTTCACTACCTTCACACTGGGGCTAAGTATACCATCATTCATAGAGATGTCAAAACAACAAACATTCTCATTGATGAGAACTGGTATGCTAAGGTTTCAGATTTCGGCTTGTCAAAAACCGGTCCGAACATGAACCAAGGCCATGTTAGTACTGTGGTGAAGGGTAGTTTTGGATACTTGGATCCGGAGTATTTCAGGAGGCAACAATTGACTGAGAAATCTGATGTATACTCATTTGGTGTGGTCTTGTTTGAAGCACTGTGTGCAAGGCCTGCTTTGAATCCTAGCCTTTCAAAGGAACAGGTTAGTCTTGCAGACTGGGCATTGATATGCAAAAGAAAAGGAACATTGGAGGATATTATTGACCCTCATATCAAGGGAAAGATAAACCCTGAGAGCTTGAAGAAGTTTGCAGATACTGCTGAGAAGTGCTTATCTGATCACGGAGTTGATCGTCCTTCCATGAATGATTTGTTGTGGAATCTTGAGTTTGCTCTCAACCTGCAAGAGAATCCTGATGGTTCGACTCGATCTGCGACACGTGTTGTTGATGAAAGTGAGTTTGAAGATATAAGCTTGGCAAACAATGACATGGCTAACCATTATAAGAACCTGAGCCTTGGAAGTGAGCATGAACTTAGCAGCAGCCAGGAAGATTCAAGTGACAATTCCACTGCTGTGTTCTCACAACTTCTCAATCCATCAGGGAGATAAAGAAAATATGTTATGGATGATTGTTTTTCTATGAGAAAGAGCATGATGCTTGCTTTTCAATGAAGCCATCGAATTCAAGCAAATTTAAAACCAACTTTGTTCATTGCTTCAAAGTATATAATGCTATGATCCCTCCTTTCATTTGTTGGGTAGTTATTATGTTGCATGGCTATATATCTAATACACAATGCCTCTTATTTATAATATAGATATATACTATTTACATTACATTAGATATAGTTTCTGTTCTGTTGCTGCAGAATTTGAACATCATTCATATCATGTATCTTAAGTTCCCTATAGAAAGCACTTAGTTTACTACAATTATAGGAAAACTAACCTATTCTTTTCATGTGTTTTTAGAAAATACATTCAGATACTTGATTACTATGTCTGGCAACAATTAACTACACTGTTAGAGAAAACAAGAACGCGATTATCGCCCTTTATATTACTAATACAACAACAATCAAACATTTTCCTACAATAAAGAAAAAAACAAATTAGATTATTTGCATTTGTCATATGGTTGATGCATATTTTCATATTCAATCTTTTGCATGGAAATGAAATCTGCATGAGTTCTCTAGTGTCAGAGAAAAGACCTTCATGAGAACCATGAACACTTGGCAAGTTCATATATTTTGGTCTCATAATCTTTTCTTCTAACCCCAAATCCCTTTTACAAAAATATTGAAAATTTAATTCTTATAACATAGTATTGAAAATTTAATCATCTACATGCAGAACCTTGTTCTGTTTTCCATAAGCAGCAGTGTAATTTTTTTGGTATCATTGGCCATCAATGATACTGAACCAACTCCTCAAACAAAAGCTCCTTCAAAAGGAACTTCTGTGCTACCTAAAAGAGGAAGAGGTTCCTCAAATGACCCAAATTCAAGTCAACTCCAACCTCTAATATGATGAACAATACAACAGAAACAATAAATAATACAACTTTCAATGTTATTTTTATTCATTTTTTAATATTCTGTTTTAGTTTTCATATTGTATACAACTTTGAGTTAAGATCTACAACATAATCACAAATAAATAAAAATATTAATATTTCTATAATATAAAAGTAAATTTGATGTAATATAAATGAAGAATAAAAACATAATCGAAAATCAATAGTATCCATAAATAACATAATTATGAGTGTTGCCTACAAAAACACTTCATTGAACCTACTTGACCCAATTGATTGTTTAACAAATTGCACCATTAAGATTTCCCTTCCACTACAGGCAGAGTAAATGCTGTTAATGTTCTCTGATATGAGTGTATGTGTTACAACAACTATATGTCCATTTTATACATAGAATACTTTGTTAAGAAGAGATTGGTGTATTCTTGGACATAACATTGAGTGAATCACAACATAATCCAATCCACCACCTAATAGGAATAGACACTCAAAGCACAAGATTCAGTACTCAAAGTTATAGTATCCTTCAAAAAAGAAGAATATATTGCAAATATTACCAAGTTCTGGAGTAATATGAGGAATATCAAAGTTGGTACATACGCATTACACCGATAACTATTTATGTATAACATCATGTGTGCCAATATTACTTACAAAATATATACAATTTAACTGAAAAACAATCAACTTAAAAATGTCAGTTCCGTCGAAAAGAAAATAATGCCATCTCTTCTGCAAAGTGAAAGCTATTTTCCTCTCAACTGGATGTGTCATAAAATCTTGTGAAGCTCATGATTGGACCGATATGTCCGGATTAGTTTGCTCAGTGATGTTAGTGGAAGCTGAATTTGATTCCTTATCCAGTCTTGCTCCTTCTTTGCTTTTGCAAGCATCACCGGTGTTATGACCCGTGACCAAGTCCTTATTTCTTTTGACAGGACTAACAGATCCATTTTTGAGGTTACTACCAAAACTGTTACGTGCTCGAATACAAATTCCAGGAGATGAGATGGCAACAGCATCACCATAGCTCCTTCTCCGGGATAGTTTTGGCGACTTGGGGCGAGTCAGTGGCAGCTACAAGCAAAGGAAATGAAATGAACAGTTTTTCTAACTCAAGGTTGTCGACAAATTTAACAGTCCCTTACATTTGTGTTCCAGGAAATGAACAGTTTTACTAAAAAATACAAGATGCATATCAAGGCAATGTTGTGAGGTATATATTTCATGAATGCACAAAGAAATTAGTGACCAAAACACGTTACCTACTCAGACAAGAATTAGTAACAAACTTTAGTGTATATTACAGTCAAATTTGTGTTCCTGACAAAACTATACATTTGGTCCATATGCATGACGCTCATATTGTCATTCAATTTAGCCCTCATGCATACTTTTTTTTCTTTATTACTGTTATGCCACATTTGTTGGGGTGGAAGTATAAGGACTAAATTTAAAATGGTTGGCACACAATTCACGTCCAAGGACCGAAGTGAAAATAATGATCACATACATGGACCAACAAGGTATATGTTTGGTCCCCATATGTGACAGACATTTTCAATTTGGTCCCTATAAGTTAAGTCCAACAAATGGTGTTATAACACCAATAAATGACAGGGGCCAATTAAAATAATTATACATGTAGGGACTGAATTTTTATGTATAAGGACCAAGATGCAAATGAGTATCATGTGCAGAGACCAAAAATATACTTAACCTCCTACATTTAACATTCCAATTGTAACGCATTCCTTCTATCTCTTCATGCAAATTTTGAATTTCTCAATAGCAGTTTTATATTCATCCTTAGACTTGGAAAAAACGGATAGAAAAGAAAAGAGGAAAGAGTACCTTCTTGAGTTCAGTCTTCGGGGGAGGCCCCTCATAGTAGAAGCTTGGTACTGGTTTTGCTTTAATTACCAATTTCTTTCTCAACTGCCTGAGGGCTGCTTGTTCCTCTTCCTATGAAGGTTATCATTAAATAAACAACAAAGGAATTATTTAATCAATTCAATATGCAAACATGCGAGTATAAACACGCTTCGGCTTAAATGATGAGAGGGAAACAAAGAATAAAACACATAAAACTGGTTTTTCCTTGTACCTTTTTCCGTGCCTCATACTGGTTTTTTTCTTCTTCAAGAGCTCTTTGTTTTTCCTCTAACTTCATATAAAACTGAATAGACAATTCACTTTAGTGATAAGAATAAAAACTACTAATTAGATCAACTGAGAACATCAACTAAAGATACATGGAATTAACTGTCAAGTAAAACAATACCTCCCTTCGTTTCTCTGCACGTTCCGAGCATCTAAAATTAGGGGCAGAACCTACAGTCACCTTAGATTTAGCGCTGCGTGCAGATGCAACACTACTATTGATGGTTAAAGAACAAATGATAGAGTAATAGTCATTTTTAAATATAAGTAACATGTAGCTCTCTATATGGAGTGTTCCAAATAGCGTTTTCATTAAATAAAATTCATAAGCGAGAGACCAATGAAAATGTTGAAGTTTTATTAAGGATACGAGGAAGCAAGAGACCAATTATCTTCATCATCA